>CM076583.1:809267574-809904913 GCA_034641835.2 Pinus albicaulis | reverse complement strand
CCCGCGTTTCCGCCCTTACTGATTTTTTCTGAGTTTTCTACCACGCGGATTTGCAGTGCATCCATCCTGGGTAAGATTTAAAGATTTTATTTGCACAAATCATTATATAATGTGACTTGTATTCACTGGTTGCTTATGTATATTAAATTCCATAGAATTAATGTATTCAGCGAGGTTTCCTCCTTTTTATTGTATATTGATCTCTCTGTGAATGTCAAGTTTTACCCTTATGATATGAAATGTGATGTAGGGGCATCCAGACAGATTTGGATTAAGTTTGAATCTGAAACTGAAGAAGTTGGGTATGCAAATAGTCATGCGAAATTGGGGTGAAATTTTTATTAGATCTGCCATGTGTGTCGTTGAGGAGATGAAGAGTTCTGAGCGATTTAGGAGAGATTGTGGATCTTAAGCGATTCGGGATCTTTTGTATTTTCTACAAGAGCGAATCTGTAATGTGGAAGGACATAGAGACAGAGCGAATGCAATGTAGTCTTAAAGGAAGTGTGTGCTGAGGCTGAAATGCCTCAGAATTGTAACCTAGTTGTACATTATAGAATTTATGTGTGTTGATTTCTAATTTAATCATAGTTCGTGGGTTATGGGTTAAATGTTGTCATTGATGAATTATGATCGACTATCGATCACTGAAAGGATTGATAGAGATCCAGTAAATATTGTTATAGTGTAGGCGTAGATGATGGTGGATTTATTTTGCTGAGTCCTATGTATGAATTGAATACATATGTGTTCTGCGCAATTGGGATAATCGACATCGAATTTCATATGAACCCACAATACAGAATTCATTGGGAACTGAATAGTGAATGCATTTTAGACCCGTGTGAAGGGTTCAATATAGTTGTGTAAATGGTATAAATGGGGAGTAGATGATTTATGAAGTGCGCACCGGTTTCAAGTCTCTGGTTATCAAATGTGTACTGAACCTCTATTTTATACAGTTAGAGTTTAATCTGCAATTGGGTGTGTTAATTCGTATCGAACTCTGTTGGCTTGAATTGATACATGATTGAGGTCGTTCCATAGTATTGAGCGGAATCGTGAGTCCGGTATGCCGAGGCATACTGGAATAAGGTGAAATCCAAGTTCATGAAGGTGTGGGAGAATTACATTGAAATTTCTGTATTGAATGCATCTAATTGAGTTGAGCGGTTTTGAAGAAGCCAGGCTTTGTCATCGCACCACCTTTGGTTCACGGATGGTTTTCATTCAAGTCAACCCGCTCAAATTAGATATCGACACATCATGGGATTGAAACCGCCAGTGTCGCAAAGTTCTCGGACGCTAAAGCTCAGGAGTTTATTTAACGCGATCATCGCTCGATCAAATTTGTAAAGGATCAAAGGGCATCTGTTCTTAAATCCGCACGGAGGTTAATCGAGGTATGGGGCTGGTTTCTTTGATTGTTTTCTCCCAGCATCAATACTTGTGGGACCGACGAAGTTCTAGTTGTTATTTGAACCCATTCACAAATATTACATTTGGTGTAAAGTGTTGAAGGTTGGGTATTGATTCCAATTAAAGTTTTTCAGTCTATTATATTCTATGGTTCAAGAATGGGCGAGGAGGCCACTCTTCTATGTGCGGTGCTTGGAGAAATTGAACCTTAGAATTCTATGCGGGGCTAAAACCATAAGCCAAGAATTAGTAATTGTTTCAAAGGGGGAAAGACTGATTCATTATATTATGATTGCCGAGAAGTTTGTGAAGAGATGGTTCACAATACAGTTGTTGATTGTATGTGTCCTCAATTGGCATAGCGCAAACAGAGTGGGCCATGACCCACAGGTCCCAAGATCGAAAGTTCAGGTTTATGAATATGTCCTTGAGTTTTGAGGCGAACTTGCTTATGTGGGGTTCGCTATCCATCAAGTGGTATCAAAGCAGGGAAAATGATTTCCTGCGGCGAAGAAGTTCGCGTACAAGGGAAGAAGAGGTATTGTTTTGTGAAAATTTGTAAGATTGTGATTTTATTTTATATTGTGAAGGTAGCACCAGAGAAAGGTGAGAAGATGTAGCAGCCTAGAGCAGCGGTGCTCAAAGGGTTCCACAGGAGCGAACCAGAGAGATGCCAAAAGCCAGAGCTCAGGAGAGAAGCTTGGTGAGGTATCTGGTAGCAGGGAAGACTTTCTATTGCAGAGGTTTTGTTGCAGCTCATAGAGGACAATTCCATAGAGGATGCGGGTGAGAATTGTTCAGGAGATGTTGCTACAAGAATATCACGAAGAGCAGTTCCAAAAATGATGTGGTTAGACTTGCTGACAGCTGGAGAAGACATATGACCAGGAGGTCATAAATTTTTGTGCCTCGGGAGTTTGATGCAGGGGCATCCAGACAGATTTGGATTAAGTTTGAATCTGAAACTGAAGAAGCTGGGTATGAAAATAGTCATGCGAAATTGGGGTGAAATTGTTATTAGATCTGCCATGTGTGCGGTTGAGGAGATGAAGATTTCTAAGTGATTCAGGAGAGATTGTGGATATCAAGCGATTCGAGATCTTTTGTATTTTCTACAGGAGCGAATCTGTAATGTGGGAGGACATAGAGACAGAGCGAATGCGATGTAGTCTTAAAGGAAGTACGTGCTGAGGCTGAAATGCCTTAGAATTGTAACTGAGTTGCACATAATAGAATTTCTATCTGTTGATTTCTAATTTAATCATAGTTCGGGGGTTATGAGTTAAATTTTGTCATTGATGAATTATGATCAAATATCGATCACTGAAAGGATCGATAGTGATCCAGTAAATATCATTATAGTGTAGGCGTAGATGATGGTGGATTTAGTTTACTGAGTCCTGTGTATGAATTGAATACATATGTGTTCTGCACGATTGGGATAATCGACATCGAATTTCATATGAACCCCACAATACAGAATTCGTTGGGAACTGAATAGTGAATGTGTTTTAGACCCGTGTGAAGGGTTAAATATAGTCGCGTAAATCGTATAAATGGTGAGTTGATGATTTATGAAGGGCGCACTGGTTTCAAGTCTCTGGTTATCAAATGTGTACTAAACCTCTATTTTGTACAATCAGAGTTTAATTTGCAATTGGGTGTGTTAATTCGTATCGAACTCTGTTGGCTTGAATTGATACACAATTGAGGTCGTTCCACAGTATTGAGTGGAATCGTGAGTCCGGTATGCCGAGGAATACTGGAATAAGGCAAAATCCAAGTTCGTGAAGGTGTGAGAGAATTACAACGAAATTTCTATATTGAACGCGTCTAATTGAGTTGAGCGGTTTTGAAGAAACCAGGCTTTTTCATCGCACCACCTTTGGTTCACAGATGATTTTCATTCAAGTCAACTTGATCAAATTAGATATCGACACATCACGGGATTGAAACCGCCAGTGTCGCAAAGTTCTCAGACACTAAAGCTTAGGAGTTTATTTAAAGCGATCATCGCTCGATAAAAATTGTAAAATATCCAAGGGCATCTGCTCTTAAATCCGCACGAAGGTTAATCAAGGTATGGGGCTGGTTTCTTTGATTATTTTCTCCCAACGTCAATACTTGTCGGACCGGCAAAGTTCTAGTTGTTATTTGAACCCATTCACAAATATTACATTTGGTGTAAAGTGTTGAAGGTTGGGTATTGATTCCAATTAAATTTTCTCAGTCTATTATATGCTATGGTTCAAGAATGGGTGAGGAGGCCGCTTTTCTATGTGCGGTGCTTGGAGAAATCGAACCTTAGAATGTTATGCAAGGCTAAAACCATAAGCCAAGGATTAGTAATTGTTTCAAAGGGGGAAAGAATGATTCATTATATTATGATTGCTGAGAAGTTTGCGAAGAGATGGTTCACAATACACATGTTGATTGTATGTGTCCTCAATTGGCACAGTGCAAACAGAGTGGGCCATGACCCACAGGTCCCAAGATCGAAAGTTCAGGTTTACGAATCTGTCCTTAAAGCAATTTTGAGGTGAACCTGCTTATGTGGGGTTCACTCTCCATCAAACTGTAAGTTTCATCGTTTTACGTCTAAGTTGTTTTATTTTGTGGCTTGGCTCGAATATAATGATATACCAATGGAAATATTTTGTTTTTATTTAAAATGTGATTTCAGATATTAGCTTGTCCTCATGATTTAGTTTTTATTCGACCACAGAGTCAATATTATATGGTTCAGTTCTAATTTCATATTGATACCTAATTAAATCCATTAGTATCGTTTTAGTTGAATATTTTAAATCTCCGAGTCGTAATAGTGATTCTGAGTTTGAATCCATGTCATTTCATTGATTTTAATTTATTCTTCTTGGCATTGTTGAAGGAATCAATTCGATTCTTTTACGAATCAACTTTCTTACCATGACTCATAAGCTAGGGTTCTCTAATCTGTGGTAGGGACAACTTCTTTTCTCGGCTATTCGTAGAGGTAACTCCTCTCTGACATTATTCAGATAAATTAATTTTCATTTTGTAATGATATTCCATAAGGTTTTTATACCAACTCAGTCTGACTTATTGTTGCAGGACCATAACCTATTTCGTGTTTTTATCAATCCTGTCTACGTAGCTCTCATATTTATGCAACTCACGATTTTCACAAGTATATTTTTTTTCATTTTGAACTTATACCTACATAATTAACATTTTCTTCTTTTGCGATTTGTACAGGTATCGTGAGATTTTAAATTTTATTTAGGAGCTCTCCTAAAATACTATTCGAGTTCTCAGGTAGGCCATCTGATTAATAATTTCTCTATTTAATCAGGAAATAACATTTCTTGGATTTCCTTTGAAGTTCCGAAATGGTTTCAGCGTTTAGCCCTCTTATTTCCCGAATCCCACTTCTGTGTTTTTTAAAATAGCAATTTTGCTATAAATATTATTATGGTAATTCGTACTCATCCTTATGAGAACTTATGGTACTTTATTACTGTAATAAACAAATATTTATATCAATCCTCTTCAGATTGATTCGTATTTTATGAAGGATTTAATCACTGGTTTCTACACTAGGAATATTCATGTTTAACTTTTAATACTTTATACGTAACTAAAAACTGTGGCTATGTATAGTTTAATCATATATTTCCCTTTTCCAGTGTTCTACTTCTATTGTATTAATTTATGTATAGAATTTAAATCATTGTTTAAGCAGGCTTTTCCTCTATTCTATTTTTCCTATATAGTATCAATTAACAAATAATGGCTTTACTGCTTTTAAATGATTTTATTTCATATAATAATTATTTCTTCTGTAATGATACCAGAAGCTAGTGTCAAATCATTATTTTTATTGTTCTGTTCATAATTTGTTAGTAGGATATTTACCCAACTTGTTATGGATATATATTTTCTTATTGAAAGTAAATATTTGTTTACTTCAACGCAATTTCTTCTGTTGGAACATAAATACAACTTATTTTGATACATATATAGGTTTCTTCTTTGAAGAAGTGATACCAATTTTTTTTTTCATCGTTAATTTTGCACACATAATTCTTTATCATTGAATATTCTAAATTTTTCATACATTGAACAGTCTAAGTTCTCATTATAATTTCTTTCTAGTATTATAATTTCTATGTAACAGGATTTTGAAAAATCCTTCATTTGAAATAGAAACTTAATTAATTTCTTAAAATAATTTTATTTCTCTTAGAAATACTTTAGTAGAATTTAGCTTTCATGCTCATTAATTCTACCTTAAATACTCAAATGTCAATTTTCTAATTTCATTAAATCTACATATAACTTGATAATTCAGAACCAGATTACATTTAAATAAAATTTCATAGTCTATGGAATTAAAATATATCTTCAGATTTAAACCACTAATGGTTTAGAGATTCTGCTAGATAATTTCCATAGATTTTATTCCTACAACTATACAGATTTCAGGGCATTTTGTCCTCTGCTAAATTCTGTTAAATGTAAGGAATTTACTTACGCACAACATTAAAACTTATTATCTTCCTTCTCACTATAAATTTAGATTTCATAATACAATATTTAACACAACTTTAGCAATTAGGTGTGCATACCACAGTATTAGATGACCAATCCTCCCAACCATAGAATTTCTATAAAAGTTAAACTACAAAAAGAAAAAAAGGTAAAGGAGTTTTTGTTTGAATAGTTAAATGAGAAGAAAAAATATGTAAATAATAGAAGATGAAATTTCCCTCTTAAAATAAGAATTTTAATAGCTTAATTCAAATTTCAACAAAGGGACTGAATCCATAGATCATATTCCCACCATGAAGAGTTATCTTTGTATCAAGATAGTCTTTGCTTATCAAGGATGTGAGGCACCAAATTTTAGTGGTCCCCCAAGCTCATCAAATGAAATTCATCCAGAAAATATTGATTAGAAATTTATAGCATCCAACAACAACTCAGTTGAAGATCCAATGTTGGTAGCAGACTAGGAGAAGCATGTCCACTTAAAATATACTCGAGGAAATTGTGAAAAAGAGAATAATTCAAAGAATCTGAATGAAGAGAATGAATCCACAAGCATAAATGATGCAACAAAGGAAATGGGCATGGTTAATAAAAAATCATTGAAAAACAATAATGGAACATGTGTTGTTAATTGACAAATAAATATGACTCATGCAACTGTTTAACAACAACAAAACATGAATCCTCTAGGAAGAATATTTGGAATATTGAGATATCCTTATTTTCCTAGGTATCAAAGTAAGTTCCTTGGTTATTGTTTCTCATGTACAATGTTTGGATACAAATCATATGATTTCTTGATCAATGACATGGTTAGATATAGAGAATATTTTCATGTACCTAGATGGATATGTGTGGACCAAATTAAGAAAATTTCTCAACCATATCCACAAGTATTGAATGTCACATATGTCACAATGAATTCCATACAACACGGGATTATAGACTTAACTCCAAATAGCACAACATAGAATGACTTCCTATTAGTGGTGATAAATGGAGAAAAGGTCAATGAGGACCTTAATTACATCTAATTCTTCATATTTAATCCTTTGAAGAAATATTCTTCAAGATCATTACTTATCAAATAAAAAATTGAAGCGGAAATTACATTATGAAGGTAGTATGTGGAATATGTTTTTATGGTGATATCTCAGATGAAAAAATCATACAGGAATGTAACAGATACATATGGATGAAGAAAAAACATAGCATTAGGGGAGTACAATAATAGTTCAAGCATGGTTTCATGGGGAGAACAAGAAGTATGAGGGGGATACTATATGCCATAAAGTAGGAAGAATGGTTCAATTAGGCCCATAGGATCATCTAATAATAAGAACTCATACAAGAAAATAAACACGACAATATTCTACATATATATGTGACCCTTTGCCATTAATTTCAAAGGGGGAGTGATTTCAAACATTGATGTAGATATTTAAACTGTGAGATTTTGCAGACATTGCACATAGAATTGAGCAGGGAGAATTGAAAAGGCATATATTAGAGAGCAGTGCAAGTTTGAAGACATATTAATTCTTTTTTCACATCTAACTACCATTGATGTCTATGGGACATAAATGAAAAAGGGGGATATTGTTTCAATTAATGTTTTCATTGATAATAATAAGAGGTCATTGATGTAAAAAAGGATATATGAGTCAGCAATAGTAGTGCCATATTTGATGACCAAAGAAGCAACAGGACACTTTATTAAATGACATGGAAACTAGATCTTTCACAAGCTCTCATGATATGAATATATATGTGTTGGGATCATTTTGGA
Organism: Pinus albicaulis; assembly: GCA_034641835.2. Classification (NCBI taxonomy): domain Eukaryota; kingdom Viridiplantae; phylum Streptophyta; class Pinopsida; order Pinales; family Pinaceae; genus Pinus; species Pinus albicaulis. Next base: position 809,897,172 of record CM076583.1, on the reverse strand, counting down.
TGATCCAAGTTTTATCTATACTACACACAAAAAAAACCCTTGATCATTGGTGCTTTCAGCAACAACCTGCACACATATCGTAGTATCCCCTGAAGTGATTATGGGAGGATGAAAAAATAGGTTTGTGCAGCCTTGAGGGACTAGGAGATGTTTTATTATTATGATACATTATTCCTAGTACTTATAAATCACTTCACCACATTCGATTAATGATTTAAATATGCCATATAGAACCATAAACTATCATTTTGTTGAACTAAAATCCAACTATAATAACTACTACTCTACAATAGATAATAAGAAAATATACATATCAATCACATACGAACACCAAATTATCATGGTTTGCCCCAGTGTAGGGCTATATCCACCAGAAATTTTGCTTAATATAATGAATCTTTAACAAAAAAGAGTTCTTATCCTACACACTAAGCTGGAGGCTTTCTACGCACTAAGCTACAAACTGAGGCCTCTGCGTACTCAACTGCAGAGCCTCTTCTTTGCTATCAAATTACAAATCACAATAATTTTCCCATAACACGGATTTGGATCAAAAATCATTTATTTGATAGTTATCTTCTTATTATTTTACCATATATACTCTATTACATTGTAGGATTACATCATCAAAATACCATGATCCAAATACCATGGAATCCTTAAAATGAGAAACTATGATCCCAAAACCATTGATCCCTTACAAAATAACGCGCTTTTAAAAAAAAGAAGGGATTTGACCCACCCCGAAGCCCCTATGATAGCGTGCAATATAATAAAAATGATCCACTATGTGGTACACTTCGTGCTCCACCCCAAAAAATTCAGATTCTTTGCTAAAATCTATGCCAAGTTACGTTGTGCAAAACATGCCCCCAACACTCACATGTGACTTTTCTCGAGTCAGTCAGCTGATTTTCCTCTGATATTCATTGTATTGTTTTTGTAGAAATACTACAGAATATCTGTGATCTTATTTTCTTCACTGCATACTACCTCCAGCAGTTCTTTTGTTGTCAGTGTTGTAGCCTTCTCCATCACTACCTCATCTCTCTATCTACGCTATTGAATATTCTCGTCCAATTCTTGGGATAGTTGGAGAGCCTCATGCTACAATGGATGGGTTCTCTCTGTCAGAGTCTACTCTTCCTTCCTCAGCTCCTTTTTCTTCTTCTGGAGGGTATTCACCTCATTGATGTTTGTGAGCTTCTGTGAGATTGATAGGGTTCTCATAGTTGCTAGAATCTACTACAATAGTTACTTCTTTTTTTGAATATCATCTTGTAGCTTCTACACATTTGGATCATCATACAACGAAGTCCAAATCTATAAGCTTTCATCCAACAACTTTCCACAATATTCCATTGTTGCGGAGGTTCTGACCACTCCAACGTTTAGGTCGACCTCCCTATGATATCGCACTTCATGTGGTGTAGTTGGTTGTAGCTTCATATGTAGGTCATTTATATTTATCTCATATTGAAATTGTATGTCTGTGATCTTACCCTTGTATCATTTTACTACAAGGCTGAGCTTCACGACCTTGTCCCCCACTGGTTCCTCTTCTTGGACATCAATTTCTGGAACTTCACATCATGTTGCTTTGACCACCTCCTTCAACTTATACTTCTACTGTACTGCCTAATCCCTTTCCTCGATTGTCTAGTCAAGATTTCTCTTCAGTGAAGGTTGTTCTCTCTCTATCTGGATATTTAACTACGAAATGTGTTGTTCACGTCGCTTTAGCTCGTCTATGATTTCTTAATGCAGCTCCCGTAATATCTGAAGTGCCACTGCTACGATTTTCATGTTCACATACCTCCATTCTTTCACTTGTTGTTGTACCTCAACAGATTCAAACTGCAGGTATTTGTGCTGCAAGTGTAGGCTCTACTAGTATTTCTTCTTGAAGCCTTGGCTTTTGCTATACTGGTTGTCTTACTGTCTGTGCCAATACCTTCAATTCTACAATGCCCTCCCTGACACCTGTTAGCAGTTTGTCGTAGCGATCCTCTAGCTCATTCCATGATTATGTTATTTATTCCTGAATTATGTCCCTAATCTGATCCAAGTCCCCACTAGTGACGATGAATGGCGTTATTTCCTTTGTCTTCTGTGCCTTATTCTTATTTTTTCTTCTTATAGCAGCTTCGGTGTGTGCTTTCCTCTTCTCTACGATAGATGGGTCTGTATCTGTATTTTCAGACTCTTTTTTGTGCTCATCACCTCTAAGAGGATCCTGGTGACGCTTTTCGTGTTGCTTCTCTTATTCTACCTCTTTCTTATCTTATTCTACCTCCTCTATCAAAGTATCTTATGCCTTTGTCTCCAATTCAGTGATCCACTCCTCGGGTCAATACTGTATCAGTGCTGGGATATCTTCTTTTGTCACTAAATAGGGTAAGGGATGGCATGTCTTCATTGTGTCCCTGCGATCCTAAATGTAACTTTTGTGGAAGTCAGCCTTGAAATTTGTGATAGAGTTACACTTCTTGTATAGGCTCGGTGAAAGGCAAGGGTGTTGGGTCACCATAATGTGTTAGTCCATATGATATATAACGAAAAAAATTATGTTATCTTGTCCACATGTTAGTTTAGTGGTATACCATAGTGAGGCATACCGTGCCGCTTCACAAATATCTGAGGCTACCGAATCTACCGACTCTTTCCATGCAAGCATCTCAAAATCAAAATTAACCATGCGTAGTGAAATGAAGTACCTTTCTCCTAAGCCTTGCAGTAGTCATCAAGACACTCTTTGCATAGGTATGTTACCTAGTTGTACTGAACCCCATTAGCACACTATGCAGCTAATGAAACCACTAATGCAGGGAATTCATTACTACAACACTTCCTCATGATTTTTGTAACCAATATATGTGCTACGAAGAAAATACCTAGCCATTGATCGAGCTGATATCATAACCTCGCTTCTCTTTGATCACTCCAAACTTTTTCTTCCTATTTTCTGCGACGACTATGTCCTAATATTTCCCAAAAAACTCCTCTATGGGGTTTGAACCTTGATAAGGAAGTATTCTGATTCTCCATATCAGCATTGGGTCGATAGGGGTCCTCTTCCCCATCCATAAGCATCCATCGTGCACCAACATGAGTAGTTGTCTCACACAAGCTGTGCTTCCCAGACTTCTACTAAAGTGTGGCACATTCAACATGTTCAACAAACTTGACTACGCCAACCCAGCCACTGACTGGATCGTTTCTAACCTCGTCACACCACTCTCAGGGTAGTGCACTTGTTTTAAGTATCTATCTGGTGCGTACAATAGATATTTCTTTCTATCAACAAAATCATAGTCTGTGAACTTCAGTTGTACAATATTTCCAAGGTTTTCCCCAATAAATCGCACTAACTCTATCAATAAGGGTGTGAACATATGGTGGGAGAGGTGATAGAAACACTGCACTATACATTTTCACTCACACTTTCTCGGCTTCCTCCTAACTATCTGTCCCATGTTCAGGTTCTTGCTAAGGCTCAATAAGTTTCTTTAAATTTTTCTTCTTCGTTCTCTACTATTTCTTCATTTTCTTACGTGGGGATCTCTGTTGTGTATGTGATGATGCTGCTGGGGGTGGTGATGCTACTGCTAGTGTTGGCTTGTGGCGTTCATGAAGGATTAATGCTACATTGAAATTTTAATTAAAGAAGAGTTGGAATGGCCAAATCGGAAGGCTAAGGGGGAATCAACATAACTCACTTAGCACGCCTCCCATGCATACCAATCACCATCTCCTTACCTGCTCCAAACAAGAGGCACAGTTCGCGGAAGTAGCGGCGCCACCCATGAAAGAGCAGGCCATAACCATTCCGACGACACTCAGACGTGCAGAGGGTGGCGAGACTAACCTGTCGGAGGCGATGATGTCAGCATCCCCTCAAGTAAATTAGAGGAGCTCCAGTGGGCAAGACAACGCTCGGCCCTCAACTTTCGACCCAACTGTACAACTGATGCAGGTAAGTATAGGTAAGGTAAGTTCAGCCAAGGTATGAGGACGATACCTCCATGTTAGGCACGTTGCCTCTAACCTACCCAACTACCTTCAGCCAATGACCATGTGCCATGTTTCCCTTTGCTAACGTCCTCATGACGTCAAAGCTATAGTTGTCACCGCGCTCCACTGCCTAGTAAAAACCTGTCTTCACTCCAATTTTTGCTCCCGACCATTTGAATTGGTTACCACTTACCAAGGTTTCTTACTCAGTTGGGCAGCCTGGTAAAACTCAAAGTATTGGTTTATTTTCCCCTCGCGTCACTTTCACTGCTGCCTCAGGTATTTGGTAAAGTCATTTTTCCTATTTTCCTTTACTGTTTGTTCAAATTGTTATGGAAAAAATGAAGCGAACCACCCCGAAACCCCGCAAGCCTGCAAAACCAAGATTTCTCCGAGTCCCGAACCACTCATGGATTCCCACTGCCAACTTTGTGACATGGTTTACCCTTTCAATATGGCCCGTATTAAGATCGAGCTCTTAGAATTTAAGCGACAGAGTGAGGATTTGTTCAGAGTTATTGATTGGGGGCTCTACTACCAAATTGCCCCAACAATCCATCCCTTCCCTAAGTTCGCAGCCTGGCTCATCGACACCTACATTGAATGGAAGGATATTTTCCTCTCCCCTTATGGGGTCAAATTCCTAAAAATTACCCCTCAGCTCATCAGAAAGGCCCTATGCTACCCCTCCGCTCAAAATTGTGTTGAATTAACTGAATTCATCCTCTCCTGTCATTTCTCAAAATTTCCCATGGAAAAACAAAGGGTTTTCCATGAGGTCATCACTACATCATGTCTATATTCCACCTCGCCTATAGAAACTATTCCGTTGTCTCTATTTCGTGACACCATACAACTTATCCTAGAGGTCATCTCGAGAATGTTGGGTTTAGACAACGCAAATAGGGTAATCAATGTTGTTCTAGGGTTTTCAGACCTTATGATGTAACCTGGGGTTCTACTAGATATCCCCACATTTTTTTCCTCCACTGTTAAATCTCAGTTCCAGTACATATCGTCCTCTAGTTCCTTCAGATCATGTTCTTTGGTATTCTACCTATTCCTATTCAAGCATGTAGACAAGTTCAAGGGTTTAGGCCTAGACAAGTTCTCCATGACGAACGCCAAACCAAAATCCATTTTCAAATGGAATCAGTCAGTTTTCCAGCACCCATTGGGAAAGGGTTACTTGAAATTCCTCACTATTTCATGTCCGGAGCTTATGCAATCATACATGACAGTCACCCACCCATTATTTTTTGCACGAGCAAAGGAGTGGCTCTGAGTTTAGTGAGACGAGTGTTACGATGATTGGTACTTATTCAAAATATCATACGAGGTCATCATTTATCATGCCAAAGTGCCTCCCTACCATCTTCCAGGTGTTCATTTCCATGAGAATTTTTTCCATTGATTTTTATCCACCAAGTCCACGAGTGCTTGACCAAACTCACTTTGTGCCGACAAAGAAGGGATATATCTTAAGGCTCCCAAATGTCATAGGTCCTTTCACTATCAATTCGAGAAACACACTCACCTTTGTCGAGGGAGGTGCTATGAAGATGAATTTACCTAGGGAGATGTATTTCACTATGATTCTAAAAGGGTTCATCACATGAAGAAATAATAAGATTAAGTCTTCAACGGATGAGCATGAACCTAGGCCTCTTATATAATGGAAAGCTAAGCTGTGACTCATGGCCTTTTGATATAGAGATGGAAGCGGAATCCCAGATCTATCGAAGGAAAGGGAAAAAAATACACATGATGAAGTGGAGATCCTAAAGTAGGAGAGCCACCCGAGCAGTACCAAGAACACAAAAATTAAGAAGAGGAGGATCACCTCGGTAAGAAACTGAGATAACTAAAAGGGCGGGAGAATAGAACACCGAGCATATCGAGGATGAAACCTCATAGCTCATAGAGCCATGGTAAAGATAGGCCAAAGGTTTTAGCTCTCCTACTATTTTGCTTCCAATTCCATGCCTTCAAAGCTTTCATAGGTCGTTACCTTGGGTAAGGGAGAGAGGAAGAGAGCGATTGAGGCGAAGAGACCATCCGCAAGAGAAAAAATGAAGGTAGAGTTGGCCCATCTCATCGATAAGCATCACATTAGGTTCACTAAAGCCTTATATGTTGAGAAGGACCAGCTTATAGTCATTTTCTATCCCTCATACTCTCACCCCCTACCCCCGGGATCCAAGTACAAGTCTTTAGAGATGATTCCGGAGCTGAGCCTTTATCCCCTTTTTAGAAAAAAATGAACTTGCATAAGTCCATTGGGGAAATGCTACATAGAGAGGTGCTAAAAAAATACCATCTCCCTAGAGAAGGCGAGAAGAGGCTAGCTCGGATGAATATCACTCTGCAGAAGGGAAAGAGAAAAGTGGAAAGGATCTTGCCACTCAAATGGCGTACTTGCAAAAAGCTGGTAAGAGTTAAAAGGAGTCGATCTCAATACAACAGTGCGAACTATTTTATGCAAAGCTGAATTGGAAGTGTAGGAGCTACAATGCAAGTTGAACATCCATCAGTTCGAACATATCCAAACAGAGGAGCTAGCCAAAGTTGAAAAAGAGAAAGGCGCTCTCACTAAGGCACTTGCCCTGGAAAGTTGAGGAGAATGCGAAATTAAAATGGAAGCTGGATGAGATATAATAGGATCAAGATAGCCATGTGCGTATAGTCGAGTATCGGGAAGGACCGCAAAAATGCTCCCGAGCATTTGACCGAGCTCCGGAAAACACGAAGATTTACGAGGATTAAGCTTGTACCACTCGGTGACTCTTAGATGAAGCCAAGGCAACCTTCATAGAAAAATAAAGGATGGTCTCATCCCTACGAGAAAGAGGTAGATACCCTTCACAAAGAGGCTCAAAAGTAGCGAAGCCAATCAAGGATTTGAAGGCACAAATTAAAGGTAATATGTCATTAGTGGAAGCCGGAAAATAGTCTAGACTAAGATTATAGCAAAGGTGAAAGAGCATTGGGAGTGCATCATGTTGGCTAATGATAAGAAGAATGCCATCCCGAGATTGTAAGGTAAGTTGGAGGGAGGACCCTGTGAGAGGAAATGAGAATATAGCAACTTCTCGGGAGATATATTAGGTACATCAATGAGCTCCCCTCTGAAGAATTGGGCATGCTAGAAGTGGTCGGAGTTGTTCAAGACCATTATGGACGTCACCAAAATGATCCCGAAGGAAGAGGGCTACAAGTAAAGGCATGAGGATATTTGGCACTCGTGAAAAATGGAGTGGAGACCTTTGATTGTGAATGTGGTAAGTTAGTGGAATTCGGCCTTCCCCCATGCTGGGATTTGTTAGGGGCATTGCTCACCTAGACCACTTATGATCAAAAGCTATCCGAGATCAAGTGTAGCGCTGATTTGACACTACAAAAGACCTCTCACTTAAAGGCTAAGACCTTGGTGGCAACATTATGCAAGGATTTATTTCTCCTTTCCATGTTCAACATGTTTTTCTCTGCTCATCTTGATTATAATGAGTTGACTCAGCTTCGAGGAATTATTAAAGCTTTTTAGCTCCGCACCTCTCCCCCGCTGAAATTATATGGAAAAGATGTTACGATTATTCACATCCACAAGATCCATCTACTTCGCATCAATCGCCACCTCACCCATCTGCTACTATGGCTCTTCTTCTGCTTCATCGCATCCACGTAGCTTAGGGACTTCTTCCACTCCTTTTCATCCTCATTAAAGATGTCAAGATCAAAGCCCATGCGACCTTTATTTACTTTTCCTTTTTATTTCATAAAGCAATGTTGTAAAATCGGGTGAAATCTCGATTTCACCTAAGTACTATTTTATTGTTATGTCTTTAGTGTAATCGGTGACAAAGAGTAGTTATATTGATATGTTACTGATTATATCATATCATATTTTAATTTTTATGGGAAACAAAAAGATCAAGAAAGAATAACTCTCTGAAAAATATTTAGACGATGGCCTTGATTGTAAGAGACTATAAAGAGTAAACTACAAGCAAGTGTAGATCGGGTTAGGTTTCGTTGAAGTTTTGAGTTTAGACATTGTATAGCCCATTTTTTAATGACTATGATAAGCTCTAAATGCATATATTGAAGAGTTGTTTTGAGAAGATAATATAATAATGACTTGTTGCAAATGGATTCCAATTTGACTTTTTGAATAGTATGTATGTATCTTTCGTATGTTTTTTTAACTTTCTAATTCTATTTCGTTGAATTCTTCTTTCCATTATATTGTGTTGGGAATGTTGGACACTAATGTTTAACAAAATGAATTTTCCTATAGCCCTCCTGTGGCAAAAATGGTACTCCATGAGTTAATCACTTGGTCACCCATAATTGGGCTCAACGCATGATTATTGTTACATAAATATTATAATGACCCACTTTCCTCTTTAAACTACGAGAAGGGAGAATTCCTACCATATAATAAGCATGCCTCCCTCAAACTCTCCTCCTCCGTTCATGCGAGCGTTCATCCATTTTAACCCTAAAGGTCTATTCAATGGTTTCAAACTTGGCCCATTCACGACATTTGAATTTCATACGACCTCAAACCCATAGTGAGTTATGTCTAGTATACATCGAGAGTTAGTTCCATTTCTCCCACTGTTATCTATAAGCACCAAATAAATAAATCTTACGTGAAAAGTTAAATTTCGGGAGGGTCTCCCCAAAGTGAAAGTTAATATAAGGAAACCTCATATTCCTAAGATGTCCTAGAAATGGTCTTCTCGCAACTCAAGACTATCTCTAGGAGTGACAAAAATTGGCATCTCGAGATGATGATGCGGGTATATCGGACACTATTTCGGTTGCTTACATGATTCTAGCTAAGCCCTTCTCGAGTGAATACAAAAATAAAATCGTCAAGATTCATAGAAAAACACAAATTTTTGCAACTTCTCTACGAGTGGCAATAGTCAAATTCTCAAGACAACAAAGTGCCAAATCCGGGTGGGACATAGCTCTTTTTATAACAAATATGAATTTCTAACTTCATCCCGATCTCATATTGTGTTTGTTAATTTCATATTTGTCACAAAATCTAATCGGTCTATCCTCATAAATGCATCTTTCGACGTATTTCAACAACAATGTTTCCTTTTTAATAGTCATATTTTTCCAACGAACTTGGACATATCCCATATTGTAGCGAAAAAAACCCTTGTAAAATTTTACATAATTGAGATTGTTGCGAAGTAATTTCCCACGTTGAGTCTCTCTCTCGCAACATGGGCTATAGTCCAGTTCCCCACTTTTAGCTTGTAGGTGGCACTAAGAATTTTCTCCTTTCTTTAGAGAGAAGTTGTAGGGGTAGGTTTGTCCCTATATAGATTCAACCTTTCATTTTAATCTTACTCGAGAAACAGGTCCATTTAAATTTTCTAGTTTAACTCGTGTTCCATCGGTATTATGCTTGATAATGTATGGGCCCAACCAACGCATCTTCAATTTTTTCTAGAAATTTTACAAAATTACTATCTTAAACAAGAACAAGGTCCCCCTACCTAGAATTTCTTCTAATTAATATTTTTTTCATGCGAGGCCTTTCCCCTTGCTTTATCTACCTACTTATGGAATCCTTCTATAAATATATCTTCCTCCAAAGAAATTAATTATGACATTATTTCCTCCATTATATCAAGGTCTTCCATATCACATTAAGTGCGCAATCCTAAAGCTAGGCACGATGTACTCCATGGGAATTACAACTTATTTCCAATAAACTAACTTAAAGGGTGTCTGACTCTGTAAAATTCTTACATGTGGTCCTATAATCCCACAACATACGGAAGTCTAAGGTCCTAGCCATATCTATTCACATTTCCTACCTTAGTAAGTGCATTTTCCAAAAATCTTATTAAATGATTCTACTATTCCAGTCGACCCAACGGTGATAAGAGGTACACTTTTGATGATATTCTTGGAACTCCACGAGTCAATTCTTCAATAGAATTATTTTAGGAAATGTGAACCTTGGTCACTCATCAAAATATTTATACATCCAAATCTAGACAATATGTAATAAAAAAATAAAAGTTTTTGTACTTCTCATGCTGTAGTCCACGACTAGTTGTGCTTTGGCTCATCTTGTCAAGTAATGTATCAATAATTATATACCTTGAACCATTTCTCTTTCGAGGTGGGTTGATGGGTCCAATAAAATAAATGGCCCACTTATCAAAGCCCTTAAATGTAACTTGTGGTACCAATGGAATCTCATCTCTTCTAGAATGTTTCCTTATTCTTTGACATGCATCACATACTAAAAAATACTCCTTTTAATCTTTATGTAGTGTAGGACACCACAATTGTTCTCTCAAAATCTTTTCGCCCGATGGATTTTCCTACATAGAGTCCAAAAAACTATGCCATCATAATTAGCCTCTCGTTAGAATCATATGTCTTTCATGTTCGGGGAACATACCTATCGCAATATCTCATCCGGTCCCATATTTTTATATCAATCTTGCTATTAATGAAAAAGTAAGCTTCCTTAGCCATTATTTCTTTCTTTTGTTTACATAATATATTTTGAAGGAGCCAACCCTTGTGGTAAAAATTGAATGATATCCGTGAAATCGTCATCTGCCACTCTAATTGAAAATAACTATGCAATCGTGGGAGATTATACTACTATGCTAGTTAGTTCTTCCCCTATTTCCAATGTTGACAGATGGTTGGGTGCTTGCATTACTCTTCATGGTTTATAATGATCTCAAAGTCATTTCCTGAAATCATTGTTAAACCCAATGCGAGGGAGAAGACTAGAAATAGAGGAAGGCTGGGAAATATTTCACTCCTAAGATAGCTTGTTAACTCAAATACTTTAGTGTGAATAATCTGTGAAAATTTTAAAGTGTGACCCCCAATAAAGAGTGTCTAAACTTCTACAAATAATACATTGTGGCTAGGGCCTTCCCTTTTCATAGTGGTATAATTATTTTCTTCTTTACATAACTTTCTACGTGCAAAAAGCTATCGATATGACCAATCTACCCTACACCAGGGTTGTACCAATACCACTCCCAAATGTATACAAGAGGCATCCACATGGACATGGAATTCCTTTTCCGAATTAGGGAACACTAATATAGGTGAAACTACCATTTTTTATTTCAATATGTCGAGACTCTTCTAACATTCTTCATTCCACTGAAAAGTTACATCCTTTTTCAATATTTTCCCCATATTCATAGTGATTCGATCATACCCCTCGATGAACTTCACGCATACGCAGATGTCCCAACGTGAGTGCGAAGTTGTCTTACTATCTTAGGTGGAGACAAGTTAAAAATGCTAGAAATATTAGCGAGGTCCACCATTATTCCTTGCTTACGGTACAATATTTCCCAACAATATGCCAAAGGGTACACAACATATGCACGTTTTTTTAGTTTCAAAGAAATATGATATTGTCTAGATGTCTTGACCATAAGTCTTCAATTGCTAACATTTTTTTTCTCAACAATCCAAATATTGTCCAAGCATCAAAGTATACCTACAAAAAACATGTAGATGTACTCAAAAGATGTGATCACCACCCCTAGAAAATATAGTGAGGGAATTTTTTTAATCCAAAAGGCATTACTATGTATTGATATGAGCTCCATTATGTAGCATATGTGGTCTTATGATGATCTTGAGGTGCAATCCTAATATGATGATAACCCAATAATCCATCCGTAAATAACTAGGCTCCCTCTATCCTCCTACATTGTCTAGCACCTAATATGTGAAAGGGGTAGGGGAAGGGGATCATGTAAACGAGACATCATTCAATTTTTTTTAGATCAGCACAGATCCTAATTTATCATTGAGTCTTTTTTCTCTTGCACCACCATAGAACTCACCCATTTTGATTCTTCCAGCGAGTACAATAATTACTGCATAAGCTTATCGAGACTCTACTTTCACTTTCTCTTTATACTTCGGGTTCATCCTGTAAGGCATTTATTTGAATGGCTTCGCATTAGAGCTTAAGGATAATACTCATGAATAAAATATCTTCTATTATACTGTTCATCTCTAAAAAAATTGGTGGGAAAGAGAACACGATATTCATGAAGTAACTTCTGTAACTTTACTCACTATCTCCTCATATGAGTAGTATCCTATTTTGAAAAATTGTGTTTCTTCTCTAACCCTATGTTTACCTTCTTGGTCTTTAATGGCTCCATTATGTCAACGTTGCAAGGGTTTTCTTCTTCATATGTAGTAAGGTTATAACACTCAAGTGCTTTTTCTATCGACGCAACCCAATTAGTTTTCTTCCATGTCAGTGGGTTTCATTCTCAAACATATTCTTCTTGACTGTATGAAGGGCCAAATCTATTTATTGGAAATCATCCTAAAATCTAGATGTTAATATGAAGCCATCAAAATTGTCTTCTCATTTCATGGTACCATATTGAAGCTCTATTTCTAGGTACCAGTTCTTAGTGTTTGTCTCTAATGTATTAATGAATCCAAGTACCCATTCCCGATGTGGAATCTCCTTCCATGTTGCAGTGCATAGTTGGATATGATTCCTAGGATTAGTTTCACCATCATATTTTATATTTATCTCTGTATATATTTGTCCAGACCTTATCCACATCAGTCTTCAACATTCCTGCCAACCTCCTATATTATTCTTGTGTGTACTCCACCATTTAGTAGTGTTATATTTCAGGGCTATATCCAAAGATGAAAACCTTTGATTTTCTGGAACTTGTTCTTCATAATAATTAAAAAAAGAATTTACATCACCTAAGCCATCATTAGAAGGAAATTTACGCACCTCATATATCATACAACGAAATTATTTGGTAATTCTTGCACAACGCCTTGTGGATACTTCATGCAACCTATTATACCAATTCTCGAACACTTCTTCTGAGTTTGAGGTACAATAAATATCATGTTCCTATATCAACATTGCCTCTGTAGTAGGGTTAACACTCATGTTCCTTCATTGTCATTTGATAGATATTATCTATGTCAGCTACACAATATTCTTCTTTGATTGGTTCCGTGTATATTACTCCTTCTGATGGATCCAAGGGAATAATCAATATCATGTTGTTTCCTTCAAATAATATATGTCTCTTCTTCATATTAATTATGGAAAAAATTTCAAATGCCTACTCAATTCCAGTAAATGAAGGATAATGGTTATTGTCATCAATGATCTCTATTACCTCAAAATTAGCAATAGTGGGAACTCCTTCAATATCTACTTTAACACATGGTAGTCTTCCCATAGGTAAGAAAATTTTCTGATTTTCCATCCTTAACTGAATAGGTGACTGTTGTAGCTTTGACTTATCCATTCATTCCCATGTCTACTTTATGAAAAAATTAGCATGAGATCACAAATATAGAATAGTTTAATACATATCATATTCTCCTATGTGAGCACTAAGCCTCATATCTCTTCCATTTCTCTTATTTCGATGCAAGTTATTGAGTGTGTGCATCGTACTTCACGGTGTTTCCTTGGATGCACAATAATCTATTAACTTGTGAAGCCCTTATACAAATTTTATATCTTAACAATTTCATACAAGTATGTAGAAAAGACTTTAAAATACCTACCTGATTTGCTAAATCCTAGTCTTGTGTTGGAGCCCAATCCTGTGTCAGAGCTCGGTTCTGTGTCGAAGTTGATGATGACACATCACAATTAATGGGCTTTGGTTGTACACTAGAGGTTGAAGCTTCAACATTAATAAAACTTTTATTGGCTTTCATAAATACTTATATTTATTTCTGAATATAAAAAACATGAGATTTCTCAACAATCCTTTTGACCCATGCACTTCCAGATTCTTTATTTTCATCTGCTTTATCACTATCAGTTGCATCTCCACTTCTACTGAAAATACTAATTCGAGGTTCGTTGATCCTCCTTTCAACAATCACGATTTGAATATTCTGTGTCAGCTGATGATTCCTCTTTTCTTGCATCTTTTCCATAAATATAGGAAATTATTCAATTACATGGTCAAAGAATTTACAATACCTACATGTCATTGTGGGGTTTTGGTAGTCTCTCACAAAATTAACAAGTTGACCGCAGTTAAAGAAAATGATCTATCCATGTCCTCGACCAACTCCACCACCTTGACCTCTTCCTTGATAACCTCCTCGACCATTGTGTTGTCCATTTTCCTCATGTATGTTATCTTCTACTGGAATTATATAAGCATCAATACTACACTCCATCATTAGTTCGTAAGCCCGAAAATTATTCTCATCATGTCCTATTGATTTACAAAATTTTCAAAATAGATTCCTTGGAGTCTGTACATATTTCTCTAACAAGTAACAATATTCTAAATGATGTTGTCATCTAGTCTTACATATTTTGCACCACGGGCTAGATCCTGCATTCAAGGGATTCGGTGCCCCACCAACCATGTAATCCCTGAAAATAGTGCATTATTCTTTAGAATATCCATCCGATCTTCACTTCGTACACCATACTTATTATCTAACTTATTTTATTTTATTAATGCCTTGTATTTGTAGGGTTAGGTTCCCCAGTTGATTCTAAATCTATTGCATTCCTGCATTAGTATCTCCTAAAGGCGAAGCTTCCAATTTCATCGCAATCACCTAACAGAGGATATGATTACTATTCTTTAGCTAGCTATAAATAAACAGGAATAATTCCTTATGGATGGGAATTGGAGTATATTTTGTTTGATTTGGCTCGTTGCTACGTTGAATTGGTTTAAAATGAAAGTGAATAGATTGAAATGCTTCCATAAAAGGATTATCATATGTTTCTATCCTACCTCTACTAATATCCTAATATGAGACAATAAATTCGATTCTGTATATTAATATTAAATATATAGTGTGTGATAACATTTTGAACTTTAACTTATATAAAAATATAATTTAAATGAATGAACATTTATATTAGGGATGTTTAAATATGATGAATTTCCAATTAACTTGGAGATAATTTTTTTTATATCAAAACTAATACATATCTATACAATTGGATGGGTGATAATTATCATCACATGATATAAATGTTCGCTATGTCATCCATGAATCATGTGAAATGATAAATGTTAATCATGACCTCGTCAAATGTTACAATGACTAAAGTTCCATATATGATGGATCAAATTTGGCTATGTCAAAGTTATACCACTTCATTTTATCTTCCATCCAAAATTACTCATATGTTTACATGTGAGATGCTAAAGTTGAACAACATCGCTTTCCACACTATCATGCTAAAACAAATTCTAGTTGTATGTTTCATTCAATTTTATCTTTGCATAATAGCATTCAATGTGAATTAATTTTTATTAATGGTCAATCAAATACCTCAGAAAATGACACGAGGTTCTTCAATACATACAATATCTCAATCTAATTTCATTATGAATGATTTGGTTTTTAACCTAAATTCTCATTATTGTGATTCCTGCAAGCTTTATTATGGTCTATTAAATCATTATTAATGTTTCGTAATAACTTGGCTCATAATGTGGGGATAACATGATCTAGATTTAGTGTTGAGGGATGAATACACATTCTACACTTGTTACATATGCCAAGTCACATATGATGCACCACATCTTCATTTTTTACACATTACAAGTCATACATGATGAGGAATTGAAATCTTTTTTTTTTCCTCAAAATAAATGATTGAAATAAATTATACATATACAACTATAACATATTAAAAGTTGAAAAATAATTGACTCAAAGTTATTCTAATTAATATTTCTTTACAAAAATTTAGCATAATAAACAAGTTATCATTTTCTAGTATGCCTTTTTTTTATCGATCAACAAACTTGCATTATATTATCGAAAGGAAGTTAAGTACAAAATTCCTCTCCCAAGGCCCTTTCTTCTCTTGCCAGAAATATTATTATCGAAAGGAAGTTAAGTACAAAATTCCTCTCCCAAGGCCCTTTCTTCTCTTGCCAGAAATATTTAGAGAGCATAGGGCCTATAATAAAATAGTACACCGAGTATCATATTTTATTTCTGCTAGGCCTATTGGCCATACCATACATTTGCCAAAATTGAGCCACATATACAATAAGAAACAACCTCTCAAGGAGGTGGATTGGATGGAAATTTAGGAGAGGGAACAAAGAAAGTGGCATGATGATGCATATGGAAGTAAATGTGTTCAATCCTCACCTTCAGAGTGCGAAGGTGATCTTTGGTGTGCCAATACTGTTATTGGAGGCTTTCTATATTGTCCAGGATCTCATTCTGGACATGATGTACTTCATTAATATAAGCCACTAGTCAATTCTGATCCTTGTAGTGCTGGTTCCTCATGATATCAATATTCAATTGGATATTCAAGAGCTAGTGTATGATTGTGTCCAGGGTGAATGGAGCTAAAACTCTCCCCAAAGAGCTAAAATGAGAAATGGTCACATCCTCCTCTGTGTCCAGGCTGGTGGCATCATCAAAGGATGAGTGATTTCCCTCATTATTTAGTTGGTTTACTTCACGACAAGGAGAAACATCCCCCCGTGTAGACGACCCCTCTAGCGTGACATTGAGGAGAGCCAAGGGTAATTTCTGACGAACAAATACAAACAAATAAACTCATATCGACCATCTTAGCGCTTCCCACCAGTTCTGTGGTATAACCTCCTATATGACAAAAAAACAAATAGAACAAAATTGAGCAGTGAATAGGAAGCCATGCAACCAGTTACTAGACTTGACCAACTCAGGACTAGAGGCGCGAGACTTCAACTTCCAGAGATCCTCTGCACCACCCCAGAACAAAATTGTGTGAATTCATCCCTTCTCGCCGAGAGATGAGCGACCCACAAATCTAGATGGACAACATGAGAAAATTGTCATGGAATATCTCCTAACATTACTCGTAGAATTGACCTCAAGATGCTCATGCCACAAAGCCAAACTATATCCGAACAACAAACTAAGGAACTATTGGTGCGGTCTAGAGCCCAATTTGACCTCTGTGGTCAGAGCTAGATGCACAAAGAACAAACACATAAGACCTCGGCGGGGCCACAGAGCCGCAATCGACCACAGCGTGTTATGATCCCACAGGCCTCCCCTGGATGAGAACTCACCTTGTTCCTAGCTACTTCATATCTCACCTCCCTTACTTGTCCATAGTCATGACCGTTGTTGGGAAAACGACAATTTAAAACCAAAATTCTCTGTAGACCCCCACCTCATCACCCAACACAATACAGTAAGAGTCGTTCCAGAATGAAAAGGGAAATTAACATTGTAGCCAACGGGAGTAGTGCCCACCTACTGAGTATTAATGATGCTCAGGACCATTAAGGAGCTTTCAGTTGGCATGTGGAGGCCAGATGGGCTTCATACACCACCTGATTACCACAGATTCTAACGGGTCCGTCAACCCCATCGAGGAGATCTATTTTTATATAATTAAACTATATAGATATTTAAAATAATTAAAAGTTACACATTTTTATTAAGTTACTACAAATTATGCAAAGCATAATTTGTATTCCACTTTTACCAATTATTCCATCCCATCAAAGGAATTGAATCTCTTGTATGTCATCCAAGCTTTTGTAATATTATTACTACAACATAGGGAAAACATATATGAGATCCTTTTTTTCTTTTTTTCTTTCCCCAAAGAAAAATCTTAAATTTCATTATATATAATATTGAAAATTACATGTTCAAGGTGCTTCCATGAAGCATATATCAAAATATGGTGGCGAGCCACATACTGAAATTGTATGTTACATTACTGTAATGGGTATGTTGCAAGTGAAAATAAATATACAATAATAGTATATTTGTAAACCTGTGCAAAATAACAAATATATGTAAAAAAGTTCCATCAATGGGTCAACCCAAAAAGTCAGGGAAATGTAGCCCCCTATCCATGATGATCATCAAAAAGGCTGTGGAAAAACTGATAGAAGACATGATAAATCTGATCCTGAATCATCCAGTAACCACGTGGTTGCTGCGCTGCCTCCTTGGAAAGGAGATCGAAAAGCTAGTTCCTTTCTCTGTAGATAAGCTAACAAGATATAGACTCAAATTGTGATTTTATTATTAACATTTCATCCAATAAGTTCCGAGTGCGTGCACATGACATACAAATTTTTGGTTAAACTAATTAATGACAATTTTTTAGTCTCCAAAAGTCTGAAGATGCCGACAACCTTTTCCTAAATCAAAGGTGATTATATGTTTGAGACTATTAAGTTCTGAGTATTCATTTGTGCCTCTCCCTAGTCCCATCCTTATTTTGAAGAAATTTTCATCACTGAAATATAAGACAACATGGTCGCCACATCCTATTTGATGTGTTGATCTATCGACATAAGCCCATGAGTAGGATTTGTCAATGGTTTCTATAGTGATGGTCCTCTGTAGATGTTTGGGGTCATCCTCTGGAATTGAGTTGTATACTGCTGAGATGTGGGCGCAAGATAATGTTCGATTGTGATGGTTTTCTCTAAATATGAGCTTATTCATGCCTAACCAGATACTCCAACAAACTAGTAGAGGAAAATTTATGAGCTTGGAGGAATGAGCTTGATTCAACCATGATTCGTATGTGGATAGTTTTGATTTCCCCGACCATCTGATGTTGATGGCCAATAATTGATATAATTGATGCCATAAAGTAGATATAGAGGTGTAGTGAAGAAATAAGTGGTCGATACTTTCTTATGCATTCCTGCAGAGCACACACCAAGAAGGACCTTGAAATCCACTTTGCTGAAGAATATCACCAGTGGGAGCTTTATTGAACATAATGCACCACATGAAAAACTTGGCTTTGGGCGGGCCTTTTAATTTCTAGAGCGGGCGCCACCACTAGATAGGATTGGGGGCCTCATGATGAGCATATATCGCGGGATAAGCATCCTTAGGCGAGTATTTGTCTTGGAGGGACAAAGCCCAATTAATGTTTTCATCCTTATCCATAATCCTAACGTGTGCTTCTGTGAGAGTGGTTATATAATTTTCCTATTCATGATGCCAAGCAACAGGTAGTCCCAGAGTGAGAGCTGATTTACATGCCTGAGTAAATATATAAGTGTTGTGAGGGTCTGCGATGTGCTTAAGTGTCTTTATACCAGAAATCACCAGAAATTGGGTGAGCTCCGATGACAAAATGTGTGCATTCCCACAATCTGACCAAGCATCCATTCCAATGCGAACTTCTCTGCCTGATCCAATTCTCTAAGAAATACCAACTCATATGTGTTCAATTGAGTTTAACATAGCTTGCCAAATTGAGGAGATGTTATTTTTGTTCCAATTCGGTCTCCTAATCGAGTCTACAATACAAAACGGGATGATATATTTCTAGATGACCACCTTTGTCCATAAATTTTTGGTTGTCACGACTTGCCAACATAATTTCACAACAAGGGCTTTGGAAAAAAATATTACGTTTTTCATTCCCCGTCCTCCCCATTTCTTTGGCAAGGTGATATGATCCCGTTTGATCCATGAGATCCCTCTTTTTATATACCTAGGGAACTTTTATTTTCAAAGGAAAAGTTGTCCTTTCAAGTGTGATTTTAATAAGGAAATTGAAATTAAGTGAAATTTAATTAAAGGCCAATTGATGGCATTTAAAATTAATTAAATTTGACAATGATTTAGACTAATTTGTGGCAAAAGACACCATCGTCCTCAACTTTTATTAATTATTTTGTTGAGCCTTCGATTATCTCTTGCATACAATTCAAGCTATTGTTGAGTCGTGGATTATCTTGTATGCTATCCAAACTTTAGTAATATTTCTATCACAACATAGAGGAAACATGTGTGTTATCCCTCCTTTTAGGTACCTAGGGAACTTTTATTTCTACTCGGAAAAATGTTTTTTTATGCCCGATTTTAGCAAGTAAATTCGAATAAATTAATAATTAATTAAAGGCCGGTTGAGGGAAATTATAATTAAAATTTTCTTTGATATGTGATTTTAGTAAGGAAATTCAAATTAATTAAAGGAAAATGGAGGGAAATTAAAATCAATTGAACATGACAAGGATTGAGACCGATTTGTGATATATACACCCTATTTTTCAATTTTTATGCTTTTTGATGCCCAATTTTAGCAAAGAAATTCGAATAAATTAAAAAGTAATTAATAGCCCGTTGAGGGAAATTATAATTAAATTTATCTTTGATATGTGATTTAGTAAAGAAATTCAAATTAATTAAAGGAAAATGGAGGGAAATTAAAATTAATTGAACCTGACAAGGATTGAGATCGGTTTGTGGTATATACACCCTATTTCTCAATTTTTATTAATTTTTTTCATTGAGTCCAACAATAAATTTAAGGTCATAATTTGTTTTTGAGGGTTTTGCACAATGACAAATGCGTCCGGGCCCCTTGTTTGCGGGAGATTCTCACTTGAAATCCGGGACTGGGGGAATTACCTGGGGAATTAAAGTCATTTGCTCCCGAGATATCTATGGGATTCGTAAAATTCCACTTTTTACTATGCACACTAATTAATCCATCGGTCGATCCTTCTCCTCAAACATTCTCATGCAGTTTTTCTGTCCTAATTCTCCTTTTTAGGATCCCCACTAATTAATCTATCCGTCGATCTATCTCCTCAAACATCCTCATGCAGTTTTTGTGTCCTGATTGTCCGGAATTTCAATCTTAATTTTAATTGCCACATTAGTTTCCCGCGTTTTGTTTAATATTTGAAACTAATATATAGCTGTGTAGGGTTTTCCAATTTGTTCATGTGGGTGAGCAACTATTTGTGAACACAGAGCGAGGACGTAGGGCTTCTAGAGATAGTTCTTTCCCCCCTGCGAACATAAATGTTCCAAGTAGAAATCCAGAACAGCGAAAAGAATCTGTTTTTCGTAATATAGAGTCTCCCCAATCCGGGTTTTCCATGGAAAGAAATGAAGAAATTGCATCTTCTTCTTCGCGTTGGAAACTCACAGAAAACCAGAAGTGGATTTTGGAACAGTTGTTTGAAGAGGGTGAGCGTAACCCTAGTCGGGATCGGGTAAATGACATCACAAAGTTACTGAAAGTTCATGGTGATGTGCAAGCGAAGAATGTCTCCTACTGGTTTCAGAATTCGCACTCGCGCAGGAAGCGTTCAGAACAAAAATCTCTGATGCAAGAACTGTCTCTCAATCAAAACGTAACTGCCGGAAGCTCTCAGCCTTCTATAGGGTCCACTCCAACAACTGGTAAACTATTTTTTTTTTTGGCTTTGCTTTGAATGGTTTATCATATTTTGTTCAAGTTTTATGTTCAATACTCTCAAGGGTTTTTATAACGAAATCTTCTTTTGTACCTCAGTTCGTGCAGCCTCTCCCAGTGTTTTGGAACCAACAGTTGGAATGAGACCATTTTCGTTTATGGTAATTAGAATTTTATTTGCAGTTTGCAATATGATGGGGAATAATAATAACAGTGAAATATTTTAATGATTTGGGTAGTGTTATTTATTTATTCTTTTTTTCGTCGGAAGAAATTAGTTTTGGTTTTCAATCGTAAGATAAGAGTGAGATTGACGATATTAGGGCAGCTCACAGTTATTTTTACCTAAAAGTTTACAGAGCAAGGGATAAAGCCAATACGTTTTTAAAACTAAGTTATTAAGATAATATTTATGAAAATAATTTAGCTAAGTTATTAAGATAATATTTATGAAAATAATTTAGCTTTATAATGTTATTAATATAGATTTGAATATTGTTAGATTTAAGATTTTTGTGATTTATGATATAGATCGAACATTTTTAGAATTAATGACATGATTAAAATTGAATATTATAAAATCTATTTTAAGCATTGTTAAAATTGTTAGAATAAAAAAACCAATTGTGAAAAGGGTTTAACCCTACATTTTCAAAATGCATTCTGTGATTTTCATGTTCAATTGTTTTGTCCATTAAATTTGAGATCTTAAATGTTTATATTTGACATTATTATTAGGAGCTGTTAACTTCACCAGATTCTCCAACCAGCTTAGACGCGGAGAAAACCCCGCCCATGAATTTGGTAATGACAGAACATTTACAGTCGACTGAGAATGAAACTGTATGTCACGTTGATCGGGCGAGCAAGAATTCTCACTCGCGTAAGAAGCCATCACAACGAAAATCCGTGATGCAAGAACTGTCTATGAATCAAAAAGTAACTGCCGGAATCTCTCAGCCCTCAATAGGGTCCACTCAAACCAGTGGTAAACTATTTTTTTTGCTTTGATTTTGGATACCATGAACGGTTTTCTATATTTTGTTTAGGTTTGTTTTGAATACTCTCAAGAATTTTTATAACGATTTCTTGTGTTGTATCTCAGTTCGTGCAGCCTCTCCCAGTGTCTTGGAATCCTCAGTGGGAAAGACACCATTTTCGTTTCAGGTAATTAGAATTTTATTTGCAGTTTGCAATATGATGGGGAATAATAATAACAAAGAAATATTGTAGTGATTTGGATAGTATTTTTTATTTATTTATTCTTCTTTGGCATGGAAGAAATTAGTTTTGGTTTTCAATCATAAGATTAGCGCGAGATTGTCCATATCAGGGAAGCCCACAGTTGTTTTCTTACTTAAGAGTTCATAAAGCGAGGAGTGAAGCCAATACAATAATGTATCAAAATGCTCATCATGTTATTAACAAGGATTTTAGCACATTATATTATTAACTAGGATTTAAGTTCTTCATGTGATTAACAGAAACTTGAACTAAGGGATTACAATGATATTTATCAAAATAATTTAGGTTATCAGAGAAATAACAAGTCATTCCACGTCAGAGATACGAGAAATCTATTTAAGCATTGTTAAAATATTTTTTAGCCAATGTTTTGTCCATTAAATTTGAGATATTAAATGTTTAAATTTGATATTATTATTAGCAGTTATTAAATGCCCCTGAATCTCCATCGAGCTTAGATGTGGAGAACATACCATCGAGCTTAGGCGTGGAGAACATACCGCCCATGAATTTGTTCATGAGAAAACATTTACAGTCGACTGAGAAAGAAACTGTATGTCACGTTGATCGGGCGTGCAAGAAACGGAAGCAGGAAAATAACTCTAACCAGGAGTACTCAATCATTCAAAAAGATATCACGGGAAGCTCTAAGAACCCTAGCTGCTCTTACACAACCAATGGTAAACTGCATTTATTTTAGCTTTGTTTTTAAATATTCTTAAACGTTTTCATATTGGTTTTTATTTTTATTTTGTTGCTCTGTGTTTGTCCCAGCATCTGGCATTGGCTTGGCCACTGCAATGGCTGTGGCACCATATACTTCACAGGTACGACCAATTTTATATAACCAGTTCATTATAATTTCAATATTGCTGGGTTTACCAAAAAAAGAATTGTGTCCTTTTTGGACACTCCACTCATCATGATTGCTTTCCTTTCTGTTTGATGATGGCTGAAGTAATTTGGATACTTCACTCATCATGATTGTTTTCTCCCTCATAATGGGTGAAGTGACTAGTAGAAATTTTAGACTAAAAATTCTTATATTTTCTTAACAAACAACTGTGCAAGTTTACATTTTTTATTACTAAATTAGGTGGAAAATATAAAATTTATTATATTTTTCCTTATGAACAGAGACATACAAATTCATCCTCCCACGAAGGTTCAGAGACTGTGCTGCCGTTTAATTTGTCAGTCCAACCAGATTTGCGTTCTGATGCAAAACAACCTCTCTGTGAAGCAGTCTGTGAAGTGAATTTCAAAAATGACACGCAGAATATGGTTAGAAGGGACGGATGGCTGGGTCCTATCCCAAAGTGCATGCTTAGACCTTCTAAATGTGATATTATGACAGGTTCAGGGACCCAAGAAGCTGAAAACAAAGGCCAGTTGCTGGAATTGTTTCCTGTACATTCTGGCAATAACATAAGGTCAGAAAGAAGCACAGAATTTTGTGAGGGAAATGGTACAGACCCTCGAGGGACTAATGTTGTGATAGGTTCTGAGGGCGAAGAAAATAAAAACAAAGGTGAACTTTTGGAGCTTTTCCCATTACATCCTGAAGGTAACTTAGGTTCCCGGTTGTACTGGCTACCAAGATGACACTCCTGAAGGAAATTTTTAGGGTTGAATTGTACAGTTAAGACATGTTCATTGGATGTTCCGTATACAATCAAACAATTCTGGTTGTTATGGCTGTGCAAGTGAATCCAAATGCAGGAATATTGATATGGTGTGTTTTTGCTTTTGTAAAGGATTCTACTTTTGAAAGTTGACATGCAAAGCTGCCCATGTAATCTGCTTCTTGTGCCTTGCTAAGTGAATCGGCATGCATGATGCTTTAATATGCGTTTATTTCCATGGGAGTCTACATTTGAATTTTTATTTACTTAGAGTTCTGCAATCAGAATTTCATCTTGAAAAGTTTGTGGTAATTCTTCTTAATAAGTGAATGGGTCCATTCGATTTCTGAGGTAGTGGTGGGATTTTAAGATTATTAATTGCAAACGTACTGAACCTTTTTAAAATAATTAGTTATTATATTGTTTTAGGCCAATGAATTTTCGAAAATAATTGATGTTTGAACTTTCATATTTCATATGATAGCGAACTACACCGACTAATGGGGGAAGCATTTTTATGTTAAACTGGGAAGGTGAGAAAATGGAATATCAGAATGCTTTCTATCACAGTTACTAGATTGATATTCATCGTCCAAAATAATTTGAAATATGGTTTAGTTTCTATGATTGTGCTTCAACGTAATTATTTTGAAATATGTTTTAATTTGTGCATTTGTTTAATCTAATTATGCAATATGATTTAGTTAGCTTACCAGCTTACTATTTTTAGGACTGGGCTTATTTTGAAATTGGTTTTGGTTAGTTATGTCAAATGATGTAGTTAGCTTACTAGCTTACTCTTTTTAAGATTGGGTTTATTTTGAAATTGGTTTTAGTTAGTGCAATTATTTAATGTGATTTAGATATTTTATTATTTCAGGATTTGGTTTAACAAAATTTGATATTTGATTTCCTTCTTAACTATATATATATATATATATATTGATTTGATATTTAATTTGGTGCTTAACTTTTTCTATATATATAATCACATATTTTTATTAAATTGAAACCTAGTTGGAGATGTTTAGTTACATTTCAAAATCCATGAAGTTGTTTCTCTTTTCACTAATATCTTTGTCCCTAAATCTCTCAACTAGATCTCCCAACTAGTTGACCCCAAAATAGTTAACCTGATACTTTAGTCCACCTTTACTTTCAAAAACTATTTATATTTCTATGAGATCCCCCTATCCTAGATAGTGGCCAATATATTTATGGAACATTTTGAAACCAGAGCTGTCAATTCATGGCATTTCAACTCCAAATGCTAGTTTAGATTTTTTTTATTACACTTTTTTTCATTTGGCAATGTGGAAGCCTTGCACTAGACCCCTTTCACTCCCATCTTAATAACATCTCCCCTCATATCCAGTTTACAACATGGAAATTGAGTCAAACAATTCTCTTACTTTCTTAGATGTCCTCCTTACCCACCTCCTCAAAGGCTCCCTCTCCCATAAAGTCTATAGAAAAAATACTCACACCAAGAGCGATCTCCAAGCCCCATCTCCATGGGCTCTATCATCACCACCCATCTCAAAAGTCTCGAGTTCTTAAAACACTTTTCAAGAGAGCCTTAAAAATGTTAGATCTAAGTTTTTTGTGATCCACAAAGCTAGTTAGAAACTTAGACTAAGTCATAATAATGTGATTAATCCAAAAGACATCTATGAATCTTAAAAATGTGTGCTCCCAATTTATTTATTTAAGCTGAATAATCCCATCTAGTCAAAGTTTTCAAAGACAATGGTTATTCCTTTTCTTAGGTCACTATAGCTCTCAAATGGGTTTCTCACCCTAAACCAAAAAAGTTGGACCCCTCCCTTTATGGTTGCCAAGTCACTCTCCCATACATTAAGGGAACACGTGATCTTATTGCTAATATTTTGGCCAAGAAGACTTTACAAATTGTATTCAAACCCCACAAAACCCTTCAGAATTTGTTCTTATAGGACAGAGACATATCTGATCCCATGTTAGGAGCAAGGGTCTATAAGATTCCTTGTTCTTTACATGGGTCATCCATAACAGTCATTCTAAATCCACGGTAGCTCATCACTCACACAAGACCAAGTATCTAATTTTCTTTGATAAATCTCAAACCTTAGACTGTGCACCTTTCTACAACTAGTGTATCATTCATGAAGCCTTCGAAATGGAGAAGAATTGAAATAAAGATGAACCCTAATAACTTTAATAGTGAGTTATAGACTAAGCCCGTCTTGGAAGCCCATAATCCACCATTTTACCTTTTGAGTCTTGACCATATAGTTACCAATATGGACTCTTTTCTCCCTTATCTTGTCGTTTCCTTTAATATTCATCTCTTTTGGGTCAGCAACTGTTTGTGAACACATACATAGCGAAGAAGTATGGCTTTTCTATATGTAGAAGTCTATCACAGCTAAAGGAATCTGTTTTTCCTATTATAGAGTCTCCCAACGTGGGTTTTCCATGGAAAGAAATGAAGAATTTACATCATCTTGTTCTTCGAGTTGGAAACCCGCAGAAAATCAAAAAAATATTTTGGAACAGTTGTATGAAGCTGGTGAATGTAACCCTAGTTGCAATCGCTTAAATGACATCACAAAGTTACTTAAAGTTCATGGTGATGCAGAAGCCAAGAATGTCTCCTATTGGTTTCAGATTCTCGCTCGCGTAAGAAGCCATCAAAATAAATATTCGTGATGCAAGATCTGTCTATGAATCAAAAACTAACTGCCGGAATCTGTCAGCCTTGAATAGGGTCCACTCAAACCAGTGATAAACTATTTTTTTGCTTTGATTTTCAATACCATGAATGGTTTTCCATATTTTGTTTAGGTTTTATTTTGTACAACGATTTCTTGTTTTGTACTTCAGTTCGTGCAGCCTTCTTAATTAGAATTTTATTTGCAGTTTGCAATATGATGGGGGAATAATAATAAGAAAGAAATACTATAGTGATTTGAGTAGTAGTGTTTATTTATTTATTCTTTTTTGCCATGGAAGATATTAGAGTAAGATTGTAGATATCATGGAAGTCCACAGTTATATTTTGACTGAAGGGTTCATAAATACAATAATGTTCATCAGAATTAAGTCATTATAATAATATTTATCAAAATAATTTACTTCATCATATTATTAAGGATTTTAGTACATCACATTATTAACTGGGATGTTAATTCTTAATATTATTAACAGAAATTTGAACAAACCATTACAAATGGTATTTATCGTATTTATCAAAATAATTTAGGAATTCAAATATGACTAAATAAAGAAAATAAGTCATTCCACATCAGACACCAGAAACCAGAAATCTATTTTAAGCATTGTTAAAATATCTTTTAGCCATTGTCAGAATACAAAGAAACCAATTGTGAAAAGGGCTTGACGCTAAATTTTCAAAATGTATTTTGTGATTTTCATGTTCAATTGTTTGGTCCATTGAATTTGAGATATTAAATGTTTATATTTGACATTATTATTAGGAGTTGTTAAATGACTCTTAATCTCCATCGAGCTTAGGCGTGGAGAACATACCGCCCGTGAATTTGTTTATAAGAAAACATTTACAGTCGTTTGACAACTGTATGTCACGTTAATCGGGCTAGCAAGAAACAGAGGCAGGAAAATAAATCTAACCAGGAGTACTCAATCATTCAAAAAGATATCACGGGAAGCTCTAAGAACCCTAGCTTCTCCCACCCAACCAATGGTAAAATGCATTTATTTTAGCCATGTTTTTAAATATTCTTAAACGTTTTCATATTGGTTTTTCTATTTTGTTGCTTTGTGTTTGTCCCAGCGTCTAGCATTGGCTTGGCCCCTGCAATGGCTTTGGCACCATATACTCCACAGGTACGACCAATTTCATATAACCAGTTCATTATAATTTCAATATTGCTGGGTTTGCAATTATAATTTCACTCATTATGATTGCTTTCTCCTTGATGATGGGTGAAGTGATCAGTAAACCTTTTACTGGACACCCCATTCATCATGATTGCTTTCTCCCTGATGATGGGTGGGTGAAGTGCCCAGCAAAAACTTTAGATCAGAAATTCTTATATTTTCTTAACAAACAACTGTGCCAGCTTACATTTTTTATTACTAACTTAGGTGGAAAATAAAAAAATTTATTATATTTTTCCTTGTGAACAGAGACGTACAAATTCACTCTCCCACCAAGATTCAGAGACTGTGATGCAGTTTAATTTGTCAGTCCAACCAGATTTACGTTCTCGTGCGAAACAACCTCTCTGTGAAGCCGTCTGTGACATGAATTTAAAAAATGACATGCAGAATATGGTTAGAAGGGACGGATGGCTGGTTCCTTTCCCAAAGTACAGGCTTAGACCCTCTGAATGTGATATTATGAGAGGATCGGAGACCTAAGAAGCTGAAAACAAAGGCCAGTTGCTGGAATTGTTTCCTGTATATCCTGACCAGAACATAAGGTCAGAGAGAAATATAGAATTTTGTGAGGGAAATCGTACAGACCCTCGAGGGTGTAATGTTGTGATATGTTCGGACGGCGAAGAAAATAAAAGCAAAAGTGAACTGCTAGAGCTATTGCCTTTACATCGGGACGGTAACCTAGGTTAGCGGTCGTACTGGCGACCAAGTGACGCTACTGAAGGAAATTTTAGGGTTGAATTGTACAGTCAAGACATGTTCGTTGGATGTCCTGTATACAGTCAAACAATTCTGGTTGTTATGGATGTGCAAGTAAATCCAAATGCAGGAATACTTATATTGTGCTTGTTTACTTTTGTAAAGAATTCTACTTTTGAAAGTTAGGCCATGTAATCTGCTTGTTGTGGCTTGCCAAGTGAATTCGAATGCATGCTGCTTTAATATGCGTGTTTATTTCCATGGGAGTCTACGTTTGAATTTGTATTTATTTAGAGTTATGCAATCACAATTATTGGAAAATTAATCACAATCACATATTTTAATTTTTTGACAACAGCGTGAATGAATGTTTTGTAGGTTGCGGATTGAGTTTGCAGAGAAAAAAAACTTCAACAGATTGCAGATTGAGTTTGCATTGTTAGTAAATGTGTAAGTGCAAATATTTAATCAGTAAGTGTGGTTTACTTATTGAGTTTTCATAGTTAGTAAATGTGTATGGGCAAATATTTAATCCTCAATTGTTGTTTACTTCAACAGATTGCAGATTTAGTTTGCATTGTTAGTAAATTTGTAAGTGCAAATATTTAATCAGCAAGTGTGGTTTACTTATTGAGTTTTCATAGTTAGTAAATGTGTATGGGAAAATATTTAATCTCCAACTGTTCTTTACTTCACACAACTTTTGTAATGTTCATAAAGTCGATCCATACTATGTATTAAATTTTGTGTGCCATGAACTAATTGTTTTAGATATATATGTTTGAATTAACAAGCATAGGTTAGAGTGTTGTGTAATGTGGTAGATGTAAAGACTGAGGATTAATGTGAGGGTGTAATTCTAGAAAGAGGGGAGAAAATAGTGGAGCAAATTTACTCTGCAACTCTAGTGAATGTAATTATTAGTAATAAGAATAGTTTTTTTGGTGAAGGAGCGAGCAGCCTCCATATTAATGTGTGTTGTGTTTAGGAATTATAATATAAAGTTTGGTTACTTCTTATTTGGTTCTAGAATTTTTCACTTATGTGTTTTACCGAAACACTCTGTTTTACTAGTTTCAGAGTGAGTAAAATTAATTGATTTTATTAGCTCCATTATAGTTGTGATTTTAATCTCCACCACTCTGTATTAAAAGGAAGAGCTTCATAATTTGATTTTGATTTGTGCAGCCCTATGGTCTCAATTAAGTTGATTCTATTAGCTTCACTATAGTTGTGATTTTTATCTTCACCACTCTGTATTAAAAGGAAGACCTTCATAATTTTGTTGTCTTGGTTAAAAACATGTTCTCTTTACACAGTAAAAAGGAAGCAATAAGCACAAGCTTGACTAATCCACAAATACCACAATTTAATGGGAAAAATTACGACTATTGGGCCATTACATTAAAGGCTCTTTTTTCTTGTCAAAATATTTGGGAACTAGTGGAGAATGGTTTCCAAGAACTAGCAGATGTAGTAGTATACAATAATTTGACACAAGCATAAAAAGATGTGTTGAGAGATGACAGGAAGGAGGACTCCAAAACCCTCTTCTACATATCTCAAGCAGATTATGAAAGTATCTTCCCGAGGATTGAAGCGGAAACGAAATCCAAGCAAGCATGAGATACCCTCCACATATCCTACCAAGGCATGAAAAAGGTGAAGACAACAAAACTAAAAATATTGAGAAGAGATTTTGAAACAATTTGTATTAAAGAGTTTGAGAATGCAGACTCATTTTTCACACATGTAATTGGGTTGGTTACCCAAATTAGGTCTCATGGAGAGACACTTGAGGAAAGAAGAATTGTTGAGAAAGTTTTAAGAAGCTTGCCAGCAAGGTTTGATTCCATAGTTGTGGTCATGGAAGATACATGATCTCTCACAATTTTTAGTGGATGAGCTTCATGCATCAATGATTTCTCATGAACACAAACTAAACAGAGGAACAAACTCATCATTGGAGCATGCCTTCAAGACACAAGTTTCATTTGTTCAAGGTAGAGGTCGAGGAAAATCAAATTACAGAGGAAGAGGAAGAAGCCCACACAGAGGTGGAAGAATCAACCCTACAAGTTCAAGTGGAAGATGCAACCATCAAAATCCAAGTCAAGACCCTAGCTAACATGAATCACAAGGTTAGAGGTCTGATAAATCTAAAGTTCAATGTCATTATTGTAAAAAATATGGTCATTATGCAAAGAGTGTAGAAAGAAGCAATATGATATAGGTAGCAAACCAAGTGCAAATTTCACAAAGGAAAATCAGATCCATGATAGCATGTTTTTATCTTGTAATGTAGCACAAGAAAAGCAAGGAGATTATGGTTTCTAGATTCAAGGTGTAGAAACCACATGATTGGAAAAATAGAAATGTTTTCTAATCTAGATGAAAGTGTAAAATCTAAAGTGACATTGGGGACTGATAGCAAAGCCTTTGTAATGAGAAAAGGCAGAGTCAACATTCTAACAAAGAAAGGACAGAAGAAGTTCATGTCATATGTTTATTTTGTTCCTGGTTTGAAACATCACCTCATAAGCATTAGATAGCTAATGCAAAAGGGCTACAATGTATTTTTTGAGAATGATGTATGCACAATCTTGGATAAGCCTCCAAGTAGACAGATAATTGCAAAAGTTCATATGAAAAACAATAGAATGTTTCCTCTCAAGCTAAGATCAAATTTGAAGGAAGAAGGTGTTGTAGCAGTTGTCACACAAGAAAAATTTCAAGAAGAAATTAAAGATGAAAATTGGTTATGGAATTTGAGATTTGGTCATATCAACTTTGGAGGTTTGAATTTGTTTCATAGGAAATGCATGGTGAAGGGATTTCCAGTCATAGAGAAATTGGACAGCCTATGTGAAGGATGCACCTTGCGAAAATAACACATAAAATCATTTCCAGCAGGAAAGTTAATAAGGGCAAAGGAACCTTTGGAGATTTTCAACTCATTTTTATGTGGACCAATGAAAATATGATCATTTGGTGGCAGCCACTATATTTTGACCTTCATAGATGACTACACAAGGAAGCCATGGGTTTATTTCCTAAAACAGAAAAGTGAAGTGTATGACCGCTTCCACCACTACAAATATCTTGTTGAGAAGCAAAGTAGACACCACATCAAAGTGTTGAGGACTGATAGAGGTGTAAAATATATCTCAAATGGCTTCCTATGTTTCTATCGAGTGCATGGAATTCACAAGAGGTTTACAACAAGGTATACACCTTAGAAAAATGGTGTCGCGGAAAGAAAGAATAGGACCATCATGGAAATGGAAAGGAACATGTTGAAGGCAAAGCATTTTCGAAATGATTATTTGGTTGAAGATGTTGCTTGTGCAACATATATTATTAATAGGTGTCCTACCAAAAGTGTTATGAATATTATTCTTGAAGAGGCATGGAGTGGAAGAAAACAATATGTCACTCACATGAGAGTGTTTTTGTGTGTGCCGTATGCACATGTCCTGGATGAGTTGAGGAAGAAGTTGGACAACAAGGGGGAGAAATGTATATTTTTTGGGCACAATGATGAATCCAAGGTGTGCAAGTTCTACAATCTATCAACTAAGAAAGTCATAATCAACAGAGATGTTTAGTTCATAAAAGAGGAATCATGGGATGGAATTTTAGAGAAGATAGTCAATGTGAAAACATGTATGTCACATGAAGACAGAGGAATCAATTGTAGTAAGTAATTCCTCAACGCAAACTCCTCCTCCACCTACAAAAATTCGACAAAACAGTCAGCAAGTGACACCGCAGACAAATAATAGGACAGTGTTGCGCAACTAAGCAAGTGCTTCTCCAAGCACACCACAATGATCCAAAACTCCATCTACTTCAAGTGCAACACCAAGCCCATCTTCAACAAGCATAGGAAGACAAAAATTCAGAAATTTAAATGAAATTTATGAGCAACATGACGTTGATAATAACACTGGTCTGAATTCTTTATTTGCATTATTTTGTCATGTAGATGACCCAATACACTTTGAATATGCATTCAAAGAAGAGAAATGGGTTGCGACAATGGATGAAGAAATAGGAGCAATAGAAAAGAATGACACATGAGAGTTAGTGGACCTTCCGCAAGGTAGATAATTCATTAGAGTGAAGTGGGTCTATAAGATCAAGAGCAACATTGAAGTCAATATCGAAAGGCATAAAGCAAGGCTAGTTGTCAAAGGATACAAGTAGCAGCATGGAAGAGACTATGCAGAAAAATTTGCATCAGTCACAAGGATGGAGATAGTACACATAGTGTTGTCAATTACCCCGCAACATAAATAGAAAGTGCATCAAATGGACATAAAATCAATGTTCTTGAATGAATTGCTAAAAGAGGAAGTGTATGTTGCGCAACCTCCTAGGTATGAGGTAGAAATCAAAGAGTACAAGGTGTGTAGGTTGCGGAAAGCTCTTTATGGGCTGAAGCAAGCACCACATGCATGGTATAGCAGGATAGTTGTTTTCTTGATGGAGAATGGGTTCGACAAATGTGATGGTGAAATTACTCTCTACATCAAAGAAAGTGAAGATAAACTTCTTATTATCGTTTTATATGTAGACGATTTGATTTTATAGGGAGTGATGATTTCATCATCACTGATTTCAAAGAAGTCATGAAAATTGACTTTGAAATGAATGACTTGGGGTTGCTAAGATATTTTCTGGGCATAGAAGTGAAGCAAACAAAAAATGACATTTTTATCTCTCAAACAAACTATGTTGCAGACATTTTAGAGAGGTTTAATATGCAGAACATCAAGTCACCACGAAATCCAACTGGCATGGGGTTGAAGTTGAGCAAGGAAGATTGAAGCATCAATGTCAATCCAACATTATAAAAAATTATGGTGGGAAGCCTAATGTATTTGACCGCAACTAGGCTTGACATAATGTACGCAGTGAATTTGGTGTCAAGGTTCATGGAGACACCCAAGGAGGCATATTGGGAAGCAACCAAAAGAATTTTAAAGTATGTCAATGGGACAAAGGAGTATGATGTTTTGTACTCCACAACATATGATTTTAGGCTAGTCGGTTACACTAATAGTGACTGGGCAAGAAGTGTTGATGACATAAATAACACGCCACGATATGTTTTTCATTTGGGTTTGGGAGCCATTTCATAGGCTTCCAAGAAGTAATCGATAGTATCATTGTCAACAATAGAAGCTGAGTATGTCATCGCAACAACAACAACGTGGTAAGAAGTTCGGATGAGAAGGATGTTGCGGGATTTATGTCCTGAACATGATGGAGAAACTATTATTTTAAGTGATAATAGTTCATCAATTGCACTATCAAATAAATTTGTCTTTCATAAGAGGGAAAATAAAATTTATGCTAAATATCACTTCATAAGAGAATTAGTTAACAATGGTGAAATTCTGTTGCAGGATTTTAGGTTAGAGGAACAATTTGTAGACATCTTCACAAAGCCATTAGCACATGAAAATTTTGTTTATCTCATAAATTGTCTGGGAATGGTCAATGGCGGTAGTTGCGATTAAGGGGGAGTGTTAGAAAATTAATCACAACTATTGCGTTTAATTTTTAGATAGCAACCATACCTCAGTGAATGTTTTTGAGGTTGTGGATTGAGTTTGTAGAGAAAGACAAGTTTTTAGCAGAGTAGATAACCCATTCTGCAACAGATTAAATAATTAAAGTCAAACATAATTTAATGCATGGTTAATAAATGTGTATGGGAAAATATTTAATCCGCAAGTGTTGTTTACTTCAAGAAACTTCTTAATGTTCAAAAAATTATGTTCGTCCATACTATATATTAGATTTTGTTTGTCTTGAATTAAATGTCTTAGATATATATGTTTTGAATTAACAAGGATAGTTTAGAGAGTGTTGTGTAATGTGGCGGATGTAAGTTTGGAAAGACAAGGAGAGAAAATCAGTTATGGGTTTTACTATGTGTTACTCTGCAACCATGGTTAATGCAACTCTCAGTAATAATATCGTTAGTTTCGATTTAGTTCTCGAATTTTTCAAGTATGTGTTTTACCGCAACACTATGTTTTACTAGTTGCAAAACACTATGTTTTTTTCCACTATAGTTGCAATTTTAATCTCCACCACTCTCTATTAAAAGGAAGAACTTCATAATTTGATTTCCACAACTATATGGTATAGATTAAGTGAATTCCACAACTCTATATAAACTTCAGTAAATGTGTTGTCTTGGTTAAAGTCATTTCTGAAACTGTGTGTGAACTGTGAATTCCGCAACTCTATATAAACTTCAGTAAATATGTTTTCTTGATTAAATTCATTTCCGAAATTGTATGTAAACTCCTTGTGTTGAGAGGAAACTATTTCCCTTGTCTTTTAAAATTTTAACAACAATGCCTCACTGAATTTGCAATTGCATCTTGAAAAATTTGTGGTAATTCTTCTTAATAATTGAATGGGCCCATTTCATTTATGACTTAGTGGTGGGATTTTAAGATTATTAGTTGCAAACTTCCAGAACCTTTTTAAAATAATTAGTTATTATATTGTTTTAGGTCAATGAATTTTCAAAAATAATTTATGTTTAAACTTTCATATTTCATATGATGGCCAACTACGTTGACTAATGGGGAAGCTTTTTTATTTTAAAGTGGGAAGGTGATAGAATGGAATATGATGATTCTTTCTAATTGACTTTCATTGTCCAAAATATTTTTAAAAATGGTTTACCTTCTATGATTGTGCTTCACCGAAATTATTTTGAAATATGTTTTAATTTGTGCGTTACAGCAGTCAAAAGGATGCTTCAACTAGAAAAGTCTCCTTGGTCAGCCAATCCAACATGTGTCACAACAGTCCTCAAAACAGCCACACGGTAAACTCAAATTTAACGTTGCCCCAACGGCAGCAATGACAACAACACCAGCAACAACGGCAGCAATGGCAACAAC
This sequence comes from Pinus albicaulis, assembly GCA_034641835.2. Taxonomy (NCBI): domain Eukaryota; kingdom Viridiplantae; phylum Streptophyta; class Pinopsida; order Pinales; family Pinaceae; genus Pinus; species Pinus albicaulis. The sequence continues at coordinate 809,861,521 of CM076583.1, read as the reverse complement.
AACGGCAACAACTGCAGCAACAACAACAGCAACGACAAAAAAAATGGTAGCAACAACGACAACAACAACAACAAAAAAAAAAACGTCTTCGTCCTTCTTTCCCACGTGTGAACTGAAATTTCCTCCAAGGAGCTCAAACCAATTAGAAGAGGAGAGATGATGTGTGAGGATGAGATAAGTGAAATGTCCTCCAACATTGATTCTATTTATATCAATCACTGAGGTGTGTGACACATTTGCTGGGGGTGTAAAACCTTAACGCCGACGTGCACATATTTGAAATTATTAAAAATAAATTCAAAATAAATGTTCTTCTCATCGGATGAAGATTAATTTTAGATCGTTCTTACACCTCTCCGAAAGAGGAACCCAATAAAAATATTGGTATCTTCATCTGAACATCATAACATAGAGTTTGGACCTACTTGTCCAATTTTAAAAACCAAGCATCTAATTTTCTTTGATCAATCTCAAATATTAGCGTGTGCACCTTTTTACAACTACTCTATCATTAGTGAATCCTTTAAAATAAAGAAGAATTGAAATATAGAAAAACCCTAATAACTTTAATAAGAAATTACACACTAAGCTAGTCTTGGAAGCCCATCCTGCACCATCTTACTCTTTAAATCTTGACCAATCCCTATCCCCCTCTTTTCTCCCTTGTCTTGTCCTTTTCTTTATTCTTTATCTAGTGGGTGAGCATCTGTTTCTGAACACAGAGCGAGGAAGTATGGCTTTTCGATATAGTTCTTTCCCACGTGCGAACACCAATCTGTTTTCCATACTATACAGTCTGCCCAATGTGGGTTTTCCATGGAAGGAAATAAAGAAATTATAGCATCTTATTCTTCGCGTTGGAAAGCCACAGAAAAAGGGAAGAAGATTTTGGAACAGTTGTAAGAAGCTGGTGAACGTAACCCTAGTTTCAATCGCTTAAATGGCATCACAAAGTTACTGAAAGTTCATGGTGATGTAGAAGCCAAGAATCTCTCCTATTGGTTTCAGATTCTCACTTGGGTAAGAAGCCATCACAACAAAAAACCGTGACGCAAGAACTGTCTATGAATAAAAAAAGTAACTGTTGGAATCCGTCAGCCTTCAATAAGGTGCACTCAAACTAGTGATAAACTATTTATTTTTCTTTGATTTTGAATACCATGAATGGTTTTCCATATTTTGTTTAGGTTCTATTTTGTATAACGATTTCTTGTTTTGTACCTCAGTTCGTGCAGCCTCTACTAGTGTCTTGGATCCCTCATTGGGAATGAGACCATTTTCGTTTCTGTTAATTAGAATTTTATTTGCAGTTTGCAATATGATGGGGAATAATAATACCAAATAAATATTTTAGTGATTTGAGTAGTAGTGTTTATTTATTCATTCTTTTTTCCTTTGGAAGAAATTAGAGTAAGATTGTAGATATCATGGAAGTCCATATTTATTTTTTTACTCAAGAGTTCATAAAGGAAGAGTGAAGTTAATACAATAATTTTCATCATAATTAAGTTATTAACCTCATCATATTATTAATACAGATTTTAGCACATCATGTTACTATATTATTAACTGGGATATTAATTTTTGATGTTATTAATAGAAATTTGAACTAAACTTTTGAAGTGGTATTTATCAAAATAATTTAGGAATTGAAATATGACTAAATAAAAAAAATAACAAGTCATTCCACGTTAGAGATACCAAAAACCAGAAATCTATTTTAAGCAATGTTAAAATATCTTTTAGCCATGGCCAGAATACAAAAAAGCCAATTGTGAAAAGGGTTTAACCCTTCATTTTACAAATGTATTTTGTGATTTTCATGTTCAATTGTTTTGTCCATTCAATTTGAGATATTAAATGTTTATATTTGACATTATTATTAGGATTTGTTAAATTCCCTTGGAACTGCACCGAGCTTAAGCGTGAAGAACATACCACCCATGAATTTGTTAATGAGAAAACATTTACTGTCAACTGAGAATGGAACAGTATGTCACGTTGATCGGGCGAGCAATAAACAGAAGCTGGAAGCTAACTCTAACAGATATCATTCCTACATATCATTCAAAAATATATCACGGAATCTCTCAGAACCATAACTTCTCCTACACAACCAATGGTAAACTGCATTTATTTTAGCCTTGTATTTAAATTATTTTCAACGTTTTCATATTGGTGTTTTTTTTCTACTTTGTGTTTGTCCCAACGTCTAGCATTGTTTATGGCACCATATACTTCACAGGTACGATCAATTTCATTGTAATTTCAATATTGCTGGGTTGGTGAAAAAAAATTGTCTAAGGGTTTTTGGACACTCCACTAATCATGATTGCTTTCTCCCTGATGATGGGTGAAGTGACCAATAGAAACTTTAGGCCAGAAATTCTTATATTTTCTTAACAAACAACTCTACAAGTCTACATTTTTTATTGCTAAATTTGGTGAAGATAAAAAATTATTATATTTTTCCATATGAACAGAGACGTACAAATTCACCCTCCCACCAAGATTCAGAAACTGCGCTGCCGTTTAATTTGTCTTTCCAACCAGATTTACGTTCTGGTGCAAAACAACCTCTATGTGAAGCCGTCTGTCATATGAATTTCATTTAATGCAGAATATGGTTAGAAGGGATGGATTGATCCTTTCCCAAAGTACAGGCTTAGACCTTCTGAATGTGATATTATGAGAGGATCAGAGATCCAAGAAGCTGAAAACAAAGGCCAGTCGCTGGAATTGTTTCCTGTACATCCTGACCAGAACATAAGGTCACAAAGAAGCACATAATTTTGTGAGGGAAATCGTACAGACACTCGAGGGTGAAATGTTTTGATAGGTTCAGAGGGGGAAGAAAATAAAAACAAAGGTGAACTGCTAGAGCTATTCCCCTTACATCGGGGACGGTAACCTAGGTTAGCGGTCGTACTGGCGACGAAGATGACAGTACTGAAGGAAATTTAAGGGTTGAATTGTAGATGTTCATTGGATTTCCTGTATACAGTCAAACAATTATGGTTGTTATGGATATGCAAGTGAATCCTAATGCAGGAATACTTATATTATGTGTGTTTACTTTTGTAAAGGATTCTACTTTTGAAAGTTGACATGTAAAGTTGGCTCTGTAATCTGCTTGTTCTACCTTGTTAAGTGAATCCGAATGCATGATGCTTTAATATGTGTGTTTATTTGCATGAGAGCCTACTTTTGAATTTGTATTGGTTGGAAATTAATCTCAACCACCAAAGTTAGTGTTTTTTTTGTAGGTTGCGAATTTCGTGTGCAGAGAAGATAAGTTCTAAGCAAAGGACAATTACCTATTCCCCAAAAAATTAAATAATTAAAGTCAAATAAGAATTTAATGCATAGGTAGTAAATGTGCATGGGAAAATATTTAATTTGCAAGTTAGTAGTTCACGCAAGTTTTATAATGTTCAGAAAATGATGTCTGCCATACTATGTATTAAATATATATGTTGTTTTGATGTAAGTGTAAAAAGACAAATGGAGAAAATCTTGGAGTTAATTTTGGTGGGTGCCTAAAAAGAAGTCTGATGTAAGTGTGAAAAGACAAGTGGAGAAAAGCGTGGAGCTAATTTTGGTGGGTGCCTGAAAACAACTCTCATTTTACTTGTGAAGGAACTGCAGCCTCCATATGTGAATGTATTTCATGTTTTGAAATTTTAATATAAAGTTTGGTTAGTCTCGATATAGTTGCCAAAATTTTAGTTATTGTTTTTACCACAACACTCTGTTTTACTCTGCTTCACCGTGAGTAAAATAAGCTGATTATATTTGCTCCTCTCCATAGTTGCAATTTTGATCTTTGCCACTCTATATTGAAATGAAGATTCATTTGAATTGATTAAACTGTACGATATGGATTAAGTGAGTTCCACAACTCTATGTAAACTTCGGTAAATGTGTTGTGTTGATTAAATTAATTTCTGCAACTCTGTGTGAACTCCGTGTGTTGAGGCAAAAGAATTTTTCCCGTTGTGTCTTTAAAATTTTCTAGCATGATATCAGAACGGGTTTAAAACTCTCAGTAAAAGATAGTGTTTTTACTGAGGAGTTAAAAGGAGTTCTGAAAAATTTTGTGGAATGTATTCTCCAGCAATGAGAAAGTTTTCACACTGTGAGAAAAGTTGTTTACACAGTGAAAATGGAAGCAACAAGCACAAGCTTGACTAATCCACAAATACCACAGTTTAATGAAAAAAATTATGACTATTGGGCAATTACAATGAAGGCTCTGTTTTCTTCACAAGACATTTGTGAATTTGTGGAGAATGGGTTCCCAGAACCAGCAGATGCACTAGCATACAATGCTTTGACACAAGAAGAAAGAGATGTGTTAAGAGATAACAAGAAGAAGGGAAACAAAGCCCTCTTCTATATTTTCCAAGTAGTGCATGAGAGTATTTTCCGAAGTGTTTCAACAGCAACAAAGTATAAGGAGGCGTGGGATATTCTCAAGACATCCTATCAAGGCATGGAGAAGGTGAAGAAAAAAAAGCTACAAAATCTAAGGAGAGACTTTGAAACTCTCAGTATGAAAGAGTCTGATAACATAGACTCGTTCTTCACACATTTGATTGGGTTGGTTACCCAGATAAGGTCTCAAAGAGAGACACTTGAGGAAAGAATAATAGTGGAGAAAATCTTGAGAAGTCTACCCTCAAGATTTGATGCCATAGTAGTGGCAATAGAAGAGACAAAGGATCTCTCACAATTTTCAGTGGATGAGCTTTGTACATCCCTGATGTCTCATGAACATAGACTGAAAAAATGATGAACTCCTCATTGGAGCATGCCTTCAATACACAAATATCTTTTGGTCAAGGTAGAGGTCGAGGAAGATCAAACTACTGAGGACAAGGAAGAAGCCCAGAGACAAGTGGAAGAAACAACCATGCAAGCACAAGTGGAAGGGGCAACAACTAGAATCAAAGTGAAGGCTCAAGCAAGAGTCAATCACATGGACAAAGGTGTGACAAATACCAATTCCAATGTCATTATTGTAAAAATTAAGGGCATTATGCCAATGAATTTAGAAAGAAACAAAATGACATGAATAATAGGCAAAATTAAAATTTTTGCAAAAGAAAATAAGAACCAGAGTAATGTGCTTTTAACATGTAATGTAGCACAAGAAAAATGAGATTATGTATGGTTCTTAGACTCACGTTGTAGTAACCACATTACTGGAAACATAGCAATGTTTGCCAACCTTGATGAGAATTTGAAGTCTGAAGCGACAATAGGTATTGATAGCAAAGTCTCCGTTATGTGAAAAGGAAGAGTGTCAATATTGACAAGGAGGGAGAAAATAAATTTGTGCCAGATGTATATTATGTACCTGGCCTGAAATCTAACCTTCTAAGCATTGGACAACTCATGAATAAGGTCTACAATGTATTTTTTAAGAATGATGTGTGTACTCCCATGGACATACCTCCAAGTAAAAGGGTTATTGTAGAAGTGCACATGACAAAGAATAGAATGTTTCCTCTCAAGCTTAGAACACACTTGAAAGAAGGAGGTGTGATAGCAGCAGTCACACAAGAGGTATTTCAAGAAGAAGTGAAAGATGAAAACTGGTTATGACATTTGAGATTTGGACATCTACATTTTGGAGGTTTGAACCTCTTGCATAGAAAAGGGATGGTAAAAGGATTACCACTCATTGAGAAACCATACAACCTATGTGAAGGCTACATCTTGGGAAAACAACATAGAGAAGCATTCACAGCAGGAAAGAGTATAAGGGAAAAGACACCCTTAGAGATTGTCCACTCAGATTTTTGTGGACTAATGCAAACTCCATCTTTAGTTGGTAGCCAATATGTTTTTACATTTATACATGATTACACCAAAAGGACATGGGTGTATTTCTTGAAATATAAGAGTGAAGTGTTTGAAAAATTCTACCACTTCAAAGCTCTTGTTGAGAAGTAGAGTGGGCACTACATCAAAGTGTTGAGAATTGACAGAGGTGGAGAATACATTTCCAAATGTTTCCTACATTTATGTAGGGAGAATGGCATACACAAGAAGTTTACCACAAGGTACACACCATATCAAAATGGGGTTGCAGAAAGGAAGAATAAGACCATCATGGACATAGTCAGAACTATGTTGAAGGCAAAAAAATTTCCAAATGAGTATTGTGTCAAAGCTGTGAATTGTGTAGTGTATATTTTGAATAGATGCATAACCAAAGTTGTTATGAACATAGTTTCGAAAGAAGCATGGAGTGGAGAAATGTAGTTTTTCACTCACATGAAAGTATTTGCATGTGTGGCTTATGCACATGTCCCAGATCAACTAAGGAAGAAGTTGGACAACAAGGGGGAGAAGTGTATCTTTGTTGGATACAATAATCAGTCGACGGCATTCAAACTCTATAATCCATCCACCAAGAAAGTTATAATCAACAGAGATGTGTAGTTAATTGAAGAAGAAACTTGGGCTGGAAGGTTAGAGAAAACAGTGAACGTGAAGACATGTGTGTCTCACGAAGAGCAAGAGGAATGAAGAGCAGCAAATAATTCCTCCACGGTGGTTCCTCCTCCACCTACACAAGCACAGCAAAGCACACCACAAGATGGAAATAGAACAACCTTGAGAAATCAAGGAAGTGTTTCTCCAAGCATACCACAACGATCAGAAACTCCCTCCAATTCAAGTGGAACTCCAAGCACACCAAGAAGACCAAGATTCATAAATTTGAGTGAAATTTATGAGTAGGGAGAGGTAAATGATAATGTTGGTCTGAACTCTTTATTTTCTTTGTTTTGTCATTTTGATGATCCAATCCATTCTGAAGAAGCAGTAAAAGAAGAAAAATGGATTGAAGCAATGAATGAAGAGATTGGTGCAATAGAAAAGAATGACACATGGGAGTTAGTGGACTTTCCGCAAGGTAAATAAGTCATTGGAGTGAAGTGGGTCTATAAGACCAAGAGAAATTCAAAAGGAAAGATTGAAAGACACAAAGCAAGATTTGTTGTGAAAGGTTACAAGGAGTAGTATGGAAGAGACTATGCGGAAACATTTACGCTAGTTGCGAGGATGGAGACAATGCATATAGTGTTGTTAATTATAGTGCAATAGAAATGGAAAGTCTATTAGATGGACGTAAAGTTAGCATTCTTGAATGGAGTGCTGAAAAAGGAGGTGTATGTCATACACCTCCTGGCTATGAAATAGAAGACCAAAAACACAAGGTGTGTAGGTTGCGGAAAGCTCTCTATGGGCTGAGACAAGTACCGCATGCATGGTATAGCAGGATAGATGCTTACTTGATGAACTATGGGTTCGACAAATGTTACAGTGAACCTACTATCTACATCAAAGAAAATAACAGTAAGATTCTTATTGTCATTTTGCATATAGATGATTTGATTTTTATAGGCAATGATGATTTTCTCATGGCTGATTTCAAAGAAGTCATGAAAAGTGGGTTTGAAATGACTGAATTGGGGTTAAGATATTTTTGGGCATAGAAGTGAAGAAAACAGAAAATGGAATTTTTATTTCACAAGAAAGGTATGTAGCAGAATATTTGGAGTTTTTTAATATGCAGAACATGAAGCCATCACCAATTCCAATCATCATGGGGTTGAAGTTGAGCAAGGAAGATTGCAGTAACAATGTCAATCTCACATTATACAAGAGCATGGTGGGTAGCCTAATGTGTTTGACCACAACTAGGCCTGATATAATGTATGTAGTGAGTTTGGTGTCAAGGTTCATGGAGACACCCAAGGAAACACAACAAAAAGAATTTTAAAGTATGTTAATGGGAAAAAGGAGTATGGAGTTTTGTACTCCGCAACTAATGATTTTAGGCTAGTTGGTTACACTGACAACGATTAGGCAGGAAGTGTTGATGACAGAAAGGGCACGTCAGGATATGTTTTTCATTTTGGTTAGGGAGACGTTTCATGGGCTTCCAAGAAGCAGCCAATAGTATCATTGTCAACAGAAGAAGCTGAGTATGTTTCCGCAACAGCAGCAACGTGTCAAGCAGTTTGGATGAAAATGATGTTGCGAGATTTATGTCATGAAGAAGATGGAGCAACCACTATTTTCTGTGATAACAGTTCAACAATTTCAATATCAAAGAATTTCGTCTTTCACAAAAGTACAAAGCATATTGATGCCAAATATCATTTCATAAAAGAATTGGTTAACAACAATGAGATTGTGTTGCAGCATTGCAGGTCAAAAAAATAATTTACAGATATCTTCACAAAGCCATTGGCACGTGAAATTTTTTTTATCTCGGAGATTTTCTAGGAATGGTCAGTGGTGGAAGTTTCTAGTAAGGGGGAGTGTTAGAAATTAATCTCAACCACAACATTAAATGAACTAGCAACAACCGTACCTCAGTTAGTGTTTTGCAAGTTGAGTATTGCATGTGTAGAGAAGGACAAGTTTTGATCAAAGGAAAATTACGCATTCTGCAACAAATTAAATAATTAAATTCAAATAAGAATTTAATGCATGGTTAGTAAATGTGCATGGGAAAATATTTAATCCACAAGTTTTGTTTTGTTCACACAAGCTCTGTAATGTTTAGAAAATGATGTCTGCCCATACTATGTATCAAATTATGTCTGTCACGAATTAAATTTCTCAGATATATATGTTGTTTTGATTTACATGTTAGAATTAGTGAAGAGAGTGTTGTGTAATGTGGTGGATGTAAGTCTAGAAAGACAAGCGGAGAAAATCATGGAGCGAATTTTGGTGGGTGCGTTAAAACATTTTTACTTGTGAAGGAGCCACAACCTCCATATGTGAATGTGTTTCATGTTTTGAAGTTTTAATATAAAGTTTGGTTAGTCACAATATAGTTGTGTAGCAACACTCTGTTTTACTCTTCTTCACCATGAGTAAAATTAGTTGATTATATTTGCTCCTCTCCATAGTTGCGATTTTGATCTCCGCCACTCTTTATTAAAATGAAGATTCATTTGAATTGATTTCCGCAACTGTATAGTATGAATTAAGTGAGTTCCACAACTCTGTATTAATTTCCATAAATGTGTTGTGTTGATTAAAGTAATTTCCGCAACTGTGTGTGAAATCCATATGTTCAAAGAAAAATATTTTCCCCTATGTCTTTAAAATTTTCTAATAATATTTACTTAGCGTTCTGCAATCAAAATGTCTCAGTGAATTTCCAAGCATCTTGAAAACTTTATGGTAATTCTTCTTAATAATTGAATGGGTCCATTTGATTTATGACGTAGTGGTGGGATTTTAATATTATTAATTGCAAACTTCCTGAACCATTTTAAAATAATTAGTTATTATATTGTTTTAGGAAAATGAATTTTCTAAAATAATTGATATTTGAATTTTCATATGAAAGCCAACTATGCAGACTAATTGGGGAAGCATATTTATGTTAAAGTGGGAAGGTGATAGAATAGATTAGAATGCTTTCGATTACAGTTAATGGATTGACATTCGTTGTCCAAAATAGTTTGAAATATGGTTAAGTTTCTATGATTGTGCTTGACCGAAATTATTTTGAAATATGTTTTAATTTGTGCATTTGTTTAATCTAATTATTTAATATGATTTAGTTAGCTTACTAGTTTATTATTTTTAAGATGACTTATTTTGAAATTGGTTTTAATTATATTTATTAAATTGAAATCTAGTTGGAGATGTTTAGCTACATTTTAAAATTCATGAAGTTGTTTCCTTTTTCACCAATATCCATGTCCTCAAATCTCTCAACGTGATCTCCCAACTCGTTGACCCCAAAAAGGTTAACCTGATCCTTAAGTCCACCTTCTTTACTTTCAAAGACTATTTATGAGAAGGATGAAGGCACTTCTATGGGATCCCCCTATCCCATATAGTGGCCAATACCTTTATGGAACATTTTGAAATTAGAGCTCCCAGTTCATGGTATCTCAACTCCAAATTCATTCTAGTTGCGGTTTGTTGATGGCACTTTTGTCATTTCGCAACATGGACCTCTTGCACTTGATCCATTTCACTCCCATCTTAATAGCATCTCCCCTCATATCCATTTTACAATGGAAATTGGGTCCAACAAATCTCTTTATTTCTTAGGTTTCCATGTTACCGGCCTCCCCAATGGCTCCCTCTCCCATGAAGTCTATAGAAAAAAAACTCACACCAACCCCTGTCTCTGATGCCTCTCTCATCACCACCCATCCCAAAAGTCTGGATTTCTTAAAACACTTTTCTCATGAGGCTTAAAAATGTAAGATGTAAGATTTTTATTATCCATAAAGTCGATAAATGTATTTAGGATTAAGGATGGACCATATTAGTTGGTTCGGAACTTCCACCAACTCATAATAATGTGATTAATCCAAAAGAAATTTATGAACCTTAAAAATATATGCTCCCAATTTATTTCAGCTGAAAAATCTCATCTATTCAAAGCTTTCACATAAAATGGTTATTTATTTTCTTAAATCTCTATCTCAAACCACTTTCTCACCTTAAACCCACAAAGTTGGATCTCTACCCTTCTTGGTGCCAAGTCACCACCCTACGTTGCATTAAGGGAACCAATGATCTTATTGCTAATATTTTTGCCAAGTAGAGGATGAAAATTGTATTCAAACCCCACAAAACCCTTAAGAAATTATTTTTATAGGCTAAATACATATTTTATCCCATGCTAGTAGCAAGGATCTATAAGATTCCTTGTTATTTACATGGGTAGTCCATAACCTTCATTCTAAATCCACCATGTCTCATCACTCACATAAGACCAAGCATCTAATTTTATTTGATCAATTTCAAATATTAGCCTCCGCACCTTTCTACAACTAGTGTATCATTAGTGAAGCCCTTGAAATAAAGAAGAATAAAAATAGAGAAAAACCCTTATAACTTTAATAAGGAGTTACACACTAAGCTAGTCCTGAAAGACCCTCCTTTGAGTCTTGCCCATATCTTTATCTTTATTGCCCTATTTTCTCCATTATATTATCCTTTCCTTTATTATTTATCTCTTGTGTGTGACCAATTGTTTGTTAACAAAGAGCGAGGAAATATGGCTTTTCAATAGTTCTTTCCGACCAGTGAACATGAAGACATAAAGGTTTCGAGTAGAAATCCATCAAAATGAAAATAATCTATTTTTCCTACTATAGAGTCTCCCCGATGTGGGTTTTCCATGGAAATAAATGAAGATATTACATCATCTTATTCTTCTCGTTGGAGACCCACAAAAAAATAGAAGAAGATTTTGGAACATTTGTATGACGCCGGTGAACGTAACCATAGTTGCAATCACTTAAATGGCATCACAAAGTTACTTAAAGTTCATGGTGATGTAGAAGACAAGAATGTCTGCTATTGGTTTCAGATTCTCACTCATGTAAGAAGCCATCACAAAAAAAAACCATGATGCAAGAATAGTCTATGAATAAAAAAGTAACTGTCAGAATCTGTCAGCCTTCAATAGGTTCCGCTCCACCTTCTTCACCTTTCAAGGTGAAATATTTGAGCAAACATTAGGAGTAGCTATGGGTTCTCCATTTTCACCTAATAGCTGGTGAACGTAACCATAGTTGCAATTGCTTAAATGGCATCACAAAGTTACTTAAAGTTCATGGCGACGTAGAATCCAAAAATGTCTGCTATTGGTTTCATATTCTCACTCACGTAAGAAATAATCACAAAAAAAAACCATGACGCAAGAATAGTATATGAATGAAAAAGTAACTGTCAGAATATGTCAACCTTCAATATGTTCCACTCCATATTATATTAAAAATGGCTAAGTAAATTGGAAAAGGAAATGGAAAAGGATTTGGGAAAGAAACATGGAATTTTATTTATGAAAATAATGGAAATTAGGGGAAAAGGAAGGGGAAATGTTACACGTTTCATGCAAGGAAGAAAATAAATTAAAATAATGGAAATTGAAGAAAATATAGGTCTCATTAATAAAAATAATTTTGAGGATCTGTTGGTAGCCTTTGACTATTTTATGGTGCAACTCTCTCTCTCTATTCTCTTTCTATCTCTCACTCTTGGACATAGATAATTCTTGGAGAATTTCAGCAATGGACCAAGGGAATCAAAGGAAGGAAAAAGAAGGAAATTAGATCAAGCAAGGGAGAGCAGGATCAAGTAGCTACAATAAGATTACTTTCATGTATAAAATTGCATGTGTGATTTCCTCTTCAGATTTGGCATGCATGGTAAAATAATATGTGTATTTGGTTCTGGAGCCCTAAGGTGATTCTGATTTCTATTATTTGGTTAAGATGCATTTTCGAATGGGTTCAAAAGTGATTAAGGTGGTCTTTGAAAGAAATAGAACATGGCCTAGGAATTCCTAGACCATAGAAGGTGGAATTGAATTAATGCCATATTTTGTGTACCTTGGTGGGCCTAGGAATCCTCGACTCGTAAATGGAAGGATACACGGTAAAGCCTAAATTCATGTGCCCTCAATGAGGCCTTGGAATCCTTGACCAGTGAATAACAAGATATACGGTAAATCTTGGAGGGTGGAGTCTCGTTTAGGCCTAGTAATCCTTGAGCGGTGAATGGTGGGATATACGGTACCTAGAGACTGTGAGGTAGGAAAATTCCTCATGGTGTAGGTTGAGAAGTACTATGGCATCAATGCTTGTTTAGGGCCTAGTAATCAGGTGTGGATTGCGGTAAAGCATGACGAAACCTAGATTGGTTTTGTTGTGAGTACCAAATTTACACTTAGGATATGTCACACGGATGATTCACTGCATGAAATCTTTGGTTCAACCAATCTATGGTCTAATGGTTCATGGAAGTCCCATACATTGTTGGATTTTTCATTCATTAAGGAGAGCTTCTTCTCCTTGATATATCATGTGTAGATGTATTGTATTATATATGGATTTTATGGCTGTTATATCCTTGTTATTTTTGTCGATCATATGCTCTTTGTGAGTATGTTCCCATGCATAATTGATTTATGGCTCTCATCATGTTTTGATTCGAAATTAAATATAAAATTAATACTTTTCCTAATATATGATAGTGCAGATATTGTCATGAGGTAAAAATTCTTCCTTACGAATCTCAAATAACTATCAGACCCTATGCTCAGATCTCTTGTTATGACCTATAGATTGTATATTTGTGAGAAATTTAATGAAATGTTTGTCATGGATAGTATGGGTCAAGTCAAACACTTATATAAGTGTTAAGTGATAGCATTAGTCTCTTTGCTTCATTTTCATTATTAAATTTATGGAAGTTTCATGGACTTCTCAGCGGTGGCATGTGACCTAACCCTAAAAAAGTGGCTCAAAATATGGGGTCGCTCGCACAAAATTGCCTAAAAAAATCCATAGTGAGTGGCATGCCTTCCCATGGGATAAAATGGAAGGCTTAAGTCACATGCATGGCCTATTATGAGAGCTACTAAGGGTTTAGATGATTCAAATGCCAAGTTACTTTATGGGTTGTTCAAGTGTAAGGGTCGGTTATCTCCTGAAGATTTTTTAGCATGTATGAAAAGTAATTTTGGTTTTATTTCTTCGATCCCACTACCATAACTGTACATGGAGAGTGGATAGTTGAATCACATCATAGTAGCCTCCTGTCACATGTTACCATAGTGGACCAGTTAACTTGGGTAAATGTGGAAAAAGTGTGTTACATTTTATTTCGAGTAATTACACCAAATTTAAGTTTATGTTTGGTATAAATATTTAAATATAATTAATGTTTAATGATGCATCTCAAAGCCTCAAATATTTTACTCTATTTTCCAATTTTCCTATCAACTATGATAGTTTAATTGTATGTTACTCATTAGTCTTTCAATCTCATGGAAAATTTAACATAGTAGTGTATGTTTTATGATGTTTTCTATAGTTCAATTTTTTTTTACAACATTTGGTATTGTTCTTAGTTTAGTATTTACAATATATTTACTTATAGTATTTACAATACTCTTCTAGGTCTGCAAGACCCAACATTTATGTTGGACATGTTCTTCACCTTATCAAAGTATTTAGATATGTTTACACATCTCGAAAAATAAAACTACTCCAAATATGGACTCCCATCGGTTTGTAGAAATTAACTTCTTCAAATTATAATTATTCATGTTACTTATAAAACCAATATTCTTGAAAAAAAAAAAAACACAGTATTTCTATTCTTGTTTCACGTTATTAATTTCATGGACTTACATCAATCTTCCCATAGCTACATATTCTTTTAAGAGGAATTTATTACATTTCAGTTAACCATTTCTTCCTTGTAACTCATGACTGAGAAAATATGCAATTAACCAATGTAACTCATAACTGAGAAAATAGCAGTTCATGACAATGATAAAATAATTTATGTTATGGAATTCAACCATACAAAAAAAATATATGTTTTTAAATTTAGGCTACCACCAAATTACTGAGGAGATAAGGTTTCTCCCCGTGACAATCTAGTTCATGTAACCTTTACTAATGTTCCCAGCGAGTTGGTTCAGTTCAACAACACAACTTTGCATTTAGACATAATCTAGTTCATGCAACCTTTACCAATACTCCCCTCGAGCTGGTTCACTTCCACTTCCACTACACAACAGTGCATTTAGACATAGACAGGTACTGCCCATGTCTTATCTCTTACGTTATAGGCCTAACAGGGAATTCCACTCCTAGCTTAAGAATCCCTTTCTCTTGCGTCTTTCCCTTCTTCCACAACATCACTTGAGGAATTGAGTTTTATATCTTATTTTTTACTTCCTCTGACGAGGTTTCAAGTCTTTAGGTTTCCTCATGCTTTTTTCCCTCTCACTTTAATGATTGGGGGTATTTATATCTAGGAAGAGGATTAATTGTCTTAACTCTATGGTAAGTAAGCTCTAGGTTAGCATATTTTTTTCTTCAATAATTCTTTGAAAAACCAAAACTGAATTTAAATTAAAATTAGAATAAACTTTAGTTATTATTATCTATTCTTTTAATTTTGTCTCCCAATTATTACAATAAATGTAAACAATATTTGTTAACTACAAAGGGATGTAAATAATATTTTTCAACTACACACGAGTGTAACCTAAATACCTTTTAAAATGCGAAATACTTTTTAAAATGCTATATGTCAAGTCTACACTAAAAACTAAATGAATTACAAAGATCCTTTATCAATTATATTTAGAAGTAGAAAAATGACTCTATGTAAAAAAATAATAATTTTGTTTGATATATATTATTTTTATTAATAATATTTAAAATGTTACATATCAAAATATATTTAATAATGTTATATTTAAGCTCTATATTAAAAAATAAATAATTTAGAAATGTGCGCAAAATTTGTTGGGATTGGTGCTGCGAAGTGTGCTGCACCTAAGCCGTAAATAAGGTAGAGAAGTCGTCGTTTCCATCACCGAATCACTAAATCACTGGATGGTGTTGCACCGAAGACGCTGAAGATGGTGTTGCACCGACGAGGGGTATTGGTACATAGGATGGGGTATTTGTACATAGAATAATAATAATGTTTGGGTGCCCCGGATGCTTTTGGATAAAAACAAAGACCCTAGTTATGTTTCATGTTGCAGCCATGGAGATGACAATCCATACCTCTATAGAGATGATTATTTCTTTTAAAGTTAAAAATAAGTCAAGGTATTATATGGTTGTAGAGAAATTAAATTTAGGGCATATATATAAGAAATTAACATGGGAAAGGGATTTGGTGTTAATAGTTAAGGGGGGCTTATTATTAATTTACCCATTCACCATGTAAAATGAAATGGGGTGGTCATAGGACAACTTTAGTCCTAACAAGTATATGTTCAAATTTCGAGAGGAAATATATTAGTTATATTTATTAAGGTGCTATGTGGACTGATAACATACTTAAGACGATGAAGAGAATCAATCCATACATGGATTGTATAAAAAAAAAAAATTGGGAAACCGAGATGTTACACATATTAAGGGTTGAATGCATTAAATTAACTCCTGAGCTGTTATCAGGCTATGTTATTAGTGGATTACTAGGAGGAAAATATGTTTCATTCTATTAGAGTGAATTTTGTTTCATATACAAATAGAGTAGTCGAGAGTTGATATAAAAGAGAAAATAGAAAGGTTTTGTGTGTTTTGTCATCCCATGGGCCATCAGTGTCACTTATTTTTACTTGCATCCATTTACATTTAGGGAAAGAGAGTACAGGAGCCTCACCTTCCAGCTAGGTATTTCCTTTTCCTACATCAAATCTTGTGTCCTTATAGTTGTTAATGATTTAATTTTTGTATTTTATCTATTTTCCATATTTCATATATTCCATGCATAATCATAAAAAAATAATTAACAAATCCATAAATCTAATGGAATATACATGCAATTTTAGGGATCATATTAACATTAAATCATATTTCTTTGGGTATATTATGGGGATTTACAAGGGATCTATATCGGTTAATATGAAAGTCATAAAACATTATCCATGCACGGGAAATATGTTAATAACCCTTAATATCTTGCAAATCAAATGTTTGTGCAGTTCGAAGCATAAGATAGAGATATAAATCATAATGTAACCTTTTGTAATGATCCTCTTTTTCCCCAATTTTTTTTTTTCAATAACCTTAAATCACTATTCTTAAATATTTTTATCATTAGTGATATTCCCAATTCCCTTAAGGCATAATTCTGAACCTCAACCCTCAATTGTTCACTACAGAGGGAACAACTTAATAATTTATAAAAGATTTATGATAAAACTTTTATACCATTTATGTTTTTGGTCTATATTATAATTGTAATAGAGCTTCAACACCTATGGTTATTGCACCTCTTAAATTTTTCATATCCAATTTGTTTTATTCCTCAATTAAGATATTCATACAAACCCTCTATATGCATTTAATGATTATGTCACAATAACCCACTCTTTAATTTAGTATAATTACTCCAAATTCAATCTAACAATTCCTTCTTTGCTTATAACTCAACTCTACTCATCTTACATACCTTTCTATTGTGGCATCACCTATACCTATTTATTTTGGCAAATGTATTTTCATATTTTATACCTTACGTTGACATTTTTATTACCCAATAGTTAAATGTATGCACTAAGTGAGTATTGGGTTCTATTCGATGTTGATTCCCTTTTGTTGAACTACCATGAGGATTTCCGCTTACCTTATCGTTTATGACAACATTAACATTTAGTTCTAACTACATTTCTTGTATGTTATGTCAACTCACACTTATTAATTATACCACTCTCGTCATTCTAAGTTGGTATGCTTGCCTTAAAGTCATTCTCCCACTCGTTTCCATGAGCCACATAAATAAATATATTTTATTGTTCCACACTACGGTTTCAAAATCATATTAAAGTTCTACTCTGCAATTTTACACTTCACGTTTAATGTAACTAGGGATTTTGTCATATCAATTGGACGATCCTCGATCTATGGGAGAGCTGATGGATTTACGCCACTTGTAAGGATGGATTGGATTAGGGTTTTGAAAACTCGATCCCTATTAATTCCAAAGTTTTAACCGTATTATACTTCTCTGGTCATTTTTCTTCATGAGTAAATTTCTCTGGTTTCTCTAATGCAGTATGAATAAGGCGGAATATACAATCTATGTCTTCTACGGCATGCTATGACTCTAGTCTTACGCCTTTGCCATTACACACATGGGTAATCCTCATTTTATTCCACCATTTCAGCTTGAATACATTTGGAAATCGTATATTATGGTGACTGTGTATTCATCTTCTAATCTTGTAACTTTTCGTGAACTCTTTTGTTGTCTTTCATTCCAAATATTAACGTTCTTGTTATTTATATAATTGTGATTACATTGAAATGTCTGCTTGCTCGGCTTATATTGTCTCTTTACTGTTAAATTCCCATAATTTTGTCGTGACTTCTAATTGAGATTCAACTGTGAATCATAATTCGATTTTGGGTGCGTCGTATAGATTTGGTTATGGTTTCTCTTGCCACTTAATTTCCCTAGCTTACAAAGGCTTACCTTGAAATCCAACTGTGGATTTCAGTTCGACTCTTTATTTGCTTTGCGTCTGAGAGGTTTTCCAATGAAATCAGACAATGTTAATTTTTTTCTAATTCGATTTCTTATTTATGCCTGTATATGACTACACTGACATGAGGGAGAAATCGATGCCTTTCTTCTTCATTCTTAGACGGTTCAAGAATTTACTTCGGCAATGTCATTAAGATGTAACGATTCGTTCATCTCAAGAACTCAACGCAGTTTGCTTATGCCGTCAATTTTTTTGGTTTCGAACTAATAATGAGTTCTTCCCAATTTCACCTATACGTAAGTATACTTCCACGTTAGATAAATTTTAGAAATCAACTTTGTAATTATTCCCCTTTTTTCTTTTGCGTTTATATTTTAATCTTGGTTTCTTATTCCATTCTGATTGATCTTCTTACAGGGGTTTCATCTCGTTTTTCCTCGCTTTTTAAGGTAATATGATGTATCTCTGTTGTGAAGTTTCATTTTTATGTAGTCAAGTCTGACATCAAGCTCGGCCTTTTAACAACTGATATGTATTTATATACAGGTTGATTATGTGATGGGTTCCATGCTTGTCGACTTTGATGGCAGTATTATCCCAGAATGTTTCAGGTTCTTTTTTTTAAATGATTTAGGGTCTTTCCCCATAAAAATATTCATATATACTATGTAGAAATGATACACTATATATATATATATATATATATATATATATATATATATATATATATATATATATATATATATATGCTTACACTACAATAACAGTCAACGTTTAAACTTCATAACTGGAAGCTCTTAATTTCACTCCAACTTACCTCACTGTTTAATTTGAAATTTTCATTTTTGTTGTTCTGAGAGGTAAACAGTAGTCTATACTCATGATTATATCTAAAGTTCAGGTCATTAAAAAGTGTTGAGATCTGCTTGCATAGGTTAATTTTTTTTTTTTTTCAGTTTCCCTTAATAATTTGTTTTCTATTTGCCTGACACCTTGAAGTGAGGCATTTATGAATATATTCGGCTTACTACCTATTTACAGAAGGACAACTTATATATATATATATATATATATATATATATATATATATATATATATATATATATATATATATATATATATATATATATATATATATATTGGTTGATGGAATTTGACTAAATAGTTTATTTATCATGAGAAAATTCCCTTTTTAAATCAGAAGTTGAGTCAAGTTTTTTTTTTTTTTTCCTTTGATATATATATATATATATATATATATATATATATATATATATATAATAAATCGCTTCATTTCTCTTTGTTTATCTGTGGATTTTAAACTGTTAATAATTTCACTACTACCATCAGAGTAGGAAATTCTCAAGTAGATTTAGAGTTATAGATATATATAATTACATATATATTAGCCAACAATAATTTCATATCATATCGAGTATGCAAAAATATGTTCCATAGTATTTACTTTTCAATTTATTTTACTGATATGTTAAATTTTCACAATGCAGAATAATAGTAATTTCTATAAATGTATTACTATACTTAATGGTGTACTGCTGTATAATTTCCTAAATTCAATTCATGAGAAATATATGTACTTTTGGAATTTTCCTTTAGAATAGAAAATATAGATTAATTTCCTATAATCAAATATTTTCCTCGTGGAAGTAATTAATCATAATTTAATATTTTATACTCATTAGATTCAAATCTTATTTACTTAGCTATGAAATCTAATATTCTAACTTTTTTTTCATGTACATATAACTTTGTATCACATAAGCAGATTAAAGTTATAAAAATACATAGTTTGTGGGAGTAAAATATATCTTCAGATTTAAACCAATATCGGTTTAGAAATTCTGATTGATATTTCCCATTAGATTCTATTCCTACAACTATACAGATTTTAAAGGATCATGTATTCTGATAAAATCTATTAAATGTAAGGAATTTAATATTTACAACATGAAAATTTAATACTTTCAATCTCAATATCAATTTAAGCTTTCATAATACAACCTGTAACAGAAATTTATAGGTTAGGTGTGCATACCACTGTTTCTCTATGACCAATCCTCCCAACCGTAGAGTTCTTCTATCTCCAGAATTCACCCCCGAGCTGAGATCCTCCCAAGAATAGACTAACCTCAGTCTGTTCTGGAGCAGCTTACTTAAGTTATGCCTTCCCTAAGCCTATTTCTAAATTTTGTGTCCAGAATTTCAGGATGCTTTCTTCCTGTTTTTCCTACGCTTCCCTCAATGAGGGACTTTAAAGCTTCTTTCTACTTTTCTAGATTTTTCTACCTCTTCCCAACTACTTTCATCTTCATTGGGGAATTTAAATTTTTCCTCTTTAATCAAATTTAGAAATATTTTCTTTCAAGGCTTTTTGGAAGGTTTTGGGGAAAGTCTTACCCTTTTTCCATACCCTCATGGATCAGGCTTGTGATCTCCAATCTCATATGGTCATAGTAAACCCATCAATATTCCATTTATTTTTCATTAATAAGTATTTAAATAAATTCACACAATACTTCTCCATTAGGGTTCACTCCCCTTTGGATTTATGTTCAAATGTCTAACTTGAAAATCATAGAAACTTGGGGTGTTACACCTTCCTAATGGCGGACCTAACCATTAAAATTAGGATATTGAGAGAAGATGGAAATTCTAACATTGAGGTTAGATAAGAAGGGAGATTGAGAGACTAGGAATAATAAGAGAGGAAGTTTAATAAATAACTCAAAAGGAATAAACCCAGTTCTAGTTTCATGAACAACTCATATTCCCTATTCAAGATAGAAATGAAGGATGATATGAATCCATATTAAGGTAAAATTTAGGTTTTGAATTTAAATATCCGACCGCAATATTTATAATGATATTATGTTATTCAACATATAGAGGAATGAAAAAAAAAATTATTTTCTCCATTGAATTTAGAGGGCCATGTCATTACATGGTGGGAAACACACACAAAAAACTCGAGGTTAGAGGGAGATACTTTAGCCACCTTGTACAAATATTTCAAAAATCTTATAAAGTCATTACTCACCCTATTGAGTATGTGGAGAACGGATGGATTTGGTAGCATTAATCCCTTCAGAAGTAGGGGAAAGTTTACAAGACTACAATATAAAATTTAGAAAGATGGAAATAATGTAGGTATCTCTCTGTAAAACCTATTTGTACTCCTCCATAATATAGGGTATATATATAGCCATTTATAGAAATAAGTGATTTTTTTCAAAGCCAAAATGTGGATAAGTGTAACACCCCTAGTTTCTATGCTTTTCAAGTTAGAAACTTGAACATAAATCCAAAGGGGAGTGGACCCCAATGGAGAATTATTGTGCGGATTTATTTAAATAATTATTAATGAAAAATAAAAAGGAATATTTATGTGTGCACTATGACCAGATGAGATTTGGAGATCCCAAGCCTAATCCACGAGGTTATGGAAAAAGGTTAAGAGTTTCCCCAAAACCTTTCAAAAAGCCTTGAAAGGAATTATTTCTAATTTATATTTTTGAGGAAAAATCTAAATTCCCAAATGATGAGGAAAGTATTTGGGAAGAGGTAAAAATATGGAAAAGCAGAAAGTAGCTTTAAAGTCGCTAAATAAGGGAAGCCTAGGAAAACAGGAATAAAAGCATCTTGAAATTCTAGGCGCAGAATTGGAAACATGCTTTGGGGAGAGCATAGCTTAAATAAGCTACTCCAGAATAGATTGAGGTTGGTCTGTTCTTGGGGAGGATCTCAGCTCGGGGGTGAATTCTGGAGATAGAGGAATTCTATGGTTGGGAGGATTGGTCATAGAAAAACTGTGGTATGCACTCATCTATGATATTTTATTATAAATTTTGTTATGAGTTGATAATATGTTATATTGGATTTGAGAAATTAAACTAAGAAGTGGTAGATAATAAATTACTACATTTAATAGAGTTAGATAGAATAAATTAATCTTCTAAATTTCTATATAGTAGCAGAAATAAATTCTAGGAAATACTATCAGCCAGAATCTCTAAACCATAGTCTAGTTTAAATCTGGAGATATTTAAATAATCCTAGAGGTTCTTATAAGATAATAATTTTAATATACTTCTATAGTATAAAATAAACATTCTGCTGAAACTCTATTAGGTTAGCTATAAGCAAATCTATACCTAGAGCTAGCTAATTCAATTTAAATGATAGAAAATGAAAGTGTCAAATATCATTACAACTATTCTGAAATGAAGTAAATACTTAATTATATTGCAGAAGAAAAATAAATAGTAGAAGTAGAATTAATATACTACTGGCTAGTGCATTATATAAAAACATGAGTAAAGTCAATAATTAGATTTTATTTCAGAAACTAATGAAATCTGAAATCTAATTTCTATTAGAATAAAAGTATTCCATGAAGTAACGTTTGTAAAGAAATCATGGCTATTTATGCTGAAGAGATAAATACATGAGAATAGTTATTCTAAGATAGAACAGAGAAATGCTATTATATCTAAATACTGCCAATTAAAGATGCTAAGAAAGGGATATGGAACCTTACTGTTTATTTTATTAAGTATAAGGGTAATCAGGAAATAAAAAGGTAGAACCATTATTTTTAATGAATTTATTCACCATATTACTTCTAAATCAATAGAATTTATATTATGATAATTATAGTAAGATATGACAAAATACTTTGAAACATCATTGAAATCATTATTTTATAGGATCACCTTACAAAACAAGGCGAATTATTTCAGTTGAAAATTAAACCTTAAGTAGAATCTATATACAGAAATGAAAGAATAAATAAATAAATATATATATATATATATATATATATATATAAACTGATAGCAATTTTCATTCACCGAAATTGTAAGCATTATAAATTGAAATGAAAAATAAAACAACATGAGAATCGATACATTCATTTATACATAATTCTATAGGAAGAGAAATTATATGTAAATGTATATCAGTGTAAGCCGTATGATACTAATATCATAAGAGGGCACTTTGGAAAATTATATAAAATTTAATTTTAAACCAGATAAAATAGTACTGATATTGAGAATCTGAAATCCATACACCGGCTATATTAATAATAAAAATTTACAGTCCATAGGTATTGTATGGTATTGGGAACTTTAAAAAGGAATCTATCTATAATTTCCGTAGAATAGCCAAGAGGCTAAGAAGGCAATAAACATATTAAAATACAATAACAATGGTATATTCATAGCTCCGTTGTAACAGACTAGAAATAATCGATGAAGAGCTTGTAAACCAACCTGTGTAGAGGGAAACAAGTCAAGTATTAAGAAGAGAAATAGTCCGAAAAGATAGAGTATCATTTTGACAATGAAGGATAGATGATAAATGAAAACGTTACCTACGTCACATAGCAGATAAACATTGAATTAGTATGTATAAAATAAAATGAAAATTATTTCAATTTAATAAACCCAGATTGACATTACTAATTACCTGTGACAAACCCAAAGCTATATATTGTCGAAGCTCGACTTCAATACAGGGCCGAAATCGATTTCATTTTAGAATCGAGAGACAAAAATGAAAAACCCTATACATAATGAAATGGGTGAATCCATAGAAGAAAATAAAATATGATTTGGGGTTTTAAAACTCCCATCAAATATGAAAAAAATACATATAGAACGAAAACGAATTAAGGAAAGCTAACCTAAGGTTTCTCTGAACAATAATAGCCATCATCGTGGTAAAAATAATCTCTGCATTTTGCCATTAAGGTCGTATGAAATACATAGGAGGGTTACAAATACAATCGGAATAAAAAAATCAAAAACAAAATCATATTTCATTAACAGAGCTATATTTCAGAGGTATCTCAGAGATGAACGAATATAATGCAGAGTATAAGTTGAACGATGTGTAAAGATTCAGAACTAAACTAATAATCAAAATCTTACCAAATATAAGAGCTTCATATCCAAAGGGATCGGTCTATGAACCAACAAAGAAAAATCCTCATCATAGTTCAGGTATGAGACGAGGAGAATTCAGCCAGAAGCAAACAAGTTACGATGTAAAAAGATAGGAAAATGAAATATCAACCACTGATAATTAACATTAAATATCAAATGAATGCCAAAACCCTAATAAGATCGAACCCTACACATGTCTCGACCTGCTTGAATCGTATGATTCAAGATGGAAGAATCGATGTAATTTATTGCAAAGGACTATTGGGAGTAGTTCCATACGGTTCAATTTAATACAAATATATGACTACAACTGTAAGATCTAAGTTATCAAAATGACGGAATTCGAGAAAACAACATGAAACAAAACCTTATGTGTGAGAAGCAAGTTAATAAACTTGATGGTAAGAAAAATTAAATGTTGTAGTTAATTCTGGAGTACAAACTGACCGGATTGCCAACGCATGACTTGACATGCATCTCAATAAACAATGACAATTACATGCACTAAGATCGAAATCAACATTCATTCTAGAGAAATTTTATAGTGAAGCAGTTCGATGGTATAAGTGAGTTCTTTAACATTATTAAAAGTGAATTACGATTTACTCAATACCTTAATCGAATGTTAATTCATGTGGTGGATAATATATCTTAATCAAATGTTGATTTATGTAGTACAATGGTACTATTATATGAATTATGTATGAATAGAATTAATGGCAATACATATATATGCTTAGGTCTAATGGAACCATCGAATAATATATCTACGTTTAGATATAAATTATGAAGTAAAAAAGAAACGATTTCTTAAAGTAAGATAAGGAGAGTAAATAAGGTTGGAATTTGGGATAGGTAGTGTATGATAGGATCCATTATAGAGTGTGGTAAATCTCTTATGGAATAATAATTGGAAAATTATTATACTTAATATGTATAAAAATATTAAAATTTTCCATTTTGAACTATGAGATAAATCCTTTGTAAGTAAAATGCCTATGTTGAAAGGCTGATTTAAAAGATAGAATATTAGAATATATATATATATATATATAGAATATCAAAGTTATATCATGAGAAAGCGATGAAATGAAAAAAAGATATATATATTTTTTTTTTTGAGGTATGTTACAATAAGGGTTGTGTATATATCCAATACTTGTGGAACATAGGATAAAATAAAGGGTAATCAAGTGGGTCAAAGAAAAAGGAAAACAAGGAAACTTCCAAAGATGGCAAGAAGAATTGAAAAAGGGAAAATATGAAAAGGCCTTAGCCACAACACACTAGTTCAAATATCCCAACAACCACTATAACAACTATAAGTCTTCTGGCCATACAAGGGAGAAGTGGTAGAATTTGCATCTAAAGCTCAAACCAAAGAACAAAAAAAAAATGCTAAGAAAATAAATATGATGCTCACATATTTGAGAAATTAGCTGGAAATCAACTAGGATATGGATGAGAATATTTCCTATACATCAATGCATAAGCGTTTGTATTTGGGTATCCTTCAACTCAATCAAGATAAGGAAATTTGTATAATATTCCATATATAGATAAAGGTTAAAATGAAAAAAAATAATGCTCCTTTTAACTTAGGATCACAACTGAATGTCATAGAAATATATCTAGTTAAGAAATTGGAACTTGAGAGTGATTAACATATTATCCCATATCCATCATGATGGTTAAATAAAGAGGTATATATAAATGTAAAATAATAGTAGATAATCAAATTTCAAGTTAATGTTTATTTTTTTATGAAGTAGAATTAGATGTAGTTCCATATATGTGGAGTTTTATTTGGGAGCCGATATATGTGCATCGGGGATGTGATGTAATGTTCCTTTCTGACCCTTAAAAGAAAAATGAGGTTAATTCATAATATATCTATATCCCATGGGACATTGACACCAAAAATAAAAGGGTTCAACATAATAAAATAAAAAATAATAAAAGAAAATGGGTTAAATTCACTTTTGGGAGATTAAGTGACTCATTGTATTACCCATGATTTTCCGAGGAAATTATTATTAAAATGGAGAAGGATATTGAACGAGGACATGAGAAGAAATATTGAGGAAATTTACAAGGAGTTGTAGGAGTTTTCGAGAAAACGGGAAACCGTACTATTTCTACTTTAGATGTTGAAATGCACACTCTAAATGAAGATCATTAGTTTTACTGTTGAAATACACACCATAACAATTTTTTGTGTGTAATAATTTATTTGTGGCCAATATGATCAAACCCAAGAATGGTTTCTCCAATCGTTATGCAGGCCAAGCCTAATTCTTTGGAGAGTAAAGTTTATTGTATTCTAGTAATTAATCTCGTACTTAGTAGAGGCTAAGTTCATGAATTTTTGGAGCTAACATAAACATTTCATGTAGGGCACATTCACTAGATCCTAATGTTTCAATCTATAATCATTTTCTTCAGCAGATTCTAAGGTTTTTTTCCAATCGAGTTGTGGTATTGCATTAGGAGCCAATATATACATTTGTGCTGGGGGAATTCTATTTTTTTCTTAAGGTTGATTTGATCACATTCGTAGGGGTAAATTTAATTTGTTTGAAGGGTTTGAGATTACTGATTTAAAGAGTCTAGATTTGTCAGACTCCTTCTATTCAAGTTCGCCCTATTCACATGGGTCAAATTTTTACATTTAAAGGATTGATTTCATCTAGTGCAAGTTTCCATTTCCATGAGAGGAATAATCAAGGTTGATATATTAAATTACTAAATATGAGATCAAGATTTCTAAGATTTCGAAGGCATATTTATGGAGTAAAAGTTAATAATATTTTATAGGCTGAAGTACCAGCAATCAAGGCCAAATTCTATGATATATTTGAGGGACGATTTATTGGTTGAGAAAGAATTAAGGGGAAAAATAGAGAATCCTCCAAGGCCACATTCACATAGTAGAGGAGATTGGTTCTAAGGCTAAATTTCTATGACAAGACGTTGCATTTCTTGGTTGAGTTTTACAAGGTAAGTGAATACATATTTGGCAAGAAATTCGTCTAAATAATGTCTCCATGTTCCATCTCCAAATTAATATGTGAACTTCCTCCTATAAATTTCTCCAATAAAAATAGATTTTAAATTGAAATATTCATTTGTGGTGTTGCACTTATTTTTTTAATTGTTGGTGTTTTCTGAAATGTAAAATCTTTGTGGATTTATGGGGTAAAATTATTCCATCATTACTTTATAAACATAATCCTTTAACGTCGACATGCACAGGGTCAAGTTTAATATCATACGAGTAAGTCCCAACCGGGCCAAAAAGTTGAGAAGTTTGAGTAAGAAATATATTTTGTTATTTTTAAGAGAAAAGTTAGTTGACATAAGATCTAAGTCATCCGTGGAGGAGTGGAATAAAGAATAGAAAGAAAAGCTCAACGAGTTTCTAGAAGAGTATAGTAGTGTGGTCCCAAAAGGGAAACAACACAAGAAGGAACTGGTGCATGAGATCTAGCCATTGCCGAACTATCCATTGATAAACATTGGGATGTAAAGGTAATTTATTATATAATAAAATGAGGTGAAGAAGTAGTTTTTGCAACTACTATAACAAGGTATTATTTGACTAGACTAGTACCTCAGCATGTGCGTCACTCATCATTGTTGTGTCAAAGAATGATATAACTTGATGAATTTGTATTGATTACATGGAATTAAACAAAATTATACTCAAGAATAATTTCGTCTTATCCAAGATAGGTAATTTTTTAGATTAGTTGCAAATTTTTTAGATTAGTTGCAAAAATCTAAAAATTTCAACAAACTAGACTTAGATTCAAGATATCATTAGGTTTAGGTCATAGAAGAAGATACGAGAAATACCACCTTCAAAACTAGGAAATATTTTGTATGAGTGGTTAGTCATGTCATTTATCCTATGCAATGCACTACCTATGTTCATCGGGTTTACAAATGATGTATTACACCTTTTTATCCATTCGTTTGTTATTTTTTATTTGGATGATATGATAGTGTACACTACTACCTAGGATGGGAAAATCTCACACTTGATGTAGCTGTTAGAGACATTAAAAATTATCGGTTGTTAGAAAATATTAGGAAGTTTGGGATTTCACAACAATATTTTGTGCATATAAGAAATGTAATATGTGGAGGACAAGTGAAGATAAACCCTACCCTGATGGAGGCCATCATGAGGTGCTCAACTCCTACTAATGTTTCTAAGGTCAACAGTTTATTTTGGGTAAAAAAGTACATGAGAAAATTCATATTCCAAGTTTTAATAGTTGTTATGAAATTCCATGCCAAAATAGCAAGTGGAAAAAATTTCCAGTGGGGAAAGTGTCACCAAAGGGACTTTGAGAACTTAAAGAAGAATATTTTTGAAGCATTCATTATAACATTACTAAAATTTTAACATCCCTTTGAGGTGGATACCAATGTGACTCGGTATGTTGTGAGAGAAACTTTGATGCAAGGAGTAAGGCATACATATGCTATTATTATGAAGTATTTCATTAGTTGGTTCTAAACAACCCTCCCTACCATAAATAGCTCTATGACCTAGTGCAAGCTATGAAGAATTGAAAACACTATTTAATGGGGAAGGAGACAATAATCCACATAGATCACTTGCCACTATAATTCGTGCAAGACCAAAGAAATCTACAATAGACGAGGAATTAAAAATGGATGGGGCTTTTTAGTAGTATCATTTAGTGATAAAATACAAGAAGGGAAACACAAAAACATTTATTAACATGCTTTCAAGCCAACCATATCAAAGATCACATCTTTAGGAAAGATTATATATGTGTGTGTGTGTGTGTGTGTGTGTGTGTGTGTGCTATTTTGTGTTATATAGTTAAATACAAATATAGTAAATGCAAGTTACAAAATCATTACTCAACTAATAAATTTAAAAAGGGTGGGAAATAAGAGATATATAGTTGTCATGTATCATTTTTTTTTTAAATTGTACAAATATGAGAAATTAAAATTTTAAGGAAAATTACACTTTATAGATTAACTAGAGTCTTAAAAATATTGTTGATAATCACTCATATTATGTTAAATTATGAAGAGCACATTATGTTAAATGGTTATAAAAATATATTCAATGTTATATATGTGTGTGTGAGAGAAAGAGAGAGAAATGTTATAACTATAACTATGTTATATATCTAGTTAAGTTGTATATATATGATATTTATAGTTATGTTATACTTTACAAATATATATATTCTTTTCTTGGTTTGGTTAATAAATTTTAATAAAGTAAAAAAATGTTTCTACTTTTAATTTAGTTAAAATATTTTATTTATGTACAATTAATTTCATAAAACAAATTGCTCTATTTATTGGGGAAAATATTTATTTAAATATAGTTTTATTTAAATTTAAAATAAAAAATGAAATAAAATTTCTTATTTGATTTAATATAGGTTCACTATGAACAACCATATTCTTTATGTCAAATTAAAGTTCCTATTTATTTATTTATTGGAGTTCTATACTTTAATGTTTTTTTCTTTGAAAATTGTTTGGGCATATTGCTCATAATATTTGTTGTAAATTTAAAATGCATTTTTTAATAACAATAAATCAATTTGTTTTGAAAATTTATTTCAGTAAAATCATAGAAAAATGTTTAAAATGTAAAATAACTAAAAATAAAATTTACCATAGAAAATGTTTATCATAAGAATGTTAATATTGCAAATAACCAATAAATTTTAATAATAATAAATACAAATTAAAACCTAGACTAGCCTAGATCTATCTTAACTCCGGATCTATAAAGCACTAGGAGCGATCAAATAACTAAAAATGTAAAAAATAATATTTTCTGTTTTGAAAATTGGTTGGGCATATTGCTGATTAAATTTGTTGTAAATTTAAAATGCATTTTTAATAACAATAAATCAATTTGTTTTGAAAATTTATTTCAGTAAAATTGTAGCAAAAGGTTTAAAATATTAAATAATTAAAAATAAAATTTACCGTAGAAAATGTTTATCATAAACATGTTAATATTGGAGATACCAATACATTGAAATTATAATAAATAAAAATTAAAATCTAAACCAGCCTAGATCCGGATCCATAAAGCACACAGAGGGATCAAATAGGCTTGGTATATAATTAGATGTTGATTTCTAGTCCTATTTGATATATTTTTATTAATTTACCATACCTCTTTATACCCCTTTTATATTTATTTATTTACCATACCTCTTTTATAATTATGGTATTTGGCCAACGGTATTAATAATAATTTGTCCCATGGTACTTGGCCCATATGTTTCACCTAAGTAAATTTTTTTTTTTAGTTTTTGCAATATAAAGAGGTTTATGGAGTAAATACAAAAAGCCGTTTTATTTATTTACCATACCTCTAGACTATTTATATATTTTTTTATGTACTATACCTCTAGAGTAAGTATAAAAGTAGGTTTTATTTATTTATGATACCTATGCTTTATTTGTAATTTTATTTCTTTAACATGCATCATTTTTGGGCGTTCCTAAACCTCTTCATATTTTAAATTTATAGGGTGAAAATGTGAATTTGGGTTACACTTTTGTGAGAATCGTGGGCAGAACTCTTTTTTTGATAATAGTTCGGCTGAAATTTTACAAAAGTTCAGCTGAATTCTTTCTGCTGTTTAGATTGAAAGTGTACTCACGGTGTTGGCAAATAGATTTTTCACCGCAGATGGGAAAACCAGCAACAAAATTTCGGCCAAACTTTTAAGATAGTTCGATCAAGCTCATATTTAATAAATATATCACCCGCGAACTATTATCATTTTCGCGCGTCTCCGTTTGTGTTTGAGTTTCTGTTCGCGGGTTTCGGTTTGAGTTTTTGTGGTGCTATTGTAGCTGCTCTGCTGCTGAATTGGCCACTGTGAATTACTGCTCAAGAGTTGTACTACTTCTCAGGATTTGTTCCAGGTAAGTAGCTGTAGTGTTGTCGAAATAGAAAATCGAGATAAACATTCATCAAGCTATATGAAATGCCTCAATTTAAATTGTCTGATTTCAAAACTTTCAATTTTATTAATACACTGGCAATTTATCACCTAGTATAATTTATCACCAGTGCTTGCCCCCTAGCTTCAAAAATTTGATATTTCACATTCACAGTCAATAATAAGCATGCGAATCACAATTCCTCCACATCATATCCTCGATTTTTAATAGAATCCTTGCAAGAATTCCAATTTGTCTACCGTACTCTGCATTTTCATTTCTGAAAAATCCAACAATTTCATAATGGGGAGTTAATTAATCTTGCCATAATTGAGAATTTGGGTAGAGATATCCCCACTGCTATATATATCAACAGGGAAATAACTATTTCATTCTAGAATTTCACAGAGAGGAGCAAAGTCAAATACCTCATTCAAATATTTCACAGGGAGGAGGAAAATTGTTTAGGCCGATACTCTGTTTTTTTTATAGTATTAGTATTATTTTAGGAAATTTTTTTAGGCTGACACTCTATTTTTTTAATAGTATTAGTATTATTTTAGGAAATTTTTTTAGGCTGACACTCTATTTTTTCCTTTCTAAGAAACTGTGTATTATTTTAGTAAAATTGTTTAGGGAAAAGTTTAATAGAAAGAACCTCTCTGAAGAAAATTCCATTACAACCACAGGTGGAAAAGTCATCCACAGGCCTATTGTGCCAACTCAGCCGATGATGCAACATCTGTTTAATTTTTGGGCTTGTAGAAAATATAAACATGAATAGATAAACGACTTTAGGGAAAGTGAGAACAAATACATATGTACTCTGAGAGGAAGTAGAAGACTTTTAGGCGGAGAGACAAGCTCTGAGAGCTTTCAAAATTTGACCAAGGTCAAACATGTCATTGGACCCCATTGAAATATTGGTTTTCCCCTTCAATTTGAACCACTATAGCACAACCTCTAGATATTGGTTGATCCATTACACCATCAGAGACAAAATATGGCTTGTCTGTCTCGAGAGATGGACATTAAAAACATTACACCTTCAAAATACTAGACCAAAAATGAAATATAATATGTTTATCGTTCCCAAGGAGAATATGGAAATTAGGTGTTCAAAGTCAATTAGGTTTTCTTAGGTTGTAAGTAATCAAACATTGAAAACACTCTTAAAACTTCAACTAAAGGTCTAACCCAGACGTATTATGCCCTGCTTATATCGTGCACCTATATCAAACAGAGAACACATAGCACATGAACATATATCTGAAAATAAAAACCATTCATCATAAATGAATAAAAAACCTCTTGGATGATGTTTTCGACCCAAAAAATGCCTTAAAACACATCATTCAATCCATTGTCCTTAACAATTTATGCCTAGGGCTGTAGATAATGAAGTACTCTTGCATCTCTAACCCACCTTTCAATCCACTAACCTGCACAATTTATGCTAGGGTCGTATATCGTGGAGTAATCATGTAATATCACCAAAATATAAATAGAGAGACTGATCCTCTAAAGCTATGCACCACAAACTAGAAAGTACACACTCAAAAGGAGTTTTAGATCTATAGACCTCATACTTCATCAGATACCTGTTTCTTGATGAAATTTCAAGATAATATTCTGCTATCTATGGCCAACTCGCAAATGTAGAAGAATATATTTATCCTGCAGCCCAAGGACCGATCACTTTCCAAATCAGGGATAACCATTACTAGATACAACGTTAATGCCAAAAAAAGACAACAAATACTCCACCAAACCCCCTTATGTAGACACTGTAATATATCAGCAAAGTCAAATACTTCATTCAAATATTTCACAGGGAGGAGGAAAATTGTTTAGGCTCACACTTTGTTTTTT
Organism: Pinus albicaulis; assembly: GCA_034641835.2. Taxonomy (NCBI): domain Eukaryota; kingdom Viridiplantae; phylum Streptophyta; class Pinopsida; order Pinales; family Pinaceae; genus Pinus; species Pinus albicaulis. The sequence goes on along the minus strand of CM076583.1, from coordinate 809,828,668 downwards.
CGATAGTATTAGTATTATTTTAGGAAAATTGTTTAGGCTGACACTTTGTTTTTTCCTTTTTGAGAAACAATGTATTATTTTAGTAAAATTGTTTAGGTTGTCACTCTATTTTTTCCTTTTAAGAAACTGTGTATCTTGATTGAATGTTTTACCCCACCTGGCAAGCATTTAATGAACTTCAAAATCTTTACAATCAATGATCGAAACTTATCTACCCATGGTAAAAAATTTAATAAACTTTGAAATTTTTACAACAATTAAGAAACATTTGTCTTTGATAGTATTAGTATTATTTTAGTAAAATTGTTTATGTTGTCACTCTGATTTTTCCTTCTAAGAAATTGTGCATTATTTTAGTAAAATTGTTTAGGTTGTCTATCTATCTTTTCCTTTTGAGAAACTATGTATCTTGATTGAATGTTTAACCTTGTTTGGTAAAGCATTTTTCTGAGAAATTGTTCACTATTTTAGTAAAATTGTTTAGGTTTTCACTCTGTTTTTTCCTTTTGAGAAACTGTGTATATTGATTAAATATTAAACCTCGTTTGGTAAAGCATTTAATAAATTTCAAAATCTTTATAGCAATTAAGAAATGTTTGTCTCATAGTATTTTAGTATTATTTTTAGTAATTTTTTTAGATTGTCCATCTATTATTGAAAGAAATCCTCACGAGGTGATGCATCAAGGTTTTGGAGTTTGCTTCAACTATTGACAATTTAGTTGCACGCAAGCATTGTTTTGTTCTGTGTGGTTTTACTTCTTGTTCACCTTAACATGTAGATCTATATATATATATATATATATGTGTTTGTGTGTGTGTGCATCAACTGAAAACAAAATAGCTTTAAGAAATTCGGAGTGATTTACATATTTCTGAAATTCATGCTAATGCGCTATAGTTCATAACTAGATATTTGCATGTTGTTTCAGTTTAGCTTAGTTCATATTAATTCTATATAACACTTTAGATTTTCAGAGTAGATTTTTCACTTGAACCTTGCTAAAATTGTTTTGTTTACACCAATTGAGATAAGAATTCATCAAGTTGTAAAAAATGCCTCAATTTAAACTATCTGATTTCAAAAATATTAATTTTACTAACCCCATACACTGACAATTTATCATCTAGGATAACTTATCACAAGCGCTTTCCCCCTAGCTTCAAAAATTCAATATTTCACATTCACAGTCAATAATAAGCACGCGACTCACAAGTCCTCCACATCATATCCTCGATTTTTACTTCAAAATCAACTGATATATCATCTTTATTATCAGATATTTTACTCAACTGATATATCATCTCAATTATCAAATATTTTACTTCAAAATCAACTGATACATCATCTCTACTAATAGGTATCGGTCAACTATAGAACTACATATCCAGTCAAGATCCTGGTTTAAGTGTAAATTTTTTGAGTACTGCATATATCTGCAATTAACATAAAAATTAGAATACAATATAATATTATACTAAACACTTCATGATACAAGGATGAAACTACAAAATAACCTTCTACTCAACCTAAATATTGAAATAAAAAATTGAATAACATTATACTATTGTAACCAACATCATTCCAAGGACATTAATTCAAGATAAAGTTATCTCTATGATAATGGGCAACATATCTCTTTCAATATTTTCAAATTTTCTTCCAATACAGATAACCGAATAAATTATTTGCACAAACAAAGTGGGCGGGGTCAAGGTGGTCATGTAGCCAATATGATATATGCACAAACATTAGCGGATTCCTCGGTTTAAGTTAAGGTGGGCGGGGTCAAGGTGGTCATGTAGCCAATCTCATATATGCCCAAACATTAGTGGATTCCTTGGTTTAAGTTAAGGTGGGCGGGGTCAAGGTGGTCATGCAGCCAATCTCTTATATGCACAAACAAAAAATTATACCATTGAAATTTGATGTCAATCAACATAAAGTTTCAGAGCATACAAGGACTTGCAATCCTAGGAAATTAAATGCCCATTGAGGAAAAAATTCAAATAGAAAAACATGAATTTTTTCCACTAAGAAAGGCCCCCCCATAACTTGATTCATATGGCTTGTACCTTTTGTAAAAATGATGACAACCTAACAAGATTCTGGGCCGCATTCTGTTTCTGTTATAGCTAGTATGGGCTTCATGTTGATGTAACATATCTCAACCAACAAATCTTTTTTTTTCCTATTCTACACACCATTTATAACTTCTTTCATTATATACGAACAGAAAGGTACCAAATGTCTAACCTCTAGTTTTAACTAGCTGAATATAACTTGCCATCCTCTTGTCTCCTCTAGGATAGTTTCTTATTCTCCTCACCTTAATCCTCTTCCATTCACTTCTTACCCCTAATTAATATATTACCATCTTTTAAATTTTCTATAGTAATTATATGGTGAGTTTTACCATATGAATCTTCAACATTAACATCATGCTTATGAGGTAATATATCTATTCATTCAAATTTTGTATTAGGTTTATTTATATATGATATATAATAGGATTATATATACATATATAAATCTTGGTTTGAACATAATATAAGTCTTTCTCATAAACATGTTATTTCATTTCAATTTACTACATAAATCATTGGTCTTATCTACATATATAATTATATCTCGAATTATTATTCTATCCCATTGATTTTACAACACAAATTATATTCGATTAACTCTACGTAATGGGAGACATTATGGTGAACCACCCATTTGGGATTTAATTCACTTCAAAATTCGAGAAGATCACTTGTGGATTGCATTGATAGTCGGGAACGATAACATTAATTTGTAAGTCTCTTCGTATTAGATGGAATTGACATTTTCAAGGTTTCCAGCTCACAACTGTTCCTTTTCTGAGCTATTGTAGTGTAACACCCCCAATTTATGTGATTGCATTTTAAAGTTAGATACTTGAACTTTAAATCCTAAGGGGAGTGGACCCCAAGGGATAATTATTTTGTGAATGTAATTAAACATTTGATTGAGGAAATGAATAAATTATTGTGGTGCAAATTGACCAAAAATGAGATGATGAGATCACTTGCTAAATCTCTGAGGATGGATGAGGCAAATATTTCCCCACAATCTTTCAAAAAATCCTTGGAAGATAGTAAGTTTTAAATTTATATTTTTGAGGAAAAATCTGAATTTCCCCAATGATAGAAATGGTTGGGAAGAGGTAAAAGGTGGAAAAGGCTGGGGAAAAATCATAAAACGGCTTTAGAGAATCCCTAAGTGGGAAGCCTAGAGCGAACGAGGAAGAAAAACATCCTGAGATTCTGGACGTAGAATTAGAAACATGCTTTGGGGAACAATAGCTTAAATAAGTTGCTCCTGTACAGATTAGAGGTTAAGCTGCTATAGGAGGTGATCTTAGCTCGGGGGTGAGTTCTAGGAGACAGAAGAACTCTAAGGTTGGGAGGTTGGTCTACGGCACGAGTGGTATGTCTTTGAGAAAATTTGTCTTATTGTTTGTTATAGTATGAATTGGCTACATATAAAAACAAAGTTTATTTCTAAGTTAGTTCATATTTCTAGTCTACATTTAATAGAATGTAATTACCAGGTAATGACCTGATCATTCTGTATAGTTGTAGAGGAACATTAATACACACAGTAGGATTCACGGAATGTTGAAACCCGAATTGGGTCTAAATGCGAGAAACCTTGTTCTTTTATGAAAATTACAACATGGGTGTGTTCATGACCCATTTCCAAGCCCCAAATTTTTATTTCGGCTATTATAGAGAGAAATGAAATTAACTATAGTACACTAGAACAATAGCAGGATATTATTTACATCTTATACTATGTATGAAGAACAGAGGGAGAGACTCAATAGCCTGACATCAGGTTCAGCCAAATACTCCATTATAATTGCAGGAAATCAAATGATCTTAGACTATAAGGTAGTCCATAAGCACTTACTCTAGTGCAGGAAAGTAGTAGATATTCATAAACAAATAAATAGGAAAAAGGACCAGACAATGGTCTCATGGATTTATTCTAACATTATATTACTGAGAAAGAATACATAGAATACAGAAATTATGATCAAGCAGTTGAGAATCATAGGAGTAAGAAGTAAATAAATTGCAATCATTATACACAGTAGCATTTATACAACCAACATTCCCTTGACTATGAGGAAGATGAAAAGAGTTCAAATCCCATTACCAGCTCTTCAGAATCCAGCTACCATCATATACATAGGTAGATACGAGCTGTAACTAATTACAAGAAAATGAGAAGAAACTGGAGAATAGAATTATGCTTGCATACCTTTGAAAAGTAAGAAAACATAAATTCTATACTTCCATACATATTAATCATCTATTGATAAACAAGAATGGTCTCATAAATGTCCAGCAAGCTTTTCATATGTCTAGATAGATAGGTATAAAACCAGTTCAGTGTACCCAGGAGCAGAGGCGACTGTTCTTATGATATAAATACCAAAGTGTAGATTTTCCACAGAAAAGAGTGAACAAAGTACATCAGAAGAATAGATAAATATCATATATAACTACCTGTAAATCCTGATGTATGCAATTAAGAAATCTGGAATGTCAGTAGCATTTCCAGAAAAAAAATAAGGTTCAGACGAGCAAATTAAACAAAGCCAAATGCCATGGTATGAAATTATATGCATTATTCATACAGTCCCTGTACATTTAAAACTGGGACAGAGTATATTAAAATCGACCTAAGACAATAGGGAGTATATAATTGTCCAAAATTTTCAAAAGACATACTGAGCCTATTAGGCTGGAGTATATAAATCACAACCCCTATTTCAATAGAATGAATTTAGACAAGCGCCATCCAAGGATGACAACGCTAACAAGAAGAAAATGAAAACCCCGACTCAGAGAGTAAGTCTCGTTCCGTAAGCAACCTTGCGCAACATCACAAGAGAAGCACTGTTCGACGATCACGAGACAACGCATCAGGAGAGGAGAAGTAACCCCATAAGTATACTGACCTGGACGGCCAAGAGACCAATGTTAGCGTCCATACGATTGAAAAGGTCACTCTCTACTGTCATAAGTACGCAGGAGTCCTTCGGATTTACCTGTAGAAGACAAAGACGACCCAAAACACAAGTTAGTCATTACGCCATCGTAGAGAAATAAGAGCATAAATAAAATAAGCTCGGTATTAAAACTATTACCTGTGGAATGCAAACCTTAGACACGTCGAGCCCTGCAATTGAACATTGCACCGAGAGGGAGTAATACAAATTACCCTCGAGTATAATACGACGAAGTCAAGAATTATGTGCTGAGATGGCACGAATAAGAACATACCTCATAAGCTCCATGGAACAGGAGGCGTCCGCCTGAGGAGAGGCGACGCAGGCTAACCAAGAGGTATAGCACAAATCAGTCGAAATGTAAATATAACCAGAGATGGGTCGACGATAACCCTGAAAATGGAAACCAACTACACCTTGCACTGAACGGCGACCTTGAGCATCGAAAAACAAACCAGATGCATTCACCTTACTGATCATCCAATATATATCTATTCAGAGCAAACGTATGGCCTCTACAAACTAAGTATGAATCATTCACACCTGCAATAGAATTAAAATGTGTGTGGAGGAATTACCTGACCGCGTGGTGAGGAACGAGAGGCGCCATACTACTTCTCTGTAACGGAGAGGAAAAACCCTCGGCAGAAGGGGAATGGCGCAGACGCGGAGGAGGCCTGCAACTGATGAGCGCGGAAACCGACTTAACTCCACACTCCGAACTTATATAAGCCTTTGTTAAACCACATGAACCCTAACTGTAAACGATCGCCATCGTCCACTTGGCAGCATCGGAATAGTTAAGCCACGGATCGAGGGGTAGCCTGGGAGAGTTAATACCATCTTATCAAAATTTATGTATGCAGATGCGAATTGAATTCTATATGTCCTGTGCAAGCATCGGTGTGGGTGTTGATCACCACGTAGGCTGAGTATGCCAGCGACGTGGACTCACCACGTAAGCCAACGAAAAGGCATAAAACGATACAACACTCATTTAGTTAGCTCAACGCCTGACGTGGATAATAATTTCACCATGACGAGGCCCATAGAAACCCAATCTGGAGTGATAATGCGCTCTACGTGCAGATTAATACTAAAGCCAGTACGATGTATTAAATCTATTTAAAATCTGAGGTACTAGGATGAGTGGTCATATCAAACCAGGCACATGTGCATGATAATGCCCAGCATATGAGGAAAGTCCATTCATAATAATATGCATTTCGAATTTTATGACAAAGCTATAACCATATATATAACGTAAACATCGTAGCGATGGCTATTCGAAAGGTTGAAAATGCCTTGGGCAACAACCCATACAACGCAATTTATATAACATATGCTCATAGTTCATATGGGTTACGTTTGAGTTCAATAATTTCATAAATGGGATACATGACCATTAAGCTAAAGGAGAATGGCTATACGAGACCTGTGTAAAGATTAGGTTCGTATAAACCATCTCCCTAATTATAATAAAAATAACATAAGACGAGAGATAGTGATAGAGGGTATTATTGAAACATGATGAAATAAAAACTATCATAGTGAAAGGATTGATATGTCATAATAACCCTAGGCTCACAAGCTTGCCTTCGCAAAGGAAATTTTTTTTTTTTTTGGGTGAAATTGGAGGTGTGACAAATGGTATCAGAGCCCAAGTTATAAAACTGGGCCGGTGACTTTGTGCTCACGATTGTTGTGTACTCACTGTGTAATTTTATTGCTGTAGAAAAAGTTTTGTTTTGTTGTTTTGTTTTTTTCCTGTTGACTGACCAGTGCTATGTAGTGTACAGTGAGGTGATAGAATGGAAGAAGGTGGTGGAACTTATGTAGATCTACGTGGTGAGCCAGATCCCAATGCGGCCATGATGGCTATGTTGCAGAATTTGCAACAAGAATTGGCTAAGATAAAAAGCCAGAATGACAGATTGTCATTAGCCAGTGAGGAGCAGGAAAAGCTCATCAGGGAATTAACCTCACGGAAGAGCCAAGAAGGCGAAGGTTCCAGAAAGAGGAAAATTGATGAATCTGATGAGGAAGATACTATTCGACATCAGAATAAGTAGAAAAAGGAATTACAAGGGGAATTCCGGAAAATCAAACCTCCCTCCTATGATGGGGAAAAGGAGGAGGATGCTGAAGCCTGGTTGCTGAATATGATTAAGTATTTCCAGGTTTATGAATATGAAAGCAATCTGAAGGCCAGATTAGTTGTCTACCAGCTACAAGGTAAGGCTACCTTATGGTGGGAGGAGACAAAGATGGTGCATGCCATAGATGAAAGGACAGTTACTTGGGAAGATTTCCAAGCTAAATTCAAGAATCGCTACTTGAATGAGCGGTACTATGATGACAAAGCAAAAGAATTTCATGAGCTTAGATTGGGACAGCTCACTATCGATGAGTTTGTTACTAAATTTACCAATCTGTTAAGATATGTACCTTACATAAGGGAAGAAAAGGCAAAGGTACAGAGGTTTCTGAATTGTTGCCTATGGTATACAAAGAGAAAATTGAGTTTGAAAACCCAAAAACAATGGACGAAGCTGTTAGGAAGGCCAGATTGTGTTACCAATAGTTCAAAGGAAAAACTGATCAAGGAAAAAGTTGGGTAAGTAAGAATGAATTCAAAGGGAGAAAACCGAAACCAGCCTATTTGAAGAATTTTGGCAGAGATCATCAGCGGAAAAGATTTGGAAAACCCAAAGAAAGTCAAACTGCACAGTCTCAAGTGGCATCGAAACCAATAGAGGGAGACAGTAAAAAGGAGGGAACAATCAGAATGAAGGAGCCCTTGAAATGTTGGGGCTGTGGAGAACCCCATCTTTTGAGGGACTGCCCCCATAGAAATGTTCATATGCTCATGAGGGATCGGGAAGCGACAACAGTAAATGATATAGCCAGAAACATACCAACCATCAGTGCAGCCCTAGAAAATCGGCAAGCAGAACATCAAGCAACCATGGTGGAAATGGAGGGTAAGATTTCTGACCTACCTGTTTCTGTTCTCATTGATCCAGGTGCTTCTTTGAGTTACATTAGTCCAAATATTGTAGAAAAATGTAACTTAAAAACTGAAAAATTTCAACAGTCCTGGTTGGTACAGCTGGCCACTGGAACAAAAAGAAAGGTAACCCATAAACTGCCCAGAACAGAAATCCAATTAAATGAGTTTCGAACAGAAGTGAATTTGAACATTCTACCATTAGGGTCATATGATCTATTGGTAGGAATGGACTGGCTGGAAAAGAAGAAAGTTGTGATGAATTGCTGGGATAAGACCTTGCATTGTGTGGATGAGGAAGGAAAAATTTTTATTCTCAAAGGGAAACCAAAACCAATTTCTGTCAGACAAATTTCAGCTTTGCAATTGAAAAGAACAGCTAGAAAAGGATATCAGGTTTATGCAGTGCATGTGGAAGAGACAGAACAGAAAATTGAAGAAGAATTACTAGATACTGTACCAGTAATAAGAGAATTCAAGGAAGTTTTTCCAAAGGAAATCCCTCATCTTCCCCCCAAAAGAGAGATTGACTTCTCAATCGATCTGGTGTCAGGAGCAACACCTGTTTCACGAGCACCTTATCGAATGAGTCCTCCTGAACTTATAGAATTGAAGATGCAACTGCAAGAACTGCTAGACAAAGGGTATATCAGACCAAGTGTGTCTCCTTGGGGAGCACCAGTGCTGTTCGTGAAAAAGAAAGATGGAACTTTCAGGATGTGCATTGATTATAGGCAACTGAATAAGTTGACCATTAAAAATAGATATCCTTTACCTAGAATTGATGATCTTTTTGATCAGGTGAGAGGAGCTTCAGTATTCTCAAAAATTGACTTAAGAACTGGTTACCACCAGCTCAGAATTAAAGAGGAAGACATCAGCAAAACAGCCTTTAGAACTAGGTATGGCCACTATGAATTTGTAGTTCTACCTTTTGGTTTGACAAACGCCCCTGCCACATTCATGTGCCTAATGAACAGTGTGTTAAACAAGTATTTGGATAAATTTGTCCTTGTGTTCATAGATGATATTTTAGTTTACTCAAACAGTGAAGAGGAACACAAAGAACACCTGAGGATAGTTCTACAAACTCTAAAGGAAAATCAGCTATACGCTAAATTTAGCAAATGTGAGTTCTATAAGGACAAGATCCAATACTTGGGTCATATTATTTCTGAACAAGGCCTTGCTGTTGATCCGGAAAAGATAAAGGCTATAAAAGAATGGACAGTACCCTCTGATGTTCCAGCAGTTAGATCATTCATGGGGATTGCCGGCTATTATCACAGATTTGTGGAGAGGTTTTCTGCCATAGCCCATCCCATCACTTCCTTGCAGAGGAAAGGTGTCAAGTTTGAATGGACTGAAAAATGCCAAAACAATTTTGACCAATTAAAGCTGAAACTTACCACAGCCCCTATACTGAAGATTGCAGATCCGGATAAGGAATTTGTGGTATGTACGGATGCATGTGGAGAAGGATTGGGAGGAGTTCTGTTGCAGGAAAATTCTGTGATTGCCTACGAATCCAGGAAACTGAAAATACATGAACAGAATTATAGTGCGTATGATTTAGAGTTAGCATCTGTTATTCATGCTTTGAAAATGTGGCGGCACTATCTTCTTGGAAAAAGATTTACATTGATGACTGATCATATTAGTCTCAAATATTTCTTTTCTCAAACTAAATTGAACGCCAGACAGGCCAGATGGCTGTCCTTTTTAAGTGAGTTTGACATGGATATAAAACATATTAGAGGGAAGGAGAATAAAGTTGCTGATGCATTGAGCAGAAATGCTTGCCAGCATATCAATAATATTGGAAGTAGTGCTCAGATAGATATAGAAGAATTGGTGAATAAGGCAGCAAATCAAGACCCAAATTATGAAACACTTCTGGTAAAACTACAGAAAAAGGAGAAAACTGATTTTTCCCAAAACCAAAAAGGGTTGATTTGCTATAAGAACAGATTGTATATTCCCAATGTCGAGTCTTTAAAAAGAGAAATTCTGGATGAGTATCACAAACAACCTTATGCAGGACACCCAGGGTATCAGAAAATGTTAACAGCCCTGAAAAAGAAGTTGTTCTGGCCAGGAATGAAGAGAGAGGTAGCAGAATATTTAAGTAGATGCATGGAATGTCAATTAGTTAAGGTGGAACATCAACATCCTGCTGGTCTTCTAAACCCTTTGCCCATTGCAGAATGGAAGTGGGACACCGTTTCCATGGACTTCATTACAGGATTACCCAAAACCAAATACCAGCATGATTCTGTAATGGTAGTGGTAGACACTTTAACCAAAGATGCTCACTTTATACCAGTGAAATCTACCTTTGGAACAGCTCAAGTAGCGAATGTGTTTCTGAAGGAGATAGTAAGGCTCCATGGAGTTCCTAAGGTGATTGTGTCTGATAGGGATGCTAAGTTTACAGCAGCCTTTTGGAAGGGGTTATTTGGAGGAATGGGCACTAAATTGAATTTTAGCACCACCTACCACCCTCAGACTGATGGTCAAATGGAAAGAACAAATCAAATTTTGGAGGACATGCTGAGAATGTATGTAATGGATAGACCCTCAAAGTGGGAAGATTTCTTACATTTAGCTGAATTTGCCTACAATAACAGCTATCAATCCTCCATTAAAATGAGTCTGTTTGAGGTACTGTATGGAAGGAAGTGTCGTACCCCTTTGAGCTGGGGTCAGCCAGAAGACAAACTGATGTTGGGACCCGATGCTTTACAAGAAATGGAAGGAATTGTCAAACAGATACAAAAGAACATCAAGACAGCACAAGATCGCCAGAAGAGTTATGCAGATAAGAAAAGAGTGCATAGAGAATTTAAAGTTGGGGAGCATGTATATTTGCGGATTAAACCCAAAAAGAGCACCCTTTATGCTGGGAGTTGTGCCAAATTGTCCCCTCGATATTGTGGTCCCTTTGAAATATTAGAAAGGGTGGGACCAGTGGCTTACAAGCTGGCCTTACCACCCCATGTTAGAGTTCATGATGTATTTCATGTTTCATTGTTAAAAAGATATGTGCATGATGCTTCTCACATAGTTGATTGGAATGTTGTACAGGTGGAACCAGAAGAGGAGTTTCTGCCAGAACCGCTTCAAATATTGGAGCGGGAAGAAATTGAATTGAGAAGCAGAACGGTAGCTAGAGTAAAGGTGCAGTGGAAGCACTTTACTGCTGAAGAAGCTACCTGGGAACGAGAGACTGAAATGATGGAAAAATATCCATTTCTATTTGCAAGATAAAATATAGTAGTTGAATAACAACACCGAGGACGGTTTTTATTTTCAGAGGGGGAATATGTAACACCCCCAATTTATGTGATTTCATTTTAAAGTTAGATACTTGAACTTTACATGCTAAGGGGAGTGGACCCCAAGGGATAATTATTTTGTGAGTGTAATTAAACATTTGATTGAGGAAATGAATAAATTATTGTGGTGCAAATTGACCAAAAATGAGATGAGGAGATCACTTTCTAAATCTGTGAGGATGGATGAGGCAAATATTTCCCCCACAATCTTTCAAAAAATCCTTGGAAGATAGTAAGTTTTTAAATTTAGATTTTTGAGGAAAAATATGAATTTCCCCAATGATGAGGAAAGTAGTTGGGAAGAGGTAAAAAGCTGGAAAAGCTGAGGAAAAGCATAAAACAGCTTTAAAGAATCCCTAAGTGGGAAGCCTAGGCAAACAGGAAGAAAAGCATCCTGAGATTTTGGACGCAGAATTAGAAACATGCTTTGGGGAACAATAGCTTAAATAAGCTTCTCTTGTACAGATTAGAGGTTAATCTGCTATAGGAGGTGATCTCAGCTCGGGGGTGAGTTCTGGGAGACAGAAGAACTCTAAGGTTGGGAGGTTGGTCTACTGCACGAGTGGTATGTCTCTGAGGAAATTTTTCTTATTGTTTGTTATAGTATGAATTAGCTACATATAAAAACAAAAATTATATCTAAGTTAGTTCATATCTTTATTCTACATTTAACAGAATGTAAGCACCAGGTAGTAACCTGATCACTCTGTATAGTTGTAGAGGAACATCCTGTAAAGTAGGATTCCACAGAATGTTTAAACCCAGGGTGGGTCTAAATCTGAGGAAACCTTGTTCTTCCAAGAAACACTGTGGAATTGTGTTAATCTGCTTCTGTTTCCAAGCCTAATTTTTATTTCAGCTATTATAGAGAGAAATGAAATTAACTATAGTACACTAGAACAATAGCAGGATATTATTTACATCTTATACTGTGTATGAAGAACAGAGGGAGAGACTCAATAGCCTGACATCAGGTTCAACCAAATACTCCATTATAATTGCAGGAAATCAAATGATCTTAGACTATAAGGTAGTCCATAAGCCCTTACTCTAGTGCAGGAAAGTAGTAGATATTCATAAACAAATAAATAGGAAAAAGGACCAGACAATGGTCTCATGGATTTATTCTAATATTATATTACTGAGAAAGAATACATAGAATATAGAAATTATGAGCAAGCAGTTGAGGAACATAGGAGTAAGAAGTAAATAAATTGCAACATTATACACAGTAGCATTTATTTAACCAATATTTCCTTGACTATGTGGAAGGTGAAAAGAGTTCAAATCCCATTACCAGCTCTTCAGAATCCAGCTACCATCATATACATAGGTAGATACGAGCTGTAACTAATTACAAGAAAACGAGAAGAAACTGAAGAATAGAATTATGCTTGCATACCTTTGAAGAATAAGCAATTATAAATTCTAGACTTTCATACATATAAATCATCTATTGATAAATAGGAATGGTCTCATAAATGTCCAGCAAGCTGTTCATATGTCTAGACAGTCAGATATAAAACCAGTTCAGTGTAACCAGGAGCAGAGACAACTGTAATTATGCTATAAATACCAAAGTATAGACTTTACACCAAAAGGAGTGAACAAATCACATCAGAGGAATAGATAAATATCATATATAACTACCTGTAAATCCTGATGTATGCAATTAAGAAATCTGGAATGTCAGTAGCATTTCCAGAAAAAAAAATAAGTTCAGATGGGCAAATTAAACAAAGCCAAATGCCATGGTATGAAATTATATGCATTATTTATGCAGTCCCTGTACATTTAAAATTGTGGCAGAGTATATTAAAATTCAACCTAAGACAATAGGAAGTATATAATTGTCCAAAATTTTCAAAAGAAATACTGAGCCTATTAGGCTGGGGTACATAAATCACAACCCCCATCTCAACAGCACGAAATTAGACAAGCGCCATCCAAGGATGACAACGCTAGCAATATGGAAACAAAAACCCTGACTCGGAGAGTGAGTCTCATTCCGTATGCAACCTTGACCAACATCACAGGAGAAGCATTGTTTTCGAAGCTCACGAGATAACGCGTTAGGAGAGGAGGAGAAACCCCATACGTATACCAACCTGGAGGGCCAAGAGACCGAGGTTAGCGTCCACACGATTAAAAGGGTCACTCGCTACTGTCTTAAGTACGCAGGAGTCCTTTGGATTTACCTGTAGAAAACAAAAACGACCCAAAACACAAGTTAGTCATTGTGCCATCATAGAAAATAAGTGCATAAGTGAAATAAGCTCGGTATTAAAACTATTACCTGTGGAATGTAAACCCTCAGACGCGTCGAGCCCTGTCCTCGACCATTCCACAGAGAGGGATTAATATAAGTTACCCTCGAGAATAAAACGGCGAAACCAATAATGATATGCTGGAATGGCACAAATAAATAACATACCTCATATAGCTCCATGGAACAGGAGGCATTCGCCTGAGGAGAGGCGACGCAGGCGACTCAAGAGGTATAGCATCAATCAGTTGCAATTTAAATATAACCAGAGAAGGGTGGAAGTTAACGCTGAAATTATAAACCAACTACACCATGCACTGAACGGAGACCTGGAACATCGAAAAACAAACCAGACGCATTCACCTTACTGATCATTCAATGTATATATATATATTCAGCGCCAAGCTTATGGCCTCTGCAAACTAAGTATGAATCATTCACACCTGCAATCGAATTAAGATGTGTGTGGGGGAATTACCTGACTGCGTGTTGAGGAACGAGGGGCGCCATAGCTTCTCTCTGCAACGGAGAGTCGAAACCCTCGGCAAAAGTGGAATGGCGCAGTCGCGGAGGAGGCCTGCAACTGATGAGCACGTAAACCGACTAAACTCCACACTCTGGACTTATATAAGCCTTCGTTAAACCACATGAACCCGAACTGAAAACGATCGCCATCGTCCACTTGGCAGCATCTGAACAGTTAAGCCACAGATCGAGGGATAGCTTGGGAGATTTAATACCGTCGTATCAAAATTTATGGATGCAGATGAGAATTTAATTCTATATGGCCTCTGCAAGCATCGACGTGGGTGTTGATCACCATGTAGGTTGAGTGTGCCAGCGACGTGGACTCACCACGTAAGCTAACGAAAGGGAATAAGACGCTGCAACACTCAGTTAATTAACTCAACGCCTGACGTGGATAAGAATTGCACCATGATGCAGCCCATAAAAATCCAATCCGGAAGGATAATGCGCACTACGTGCAGATTTATACTAAAGCCAGTACTATATATATTAAATCAATTTAAAGTCTGAGGTACCAGAACGAGTGATCATATCAAACCAAGCGCATGAGGGAAGTCCCTTCATAGTAATATGCATTTCGAATTTTATGCCAGGGCTATAACCATATATATACACGTAACGATGGCTATTCGAAAGGGTGAAAATGCCTTGGGCTACAACCCATACAACGCAACTTATATAACATATGCTTATAGTTCATATGGGTTACGATGGAGTTTAATAATTGCATAAATGGGATACATGACCATTATACTAAAGGAGAATGGCTATACGAGACCTGTGTAAAGATTAGGTTCATATAAACCATCTCCCTAATTATAATAAAAATAACATAAGATGAGAGATAGTGACAGAGGGTATTATTGAACATGATGAAATGAAAACTATCATAGTGAAGGGATTGAGATGTCATAATAACCCTAGGCTCACTAGCTTGTATTTGCAAAGGAATTTTTTTTTTTTTGGGTGAATTTGGAGGTGTGACATGTAGTTGATGAAATCTCCAGGTACTGTTTAACATATTTCGTGTTTATGACAATAAATCTCTGCATTTAATAATATCGGCCTCCACCTTACAGTTCTGGAACCCTCGGCCATGAATCATCGATCCGTCAATAAAACTTGCCAATGGTTGCCACTTGTAAGGCCACGATGTGTTAGGGTTTCATCCGAAATTATTTTTCTTAAGGTTCCTTTTCTCACAGAGAGGTATTCATTTCCCTCACCGAAGTTTTTGTGTTCGAGCTCTGGTTTTACTCTCAGAGCATTTTACACAGCTCTTAATGGATTTTCTGAGTTTTCTACCACGCGGATTTGCAGTGCATCCATCTCGAGTAAGATTTAAAGATTTTATTTACACAAATTGTTATATAATGTGACTTGTATTCACTGGTTGCTTATGTATATTAAATTCCATAGACTTAATGTATTCAGAAAGGTTTCCTCCTTTTTATTGTATATTGATCTCTCTGTGAATGTTGAGTTTTACCCTTTTGATATGAACTGTAAGTTTCATCGTTTTGCATCTAAGTTGTTTTATTTTGTGGCTTGGCTTGAATCTAATGATCTACCAATGGAATTTTTTTTTATTTATTTAAACTTTGATTTCAGATATTAACTTGCCCTCATGATTTAGTTTTTATTCGAACGCAGATTCAATATTATATGGTTCAGTTCTAATTTCTTATTGATACCCAATTAAATCCATTAGTATCAGTTTAGATGAATATTTTAAATATCTGAGTCGTAATAGTGATTTTGAGTTTGAATCCATGTCATTTCGTTGATTTTAATTTATTCTTCTCGGCATTGTTGAAGGAATCAATTCGATTCTTTTATGAATCGACTTTCTTACCATGACTCATAAGCTAGGGTTCTGTAATCTGTGGTAGGGAAAACTTCTTTTCTTGGCTATTCGTAGAGGTAACTCCTCTCTGACATTATTCAGATAAATTAATTTTAGTTTTGTAATGATATTCCATAAGGTTTTTATACCAACTCAGTTTGACTTATTGTTGTAGGACCATAACCTATTCATCATTTTTATCAATCCTGTCCAGGTAGCTCTCATATTTATGCAACTCATGATTTTCGCAAGTTTTTTTTTTTTCATTTTTAACTTATACCTACATAATTAACATTTTCTTCTTCTGCGATTTGTAAAGGTATCGTGATATTTTAACTTTTATTTAGGAGCTCTCTTAAACTACTATTCGATTTCTTAGGTAGGCCATCTAATTACTGATTTCTCTGTTTAATCAGGAAATAACATCACTTGGATTTCCTTTGAAGTTCCAAAAGGGTTTCGGCGTTTAGCCCTCTTATTTCTCGAATCCCACTTCTGTGTTTTTGAAAATATCAATTTTGCTATAAATATTATTATGATAATTCGTACTCATCCTTATGAGAACTTATGGGATTTCTTACTGTAATAAATAGATATTTATATCAATCCTATTCAGATTGATTTGTACTTTATGAAGGATTTAATCATTGATTTCTACACTAGGAATATTCATGTTTAAATTTTAATACTTTATATGTAACTAAAAACTATGTCTATGTATAGTTTAATCATATATTTCCCTTTTCCAGTGTTCTGCTTCTACTGTATTAATTTATGTACAGAATTTAAATCATCGTTTAAGCAGGCTTTTCCTCCATTCTATATATATATATATATATATATATATATATATATATATATATATACAGTTCTTTTCTCATGGTTGTCAATAGGTTCCAACTAAAGGAATGCATAATTACATTCAAGTGACAGTAAAGAATTTACTCCTTTTTCCTTTATAGTATCAATTAACAAATAATGGCTTTACTGCTTTTAAAAGATTTTATTTCAGATAATAATTCTTTCTTCTGTAATGATACCAAAAGCTGCTGTCAAATCATTATTTTTATTGTTCTGTTCATAATTTGTTAGTAGGATATTTACCCAACTTGTTATGGATATATATTTTCTTATTGAAACTAAATCTTTGTTTACTTCAATGTAATTTCTTCTGTTGGAACATAAATACAACTTATTTTGATACATATATAGGTTTCTTCTTTGAAGAAGTGATACCAATTTTTTTTTTCCTCATTAATTTTTGCACACATAATTCTGTATCATTGAATATTCTGACTTTTTCATACATTGAATAGTCTAAGTTCTCATTATAATTTCCTTCTAGTATTATAATTTCTATGTAACAGGATTTTGAAAAATCCTTCATTTGAAATAGAAATTTAATTAATTTCTTAAAATAAGTTTATTTCTCTTAGAAATACTTTAGTAGAATTTAGCTTTCATGCTCATTAATTCTACCTTAAATACTCAGATGTCAATTTTCTAATTTCATTAAATCTGCATATAACTTGATAATTCAGAAGCATATTACATTTAAATAAAATTTCATAGTCTATGGAATTAAAATATATCTTCATATTTAAACCACTAATGGTTTAGATATTCTGCTAGATATTTTCCATAGATTTTATTCCTACAACTATACAGATTTCAAGGCATTTTGTCCTTTGATAAATTCTGTTAAATGTAAGGAATTTACTTATGCACAACATTAAAACTTATTATCTTCCTTCTCACTATAAATTTATATTTCATAATACAATCTGTAACACAACTTTAGAAATTAGGTGTGCATACCACAGTATTAGATGACCAATCCTCCCAACCATATAATTCCTCTCTCTCCAGAATTCACCCCCGAGCTAAGATCCTCTCTCGGAATAGACCAACCTCAATCTGTTATGGAGTAAATTACTTAATCTATTCTCTCCCCTAAGCCTATTTCTAAATTCTTCGTCTAGAATTTCAAGATGCTTTATTCCCATTTTGCCTAGGCTTCCCTTATTTAGGGATTTTAAAGCTGCTTTCTACTTTTCCAGCTTTTTACCTCTTCCCAGCTACTTTCCTCATCATTGGGGAATTTATATTTTTCCTCTTCAATCTAAATTACAAATAATTCCTTTCAAGGCTTTTTGAAAGGTTTTGGGGAAATTCTTAACCTTTTTCCATAACCTCATGGATTAGGCTTGTGATCTCAAAATATCATTTGATCATAGTGCACACATAAAAATTCTATTTATTTTTCATTAATAAATAATTAACTAAATCCACACAATAATTAACCATTGGGGTCCACTCCCCTTTGGATGTTTGTTCAAATGTCTAACTTGAAAATCATAGAAACTTGGGGTGTTACACATTCCCCCTCTGAAAACAAACACTGTCCTCGGTGTTAATAGTTAACTACTAGAGTTTATTTTGAAAATAAAAATGGATATTTTTCCATCATCTCAGCTTCTCTTTCCCACGTAGCGTCTTCAGTAGTAAAGTGCTTCCACTACACCTTTACTCTGGCTAATGTTCGATTTCGCATTTCAATTTCTTCCCGCTCCAAGATTTGAAGCGGCTCTAGAAAGAACTCCCCTTTTGGTTCCACCTGGATCACATTCCAATCAATAATGTGAAAAGTATCATGTACATATTTTTTCAATAAAGAGACATGAAACACATCATGAACTTTAATATGCAGGGGTAATGCTAGTTTATAAGCTATTGGTCGAACTCTTTCTAAGACTTCAAAAGGCCCACAATATCTAGGAGCCAATTTTTCACAACTACCAGTATGTAGTGTACTCTTCTTGGGTTTTATTCACAGGTAGACATGGTCACCCACTTTAAATTCCCTATAAGTCCTCTTCTTATCTGCATAAATTTTCTGTCGATCTTGAGCTATTTTGATGTTTTTATGAATCTGTTTTACAACTCTTCCATTTCCTGCAATGCATCTGGCCCTAAGATTAACTTGTCTTCAGGTTGACTTCAGCTTAAAGGAGTATGACATTTCCTTCCATAGAGTGCCTCAAATGGACTCATCATTATGGATGCTTGATAACTGTTATTATAGGAAAATTCAACTAAATTTAAATAATCCTCCCATTTAGTTGGCCTATCCATTACATACATCCTTAACATATCTTCCAAAATCTGATTTGTCCTCTCTGTTTGATCATCTGTTTGAGGGTGATAAGTAGTATTAAAGTTTAATTTAGTGTCCATCCCTCCAAACAGACTCTTCCAAAAAGCAGCAGTGAACTTGGCATCTCTGTCTGAAATTATCATTTTTGGAACTCCATGTAGCCTTACTATTTCCTTCATGAACACATTTGCTACTTGGGCTGTTCCAAAAGTAGATTTTACAGGTATAAAATGGGCAACCTTTGTCAAAGTATCTACTACTACCATCACATATTCATGCTGGTATTTTGTTTTAGGTAGGCTAGTAATAAAATCCATTGAAACAGTGTCCCATTTCCATTCTGCAATTGGTAAATGGTTTAAAAGACCAGCTGGATGTTGATGTTCAACTTTGACTAGTTGACATTTCATGCATCTAGCTAAACAGTTTTCTACAACCCTTTTCATTCCTGGCCAAAATAATTTATTTTTCAAGGCTATTAGTAATTTATGATATCCAGGATGTCCTGAATAAGGCTATTTATGATATTCATCTAAAATGTCCTTTTTCAAGGAATCCACATTAGGGATATACAATCTATTTCTATAACAAATCAACCCTATTTGATTTTCAGTGTATCCTTCCAATTCCTTTTTCAGCATTTTAGTTTGAAGTTGATCATATTGCAGATCTTGATCCACTACCTTTTTCACCATTCCTTCCAAGTCAAAATCTACACTACTCCCAAGGTTTCTTATGCCTTGCACAACATTTATACTTAGTGCATCAACAATTTTATTTTCTTTTTCTTTGATATGTTTTATTTCCATGTCAAATTCACTCAGAAAAGACAACCATCTAGCTTGTGTAGCATTCAAATTTGGTTGAGTGAAAAAATATTTCAGGCTAATGTGATCTATCATTAGTGTAAATTTCTTTCCTAAGAGGTAGTGTCTCCACATATTGAGAGCATGAATTACAGCAGCTAATTCTAGATCATACACACTGTAATTCTGTTCGTGTTTCTTAATTTTTGTAGATTCATAAGCAATAGAAGAATTTTCTTGTAACAAAACTCCCCCTATACCTTCTCCGCATGCATCAGTGCACACCACAAATTAAATATTTGGATCTACAATCTTCAGGATTGGTGCTGTGGTCAGTTTTAGTTTTAACAGTTCAATGCTACTTCTGCACTTTTCAATCCACTCAAATTTTGTGCCTTTCCTCTGCAATGAAGTTATAGGATGTGCTATTGCAGAAAATATTTCCACAAACCTTCGATAATATCGTGCAATCCCCATAAATGATCTTACTGCTGATACATCAGTAGGTGTAGGCCATTTCTTTATGGCTTTTATCTTTTCATGATCAACAACCAATCCTTGTTCTGATATGATATGCCCCAAATACTAAATTTTGTCCTTATAAAACTCACATTTACTAAATTTGGCAATACTAAATGTTCTTTATGCTCTTCCTCTCTTTCTGAATAGACTAAAATTTCATCTATAAATACTAGTACAAATTTGTAGAATTATTTATTCAGGACACTATTCATTAAGCACATAAATGTGGCAGGAGAATTTGTCAAACCAAAAGGTAGGACTACAAATTCGTAGTGCCCATATCTAGTTCGAAAGGTTGTTTTACTGATGTCCTCTTATTTGATTCTTAACTGGTGATAAACGGTTCTCAAATCAATCTTGGAAAACACTGAAGCTCCCCTAACTTGATCAAAAAGGTCATCAATTCTGGGTAAGGGGTACCTATTTTTTTATAGTCAACTTATTCAATTGGCAATAATCAATACACATTCTGAAAGTACCATCCTTCTTCTTTGCAAGTAGCACTAGTCCTCCCCAAGGGGATACACTCGGTCTTATGTAACCTTTATCCAACAATTCTTGCAATTGCATCTTTAACTCCATCAATTCAGGGGGACTCATTCTATAAGGAGCTTTAGAAACGGGAGTTGCACTTGGCACTAAATCAATAGTAAAATCGATTTCCCTTTTTGGAGGGAGATGAGGAATATCATTCGGAAACACTTCTTTAAACTCCCTAACCACTGGTAAAGTGTCTATTAGATTCTTCAAGTTGCTGTCCTAATTCTTCAACATGTACAACATATACTTGATATCCCTTCCTAGCTGTTATTTTTAATTGCAGAGCTGATATTTGTCTTACAGAGATTGGTTTTGGTTTTCCTTTGAGTATAAAGGTCTCCATTCCTCATCTATGCAATGCATATTTTTATCCCAAAAATTCATCATAGCCTTTCTTTTCTCCAACCAGTCCATTCCTATCAGAAAATCATATGAGCCTGAGGGCGGAATGTTTAAATTTACTTATGTTTGAAGGTCATTTAATTTAATTGTTGTTTGAGGTAGCTTATGAGTTACTTTTCGTTTGGTACTAGTAGCTAACTGGACCAACCAAGATTGCTAAAATTTCTCAGTTTTGAGATTTCATTTTTCTACAACTTGTGGACTAATGTAACTCAAAGAAGCACCCAGATCAATTAAAACTGTAACAGATTGGTCAGCAATCTTACCTTCCATCTCGACCATAGTAGCTTGGTGTTTTTCTTGTTGATTCTCCAAGGCTGGACTAATAGTGGGAATATTTATGGCTACATCATTTACAGTAGTAGCTTCTCTAGGCCTCAGAACCATCTGAATATTTCGATGAGGACAGTCCCTTAAAAGATGAGGTTCTCTACAACCCCAACACTTCAATGGCTCTCTCATTTTCACGATACCTTCCTTATTATAATTTTCATTCATTTTTTTTGAACCAATTTGAGATTGAGCTGTTTGGTTATCATTTGGTTTACTAAACTTCTTTCTCTGATGGTTCTTACCGAAGTTTTTCAAGTAGGCTGGTTTCTGTTTCCTTCTATTGAATTCACCTTTATTTGACCATTTCTTCCCTTGGTCCATCTTACCATGAAACTACTGATAACATAATCTGGCCTTTCTCACCACTTCATCCATTGTTTTTGGATTATCGAACTCTATTTTCTCTTTATAAGCAATAGGCAAACAATTCAAAAATCTTTTCACTTTTTCCTTCTCTTCTCAGATGTATGGCACATACCTTAGCAGATTTGTGAACTTGGTGACCAACTCATCTATGGTGAGCTATCCCAATTTAAGTTCATGAAACTCTTTTTATTTGTCATCATAATATAGTTCATTTAAGTATCGATTCTTGAACTAGATTTGAAAATCTTCCCACGTCATTGTTTTCTCATCAATTGTGTGAACCATCTTTGTTTCCTCCCACCACAAGGTAGCCTTACCTTGTAGTTGATAAATAGCTAATTTAGCCTTCAGATTCATTTCGTACTCATAAACTTGAAAATATTTAATCATGTTCAACAGCCATGCCTTAGCATCTTCCTCCTTCTCTCCATCAAAGGAGGGAGGTTTTATTTTCCGAAATTCACCTTGTAATTCCTTCTTTTCCCTATACTGCTGTCTAGTAGTTTCATCCTCTTCAGAATCATCTGAAAGGTTGATTCTACCTTTTCTCTTCCTTCTGGAACCTTCTCCTTCTTAGTCGTTTCGTGAAGTCAGTTCTCTAATTAGTTTTTCCTGCATCTCACTGGCTAAAGATAGCCTATCATTTTGCATTCTTAGCTTGCCCATATCTCGTTGCATCCTGTGTAACATAGCCATCAAAGGAGCATTGGGATCTAGCATGTTATCTCCACCACCCATATCAACATAGAGCTCATATCCTTCAGCCATTGAATTTTCAGTTTCAGTACCTTTGTACACTAAAACAAAACAACATCAGTAATATTTTTCTTCAAAATATAATATACAGTGAGCACAAAAACAAACCAGTTTTTCCAACTTGGGCTCTAATACCATTTGTAATATCTCTCGACCAACACAATTCTTTTATTTTTTTTTTATTTTTTTTTTATTTTTTTCTTTTTTCTATTCTACGCATGATTTATAACTTCTTTCGTTACATACAAACACAAAGGTACTAAATGTCTAACCTCTAGTTTTAACTAGCTGAATATAGCTTGCCATCCTCTTGTCTCCTCTAGGATATTTTCTTATTCTCGTCACCTTAATCCTCTTCCATTCACTTCTTACCCATAATTAATATATTACCATCTTTTAAATTTTCTATAGTAATTATATGGTGAGTTTTACCATATGAATCTTCAACATTAACATCATGCTTATGAGGTAATATATCTATTCATTTAAATTTTGTATTAGTTTTATTTATATATGATTGATAATAGGATTATATATACATATATAAATCTTCGTTTGAACATAATATAAGTCTTTCTCATAAACATGTTATTTCATTTCAATTTACTACATAAATCATTGGGCTTATCTACATATATAATTATATCCCGAATTATTATTCTATCCCATTGATTTTACACTTTACTTATTGCTTACAACACAAATTATATTCGATTAACTCTACGCAATGGGACACATTATGGTGAAACACCCATTTGGAATTTAATTCACTTCGAAATTTGAGAAGATCACTTGTGGATTGCATTGATAGTCGGGAACGATAACATTAATTTGTAAGTCTCTTTGTATTAGATGGAATTGAAATTTTCAAGGTTTCCAGCACACAACTATTCCTTTTCTGAGCTATTGTAGTTGACAAAATCTCTGGGTACTGTTTAACATATTTCATGTTTATGACAATAAATCTCTACATTTAATAATATCGGCCTCCACCTTACGGTTCTTGAAATCTCGGCCATGAATCATCGATCCGTTAATCAAACTCACTGATGGTTGCCACTTGTAAGGCCATGATTTGTTAGGGTTTCATCCAAAATTATTGTTCTTAACGTTCCTTTTCGCACAGAGAGGTATTCATTTCCCTCGCCGAATTTTTTTTGTTCGAGCTCTGGTTTTACTCTCAGAGAATTTTACACAGCTCTTAATGGATTTTCTGAGTTTTCTACCATGTGGATTTGCAATGCATCCATCCCAGGTAAGATTTAAAGATTCTATTTACACAATTCATTATATAATTTGACCTATATTCATGATTTTCTTATGTATATTAAATTCCATAGACTTAATGTATTCAACGAGGTTTCCTCCTTTTTATTGTATATTGATCTCTCTGTGAATGTCGAGTTTTACCCTTCTGATATGAACTGTAAATTTCATTGTTCTCCATCTAAGTTGTTTTATTTTGTGGCTTGGCTCGAATCTAATAATATACCAATGGAAATGTTTTGTTTTTATTTAAACTCTGATTTCAGGATATTAACTTGCCCTCATGATTTAGTTTTTATCCGAATGCAGAGTCAATATTATATGGTTCAGTTCTAATTTCTTATTGATACCCAATTAAATCCATTAAAATCTCTGAGTCGTAATAGTGATTCTTAGTTTGAATCCATGTCATTTCGTTGATTTTAATTTATTCTTCTCAGCATTGTAGAAGGAATCAATTCGATTCTTTTATGAATCGACTTTCTTACCGTGACTGATAAGCTAGGGTTCTCTAATCTGTGGTAGGGATGACTCCTTTTCTCGGCTATTCGCAGATGTAACTCCTCTCTGGCATTATTCAGATAAATTAATTTTCATTTTGTAATGATATTCCATAAGGTTTTTATACCAGCTCATTTTGACTTATTGTTGCAGGACCATAACCTATTCGACATTTTTATCAGTCCTGTCTAGGTAGCTCTCATATTTATGCAACTCACGATTTTCACAAGTATATTTTTTTTCATTTTGGACTTATACCATACATAATTGACATTTTCTTCTTTTACGATTTGAACAGGTATCGTGAGATTTTAACTTTTATTTAGGAGCTCTCTTAAACTACTGTTTGAGTTCTCAGGTAGGCCATCTGATTAATGATTTCTCTGTTTAATCAGGAAATAACATCGTTTGGATTTCCTTTGAAGTTCCAGAAGGGTTTCGGCCTTTATCCCTCTTATTTCTCAAATCCCACTTCTGTGTTTTGAAAATAGCAATTTTGCTATAAATATTATTATGATAATTCGTACTCGTCCTTACAAGAACTTATGGGACTTTCTTATTGTAATAAATAGATATTTTTATCAATCCTATTCATATTGATTATTATTTTATGAAGGATTTAATCACTGGTTTCTACACCAGGAATATTCATGTTTAACTTTTAATACTTTATACATAACTAAAAACTGTGGCTATGTATAGTTTAATCATATATTTCCCTTTTCCAGTGTTCTACTTCTACTGTATTAATTTATGTACAGAATTGAAATCATCATTTAAGCAGGCTTTTCCTCTATTCTATATATATATATATATATTTCTTTTCTCAGGGTTGTGAATAGGTTCCAACTAAATTAATGCATAATTACATTCAAGTGACTGTAAAGAATTTACTCCTTTTTCCTATATAGTATCAATTAACAAATAATGGATTTACTACTTTTAAATTATTTTATTTCAGATAATAATTCTTTCTTCTGTAATGATACCAGAAGCTACTTTCAAATCATTATTTTTATTGTTTTGTTCATAATTTGTTAGTAGGATATTTACCCAACTTGTTATGGATATATATTTTCTTATTGAAAGTAAATCTCTATTTACTTCAATGTAATTTCTTCTGTTGGAACGTAAATACAACTTATTTTGATACACATACAGGTTTCTTCTTTGAAGAAGTGATACCAATTTTTTTTTAATATAATTTTGCACACATAATTCTGTATCATTGAATATTCTGACTTTTTCATACATTGAATAGTCTAAGTTTTCATTATAATTTCTTTCTAGTATTATAATTTCTATGTAACAGGATTTTGAAAAATCCTTCATTTGAAATAAAAATTTAATTAATTTCTTAAAATAAGTTTATTTCACTTAGAAGTACTTTAGTAGAATTTAGCTTTCATGCTCTTTAATTTTACCTTAAATACTCAGATGTAAATTTTCTAGTTTCATTAAATTTGCATATAACTTGATAATTCAGAACGAGATTACGTTTAAATAAAGTTTCATAGTCTATGGAATTAAAATAAATCTTCAGATTTAAACCACTAATGGTTTAGAGATTCTGCTAGATATTTTCCATAGATTTTATTCCTACAACTATACAGATTTCAGGGCATTTTTTCCTCTGACAAATTCTGTTAAATGTAAGGATGTTACTTATGCACAACATTAAAACTGATTATCTTCCTTATCACTATAAATCTAGATTTCATAATACAATCTGTAACACAACTGTAGAAATTAGGTGTGCATACCATAGTATTAGATAACTAATCCTCCCAACCATAGAATTCGTCTCTCTCCAGAATTCACCCCCGAGCTGAGATCCTTTCTCGAAACAGACTAACCTCAATCTGTTCTGGAGTAGCTTACTTAAGGTATGCTCTCCCCTAAGCCTGTTTCTAAATTCTGCATCCAGAATTACAGGATGCTTTATTCCTATTTTGCCTAGGCTTCCCTTATTTAGGGATTTTAAAGCTGCTTTCTGCCTTTCCATATTTTTACCTCTTCCCAACTACTTTCCTCATCATTGGGGAATTTATATTCTTCCTCTTCAATCTAAATTACAAATAATTCCTTTCGAGGCTTTTTGAAAGGTTTTGGGGAAAGTCTTAACCTTTTTCCATAACCTCATGGCTTAGGCTTCTGATCTCAAAATCTCATTTGGTCATAGTGCACACATAAAAATTATATTTATTTTTCATTAATAAATAATTAACTAAATCCACACAATAATTATCCATTGGGGTCCACTCCCCTTTGGATGTTTGTTCAAATGTCTAACTTGAAAAGCATAGAAACTTGGGGTGTTACAGTTGATTATTGTTATGACATATATATCAATGGTATTTCCCTTCTTACTTATTTTATAGCTTGTTGTAAGATATGGTTTATTATGAATACACATGGTCTCAACTTGATTAAGAGTATATAGATCATCTCACCCAAGTATGTATGTGATTAATTATGGTAGTTACTATGTACCAAATTGCGTAAGATGATATCACTAGCTCTTCTAATAATGATGAAAGTATTGATTACTATGAATATGTACATATCTCTCCATGGTGTTATAACTAGGATCACTTAAAGCTTATGACATCCATACTCATGTAGAGTAGCACTATGATCCCCATATTAGCTAGTATGGTACCATTCTTTGATAAACTATATGTGTATAATAACAATGGTAGTCGTAGTAATCATAAAATAGTCATAAATATGAGCATATTGTAAACACTAAGATATTAGTTATAATACTTACTCTATTATTCCCATGATATCACTATAACTAAGCATGTACGAGTAAATGAATCACACTAGTTTACTGATATGACCTGTTTCAATAGAGAGCTTTGTAATGATGTATTATATTTCCATATATATTGCTATCAATAAGATCAGAGCCCCAACCCTTGGATATGTATCATACTCAGTAATTAGGGAGATATTGTGATCATTGTTCATAGTAAAACATATAAGTACTGTGTAAGATTATCCTAATGAAACTGAGCTTTATTCCCATTGTTCAACATGATTACACTAGTTATGATTCCTCCTTATATCTATTATCCATAAGACATATGAGTTTATACATCTAGTAAGATGAGGTATTCCACTTGTTTCGTATGTAAGAGCTTATAGTTAAGCTAACCATTATATCGTCTCAATAAAGGTCAATGTAAGTATAGCACATATGATATAAGTAACACAGCTTGCTAATTAGTTATTAGACTACATATCTTCATATAGAACTTGCAAATAGTATGGTGGAAATGTGGAATGTAAATATAGCACATATGATATAAGTGACACAACTTTCTAGTTAGTTATTAGACTACATATCTTCATATAGAACTTGGAAATAGTACGGTGGAAATGTGGATCTTATGACTCTTCATGATTAATGCTTCTAGAAAGAAAACATGACTTAATGTATTAGTACATGCTCCTTTAGGCTTGGTGGAATTACCTTTTCTTTTTATTTCTCTCTCTCTCTCACACACACACACACACACACACATATATATGAAGAGATCCCATTTTATTTTTTATTCATAGATCAAATGTCATTGAAATACAAGATTTATCATAATTTACAATGATTCATTCCATATTCATTTTTAGATTGAGGAGGAGATTTTGAGAATGTTATGATAATGCCAATAAAGAATTAGCTAGACTCATCTTCAACATCTATTAATTAGATATGCAAATTTATAAAGAATGTGCTAGACTCATCTTCAACATGTATTAATTAGATCTGAAAATTTATAATACTATTGTGTACATTTGAGAATATTTATTTACATGTTTATATAAATTATATATACATATGTACTTCTTTTTTTCATAAATATTTTCATTAAAAAATTAACCTTTAAATGATGAACCTAGTTAATGTTGCTTCATGAAGAATACTACTTGATCTTGCAATTTGAATTTGATGATCGTCCTTTGTTTTGCTTCTTTACTACTTCAGATTATTGACACAATCATATGCTTCTTGTTACTCTTTTTAATCCTTACTTATATTTTATTCTCCCCCTTAGATATTGTGTACTCTCCCACATAGATATTGCACTCAATTTCGTAGGCTCTTCTTTTGAAGTCAAATAAGTGACAATAATTTACAAAAACTACCCCTAATTTGTTTCTCACAAATTCAAATGGTTCTCTAAAGAGATAATTTACAAGAACTATCCCTAATTTGTTTCTCACATATTCAACAAGAGGCTTTGTGGGTATGTATTCCATATTCACTATTTTCTCAAAGACTTGTTGTGTGAGGAAGTGATACTTTATAATGATATGTTTAGTGATTGAAGGAAGTAGAATATTTTATTTTTGAAATTATTATTACACTTGTATTGAAACACTTAATAGCTATATAGGTTCACTGAAATTTACCTTAATATCTTGTAGAGCCCATTTCATCCAAAACACTCAAAAAGAAGTAACTACTATGTATTCCACTTCTACTCTAGATAGAGAAAGTAATGACTCTTTATTGCTTAACTCTTAAACCAAAGACTCTTTTGAGTAGAATTATACATTGTCCACTCATACTTTTCATGTCATCCACACAAGCCTAGTTGAATCTCTATATGTTGTCAATGTAAATTTCTCACCTTTTGGGTACTATAGTCCATTGTTTGTAATCTATTTCAGGTATCTTAATATATGTTTGTTGGTAATAGATGACTCTGTTTAGTTGTTGATTGAAATATTCCAACTAATTTAAATTCCAAAATTATATCTAGTCTAAACCTTGTTATGTATATCAAGCTTCCTATTATATAGATGTAAAAGTTATGATAAACACCACCTCATTCATCATCCATCATCTGCACATAACTTGCATCCAATTGATGTGGAGATTCACTTAGGTAATTCATCATCCATCATCTGCACATAACTTTAATTCCAAAATTATATCTAGTCTAAACCTTGTTATGTATATCAAGCTTCCTATGATATAGATGTAAAGTTTATGATCAACATCACCTCATTCATCATCCATCATCTGCACATAACTTGCATCCAATTGATATGGAGATTCACTTAGGTCATTCATCATCCATCATCTTCACATAACTTGAATTCCAAAATTATATCTAGCCTAAACCTTGTTATGTATATCAAGCTTCCTATCATATAGATGTAAAGCTTATGATCAACATCACCTCATTCATCATCCATCATCTACACATAACTTTCATCCAATTGATGTGGAGATTCACTTAGGTCATTTATCATCCATCATCTGCACATAACTTGAGTTCCAAAATTATATCTAGACTAAACCTTGTTATGTATATAAAGCTTCCTATCATATAGATGTAAAGGTTATGATCAACATCACCTCATTTAAGGTACTTGTCTAGCTTAAATACTACCATGTTGTTGGTGGTTGTTTAAGTCCATATAGTTCCTTATTTATCCTACAAACATATTTAGGATTATCTACCTCCTCCTTAAGTTATTTTTCTTACCAAGTAGCTCTTCATCAAACTTTAAAGTAGTTTGAGTGATTCCATAGGTCCTCTACACCCTTCAGAGGGTATAATTGGGATAGGTAGTGTTAACTTCTACAAGTTCTATAGGTAGAGTCTGTAAAAGGCCAGGTAGCCTCTGGATCTCATCTTTTATGAAAGGTGACATATCCAGTAAATTCCCCTATAGTCAATCTCTGGAATAGATCTAAATAGAAGTTCATTTTAATATCCATAAAACACAACCACTTTAAGGTAAACTGTGTAAATGTATCATTTATTCCACAAACTAAAGGCTTCCTCCCATTTTTGAAACAAAAAATTGATTTGATACAAAACATAGGTTTTAACCTTATATATCTAGGTAATTGTTTGAAAAATATTCTTAATTTAAAATGAAAAATATTCAATGTAAAACACATGCATTATTATACACCCTTATGTCTACGTAAAGTAGTTTGAGTGATTCTGCGGGTCCTCTACACCATTCACAAGGTAAAATTGGGACAGGTAGTGTTAACTTCTACAAGTTCTATAGGCAGAGTCTGTAAAGGGCCAGGTAGCCTCTGGATCTTATCTTTTATGAAAGGTGATATATCTAGTAAATGCCCCTATAGTCAATCTTTGGAATATATCTAAATATAAGTTCTTCATTTTAATATCCATAAAACATAACCACTTTAAGATAAACTGTGTACATGTGTCATTTCTCCCATATCCATAAAACACAACCACTTTAAGGTAAACTGTGTACATGTGTCATTTATCCCACAAACTAAAGGCTTCCTCCCATTAATTTTAAAAGTGAATTCTACCATAATCGTTTTAATTCAAACTTTAAGATAAACCATGCACATGTCATTTATCTCATGATCTTGTGTCATTTCTCCCATGCATTTGCAATAAACGTCAATTTAATATATATTTTTATTGAATTTGTTTTTTTTTTTTCAGGGATAAGAAAACCATTAAATATGGTTGAAAAATGGAAATTATGCATAGAAGTTTCTTGCTATCCCAATCTAGGGAAAGTAGTGATTACATATGTTCTTTCCAATACTGCGACTAACAAAGTCTTCCAAAGGAAAATGAATATACCGGAAAGAACAACAAACAACGAGGCATATTATACTGGATTGATAGAAATATTGGGAACAACTATGGAGTATGGATCAAATGGAATTGTATTTTTCACCAATTCTGAACTTGTGTGCAACTAGATGAATGGCGTGTGCTAAGTTAAGAAGGAGAGGCTAAAATAACTGCATGGAATAGCAAACAATATTATTAGGCAATTTCAATTTTTTAGTATAAGGCATTGTACAAATGTGAATAAGATGTCTGCTGATCTATTGCATGGGGCAATTCCAACTCAAGATTCATCTATCAAAGATGAATTAATAGATGAATTAGAATTATACAGGGAAATGCCAATGCAAGATTCATCTCTCAAAGATGATGAATTGGTTTTGATATGCTCTTCTTCAAAAGTTCAAGATTCATCTCTCAAAGATGAATTATTTTTGAGACTCTCTTCTTCAAAAATTCAGGATTCATCTCTCAAAGATTAATTAGTGTTGAGACGCTCTCCTTCAAAATTTATTGATGGACATTGTAACATATCTTGGATATGTGTGTGTTGTGTACTTATAAATGCGTCTTTTTTAATGACCATGTGATTTTTTCAAATATATACCAAGAGTGATCCCACCACACCATGCAAAGTGCAACTTGGTGAACTTCACATTTGCAACAAGTGGTGAACTTCACATTTTTATAAAATTAAAATGCAGGGACTTCGAATTTTTTTTGTTTAAATGGAGTTTCACTTATTTTTTAATGAAAACATGTTTTTTTCACTTTTATACTAAGTGTGCTACCACCATGTAAAGCACAATTTGGTGAACTTATCATTTTTATAAAAAAAAATTTGCTTAAATTGAGTTTCACACATCAATTAGTGCTTTGAAAGTTGTGTTCTACATAATTTGTGTACACTAAATTACACTAATTTTCTGAAATTTATTTTGAATTTATTTTAAATAGTAATTAAAAAAAATAATTGTAAATGTCCACTGTAGATATATATATATATATATATATATATATATATATATATATATATATATATATATATATATATATATATATATATATATATATCATGGAGGATGAATGATGAATATCAACAGAATCCCATATCTCTAAGAGAGGGGGGGATTAGGGATCGAGGGATGTTCAAGGTATTTAAATATAATATTAAATCTCTATACATGTGTGTACATATGGAATTGATTTTTTATTAACTTTGTGAGTTAAATTAGTTGTTAATAAGTTTCATTTTTTATTTTTTAGGAGCTAAGAGGAGAAGGGTCTCTACTCCATCCTTGGAGCATGCCCATGGTTCACCCAGTCGTGGTATGGTTCACGCAATTTAACCAATGAATATGTATATTTATTTATATGTATGAATGTATTTTTCAATTGATTATAAATTCATATTTGTTTATGAAGCTTCTCTCTCGTCTCGAGAGGTTGGTGGTGGTTAAAATCCCCTTAGAGGGCCATCAATGAGTGCTAGAAGGTTGCGTCAAGGTGGTGATATTTATTTCCCCAGAGGCCAATCAACGGATGGTGTTGTTGGTTCTCAGTAGGGTCGTTTTGATTCTCAAAAGTTATAGGGTGGGAAAAATGCTGACCAATGACGTCAAGGTTGCCATAAATTTGAATATTTTTTTCATTCAATTTGTACAAAATTTTTTACATGTGTTTTTTCTAATATACAAAATTTTATATATTGATGCAGAGGCTAAAAATGCTTCAAATGTTGGTCAAAGAAGACACACCGCAGAATGCTTCATTCAATAAGAAGGTTGCCCACCCACCATGACTTATTCGGCCGACATTTCCAATATACCTTAAGAAAGAAACATGAAGCAATGCACCTTAGAAAGGTGCCAACAACTTCAAGAAAAATTGCAGAGAGATCTCATGGCTTGGACTCTATGTGCTGAGAGTCGAAAAAACTTGGAAATAATTACAAACTCTTTAGGTTCACTAGTAGATTTGTACCGAAATCTTGGGCCAATCATTGATACATTTGTAGAAATCATGAGAAAAATAAAGGAAACAGTAATGGGTCCTGATAAATGGGAGGATGTAAAAGAAACAGTTAAAATAGATATGGCGAAGTCAATGTTTAATTTAAAAGAATGGCCAAAAAGAAATATGTTGAAGGTGAAATATTTCAAGCACCTCGAGATAGCTCACTTTTTGTATTATAGACACCTTGCGGCCTATGGAAGACACCCATGGAACGATGAGGTTCCTCTTTATTTTGCAAAATTGTTTTATGCAGAATTATTTTTGCAAATGAAACCCAATTACAATGACCTTCCGTCTGAATTTTTTGGTTCGGGGAAAGGTCAATTGTATGGCCGTAAGGGCGCTAGGTGTGATGCTGAGTTGCCTTGCCCTGAGCCACCATTGGTTAGTCAACCTTTTTGGATTGAAACTTTGCGGTCAGAGATGGTGTAATATACCGCTTTAGACCACAATTTATTTTTTCAATAGGAATATTATTGTATTCTGTTTAGTACATTCTACTATACTAAAGATTTACTATCACCATTTGAATGCACCACAAAAATATTTTATAATGGTATATAATTATATATGTTACCTTTTTAATTCACATATACACATTTTAATTTTCTTGCACTTATCATTTTCAAAATCGGGTACTATCCTTACCATATCGATTAAATCTTTAACCATAGTTTTGATTACCCTAAAATTTTTCATTAAGGTAGTTTAATTTAATTTCTATCCTAACGTTGGTATCATTAATTTTCCTTTACATGTGATATTACTTTTGTTTGTTCATTATAATGTCTATTAAACTAAGACCCTTAGACCTAAAACACTACCTACTACACATATTATACACCTAACCTTGTCACTCACTTCAACGAAGTTATGGCCTACATTAAATGAAGATCCATCCCTCTGCACTAATATTAGACATGAATTAATGAATCCAACTCACCACACTCTCCTCGAGCCATGTAATAACCTAACTTCGACTTCACGTTACGGTTACGTCTTGTGTTATAACTTTTCAACCTCAATTTTACAAGTAGCATTAAACTCAAGTACATGAATGTCATTTCAACTTTTTTTTTTTGGATTTTCGATCTGAGGGAGACTTTTTATATATTTGCCACCTGTAGGGTGATGATTGTCTAGGGTTTTGACCTCTTGTCTCTATTAAACATCTGGCTCTCGAGTTGAATTATTTATCTGGTCCATTGTTACGATGGATATTTCTTCTTTTGTTCACTTGTTGCAGTGCAATTTCTGTCTGGTTGTTTAACTCAATGGACTTTCTTGAACAATGACTGGATTCAAACCTTCGCTTCCATGACTTCGAACTCAGCTGGTAAGCTTCAAATGCATAATATCCTCCATTCAGATTTATGTATTTTTTAACCTGGGATTTAAATAGAAGTTTCCATTGTTTCGTTATCTCTTTTTTGTGGATTTATTCTACTACTTCACTTGACTGTAATAATTGAAAATCGTAGGTAAACATATTTTGATTTAGTTACTATCAGCTCTTATGAGAAAATCAAATTATCTCTGGCCTTATTTTTTTCATAATTATTACGTTACACAGTCTCGCCATTTCGATTTTGTTTGGAAATTCACTGTCTCGGCTTTGGGGTTTCTATTATTCTCTTATTTAATTTGCATCTAAATTTGTTTTTCATTTCAATATCCTGGTTTATTAACCTTAGTGTAGCAGTCATACTCCTCAAATTTTTTTTCTAGGTGGTTAAAAATTTCAAGTGGTAATTTACTCCTTACCGTTTTATACAATTCTTCCAGTTTTGTTAAATGGTTTCATACCTTATCACTCATTTTGCTCCTCGTTTAACTTCCTGTTGGAATTTGGGTTCTTAACGTATCTGCTACCTTTTCCACGATAGTGGAAACAAAATATGCGTAACCCTCTTTCGCAGGGAGAAAACCACTTCGCTCTTACTGAGTAAGACGTTTTCAATTTACCCAACTATGAATCTTTTAATGGTGTACAACTTGCGGCCTCACACTAAAGGATTCGAACCTGTGTCTGAGTTCTTTGTGCGCCAGAGGTATGAGGATATTTTATCTCTCACCTACTCTATACTTTTCCTTGCTTGGTTTTTGTAATATCCCCATTTGGTCATAAGCTAACAGGAGTATTATAATTTTTCTTTATTTACTTAATTCATGAATAAATGTGAAATGGAGGTTCATTAAACTCCTAAAGTGAGAATAAATACATGCCCAAAGTGAAAGGAGATAAATATGGGCTATTTTATTTTAACACACTTAAGCGTGGAAGGAGAAAATTCATTTGATTGGGTCAATATTGGCCCCACCTACAGCGCAGTTTTGAGGAATACTTATCCATCAAGCACAACATACTTCTAGAGGAGGATCACATGTGTGAAAAAGGATAAGTTGAAGAAGGTGGATTAGGGTTTTTTCAATCCCTAATTCTATAAAAATAAGGACAGGCATCATGGAATGGTTGTTGAAGGTATTTAGAATTTTAGAGGTTGCTGCAGCAACTCCAGTCTCTGGGTTGTTTAGCCTAAGGGAAGAGGATTTCCTATTTATGAATCCTCCCTCCTTCCATGGAGTAGCTTCTTGGAGGAGATTGGGATGCATCCCTCCACTATCCATAATTTTGGCCAAGCTCCACCTCTATGAGAAATGCTGGTCCTTTTGAGGGTTTTACAGCTGCTTGTGAGTTGCAGAAAATGGGTGAACTAGATCTGCAAAGATCTAGTTGTGTTAGAGGAGGTTTCTCTCAAGGAGGGTGTCTTGTGACCACCCGGAAGAGGATCTCCCTCTCATTTTGCTTTCAGATCTATACTATATAGTTTATGCTTCATTTTCATCAAGATACTGCGCAGTCCCTTCAATGAACTATGTTTTATGCATGAGGGTTTTAATTGTAAATATGATTTCTATGCACTAGAGCATCTCCACTGATTGAGGCTTGCCTCTCACTTGTAAGGTAAAAGAGTAGCTTATTATTATATGCTATTTCAGATCTAAATCATGTTGTAATAAAAATCCATCTTCAGAAATTCAGATTTTTCTGCAGTCTTATAGTTTAAAAGTCAGATCTGTACTTATTGTGTGTTAAATTGATGAAACCCCAAGGAGGATCTTAATAAGAAGGCTGTGTAATTTCCAAATCTGGTATGGATCTGATGTTTCAGCCATGAATTAGTTAAAGACCTGAGATTTTTATGTACAGTTACTGAAGCTCTCCAAGAGGGACATTTTTTGGTCTTTTCTACAAGTTTTATATGTCATACAACTCTCTTTTATGAATTTTCTTGCTCATTTTTCTTGTACTTCACTGAATAATGAAATGAGTTCATCCATGAATCAAATCTGTTGTTATATTATTTTATCATGAACCTTTCCATGGATCTTCTACCATTTCTAGTTCATATTGCACAGTTTCTGTAGTGGGGTTTTTCCTTGTTTACAACTCTTCTCTTTAGCTAATTTTTAGCTAGTCAGCTTCGTGGGAGATTTGTTTAAGGCCTCTAAACTTTTTTTTTGCTGAAATTCACCATGGAGGTCCCACATAGTCTAACCTAGGGGAACCTAGCCCTGGTATGTGTTATTTTTTCTCTGTTTTTCTTATACAATGTTTCCCTTGAACCTATTGCAAAATTTCCTGAAAGTGGAATTTCCCACTTCTTCCTTGTTTGGTTTTTTCTCCTCTTTTGCATCCATTCTTTAGATCTATAGATCTAAGGTTACCAAGGGTACAAAAATCCAAAAGGATTGTGTCATTCCCAAATTTTTTTTGTTTCACCAACCTTCTTTAGACAGAGTCTGGAATGGGCTAGGAAGCCTTTGGTTCTCACCCTCTCTTTAGAGGTGACATAACCAGTAAATGCCCTACCAGTCTATCTTTGGTTTAGATTTGTTGGTGTGACCCCATCTTGTTGTGAACCCATAGTGGAATATCTTAAGATAACCCCTATTGAGCTTATCCTTCCCATTTGGTTCATTATAGTGGTATCAGAGCATGATCTCTGGCACAGCGTGTGAGGTCAAGCTACCGGAGAAGTGCTGAGAAGAAAGAAAAAAGCATAAGGTATGGATAGGATGAGATTATTCTCATCAATATTTAGATCCAAGGAGGAAAACCCTTGCAATTTTGCAAAGAGACGCCAAGAATCTCACATATGGAGATTGTGGCACAATTCATGAGCAACATGTGCCATACTTATCAAATGGTCAGATCCTAAAGATTGCAGAAGGAAAAATAGAGGGAAGGCTTCACATGCTAAGAAACATTTATCCCTCTTTATTTCAGCATGATCATGCAAGAAGAAGGAAATATGATCTATGCAAGCAAAGAAAGGACATATCAATCCCTACATATTTCCATGATCTATGCCTTCATGTCTCCCTACTTGAAAGAATTCCACCAAGGAGTTCCCATGATGAGTAAAAGAGAAAAGTGTTCCCTCAACCCTGTGCATCAATGTCATCTCTTCCTAAGAGGGAAACTATCACAGCGTTGGAAACCTTGGGTAAGAAGCATGCTTATGTAAATCACATCTTATTTTATGATTGCATGTATCCTCTTACTTTATGTTGCAGGCCATAACTCCCAAGAGGAGTGTTTTGCATTACAAGCATCATGGCCAACTATGGGCCAATATTATGTTCAAATATGGCCACTCCCTTGATGGGTTGAGGGAGGTGTTACAACATGATGGGTGCTTCCCGACAGCACCCAATATAAATTTCACTTTCAGCCATGGTGGAATGACAAGAGCAACAAGTAATTGGCTTGTAAAACCACTTACCACATTCATATTTGATGCAGGGAAAGGACAACCTGTGCTTGGGGTGCTAGGTGAGTTTAAAAACTCCCCTAAATATCTGATTTTCTTGTCACATGCCTTGTATCTCAAGAGGAGGATGCATAAGAAGAAGGCATGGGTGTTGAGTTGACAAGAGAATGGTATGGACCCCACAAGGTGAATTTCAAATTCCATACATCTGCTTTCACCAAACATATATGTACATGTATTTCTGTTTGAGACAAATGACATAATCATGTATGTACTTGGACATAGCCTTCTCAAGAATTGGTTTATGGGAGCTTTTTTATGTTCTTGTATTGATGATGTTCAAACTTTTTTGAACACAAGAGGAGGAAGGGCACAATGGGTGAAAGTATCCATGGGGAATGGAGTCTTCCAAACCCCTTTCATGCTTTGAGAGGAGGATGAAACTCTATATGGCTGCTGCACTTTATATTTAGTTCCTCACACAAATTCCATGTATTGAGCTAGTGTCATGCAAGTAAGTCTCTCACATGGGAGAAGTGGGAGCATGACATGTGTTGCTTGAACTCCATTAAATCAATACCAATTATCATCTATCATTTCCAATATTTAGAGAAGCTTATGGCAGCAAACAAGTGGTGGGATGGCCACTTATTTATCTCTATTTGGGACAGCAAGGTGATGGAAAAATATGATCTCAAGGGAGGACTTGGGTCACCATCCAATAACACCTAGAAAGATAAATTTACACATATAGTGCTCAAGCTAAGCATGTTATATTAAGTGGCCTAGAAAATTTAGAACTCATGAAATTAATGAAGTGAAAGTTAGGTCATGAGGTATGTAATAATTTTCAAACTTATTATGAAGGAGATAAAAAGGTGAAAGAGGTATCATTAGAGGCTCTTTAGGGAAAATTTGAATGCTTGAATATGGAATATAATGAGGAGATTGGTTCATATTTTCTTCGAATATAAAACATATTAAACTCTATTATATTTCCTGGCGAATAAGTCTTTGATAGCTATGTTGTTTGAAAATTTTTGAGATCACTCCCAAAGAGTTTCAATCATAAAGTTTTAGCCCTTGAGGAATTAATATAAGTTGACAATATATTCATAGATAAAATTCATGGAACTCTCTCCACATATGAGTTACGAATCAAGGAAGACAATTTAGGAGTCAGGGAAGTCGTATTAAAGGTAACAAATAAAGAGAAAAATAAAAACAATCAAGAAGACTCAAATTCCAATGAAGAAGAATCCATGTTTGTTTGAAAGCTCAAGAAACGAACCGACATGTTCAAAGGTAATTTTCATTTCAAATGTTTTGAATGTGGAAGAATTTTTCATTAATACATTTAAATTTCCTTATGCTAAGATGAATGAATGTGATGTAAGTATAAATTTAAATCCAATTCTCAAAAGAAGAAGAGAATGAGAAATAAAAATAACTTTTACTTAGAAGCAAATTTTGATAGTGAAAGCAATGCAACTGTGACCAATGAAGAAATGAATGAGATACTATTCATTAATGAGGTTGAAGAACCAAATTAGAAGTGGATTTAATGGAGAAATTAAAATTTCCTTAAAATAAATAACCATTTTTAGGAATAGGGAAAGCTAATAATGCTTCAAATTCTATACGACAGCCTAAATTAAGACACTATTGTTTCTCTCAAATTTTAACAAGAAGAAGAAAAAATGGTAAAGGATTTTTAGTCTAAAACAATTAAATGAGAAGGAACAAATATGAAAATATTGGAAGAGGAATTTTCCCTCTTAAAAGAATAATTTGAGAAAATTCAAAGTTCAAAAAAGGGACTTAATCCCTATATCATATTCTCACCATGCAAAGGTTTCTTCTTATTAAGGAAAACCTTGGTTATAAATAAGTTTAGGCACAAATTTCAGTGGTCACTGAATATCATCAAATGATATTCATCACAAAAATATTAATTAGAAATATATAACATCCATAAAAAAATCATTTGAATATAAAAAGTAGATAGTACACTAGGTGAAGCATGTTCACTTCAAATATACTCAAGGAAATTCTAAAGAAGAATATAACACAAGGAATCAAACTGAAGAGAAAGGTTGCACAAGCATAAATAATGCAGGAAAAAAAATCAACATGGTTCATCACAAAGAATCCACAAGAAATGATTAAATAGGTGTTGGTAATCAACAAATGTATGTGGCTCGGGCAAGGGTTGAACAAAAATGAGACATGAATCCTCCAAGAGGCATCTTCAGATGATTTATATCTCCTTATATGCTCAGGTATCAATCAATTTCCTTAATTATTATTTCTCATGTAAAAATTTTCTACACATAGCACAACATTTATTGATCAATGACATGGTGAGGTATATAGGATATTGTTAGGTACCTAGATGGAGCAATGTGAAAAAAATTAAGAGAATGACTCAACCATATCCCAAAGTGTCGAATCCCAATGTTGAATGTCACATATGTCACAATGGAGGCCATATAGAGAAATATTACAAACCTAGCTCCAGATGGTACAACAGAAAAGGAATTCCTATCAATGGTGGTAGATGGAGAAGAGGTCGAAGAGGACTTGAATTATGTCTGATTAAATATAATCCTTCGAAGAAAGCTTCTTCAAGATAACTACTTGCCAAATCATAAATTGAATAGGAAATTACTTTATGAAGGTAGTATGTGGACTATTTTTTTATGGTTATATCTAAGATGTAAAGAGAAAGAATACATATAGCAGGTACCTATCAATGAATAAAATAACATAATTTGAGGGGGAGTACAACAACAATGGACACATGGTTTTAGGTAGAACATGAAAAAGAAAGCAATAAAAGCATGGTATGAGGGGGAGAATATATGCTACCAAGTAGGAAGGATGGTTTAGTAAGGTCCACATGATGATCTATTACTTAGAAATAATCAAGAATCATAACATAGTTAGGTACACAAGGTCATATTGTGAAAACTTAATATAAAGTTCCAAATGATATTCCAACATGTGCAATAGAAAGGGTAGTTTACACATATAATGCACAAGCTAAGCATACTTAAGTGACCTAGTAGAGTTAGAATTCATCAAAGTAATGAAATGCAATTCAGCTCATGAGGTATGGAATAAAATTCAAACTTATTATGAAGGAGATTAAAATGTTAAATAAGTCTAAGTGTAGGCTCTTCGAGGACAATTTGAAAGCTTGAAGATGGAATATAATGAGGAAATTTCTTCACCTTTTCTTCAACTAAACAATATACTCAAATACATTATAGGTATTGGTCAATAAGTATCTGATAGATATGTTGTTTGGAAATTTTTAGGATCACTCCCATCAAGATTCAATCGTAAAGCTTTAGCCCATGAGGAATGAATATAAGTTAACCAGTTATCCATTGATAAACTTCATGGAACTCTCTCCACATATAAGTTAAGAATCAAGGACGAAAAATTACGAGTCAAGGAAGTAGCTTTCAAGATAGCAAAATAAGAGAAAAATAAAAAGGATTAAGAATACGCAAATTCGGATGAATAAGAAGACAATTTTTTTTTAAATCTAAAGTGAGGAATCAACAAGTTCAAAGGTAATATTCCTTCCAAATGTTTTGAAAGTGGAAGAATTGGTCATTATGCATTAAAATGTACTTATGCTAAGATGAATTGTTTTTTTGATAAGTCAAAATTCAAACCAAAGTTTCAAAAGAGGAAGAAAACAGGAAAGAAAATGAAATTTTACTCAGAAGAACAAAATGGTTGTGAAAGCAATGCAAGTGTGACCAATGAAGAAAGTAATGAAATACTATTCATTAATGAGGTTGAATAACCCAAATAAAAAGTGGATTTTGCAGGATAAATTAAAATTTACTTCAAATAAATTATGGTTACTGAGAAAATAAAAAGTAAATTAATGCATCAACTTCAAAAAAAGAGTCTAAATGAAGAAACTATTGTTTCTATCAAAGTTAAACTACAAGAAGAAAAAAAGGTAAATGAGTTTTTGTTTGAACAGTTAAATGAGAAGAAAAAATATGTAAATAATAGAATATGAAGTTTCTCTCTTAAAATAAGAATTTTAGTAGCTTAATTCAAATTTCAAAAAAGGGACTGAATCCATATATCATATTCCCACCATGAAGAGGTATCTTCATATCAAGGCAGGATTTGCTTATCAAGAATGTCAGGCACCAAATTTTAGTGGTCCCCCAAGCTCATCAAATGAAATTCATCCAGAAAATATTGATTAGAAATTTATAGCATCCAACAACAACTCAGCTGAAGATCGAATGTTGGTAGTAGACTAGGAGAAGCATGTCCACTTCAAATATACTCAAGGAAATTGTGAAAAAGAGAATAATGAAAAGAATTAGAATGAAGAGAATGAATCCACAAGCATAAATGATGAAAGAAAGGAAATGGGCATGGTTAATAAAAAAGAATTAAAAACAATAATGGAACATGCGTTGTTAATCGACAAATAAATATGACTCATGCAACCGTTGAACAACAACAAAACATGAATCCTCTAGGAAGAATATTTGGAACATTGAGATATCCTTATTTTCCTATGTATCAAAGTAAGTTCCTTGGTTATTGTTTCTCATGTACAAAGTTTGGATACAAATCATATGATTTCTTGATCAATGACATGGTTAGATATAGATAATATTTTCATATACCTAGATGGATACATGTGGACCAAATTAAGAAAAATTCTCAACCATATCCGCAAGTATTGAATGTCACATATGTCACAATGAATTCCATACAACATGGGATTATAGACTTAAATCCAAATGGCACAACATAGAATGACTTCCTATCAGTGGTGATAAATGGAGAAAAGGTAAATGAGGACCTTAATTACATCTAATTCCTCATATTTAATCCTTTTAAGAAATATTCTTCAAGATCATTACTTATCAAATCAAAAATTGAAGCGGAAATTGCATTATGAAGGTAGTATGTGGAATATGTTTTTATGGTGATATCTCAGATGCAAAAATCATACAGGAATGTAATAGATACATATCGATGAAGAAAAAACATAGTATCAGGCGAGTACAATAATAGTTCAAGCATGGTTTCATGGGGAGAACAAGAGGTCTGAGGGGGATACTAGATGCCATCAAGTAGGAAGAATGGTTCAATTAGGTCCATAGGATCATCTAAGAATAAGAACTCATACAAGACAATCAACGCGACAATATTCTACATATATATATGTGACCCTTTGCCAATAATTTGAAAGGGGGAGTGATTTCAAACATTGATGTAGATAGTTAAACTATGAGAGTTTGCAGACATTGCACTTAGACTTGAGCAGGGAGAATTGAAAATGCATATATTAGAGAGCAGTGCAAGTTTGAAGACATATTAATTCTTTTTTCACATCTAACGACCATTGATGTCTATGGGACATAAATGGCAAAGGGGGATATTGTTTCACTTAATGTTGTCATTGATAGAAATAAGAGGTCATTGATGTAAAAAAGGATATATGAGTCAACAATAGTAGTGCCATATTCGATAACCAAAGAAGTAACAAGACACTTTATTAAATGATATGGAAACTAGATCTT
Source organism: Pinus albicaulis (assembly GCA_034641835.2). Lineage (NCBI taxonomy): Eukaryota > Viridiplantae > Streptophyta > Pinopsida > Pinales > Pinaceae > Pinus > Pinus albicaulis. Next base: position 809,785,018 of record CM076583.1, on the reverse strand, counting down.
TCACAAGCTCTCATGATATGAATATATATGTGTTTGGATAATTTGGGATGACAGAAGTTTTATCTATACTACACACCAACAAAACCCTTGATCATTGGTGCTTTTAGCAACGACCTGCAAGCAAATTGCAGTATCACCCGAAGTGATTATAGGAGGATGAAAAAATAGGTTTGTGCAGCCTTGAGGGACTAGGAGATTTTTTATTAATACGATATCGTATTCTTATTACTTATAAATCACTTCGCCACATTAGATTAATGATTTAAATATGCCATATAAAACCATAAACTATCATTTTGTCGAACTAAAATCCAACTATAATAACTGCTACTCTACAACATATAATAATAAAATATACACATCAATCACATATTAACACAAAATAATCATGGTTTGCCCCAGTGTAGGGCTATATACACCAGAAATTTTGCTTAATATAATGAATCTTTAAAAACAAAGACTTCTTATCCTACACACTAAGCTGGAGGCTTTCTGCACACTAAGCTGCAGACTGAGGCCTCTGCGTACTCAACTGTAGAGCTTCTCCTTCGCTATCAAATTATAGATCACAATAATTTTCCTATAACACTGATTTGGATCAAAAATCATTTATTTTATAGTTCTCTTCTTATTATTTTACCATATATACTCTATTACATTATAGGGTTACATCGTCAAAATACCATGGAATCCTTAAAACGAGAAACTATGGTCCCAAAATCATTGATCTCTTACAAAATAATGCACTTTTAAAAAAAGGAAGGGATTTGACCCACCCCGAAACCCCTATGACAGCGTGCAGTATAATAAAAATGCTCCACTGTGTGGTAAACTTCGCGCTCCACCCCAAAAAATTTAGATTCTTTGCCTGAATATATGCCAAGTTGTGTTGTGCCAAACATGCCCCCAACACTCACATGTGACTTTTCTCGAGTCAGTCAGCTGATTTTCCTTTGATATTCATTGTAATGTTGATGTAGAACTACTACAGAATCTCTGTGATATTCTTTTCTTCACTACGTACTTCCTTCGGCAGTTCTTTTGTCGTCAGTGCTATAGACATCTCCATCACTACCTCATCTCTGTATCTAAGCTATTGAATATTCTCGTCCAATTCTTGGGATAGTTGGAGAGCCTCATCCTGCGATGGATGGGTTCTCTCTATCAGAGTCTACTCTTCCTTCCTCAGCTCCTCTTTCTTCTTCTGGAGGGACTTTACCTCATTGATATTTTTTGGCTTCTGTGAGATTGGTAAGGTTCTCATAGTTGCTAGAATCTACTACAACGATTTCTTCTTCTGTTTAATATCATCTTGTAGCTTGTACACATTTGGATCATCATGCAATGAAGTCAAAATTTATAACCTTTCATCCAACAACTTCCCACAATCTTCCACTATTGCAGAGGTGCCGACCACTCCAGCGTTTAGGTCGACCTCCCTATGATATTGCACTTCATGTGGTGTGGTTGGTTGTAGCTTCATATGCAACTCATTTATATTTATCTCATATTGAAATTGTATGTCTGTGATCTTACCCTTGTATCATTTTACTACAAGGCTGAGCTTCACGACCTTGTCCCCCACTGGTTCCTCTTCTTGGACATAAATTTTTGGAAGTTCACGTCCTATTGCTTTGACCAACTCCTTCAACTTATGCTACTACTGTACTGCCTAATCCCTTTCCTGTATTTTCTAGTCGATATTTTTCTTCAGTGAAGCTTGTTCTCTCTCTCTATCTCGATATTTAACTATGAAATGTGTTGTTCACATCGCTTTAGCTCGTCTATGATTTCTTAATGTAGCTCCCGTAATATCTGAAGTGGCACTACTATGATTTTAATGTTGACATACCTTCATTCTTTCACTTAGTTTTGTACCTCAACGGATTAAAACTACATGTATTTTCGCTCCAGGTGTAGGCTCTACTAGTATATCTTCTTGAAGCCTTTGCTTTGCCTATACTGGCTATCTTACAGTCTGTGCCAATACCTTCAATTCTACAATGCCCTCCTGGACACATGTTATAAGTTCATCATAGCGATCCTTTAGTTCATTCCATGATTATTTTATTTCTTCCTAAATTATGTCCCTAATCTAATCCAAGTCTCCACTACTGACGATGAATGGAATTATTTCCTTTGTCTTGTGTGCCTTATGCTTATTTTTTCTTCTTTTAGCAGCTTTAGTGTGTGCTATCCTCTTCTCTATGACAGATGGGTCTGTATCTGTCTTTTCAGACTCTTTGTTGTGCTCATCACCTCTAAGAGGATCCTGGTGACCCTTGTCGTGTTGCTTCTCTTATTCTACCTCTTGCTTATATTATTCTACCTCCTCTATCGAAGTATCTTATGCCTCTATCTCCAATGTAATGATCCACTCCCTGGGTCACTGTTGTATCAGTGCTAGGAGATCATCTTTTGTCACTAAATAGGGTAAGGGATGGCATGTCTTCATTGTGTCCCTGCGATCCTGAATGTAACTTTTGTGGAAGTCAGCCTTGAAATTTGTGATAGAGTTATACTTCTTGTATAGGCTCAGTGAAAGGCAAGGGTGTTGTGTCACCATAATGGGTTAGTCTATATGATATATAACAAAAAAAATTATGTTATCCTGTCCACATGTCGGTTTAGTGGTATACCATAGTGAGGCATACTGTGTGACTTCACAAACATTTGAGGCTACCTAAAGGAAGTACGAATCTGCCGACTCTTTCCATGCAAGCATCTCAAAATCAAAATTAACCATGCGTAGTGAAATGAAGTACCTTTCTCCTGAGCCTCGCAACAGTCGTCAAGACACTCTTTTCATAGGTATGTGATCCAGTTTTACTGAACCCCATTAGCACACTACACAACTATTGAAACCACTAATGCAGGGACTTCATTAACCCAAAACTTCCTCATGATTTTTGTAACCAATATATGTACTATGAAGAAAAATCCCTGGCCTTTGATTGAGCTGATATCATAACCTCGCTTCTCTTTTATCACTCCAAACTTTTTCTTCATGTTTTCTGCAATGTATATGTCCTAATATTTCCCAAAAAACTTCTCTATGTGGTTCAACCCTTGATAAGGAAGTATTCTAATTCTCCATATCAACATTGGGTCAATAGGGGTCCTCTTCCCCATCCATAAGCATCCATCATGCACCAGCATGAATAGTTGTTTCACACAAGCTATGCTTCCCAGACTTCTACTAAAGTGTGGCATATTCAACATGTTCAACAAACCTGACTACGCCAACCCAGCCACCGACTGCACTGGTTCTAACCTAGTCACACCACTCTTAGGGTAGTGCACTTGTTTTAAGTATCTATCTGGTGTGTACAATAGATATTTCTTTCTATCAACAAAATCATAGTCTGCGAACTTCAGTTGTACAATATTTCCAAGGTTTTCCCCAATAAATCACACTAACTCTATCAATAACGGTGTGAAGGTGCCATACTTTGTGTCCTTCAACTCTGTGAATGGTTTTACATCTGGTTTTCTTGGTGGAACATATGGTGGGAGAGGTGACAGAAACGCTGCACTATACATTTTCACTCGCACTTTCTCGGCTTCCTCCTAACTATCTGTCCCATGTTCGGGTTCTTGCTGAGGCTCAACATGTTTCTTTTCCTTTTTCTTCTTCGTTCTCTACTATTTGTTCATTTTATTACATGGGGATCTATGTTGTGTACATGATGATGCTGCTGGGGGTGGTGATGCTACTACTAGTGTTGGCTTGTGGCATTCATGAAGGATTAAGGCTACATTGAAATTTTAATTAATGAAGAGTTGGAATGGACAAATTGGAGGGCTAAGGGGGAATCAACATAAATACCTTAGCACGGCTCCCATGCATACCAATCACCGTCTCCGTACCTGCTCCAAAAAAGAGGCATAGTTCATGAAAGCAGCGACGCCACCCACGAAAGAGCAGGTCGCAACCATTTCGATGACACTCAGAGGTGCAGAGGGTGGCGGGACTGAACTGTCAGAGGGGATGATGTCAGTCTCCTCTCGGGTAAATCAGAGGAGCTCCAGGGGGAAAGACAGGGCTCAACCCTCAACTTCTAACCCAACTATAGCTAGTGGGCCCATGCATGTACAACTGGTGCAGGTAAGTAAAGGTAAGGTAAGTCCACCCAAGGTACTAGGATGATACCTCCATGTCAGGCACATTGCCTCTCACCTACCCAGCCGCCTTCAGTTTACCACTTAGCAACGTTTCTTACTATGTTGGGCACCCTGGTAAAACTCAAAGTACTGGTTTCTTTTCCCCTTGCATTGCTTTCACTGCTGCCTTAGGTATTTGGTAAAGTTATTTTCCCTATTTTCCTTTACTGTTTGTTCAATTTTTTATGGAAAAAATGAAGTGAACCACCTCGAAACCTTGCAAGCCTATAAAGCCAAGATTTCTCCCAGTCCCGAACCACTCATGGATGCCCACTCCTAGCTCTGCGACATGGTTTACCCTTTCAATATGGCTCGTATGAAGACTGAGCTCTTAGGATTTAAGTGACGGGGCAAGGTATTTTTTTTATAGTTATTGATTCGGGACTCTATTACCAAATTTCCCCAACAATCCATCCCTTTCCTGAGTTCACAGCCTGGCTCATCGACACCTACATTGAATGGAAGGATATTTTCCTCTCCCCTTATGGGGTCAACTTCCTAAAAATTACCCCTCAGCTCATCAGAAAGGCCCTATGCTAGCCCTCTGCTCAAAATTTTGTTGAATTCACTAAAGTAACCCTCTCTTGTCATTTCTCAAACTTTCCCATGGAAAAATAAAGGGATTTCCTCAAGCTCATCACTGCATCACGTATATATTCCACCTCGCCTACAGAAACTATTCCATTGTCTCTATTTCGTGACACCATACAACCTATCCTAGAGATCATCTCGGTAATTTTGGGTTTATACAACGTAGATAGGGTAATCACTATTGGTCTAGGGTTTTTAGACCTTATGATGTAACCTGGGGTTCTACTGGATATCCCCACCTTTTTTTCCTCCGCCCTTAAATCTCAGTTCTAATACATATCATCCTCTAGTTCATGCAGATCATGTTCTTTGGTATTCTACCTATTCTTGTTCAAGCATGTAGACAAGTTCAAGGGTTTAGGCCTAGACAAGTTCTCCATGAGGAACACCAAGCCAAAATCCATTTTTGAATGGACTCAGTCACTTCGCCAACACCTAGAGGGAAAGGGGTACTCAAAATTCATCATATATTTCATGTCCAGGGCCTATGCAATCATACATGACAGTCCCCTGCCCATGATTTTTCCCGAGCAAAAGAAGTGGCTCCAGTTTAGTGAGACAGAGTGTGCTTACTATTGGTACTTATTCAAATATCATACTGAGGTCATGGTTTATGGTGCCAAAGTGCCTCCCTACCATCTTCTGGTGTTCATTTCCATGATTATTTTAGCCATTGAGTTTATCCACCAAGTACTGAGTGCTGACCAAACTCACTTTGTGCCACCAAAGAAGGGATATATCTTGAGGCTCCCAAATGTCATAGGTCATTTCACTATCAATTCGAGACATGCACTCACCTTTGTTGAGGAGGTGCTACAGAAGATGAATTTCCTGCAAGGAGATGTATGGAACTATGATCCTAAAGGGTTCATCACACGAAGAAATAATAAGATTAAGTCTTCAAAATATGAGCATGAACCTAGGCCTCTTATATAATGGAAAGCTAACTGTGACTCATGGCCTTTTGATATAGAGATGGAAGCTAAATCCCCAGCTACCAAAGGAAAGGGAGACAATACACATGATGAAGTGGAGATCCTAAAGCAGGAGAGCCACCAGGCAGACCAGGAACTCACAAATGAAGAAGAGGAGGATCACCTCAGTAAGAAACATATAAATAAAGGGATGGAAGAATAGAACACCAAGCATATCGAGGATGAAATGTCATAGCTCATAGGCCATGGTAAATATAGGCCAAGGTTTTAGCTCTCCTACTATTTCACTTCCTCTTTCATACCTTCAAAGCTTTCATAGGTCGTTACCTTGGGTAAGGTAGAAAGAAGAGAGAATATTGAGGCAAAGAAATAATCTGCAAGAGAAAAAATGAGGGTAGAATTGGCCCAGTTCATGGATAAGCATCACACTAGGCTCACTACATCCTTAGATGTGGAGAAGGACCAACTTATAGTCATTTTCTAGTACTTGTCCTCTCACCCCTACCCCCAACATCCAAGTAGAAGGCTTTAGAGATGATTCTGGAGCTGGCCTCTATCCCCTTTCTAGACAAAATGAACTTGCATAAGTCCATTGGGGAAATGATACATAGAGAGGTGATAAAACATACCATCTCCCTAGAGAAGTCCGAGAAGAGGCTAGCTCAGATGAATATCACTCTACAAAGGGAAAGAGAAATTGCAAAGGCTCTTTCCACTCAAATGGAAAATTGGAAAAAGTTTGTAAGAGTTAAAGGAGTCAATCCCAATATAACAGTGAAAAATATTTTATGCAAAGCTGAATTGGAAGTGCAGGAGCTATGGTGCAATTTTAACATCCATCATTCATAACATATCCAAACGGAGGAGCTAGCCAAATTTGAAAAAGAGAAATATACCCTCACTGAGGCACTTACCTAGAAAGATGAGGAGAATGAAGAATTAAAAGGGAATATGGCTGAGCTATAACAGGCTGAAGATAGCCATGTGTGTCTAGTGCAGGTACCGGAGGACCCCCAAAGTGCTCCAGAGAATTTGACCAAGGCTCTGGCGAACCTGAATATTTCTGAGGATGAATCTTGTACCACTTGGTGACTCCTAGATGAAGCCAAGGAAACCTTCACAGAAAACCAAAGGATGGTCTCATCCCTATAGAAAGAGGTAGAGACCCTTCGCAAAGAAGCTCAAGAGCAGCAGAAGTCAATCAAGGATTTGAAGGCACAAATTAAAGGTAATATGTCATTAGTGGAAGCCAGGAAAATAGTCTGGACTAAGATTATAGCAAAGGTGAAAGAGCATTGAGAGTGCATCACGTTGGCCAATGATAAGGAGAAAACCATCCAGGATTTTAAGGTAAAGTTGGAGGAAGGACACAGGGAAGGAAACGAGAATATAGAAACTACTAAGAGATATATCAGGTACATCAACTAGCTCCCCTCTGAAGAATTGGGCATGCCCGAAGTGGTCGAGTGGTTCAAGACCATTATGGATGTCACCAAAATGATTCAAAAGGAAGAGGCACGGGTAAAGGCATGAGGATATTTAGCACTTGTGAAAAATGAAGTGGAGACCTTTGATCGTGAATGTGGTAAGTTAGTGGAAGTCGACCTCCCCCCATGCTAGGATTGGTTAGGGGCGTTTCTCACCTGGACCACTTATGATCAGAACCTATCTGAGATCAAGTGTAGGGCCGATTTGACATTGCAGAAGACCTCTCACTTAAAGGCTGAGACCTTGGTGGCAACATTACGCAAGGAATTATTTCTCCTTTCCATGGTGAATATGTTTTTCGCTGCTCATATTGATTATAATGAGTTTACTCAGCTTCAGGCATTATTCGAGCTTTTTAGCTCTGCACCTCTCCCTGCTGACATTATATGGAAAATATGCTATGAGTATTCACATCCACCAACTCCATGTACTTTGCATCAACTGCAACCTGAGCCATCTCGCAACTATGGCTCTTCCTCTGCTTCAGCGCATCCACGTAGCTTGCGGCCTTCTTCCACTCCTCTTCGTCCTCGTTAAATATGTCAGGATTAGGCCCATGAAACCTTTTATTTACTTTTCCTTTTTATTTCCAGCTATGTTGTAAAAGCGGGTGAAATCTTGATTTCACCCTAAGTACTATTTTATTGTTATGTATTTGTTGTAATCAGTGATGAAGAGTAGTTCTCTTGATATGTTACAGTTATATCATATCATATTTTATTTTTATGGGAAACAAAAAGATCGAGAAAGAATAACTCTCTGAGAAATATCTGGTCGATGGCCTTGATTGTAAGAGACTATAAAGAGTAAACTCAACAAGTATAGAAGGGTTCGGGTTTCTGTTGAAGTTTTGAGTTTATACATTGTATAGCCCATTTTTTAATGATTTTGATAAGCTCTAAATGCATTCCTTGAAGGGATGTTTTGAGAATATAATATAATAATGACTTGTTGCAAATGGATTCCAATTTGACTTTTGAACAATATGTATGTATCTTTCATATGTTTTTTTAACTTTTTAATTTCATTTCATTGAATGCTTCTTCAATTATCTTTTGTTTGGAATGTTGGTAACTAATTTTTAATAAATGAATTTTCCTATATCCTTCTGTGGCAGAATGGTACTCATGAGTTAATCACTTGGTCACCTTAATTGGGCTCGACGTAGGACTTTTGTTTCATAAATATTATAACAACCACTTTCCTCTTTAAATTCTGAGAAGGGCGAATTCTTACCATATAATAAGCATGCCTCCCTCAAAATCTCCTCCTCTATTCATCTAAGCATTCATTCATTTTATCCCTAAGGTCTATTCACTAGTTTCAAACCTGGCCCATTCACAACATTTGAATTTCATAAGGCCTCAAACCCATTTTGAGTTATGTCCAATATACATTAGAGTTAGTTCCATTTCTCCCACTATTATATGTAACCACCAAATAAATAAATCTTATAGAAGTTAAATTTTGGAGGGTCTCCTCAAAGTGAAAGTTAATATAAGAAAACCTCATATTCCTAAGATGTCCTAGGCAACGGTCTTCTACAACTCAAGACTGTCTCTAGGAGTGACAATAGTTGGCATCTCAGATGATGATGCAGGTATATCAGACACTGTTGCGGTTGCTTCCATGATTCCAGCTAAGCCCTTCTCAGTGAATAAAAAAAAAAAATCGTCAGGATTCATAGAACAACACAAATTTTTGCAACTTCTTTGCAGTAGCGATAGTCAATTTCTCAAGACAACAAAGTGCCAAATCTAGGTGGAACGCAACCTTTTATAAAAAATATGAATTTCTAACCCCATCCTGATCTCATATTATATTTGTTAATTTCATATTTGTCTCTAGATCTAATCGGTCTATCCTCATAAAAGCATCTTTTGACGTATTTCAATGACAATGTTTCGTTTTTAATAGTCATATTTTTCCGACGAACTTTGACATATCCCATATTGTAGCAAAACAACCCTTCTTTCAAAATTTTACATAATTGAGATTGTTGCGAAGTAATTTCCCACGTTGAGTCTCTCTTTGCAACATAGGCTATAGTCCAGTTCCCACTTTTAATTGTAGGTGGCACTAGGACTTTTCTCCTTTCTTTAGAGCGAAGCTATAGGGGTAGGGTTGTCCCTATATAGATTCAACTTGTTTCCATTTAATCTTACTTGAAACAAGTCCATTTAACTTTGCTAGTTTAACTGTGTTCCATCAGTATTATGCTTGATAATGTATGGGCCCAACCAATGCATCTTCAATTTTCCTGGAAATTTTACAAACTTAGTATCATAAAGGAGAACAAGGTCTCTTACCTATAATTTCTTCTACTTAATATGTTTTTTCATGCAAGCCCTTTTCCCTTGCTTTATGTACCTACTTATGGAATCCTTCTATAAATATATCTTCCTCCAAAGAAATAAATTGTGACATTATTTCCTCCATTATATCAGGGTCTTCCATATCTGTTAAAGTTGTAATCCTAAAGCTAGGCACGATGCACTCCATGGGAATTACAACTTATTTCCCATAAACTAACCTAAATGGTGTTTGACCTGTCAACTTCTTACATGTGGTCCTATAATCCCGCAACACTTCTGGAAGTCTAAGGTCCGAGCCATATCTATTCACATTTCCTACCTTAGTAAGTGAATTTTCCAAAATCTTATTAAATGATTCTACTATTCCATCAGCCCAAGGGTGATAAGGGGTAATCATTTGATGATATACTTGGAACTCCTCAGCCAATTCTTCAATAGAATTATTTAGGAAACGTGAACCTTGGTCACTCATAAAAATATTTATACATCCAAATCGAGACAATATGTAATAAAAAATAATTTTTTTTGTAGTTTCTGTGCTGCAGTCCCTTACTGGTTGTGCTTTGGCCCATCTTGTCAAGTAACATGTCACTGTAATTGTGTACCTTGAACCATTTATCTTTCGAGGTGGGTTGATGGGTCCAATAAAATAAATGGCCCACTTATCAAAGCCCTGAAATGTAACTTGTGGTACCAATGGAATCTCATCTCTTCTAGAAGGTTTCCTTATTATTTGACACACATCACATACTAAAACAATACTCCCTTTAATCTTTATGTAGTGTAGGACACCAGAATCGTTCTCTCAAAATCTTCTGCCCAGTGGATTTTCATGCATAGAGTCCACAAACTATACCCTCATTATCCTCTCTTAGAATCATATGTATTTCATGTTCAAGAACATATCTACGCAATATCTCATCTGGTCCCATATCTTATATCAATCTTGCTATTAATGAAAATTAAGCTTCCTTAGCCACTATTTCTTTCTTTTGTTGCGTAATATATTCTGAAGGAGCCAACCTTGTGGTAGAAAAATGGATGATATATGTGAAATGGTCATCTTCCACTCTGATTGAAAATAACTACGCATCAGGGAGATTATACTCTATGCTAGTTAGTTCTTCCCCTATTTCCAACCTTGACATATGGTTGGGTGTTGCATTCACTCTTCATGGTTTAACAATGATCTCAAAGTCATTTCCTAAAACCATTGTTAAACCAATGCAGGAGAAGACTGGAAATATTTCCTCCTAAGATAAGTTTGTTAAACAAATACTTTAGTGCAGAATCATCTGTGAAAATTTTGAAGTGTGCCCCCAATAAAGAGTGTCTAAACTTCTACAAATAATACACCATGGCTAGCCCTTCCCTTTCTATAGTGGTATAATTATTTTCTTCTTCACATAACTTTCTACTTGCAAAAGCTATCAGATAATCAATCTACTCTACACCAGGTTGTACCAATACCACTCCCAAATGTATACAAGAGGAATCCACATGGACATGGAATTCCTTTTCCCAATTAGGGAACACTAATATAGGTGAAACTACCATTTTATTTCAATATGTCGAGGCTCTTCTAACATTCTTTGTTCCACTAAAAAGTTATATCCTTCTTCAATATTTTCCCCATATGCACAGTGATCTGATCATACCCCTTGATGAACTTCCTGTAATACCCAGTATGTTCCAACGTAGTGTGAAGTTGTCTTACTATCTTAGTTGGAGACAAGTTCACAATTCTAGCAATATTAGTAGGGTCCACCATTATTCCTTGCTTACAGACAATATTTCCCAACAATACGCCGAAGGGTACACAACATATCCATGTTTTTAGTTTCAAAGAAATATGGTATTTTCTACATGTGTTGACCATAAGTCTTAAACTTCCAACGTTTTTTCTCAACAATCCAAATATTGTCCAAGCATCAAAGTATACCTACAAAAGCTTGTAGATGTACTCAAAAGATGTGACCACCACCCTAAAGAATATAGCAAGGGAATTTTTTAATCCAAAAGGTATTACTATGTATTGATATGAGCCCCATTATGTAGCATATGTGGTCTTATGATGATCTTGAGGTGAAATCCTAATATGATGATAACCCAATAATCCATCTGTAAATAACTAGGCTCCCTGTCCTGCTACATTGTCTAGCACTTCATATGTGAAAGGGGTATGGAAGGGATCATGTAAACATGCATCATTCAACATTTTTAGATCAGCACAGATCCAAATTTATCATTGAGTCTTCTTTTCTCGCACCACCATAGGACTCACCCATATGATTCTTCAACTGGTTCAATAATTACCGCTGTTATAAGCTTATCAAGCTCTACTTTCACTTTCTCTTTATACTTCGGGTTAATCCTGTAAGGCATTTATTTGAATGGCTTCGCATTAGGCTTAAGGATAATACTCATGAATCATATATCTCCTATTATACTCTTCATCTATGAAAACTTGGTGGGAAAGAGAACCTGATATTCATGAAGTAACTTTGTAACTTTACTCACTGTCTCCTCATACGAGTAGTATCCTATTTTTGAAAACTTGTGGTTCTTCTCTAATCCTATGTTTACCTTCTTGGTCTTTAGTGGCTCCATTATTTCAACGTTGCAAGGGTCTTCTTCTTCATCTATAGTAAGGTTATAACACTCGAGTGCATTTTCTATCGGCGCAACCCAATCAGGTTGCTTCCATGTCAGTGGGGTTACATTCTCAAACATATTCTTCTCGACTATATGAAGGGCCAAATCTATGTATGGGAAATCATCTGAAAATCTAAATGTTAATATGAAGCCATCAACCTTGTCTTCTCATTTCACGGTACCATGTCAAAGCTCTATTTCTAGGTACCAGTTCTTAGGGTTTGTCTCTAATGTATTAATGAATCCAAGTACCAATTCTCGATGTGGAATCTCCTTCCATGCTCCAATGCATAGTTGGATATGATTCCTAGGATTAGTTTCCCCATCATATTTTATATTTTTCTCTGTATATATGTGTCCAGACCTTATCCACATTAGTCTTCGACATTCCTACCAACCTCCTATATTATTATTGTGTGTACTCCACCATTTAGTAGTGTTAGATTTCAGGGCTATATCCAAAGATGAAAACCTTTGATTTTCTAGAACTTGTTCTTCATAATAATTAAAAAAAGTATTTACATCACCTAAGCCATTATAAGAAGGAAATTTACACACCTCATATATCATACAACGAAATTATTTGGTAATTATTGCACAATGCCTTGTGGGTACTTCATGCAACCTATTATACCAGTTCTCCAACACTTCTTCAGAGTCTGAGGTGCAAGAACTATCATGTTCCCATATCAACATTCCCTCTGTAGTAGGGTTAACACAATCATGTTCCTTCGTTGTCATTTGATAGATATTATCTATGTCAGCTACACAATATTCTTCTTTGATTGGTTTTGTGTATATTATTCCTTCTGATGGATCCAAGGGAATAATCAATCTCATGTTGTTTCCTTCAAATAATATATGTCTCTCCTTCATATTAATTATGGCCAAATTTTAAAATGCCTACTCAATTCCAATAAATGAAGGATAAGGGTTATTGTCATCAATGATCTCTATTACCTAGAAATTAGCAATAGTGGGAACTTCTTCAATATCTTCTCTGACACATGGTAGTCTTCCCATAGGGAATAAACTTTGCTGATTTTCCATCCTTAACTGAATAGGTGACTACTGTAGCTTCAACTTATCCATTCATTCCCATGTCTGCTTTGTCACGAAATTAGCATCAGATCCCAAATATAGAATAGTTTGATACATCTCATGTTCTCCTATCTGAGCACTAAGCCTCATCTCTCTTCCATTTCTCTTATTTCGATGCAAGTTATTGAGTGTGCGCATCACACTTCACGGTGTTTCCTTGGATGCACAATAATCTATTAACTAGTGAAGCCCTTATACACATTTTATATCTTAATAATTTCATACAAGTATGTAGAAAAGACTTTAAAATACCTACCTGATTTGCTAAATCCTAGTCTTGTGTTGGAGCCCAATCCTGTGTCAGAGCTCGGTTTTGTATCGAAGCTGATGACACATCACAATTAATGGGCTTTGGCTGTACATTAGAGGTTTAAGCTTCAACATTAATAAAACTTTTCTTGGCTTTCATAAATACTTATATTTATTTCTAAATATAAAAAACACGATATTTCTCAACAGTCCTTTTGACCCATGCACTTCCAAATTATTTCTTTTCATCCATTTTATCACTATCGATCGCATCTCCACATCTACTGAAAATACTAATTCGAGGTTCGTCGATCCTCCTTTCAGCAATCATGATTTGAATATTCTGTGTGAGCTGATGATTCCTATTTTCTTGCATATTTTCCATAAGTATAGGAAATTATTCATTTACATGGTCAAATAGTTTACAATACTTACATGTCATTGTGGGGTTCTGGTAGTCTCTCACAAAATGAACAAGTTGACCGCAGTTATAGAAAATGATCTGTCCATGTCCTCGACCAACTACACCACCTCAAACTCTTCCTTGGTAACCTCCTCGACCACCGCGCTATGCATTTTCCTCATGTATGTTCTCTTCTACTGGAACTATATAAGCATTATTACTACACTCCATCATTAGTTCGTAAGATCGAAAATTATTCTCATCATGTCCTACTGATTTACAAAATTTTCAAAATAGATTCCTTGGAGTCTGTACATATTTCTCTAACAAGTAACAATATTGTAAATGATGTTGGAATCTAGTCTTACATATTTCATACCACAAGATAGATCCTGCATTCAAGGGATTCGATACCCCACCAACCATGTAATCCCTGAAAATAAGGCACTGTTCTTTAGAAAAACCCTCCGATCTTCACTTCGTACACCATACTTATTCTCTAACTTCTTTTATTTTATTAATGCCGTGTATTTGTAGGGTTAGGTTCCCTAGTTGATTCTGAATCTATTGTGTTCTTGCATTATTATCTCCTAAAGGTGAAGCTTCCAATTTCATCGCAATCACCTAACATAGGATATGATTACTCTTCTTTAGCTAGATATAAATAAAAAGGAATACTTCCTTATGGATGGGAATTGGGGTATATTTTGTTTGATTTTAGTTCGTTTCTATGTTGAATTGGTTTAAAATGAAAGTGAATAGATTGAAATGCTTCCATAAAAGGATTATCATATGTTTATATCCTACCTCTACTAATATCCTAATATGAGACAATAAAGTGGATTCTATATATTAACATTAAATATGTAGTGCGTGATAACATTTTGAACTTTAACGTATATAACAATGTAATTTAAATTAATGAACATACATATTAGGGATGCTTAAATATGATGAATTTCCAATTAACTTGGAAAGAAATTTTTTTATATCAAAACTAATACATATCTATATAATTGGATGGGTGATCATTTTCATCACATGATAAAAATGTTCGCTATGTCATCCATGAATCATGTGAAATGATAAATGTTAAACATGACCTCATCAAATGTTACAATGACTAAAGTTCCATATATGATGGATCAAATTTGGCTATGCCAAACTTATACAACTTCATTTTATCTTCCATCCTAAATTACTCATCCGTTTACATGTGAGATGCTAAAGTTGAACAACATCTCTTGCCACACTATCATGCTAAAAAAAATTCTAGTTGTATGTTTCATTCAATTTTATCTTTGCATGATCGCATTCAATGTGCATTAATTTTTATTAATGGTCAATCAAATACCTCAGAAAATGACACAAGGTCCTTCAATACATACAATATCTCAATCTAATTTCATTATGAATGATTTGGTTTTTAACCTAAATTCTCATTATTGTGATTCCTGCAAGCTTTATTATGGTCTATTAAATCATTATTAATGTTTCATAATAACTTGGCTCATAATGTGGGGATAAAATGATCTATCTTTAGTGTTGAGGGATGAATACACATTCTACACTTGTTACATATGCCAAGTCACATATGATGCACCACATATTCATTTTTTACACATACCAAGTCATACATGATGAGGAATTGAAATATATTTTTTTCCTCAAAATAAATGATTGAAATAAATTATACATATACAACTATAACATATTAAAAGTTGCAAAATAATTGACTCAAAGTTATTCTAATTAATATTTCTTTATAAAACTTTAGCATAATAAACAACATATTATTTTCTAGTATGCTTTTTTTTATCGATCAACAAACTTGCATTATATTATCGAAAGGAAGTTAAGTACAAAATTCCTCTCACAAGGTCCTTTCTTCTCTTGCCAGAAATATTTAGAGAGCATAGGGCCTATAGGAAAATAGTTACACCAAGTATCATATTTTATTTCTGCTAGGCCTATTGGCCATACCATACATTTGCCAAAATTGAGCCACATATACAATAAGAAACAACCTCTCAAGGAGGTGGATTGGATGGAAATTTAGGAGAGGGAACAAAGAAAGTGGCATGATGATGCATATGGAAGTAAATGTGTTCAATCCTCACCTTCAGAGTGCGAAGGTGATCTTTGGTGTGCCAATACTGTTATTGGAGGCTTTCTATATTGTCCAGGATCTCATTCTGGACATGATGTACTTCATTAATATAAGCCACTAGTCAATTCTGATCCTTGTAGTGCTGGTTCCTCATGATATCAATATTCAATTGGATATTCAAGAGCTAGTGTATGATTGTGTCCAGGGTGAATGGAGCTAAAACTCTCCCCAAAGAGCTAAAATGAGAAATGGTCACATCCTCCTCTGTGTCCAGGCTGGTGGCATCATCAAAGGATGAGTGATTTCCCTCATTATTTAGTTGGTTTACTTCACGACAAGGAGAAACATCCCCCCGTGTAGACGACCCCTCTAGCGTGACATTGAGGAGAGCCAAGGGTAATTTCTGACGAACAAATACAAACAAATAAACTCATATCGACCATCTTAGCGCTTCCCACCAGTTCTGTGGTATAACCTCCTATATGACAAAAAAACAAATAGAACAAAATTGAGCAGTGAATAGGAAGCCATGCAACCAGTTACTAGACTTGACCAACTCAGGACTAGAGGCGCGAGACTTCAACTTCCAGAGATCCTCTGCACCACCCCAGAACAAAATTGTGTGAATTCATCCCTTCTCGCCGAGAGATGAGCGACCCACAAATCTAGATGGACAACATGAGAAAATTGTCATGGAATATCTCCTAACATTACTCGTAGAATTGACCTCAAGATGCTCATGCCACAAAGCCAAACTATATCCGAACAACAAACTAAGGAACTATTGGTGCGGTCTAGAGCCCAATTTGACCTCTGTGGTCAGAGCTAGATGCACAAAGAACAAACACATAAGACCTCGGCGGGGCCACAGAGCCGCAATCGACCACAGCGTGTTATGATCCCACAGGCCTCCCCTGGATGAGAACTCACCTTGTTCCTAGCTACTTCATATCTCACCTCCCTTACTTGTCCATAGTCATGACCGTTGTTGGGAAAACGACAATTTAAAACCAAAATTCTCTGTAGACCCCCACCTCATCACCCAACACAATACAGTAAGAGTCGTTCCAGAATGAAAAGGGAAATTAACATTGTAGCCAACGGGAGTAGTGCCCACCTACTGAGTATTAATGATGCTCAGGACCATTAAGGAGCTTTCAGTTGGCATGTGGAGGCCAGATGGGCTTCATACACCACCTGATTACCACAGATTCTAACGGGTCCGTCAACCCCATCGAGGAGATCTATTTTTATATAATTAAACTATATAGATATTTAAAATAATTAAAAGTTACACATTTTTATTAAGTTACTACAAATTATGCAAAGCATAATTTGTATTCCACTTTTACCAATTATTCCATCCCATCAAAGGAATTGAATCTCTTGTATGTCATCCAAGCTTTTGTAATATTATTACTACAACATAGGGAAAACATATATGAGATCCTTTTTTTCTTTTTTTCTTTCCCCAAAGAAAAATCTTAAATTTCATTATATATAATATTGAAAATTACATGTTCAAGGTGCTTCCATGAAGCATATATCAAAATATGGTGGCGAGCCACATACTGAAATTGTATGTTACATTACTGTAATGGGTATGTTGCAAGTGAAAATAAATATACAATAATAGTATATTTGTAAACCTGTGCAAAATAACAAATATATGTAAAAAAGTTCCATCAATGGGTCAACCCAAAAAGTCAGGGAAATGTAGCCCCCTATCCATGATGATCATCAAAAAGGCTGTGGAAAAACTGATAGAAGACATGATAAATCTGATCCTGAATCATCCAGTAACCACGTGGTTGCTGCGCTGCCTCCTTGGAAAGGAGATCGAAAAGCTAGTTCCTTTCTCTGTAGATAAGCTAACAAGATATAGACTCAAATTGTGATTTTATTATTAACATTTCATCCAATAAGTTCCGAGTGCGTGCACATGACATACAAATTTTTGGTTAAACCAATTAATGACAATTTTTTAGTCTCCAAAAATCTGAAGATGCCAACAACCTTTTCCTAAATCAAAGGAGATTATATGTTTGAGACTATTAAGTTCTGAGTATTCATTTGTGCCTCTCCCTAGTCCCATCCTTATTTTGAAGAAATTTTCATCACTGAAATATAAGACAACATGGTCGCCACATCCTATTTGATGTGCTGATCTATCAGCATAAGCCCATGAGTAGGATTTATTAATGGTTTCTATAGTGATGGTCCTCTGTAGATGTTTGGGGTCATCCTCTGGAATTGAGTTGTATACTGCTGAGATGTGGGTGCAAGATAATGTTCGATTGCAATGGTTTTCTCTAAAGATGAGCTTATTCATGCCTAGCCAGATACTCCAACAAACCATCAGAGGCAAATTTCTGAGCTTGGAGGGATGAGCTTGATTCAACCATGATTCCCATGTAGATAGTATTGATTTCCCTGACCATCTGATGTTGATGGCCAATAATTGATATAATTGATGCCATAAAGTAGATATAGAGGTGTAGTGAAGAAATAAGTGGTCGATACTTTCTTATGCATTCCTGCAGAGCACACACCAAGAAGGACCTTGAAATGCACGTCGCTGAATAATATCGCCAGTGGGAGCTTTATTGAACACGATGCACCACATGAAACTTGGCTTTGGGCGGGCCTTTTAATTTCTAGAGCGGGCGCCACCACTAGATAGGATTGGGGGCCTCATGATGAGCATATATCATGGGATAACCATCCTTAGGCGAGTATCTGTCTTGGAGGGACAAAGCCCAAACAATGTTTTCATCCTTATCCATAATCCTAACATGTGCTTCTGTGAGAGTGGTTATATAATTTTCCTATTCATGATGCCAAGCAACAGGCAGTCCCAGAGTGAGAGACGATTTACATGCCTAAGTAAATATAGAAGTGTTGTCAGGGTCTGTGATGTGATTAAGTGTATTTATACCAGAATTCACCAGAAATTGGGTGAGCTCCGATGACAAAATGTGTGCATTCCCACAATCTGACCAACCATCCGTTCCAATGTGAACTTCTCTGCCTGATCCAATTCTCTAAGAAATACCAATTCATATGTGTTCAATTGAGTTTAAAATAGCTTGCCAAATTGAGGAGATGTTATTTCTATTCCAATTCGGTCTCCTAATCAAGTCTACAATACAAAGCAGGATGATATATTTCTAGATGACCACCTTTGTCCATAAATTTTTGCTTGTCATGACTTGCCAACATAATTTCACAACAAGGGCTTTGGAAAAACTTATTATGTTTTTCATTCCCCATCCTCCCCATTCCTTTGGTAAGGCGATATGATCCCATTTGATCCATGAGATCCCTCTTTTTAGGTACCTAGGGAATTTTTATTTTCAAAGGAAAAGTTTCCCTTTCAAGTGTGATTTTAATAAGGAAATTGAAATTAAGTGAAATTTAATTAAAGGCCAATTGATCATCTAAAATTAATTAAATTTAACAATTATTTAGACTAATTTGTGGCAAAAGACACCATAGTCCTCAACTTTTATTAATTATTTTGTTGAGCCTTCGATTATCTCTTGCATACCATTCAAGCTATTGTTGAGTCGTGGATTATCTTGTATGCTATCCAAACTTTTGTAATATTGCTATCACAACATAGAGGAAACATGTGTGTTATCCCTCCTTTTAGGTACCTAGGGAACTTTTATTTCTACTGGAAAAAATGTTTTTTGATGCCCAATTTTAGCAAGTAAATTCGACTAAATTAAAAATTAATTAAAGGCCGGTTGAGAGAAATTATAATTCAAATTTTCTTTGATATGTGATTTTAGTAAGGGAATTCAAATTAATTAAAGGAAAATGGAGGGAAATTAAAATCAATTGAACATGACAAGGATTGAGACCGATTTGTGGTATATATACCCTATTTTTCAATTTTATGCTTTTTGATACCCAATTTTAGCAAAGAAATTAGAATAAATTAAAAAGTAATTAATAGCCCGTTGAGGGAAATTATAATTAAATTTATCTTTGATATGTGATTTGGTAAGGAAATTCAAATTAATTAAAGGAAAATGGAGGGAAATTAAAATTAATTGAACCTGACCAGGATTGAGATCGGTTTGTGGTATATACATCCTATTTCTCCATTTTTATTAATTTTTTTCATTGAGTCCAATAATAAATTTAAGGGCATAATTTGTTTTCGAGGGTTTTGCACGATGACAAATGCGTCCGGGCCCCTTGTTTGGGGGAGATTCTCACTTCAAATCCGGGACTCGGGGGGAATTACAGTCATTTGCTCCCGAGATATCTATGGGATTCGTAAAATTCCACTTTTTACTATGCACACTAATTAATCCATCCGTCGATCCTTCTCCTCAAACATCCTCATGCAGTTTTTCTGTCCTAATTCTCCTTTTTACTATCCCCACTAATTAATCTATCCGTCGATCTATCTCCTCAAACATCCTCATGCAGTTTTTGTGTCCTGATTGTCCGGAATTTCAATCTTAATTTTAATTGCCACATTAGTTTCCCGCGTTTTGTTTAATATTTGAAACTAATATATAGCTGTGTAGGGTTTTCCAATTTGTTCTTGTGGGTGAGCAACTGTTTGTGAACGCAGAGGGAGGACGTATGGTTTTTAGAGATTCTTTCCGCCCTGCGAAAGAATCTGTTTTTCGTAATATAGAGTCTCCCCAATCTGGGTTTTCCATGGAAAGAAATGAAGAAATTGCATCTTCTTCTTCTCGTTGGAAACCCACAGAAAACCAGAAGCGGATTTTGGAACAGTTGTTTGAAGAGGGTGAACGTAACCCTAGTCGGGATCGGGTAAATGACATCACAAAGTTACTGAAAGTTCATGGTGATGTGCAAGCGAAGAATGTCTCCTACTGGTTTCAGAATTCGCACTCGCGCAGGAAGCGTTCAGAACAAAAATCTCTGATGCAAGAACTGTCTCTCAATCAAAACGTAACTGCCGGAAGTTCTCAGCCTTCAATAGGGTCTACTCCAACCAGTGGTAAACAATTTTTTTTTTGCCTTGCTTTGAATGGTTTTCCATATTTTGTTTAAGTTTTATTTTCAATACTCTCAAGGGTTTTCATAACGATATCTTGTTTTGTATTTCAGTTCGTGCAGCCTCTCCCAGTGTTTTGGAACCCTCAGTGGGAATGAAACCGTTTTCTTTTATGGTAATTAGAATTTTATTTGCAGTTTGCAATATGATGGGGAATAATAATAACAATGAAATATTTTAATGGTTTGGGTAGTGTTATTTATTTATTCTTTTTTGCGTCGGAAGAAATTAGTTTTGGTTTTCAATCGTAAGATTAGAGTGAGATTTACGTTATTAGGGCAGCTCACAGTTATTTTTACCTGAAAGTTTATATAGCAAGGGATAAAGCCAATACGGTAATATTCATTAAAACTATAATATTTATGAAAATAATTTAGTTTTATAATGCTATTAATATAGATTTGAATATTCTTAGATTTAAGATTTTTGTGATCTGGAAAATTTTTAAAATTAATCACATGATTAAATTTTGATCATAATGATGTGATTAATCTTAAAAATTGAATATTATAAAATCTATTTTAAGCATTGTTAAAATTTCTTTTAGCCATTGTTAGAATAAAAAAACCAATTGGGTTTAACCCTGCATTTTCAAAATGTATTCTGTGATTTTCATGCTCAATTGTTTTGTCCATTAAATTTGAGATCTTAAATGTTTATATTTGACATTATTATTAGGAGCTGTTAACTTCGCCAGATTCTCCAACCAGCTTAGACGCGGAGAAAACCCCGCCCATGAATTTGGTAATGACAGAACATTTACAGTCGACTGAGAATGAAACTGTCTGTCACGTTGATCGGGCGAGCAAGAATTCTCACTCGCGTAAGAAGCCATCACAACGAAAATCCGTGATGCAAGAACTGTCTATGAATCAAAAAGTAACAGCCGGAATCTCTCAGCCCTCAATAGGGTCCACTCAAACCAGTGGTAAACTATTTTTTTTGCTTTGATTTTGGATACCATGAATGATTTTCTATATTTTGTTTAGGTTTTATTTTGAATACTCTCAAGGGTTTTTATAACGATTTCTTGTGTTGTACCTCAGTTCGTGCAGCCTCTCCCAGTGTCTTGGAATCCTCAGTGGGAATGACACCATTTTCGTTTCAGGTAATTAGAATTTTATTTGCAGTTTGCAATATGATGGGGAATAATAATAACAAAGAAATATTGTAGTGATTTGGATAGTATTTTTTATTTATTTATTCTTCTTTGGCATGGAAGAAAATAGTTTTGGCTTTCAATCATAAGATTAGCGCGAGATTGTCCATATCAGGGAAGCCCACAGTTGTTTTTTTACTTAAGAGTTCATAAAGCGAGGAGTGAAGCCAATACAATAATGTATGTGAGAACTAGGCCATTACCATAATATTTATCAAAATGCTCATCATGTTATTAACAAGGATTTTAGCACATTATATTATTAACTAGGATTTAAGTTCTTCATGTGATTAACAGAATCTTGAACTAAGGGATTACAATGATATTTATCAAAATAATTTAGGTTATCAGAGAAATAACAAGTCATTCCACGTCAGAGATACGAGAAATCTATTTAAGCATTGTTAAAATATTTTTTAGCCAATGTTTTGTCCATTAAATTTGAGATATTAAATGTTTAAATTTGATATTATTATTAGCAGTTATTAAATGCCCCTGAATCTCCATCGAGCTTAGATGTGGAGAACATACCATCGAGCTTAGGCGTGGAGAACATACCGCCCATGAATTTGTTCATGAGAAAACATTTACAGTCGACTGAGAATGAAACTGTATGTCACGTTGATCGGGCGTGCAAGAAACGGAAGCAGGAAAATAACTCTAACCAGGAGTACTCAATCATTCAAAAAGATATCACGGGAAGCTCTCAGAACCCTAGCTGCTCTTACACAACCAATGGTAAACTGCATTTATTTTAGCTTTGTTTTTAAATATTCTTAAACGTTTTCATATTGGTTTTTATTTTTATTTTGTTGCTCTGTGTTTGTCCCAGCATCTGGCATTGGCTTGGCCCCTGCAATGGCTGTGGCACCATATACTTCACAGGTACGACCAATTTGATATAACCAGTTCATTATAATTTCAATATTGCTGGGTTTACCAAAAAAAAAATTGTGTCCAAGGTTTTTTTGGACACTCCACTCATCATGATTGCTTTCCTTTCTGTTTGATGATAGGTGAAGTAATTTTGATACTTCACTCATCATGATTGCTTTCTCCCTCATAATGGGTGAAGTGACTAGTAGAAATTTTAGACTAAAAATTCTTATATTTTCTTAACAAACAACTGTGCAAGTTTACATTTTTTTACTAAATTAGGTGGAAAATATAAAATTTATTATATTTTTGCTTATGAACAGAGACATACAAATTCATCCTCCCACGAAGGTTCAGAGACTGTGCTGCCGTTTAATTTGTCAGTCCAACCAGATTTGCGTTCTGATGCAAAACAACCTCTCTGTGAAGCAGTCTGTGAAGTGAATTTCAAAAATGACACGCAGAATATGGTTAGAAGGGACGGATGGCTGGGTCCTATCCCAAAGTGCATGCTTAGACCTTCTGAATGTGATATTATGACAGGTTCAGGGACCCAAGAAGCTGAAAACAAAGGCCAGTTGCTGGAATTGTTTCCTATACATTCTGGCAATAACATAAGGTCAGAAAGAAGCACAGAATTTTGTGAGGGAAATGGTACAGACCCTCGAGGGACTAATGTTGTGATAGGTTCTGAGGGCGAAGAAAATAAAAACAAAGGTGAACTTTTGGAGCTTTTCCCATTACATCCTGAAGGTAACTTAGGTTCCCGGTTGTACTGGCTACCAAGATGACACCCCTGAAGGAAATTTTTAGGGTTGAATTGTACAGTTAAGACATGTTCCTTGGATGTTCCGTATACAATCAAACAATTCTGGTTGTTATGGCTGTGCAAGTGAATCCAAATGCAGGAATATTTATATGGTGTGTTTTTGCTTTTGTAAAGGATTCTACTTTTGAATGTTGACATGCAAAGTTGCCCATGTAATCTGCTTCTTGTGCCTTGCTAAGTGAATCGGCATGCATGATGCTTTAATATTCGTTTATTTCCATGGGAGTCTACATTTGAATTTTTATTTACTTAGAGTTCTGCAATCAGAATGCCTCAGTGAATTTCCAATTGCATCTTGAAAAGTTTGTGGTAATTCTTCTTAATAAGTGAATGGGTCCATTCGATTTCTGAGGTAGTGGTGGGATTTTAAGATTATTAATTGCGAACTTCCTGAACCTTTTTAAAATAATTAGTTATTATATTGTTTTAGGCCAATGAATTTTCGAAAGTAATTCATGTTTGAACTTTCATATTTCATATGATAGCGAACTACACCGACTAATGGGGAAGCATTTTTATGTTAAACTGGGAAGGTGAGACAATGGAATATCAGAATGCTTTCTATCACAGTTACTAGATTGACATTCATCGTCCAAAATAATTTGAAATATTGTTTAGTCTCTATGATTGTGCTTCAACGTAATTATTTTGAAATATGTTTTAATTTGTGCATTTGTTTAATCTAATTATGTAATATGATTTAGTTAGCTTACCAGCTTACTATTTTTAGGACTGGGCTTATTTTGAAATTGGTTTTGGTTAGTTATGTGAAATGATGTAGTTAGCTTACTAGCTTACTATTTTTAGGACTGGGCCTATTTTGAAATTGGTTTTAGTTAGTGCAATTATCTAATGTGATTTAGATAGTTTATTATTTCAGTTTAACAAAATTTGATATTTGATTTCCTTCTTAACTATTTTTACATATATATATATATATATACATTGATTCGATATTTAATTTGGTGCTTAACTTTTTCTATATATAATCACATAATTTTATTAAATTGAAACCTAGTTGAAGATGTTTAGTTAGATTTTAAAATCCATGAAGTTGTTTCCCTTTTCACTAATATCTTTGTCCCCAAATCTCTCAACTAGATCTCCCAATTAGTTGGCCCCAAAATAGTTAACCTGGTACTTCAGTCCACCTTTACTTTCAAAAACTATTTATACTTCTATGAGATCCCCCTATCCTAGATAGTGGCCAATATCTTTATGGAACATTTTGAAACCACAGCTGTCGATTCATGGCATATCAACTCCAAATGCTAGTTTAGATTTTTTTTATTACACTTTTTTTCATTTGGCAATGTGGAAGCCTTGCACTAGACCCCTTTCACTCCCATCTTAATAACATCTCCCCTCATATCGAATTTACAACATGGAAATTGAGTCAAAAAATTCTCTTTCTTTCTTAGATGTCCTCCTTACCCACCTCCTCAAAGGCTCCCTCTCCCATAAAGTCTATAGAAAAAATACTCACACCAAGAGCGATCTCCAAGCCCCATCTCCATGGGCTCTATCATCACCACCCATCCAAAAAGTCCTGAGTTCTTAAAACACTTTTCAAGAGAGCCTTAAAAATGTTAGATCTAAGTTTTTTGTGATCCACAAAGTAGATAAATGTCTTTTGCATTAAGGATGAACTGCATTACCTAGTTAGAAACGTAGACTAAGTCATAATAATGTGATTAATCCAAAAGACATCTATGAATCTTAAAAATATGTGCTCCCAATTTATTTATTTAAGCTGAAAAATACCATCTAGTCAAAGTTTTCAAAGACAATGGTTATTCCTTTTCTTAGGTCTCTATAGCTCTCAAATGGGTTTCTCACCCTAAACCAAAAAAGTTGGACCCCTCCCTTTCTGGTTGCCAAGTCACTCTCCCATACATTAAGGGAACAAGTGATCTTATTGCTAATATTTTGGCCAAGAATACTTTACAAATTGTATTCAAACCTCACAAAACTCTTCAGAATTTGTTCTTATAGGACAGAGACATATCTGATCCCATGTTAAGAGCAAGGGTCTATAAGATTCCTTGTTCTTTACATGGGTCATCCATAACAGTCATTCTAAATCCACCATAGCTCATCACTCAAACAAGACCAAGCATCTAATTTTTTTTGATAAATCTCAAACATTAAACTGTGCACCTTTCTACAACTAGTGTATCATTCATGAAGCCTTGAAAATGGAGAAGAATTGAAATAAAGATGAACCCTAATAACTTTAATAGTGAGTTACAGACTAAGGCCGTCTTGGAAGCCCATCATCCACCATCTTACCTTTTGAGTCTTCACCATATAGTTACCAATATGGACTCTTTTCTCCCTTATCTTGTCGTTTCATTTAATATTCATCTCTTTTGGGTGAGCAACTGTTTGTGAACCCATAGCGAAGAAGTACGGCTTTTCCATATGTAGAAGTCTATCACAGCTAAAGGAATCTGTTTTTCCTACTATAGAGTCTCCCAACGTGGGTTTTCCATGGAAAGAAATGAAGAATTTACATCATCTTATTCTTCGAGTTGGAAACCCGCAGAAAATCAAAAAAATATTTTGGAACAGTTGTATGAAGCTGGTGAATGTAACCTTAGTTGCAATCGCTTAAATGACATCACAAAGTTACTTAAAGTTCATGGTGATGCAGAAGCCAAGAATGTCTCCTATTGGTTTCAGATTCTCACTCGCGTAAGAAGCCATCAAAATAAAAAGTCGTGATGCAAGAACTGTCTCTGAATCAAAAACTAACTGCCGGAATCTGTCAGCCTTGAATAGGGTCCACTCAAACCAGTGATAAACTATTTTTTCTGCTTTGATTTTCAATACCATGAATGGTTTTCCATATTTTGTTTAGGTTTTATTTTGTACAACGATTTCTTGTTTTGTACTTCAGTTCGCGCAGCCTTCTTAATTAGAATTTTATTTGCATTTTGCAATATGATGGGGAATAATAATAAGAAAGAAATACTATAGTGATTTCAGTAGTAGTGTTTATTTTTTTATTTTTTTTTCCCATGGAAGATATTAGAGTAAGATTGTAGATATCATGGAAGTCCACAGTTATATTTTTACTGAAGGGTTCATAAATACAATAATGTTCATCAGAATTAAGTCATTATAATAATATTTATCAAAATAATTTACTTCATCATATTATTAAGGATTTTAGTACATCACATTATTAACTGGGATTTTAATTCTTAATATTATTAACAGAAATTTGAACAAACCATTACAAATGGTATTTATCGTATTTATCAAAATAATTTAGGAATTCAAATATGACTAAATAAAAAAAATTAAGTCATTCCACATCAGACACCAGAAACCAGAAATCTATTTTAAGCATTGTTAAAATATCTTTTAGCCATCGTCAGAATACAAAGAAACCAATTGTGAAAAGGGTTTGACGCTAAATTTTCAAAATGTATTTTGTGATTTTCATGTTCAGTTGTTTGGTCCATTAAATTTGAGATATTAAATGTTTATATTTGACATTATTATTAGGAGTTGTTAAATGACTCTGAATCTCCATCGAGCTTAGGCGTGGAGAACATACCTTCCGTGAATTTGTTCATGAGAAAACATTTACAGTCGTTTGACAACTGTATGTCACGTTAATCGGGCGAGCAAGAAACAGAAGCAGGAAAATAAATCTAACCAGGAGTACTCAATCATTCAAAAAGATATCACGGGAAGCTCTAAGAACCCTAGCTTCTCCTACCCAACCAATGGTAAACTGCATTTATTTTAGCCATGTTTTTAAATATTCTTGAACGTTTTCATATTGGTTTTTCTATTTTGTTGCTTTGTGTTTGTCCCAGCGTCTAGCATTGGCTTGGCCCCTGCAATGGCTTTGGCACCATATACTCCACAGGTACGACCAATTTCATATAACCAGTTCATTATAATTTCAATATTGCTGGGTTTGCAATTATAATTTCACTCCTCATTATGATTGCTTTCTCCTTGATGATGGGTGAAGTGATCAGTAAACTTTTTACTGGACACTCCATTCATCGTGATCTCTTTCTCCCGGATGATGTGTGGGTGAAGTGCCCAGCAAAAACTTTAGATCAGAAATTCTTATATTTTCTTAACAAACAACTGTGCAAGCTTACATTTTTTATTACTAAATTAGGTGGAAAATAAAAAATTTATTATATTTTTCCTTCTGAACAGAGACGTACAAATTCACTCTCCCACCAAGATTCAGAGACTGTGATGCAGTTTAATTTGTCAGTCCAACCAGATTTCCGTTCTCGTGCGAAACAACCTCTCTGTGAAGCTGTCTGTGACATGAATTTAAAAAATGACATACAGAATATGGTTAGAAGGGACGGATGGCTGGTTCCTTTCCCAAAGTACAGGCTTAGACCCTCTGAATGTGATATTATGAGAGAATCGGAGACCTAAGAAGCTGAAAACAAAGGCATAGTCTTTAGTTCGACGAATCCGGAGCTGATATTTAGTTCGACGAATCTGGAGCTGATGTGACAGCTCCTGATCCGCCCCTCCCGCAACCATTCTTTCTCTGGCAAGTGGAAAACGGATGACAGCAAACGGCGATGAGCGCCTCCTCCACCACGGCGATTGGAACGCCGCTCCTCCCCACAATGCGCCACACACAGTGGAAAAGACGTGAACCTAAACGCATTCAATGCTGCCATCCTCCCCAAATATTTCAAAATCGGTCTTCGCGCGTTTCAGTTTCTCATTCGCGCTCTACCTTCTGCTGTTCGTTTCCTGTTTTATTCACAGCGCGGCCTCTACCTTCTGGTGTTTCTTAGTGGGTGACCCTGTTTCGCACAGCGTTCCAATCCCCAACCTGTTCCTTTTCTTCACTTGCCGAGTAAGAAAACTCTTTATCTTACTCAGTTTTTAAAAGGAAAAATATCCTTCTGCTGTTCGTTTCGTTTTCTGTATTTTTTTCAAACATTTAATGTTCCGATCTAGATTGGAAATTGCCACCCGCTAACTGTGACACGGCAACCACTGCAGTCTTGATATGGAGATTTATTTGCTTCTACCTTTTTCGTAGTGGTCGACTAAAAAATGCAAAATCTGTTCATAGCTATTAATAACCTGTAAGCAGATACTGAGAAGCATTTTCTGAGGAATTGAGTTTCGTAGATGACATGACTGTATCTATATGACATCTTCATTCAGCAAACACTATTTTTCGTGCCTGGATTCAAAGATTTTCATCTCATAGTTAGGTTTTTGGCTAATAATCAAAATTTTGAAACAAGGGGTCAAATGATTTTCGCAACGTAAGGGAGGGTCAAGGATAACGTAAGGGAGGGTCAATTTCCTTGAGTTACTACTAAATGAGGAATTATTAAAATACTACTAAAAACCATTACTTATACCCAAATTACCCACGGGAAATGCATTAATTAAAAAAACCATAATACTATGCCAAAATTAGGACTCGGCCCTCTTTGTGTACTGTAAGAAAGTGACTTCTAAATGGGGTATTACATCAATGTGTAGAATTTTTAATACCCCATTTAAAAATCACTTTCTTACATTACACAAAGAGGGCCGAGTCCTAATTTTGGCATAGTATTATGGTTTTTTTAATTAATGCATTTCTCGTGGGTAATTTGGGTATAGTATCATATTTTTTTAAGTTGTTTTGATCCGTATTTTTGTCATAGTATTATGATTTTTTTAATGCTGTTTTGGTTGGTAATTTGAATGATTAAGAGTATTATTTGTTATTTTATATATGGTTTAATATATATGAGCCTTTTGGTTAGTAATTTGAATGATTAAGAGGATCAAAGGAAAATATTCTCAATTTTGACCAATATTTGTAGAGGATCAAAGGAAATCTAAGTAAAGTGAAGAATTTGTTGTTGTATTTTCTAAAAATTGGGAGAGAAAGTATAATTCCCTATTCTTGCAATTCATTTTCACAACATTTTGAAAGTCCCCATAGACATTAATAGAGAGATTCCCTCTGAGATAGCAATATGAAGCAATAATCTATAAAACATGTTCAGAAATTTTAGAAAGAATATGAAAAATTTAGGTAGAAATTTTTGAAAATATGGATTATAGATGTCAAATTTCAAGATTTTGTGTGCTCCACAAATTTTTGATGGTGCTGAATCTATTTCCACCATTAAGACACAATTCAAACACTCTATTTTCTGAATTCAAAATTCAATTCCTTCAAAAAATTGTATTATGGAGGGTAGGTTGAAAACTCATATGCTTTATTGGAACATGTACATATATTATTGGCTCAAATAATAAAAAAACATGTACATATATTATTGGCTCAAATAATAAAAAAAGTGTTACAGTTAAGGTGTTACTGTCATTGGACATGCCATTTGTTACAAGCCCATTATTATTTTTTTCGAGATAATATCATGGTTAATGTTGTGGTTAGTATTAGTTTCAAGAAACCACTATCATTTTTAAAATATTTTAATTCCAAAAATGATGATGTTTTGATGGATGTTATAATGGTATTTTCATTTTTATATAATTTAATTTATTGTATTTTATGAAATAGAAAATGACGAGAATGTTAAATAAATATAGTAGTTTTATTAGTTATGTAATATGATTTTTATTGGATGTTAAGCTGTTATAAATATTTCCAAAATTTTTTTGGTTAAAATCACATAAGAATGAACTTTGTCAACATAATTAATAAAGAATGAGATGAGAGATCAGATCTAAACGTTAAGCTTAAATAAATGTAGAGATGTCCCAAACTAGGTGTTTGGAATAACGACTAGTTTGACTTAGTTAGAAAAAAATAGCCAAATTTTATATTTAATATTTTTAATTTTCATTTCGTTAAAGATTTAAATATTAGAAATCATTTAAATTTTAATTTGTTAAAGTTTTATATAATATAAAATTATATTCTAATTTTTTTTTTTTTTAATTTCAATGGTTTTTTTTTAATATTCAAAAATTAAACTAAAAATATCATTTTCAATTTTTTTTAAATACTTATCAATTAGTTTATATTTATATTGATAAATATAGAGATCAAATCTAAAGATTAAGCTTAAATAGATGTAAGGAGGTCCAAACTAGGTGTTTAGAATAATAACTAATTTGATTTAGTGAGAAAAATCAGCCAAATTTTATATTTAATATTTTTAAATTTCATTTTTTTAAAGATTTAAATATTAGAAATTATTTAAATTTTAATTGGTTAAAAGTTAATATAATATAAAATTATATTATATTTTTTTAAATTTGAATGGTTTTTTTAATATTAA
The DNA here is from genome assembly GCA_034641835.2 of Pinus albicaulis. Classification (NCBI taxonomy): domain Eukaryota; kingdom Viridiplantae; phylum Streptophyta; class Pinopsida; order Pinales; family Pinaceae; genus Pinus; species Pinus albicaulis. The sequence goes on along the minus strand of CM076583.1, from coordinate 809,753,831 downwards.
ATAATTAAAATAAAAATATTATTTTTTATTTTTATTTTTAAATATTTATTAATTAGTTTATATTTATATGGATAGATATATTAGGTTTTGGAATATGATTTTTAATTTTTTATTTAATTAGTAATTATTAAGTGGATAGTAAAGATTTGATACGTCCTCAAAATATTTAAAGTTTTGATTTCATATTTAATTCTTAGAATTTTTAGATCTCGAAATTAGTGTTTTTAGTTTTGAGTGTTATTTCTGTATTTCTAGAATTGTAGTTTTCTTTTGGAGAATGTTTGATTGTAGTTTCGATCTTGAATAATAAAGAGATTTCTTTTTGAGCAATTGGTCATTTTGCGTTCTCGTGAAATAAGATTTCTTTTCATATATTCTTGTTTTGAAGGAAATAATTGTTTTAAAAGATTGCATCTCTCAACTCTTTCTTTTAGATAGAATTCATTGAAAGGAAATGAATTGTTTCTCATAATAGATGCATTTTTAGTGTTTTGAGTCGGGTCATTAGATATCATCAAAGTTTCACTTTCGCACCTATTGTCCTAAGAAACAACCTATTAAAAGCAACACTTAAATTAAAGGAGTCAAGCACGAGATCTTATCCGAACCAGTGAGGTGATCAATTCCAACTCATTGGGAACGATAGAAGATGTGCGCGTATTAACAACGGTAAACCTCAGATTGACCATTGTCGAGGATCCTGGGGTCACTTGTCGGTATACCTTGGATTATGTCAAGGAGCCTTCAAGGGGGTTGAGCTTTGTTACTCTGCCCTTGTGCATCTATCGGATCGTAGCTTGTTCCCCCAGGTATATTTGTTCCTGTTGGTGACCATAGTGGCCATAAACTTTAAGATTTTTTCCTAAGGTGACGGTGGAGGAAAGATCCCACTGTACCTGGAGCAGACGTCGACTAGACTCACTTGGACTCTCCGGAGGGTTATCTTCACTCGAGATGGTTTAAGTGGAGAAACTTGCACTCGTCTGTTTCATTAAGAAGGTTGTCAGGGTAACTGTTCCAACCGCCATTTCTACATTAAATTACTACGATATTGGATTTCATCACCAACTAGTGTTTTTAGTGTGGGAATCTACTGTTTGTGTGTGGTTTGATCTCCTAGATTTTATAAGTGTTTGATTACTTGATTGTTTCCTTAGTGACTTTAGGAGTTTTAATTGAAATTTTCTTTGATTGCGTGTGAATAATAATTTGTAATCGTGGCTGAATTACTAAGACAATCGCGTAGACTTCAGGGGAAACCCCCTAAGTATACACCAAGCCAACTTGAAGGACTGAAAGCTCTGGTACTGCATACTATTAGTAGAGTTAGATCAACAGAACCAGGAGAATCATCCATAATTACTCATCCTAGTTATCATGAAGTAAATCAACCTCAAACAATAGAATATATTCAAGAGCCAATTTCAATTTCCGAAATCACTGACACTGCTTCTGCAACCAGTGAATTAGATGAAAAACTTGAAATTTCTGAGCCAGATACTGAACTTGCTGTGTTGGAATCATCTTCAAGATTTGTTACTCCGACTTCTAGTGATCCTGATTCACCTAGGGTAAGACATCACATTACCAAAAACCTTCCTTTTGATCTCATATGTATTGAACAACTTTTAGGTCCAGACGAAGACGTAAATCTTCTTGAAACCCAAGAAACTTTGAATCTTAGGGAGAGTGAATCAATATTCTACAGTCCTTTTAGAACTGACGCTTAGTATTTATCATTAACAATTTTTTTATAAAACGCAGGTCTTACTTATTCACCGCCCCGTAATCCTTTTTACCCTACACCGAGAGGTTATCAACGTTCATTAGCTATGTCGAGTGAGTCATCTATGTTTTCTGAATCCCCAAAAACATTTTTATCCAGTGGTTTGTCTATTCCTCGGGGATACCAGTCACTCTCTGGTATCTTCTCAGGAGCATCTCCTCAATCAATTGAACAAATGTTATCATTTGGTATGAATGGAACAAACACTGCAACGTTGAACAAAAAACATATTTATATGATGTCTGGAAATATTCCAAATCCTCAACCTCAAGGAAGTCAGTTACCGCCTAGGGGGAAACCTTAAGGAATTCAGTTACTGCCTGGGGGGCAACCTCAAGGTAGTCAATTACCACCCGGATCCATCTCAAATCCATCTCAAATTCAACAGACTATGTGCAACCCAATGTGCAGTTACCTAATCAACCTGGACAGCCCATAGGTTCTGGTCCAACCCAGCAACCCGTACAACCTACCATTCAAGTTTCTGCACCTGGTTCTGTTCAGCAGCCTGGGCCTAGTACACCTCAGACTCTGCCTCAATCTTCTACTTCTGCTGTAACTTCTGTTCAACCTACCACACCTATTTCTAGAGTATCTTCAACTCCTGTTTCTACTACCCTTGTATCAATTCAAATTCCTCAAGTATCTGTGCCACAGTTTGGCAGTATCAATCTGGACATGCTACACAAAATCCAACATATCAGTATCAGCCTTATCCTAGTTATACTTATCAAGTACCTCAACAATCTCAGTTTGGTCCGGTTAATCCTAGTTACCTAGGAGGTTACACAATTCCCAATGCAAATCCAATTCCAGGATATCCTGGATATCCTCCTCCTGGAACTGGTTTGATCACACAAGGTTATCAAGACCCTAGTCGTTGGTTACCATTCATAGCAACTTTAGATTTACCTGATCTATCATGCCTTACGAATGATCCCATTTTTTATCTTCCGTATTGGCCGCTGATTCCTAATAAGTTGCCCAGTAATATTCCAAAGTTTGAAGGTAAGTCAAGAGAAGATCCATCTATTTATGTTATGACTTATCACCTCTGGTATGCATCCAATTCACTAATCGATGATTCAATTCGATTACGTCTTTTTCAGAGAACTGTCATTGGTCTAGCTGCCAAATGATACATTGAGTTACCACGAGGCTCATTTAATAATTTTAATGCACTAGATACTGCTTTCTTAACCCATTTTCAGTTGTCTGTCAGATACGAAAATGGCACGGATTGTTGACCTCATTAAAACAGTCTACGTCTACGTACATATTCGATCACATTCATGAACGAAGACGTAGGAGACGTTTGGTGAAAGTATTCATTCCGGATCAAAATTTGGTTGAATGGTTTATCAAATCATTATTGCCAAAAATTACTGAGGATGTGGCCAAAGGAGGCGTTGTTACAGAAGAGAAAGTCATTTCTCAAGCTTAGTACCTTGACCTTGTATATACACAGTCAGGTACTATGTATGACAAAATCCTCGATTTACCAAGACCTTCATGTTAACTACAACTCGTTTAGGCTCTCATGTCGCTGATGGTGTAATTGGTTCTGTTAGCACTAGCAAGAGTAAGACGAAAACTTCCAAGATGACTTCTCCTATTATAACTTTACCCGATTCACCCAAAGGAGATTCGAAGTCATTGGTCTTCACTGAAATTATGTGTGACTTCTCAAGTACTGACACTGTGGCAAAATATCTAATCGCGGATGAATCTTTGTTTCTTATTAGTACCCTCGATCCTTGGTATGGAGATATCATCATTTATCTCCAAACCCAAACTTTTCACCTCGAACTCTCACGATCACAACTACAAACACCGTCCTCAGAAACACAGTATGCAACTCTTCCTATCAAATGAAAAATAGCATATAAAATTCACAAATAATGCAGTTGCTGAGGCGGTGTTAAGCTAAATCTATTCAAATCGTCATATGAACCAGCAGAATGGGAACTTACTTCTGGTTCCAATCCAGATGTTGAATATTTCTTTGTATATAGTTCCAATGATGAAGAAAATCTAGATATATTTCTTTCTATATAGTTCAGATCCTACACAGTCAAACACCGTCCTCAGAAACAGAGTATGCAACTCTTCCTATCAAATGAAAAATAACATACAACATTCACAAATAATGTAGTTGCTGAGGCGGTGTTAAAAATCGACACTTTGGAGCACATAGGAGCGGTGTAAGACATCCACACTTGACGTGGACCTCCATAAGGATCGGTCCTAACCACGTGGAGAAAATGTGATGAAGGTGGACAAGAACCAGTGAGACCGGACATCACATCCTATGATGGTTAAGATAATAACTCAACCACTTTCTTTCAAACTTTATAAGGTCTAATGTTCATTCACTACGAAAGCAAGCAGCTAGAAAGGCAGACCCTCCTTAAGGAGGCTGCATCTAATCAGTTTTTCAGAGACTTGCCTTTTCTAGCACCTTGAAAAATGATTTTCCAGCACCTACAGGAGTACTAGAAATCATTTTCCACTACATCATTTCATGGATATGCAATTACTATATCTCTTTTTGTATATGTACAAATCACCTTCTCATCATTTCAAGCTCCCTAATATGTTTTCACATTTCTTTGCAGACAGTCATCCAGCATGGAAAACAAATGGAAGTCAGTCATGGCTCTTGAGGTGCAAGACCCAAAAGACAAACTCATTTTTTCTAGTAAAGATTTAGTTTGGGCTGAAATCTACAAAGAAAACATGAATATTGACCATGTTGCAAAAATTCCCAAAGAAAGGGTTGATGATTTTAAAAAAGGAGAGGAATCGAATCCAGATGCTCCATGTTCCTTCCCGTGTCTACAAAAAAAACGCCCGAGCACAAAAGCCTTACAGTATGAGCTGTAAGTATTTTAGAACTACATTGTTTAGATGTTGATATTAAATATGCTTTATATTTACCAGATTTGGTGACATTCCTGTAATTTATTTTGTAGTTATCATTGCTCATATGGTCCAGCTGACAAGAGAGAAGAATGGAAAAGAAAAGGAATGAAGTCATATGCCAAAAAGAGGGGATGTCAATGCCACTTTATTGTAAAGATTATGGTTCAAGATCCCAACATAGCAGTAATAACATACAATCAGTATGATCATGAACATGGGCAAGGATGGCCTTGTCATGGTAAAGACAACACTATAAGTGATGATGTTACTCAGAGAAAGCCAAGACTTTTGAAGGACAGGATTTCTTATTTAGAAAGTTGTTATTTTCTTCAACTGCCAATTGACTATGTTTGTAAAATACATATAAAGAAATATCTTGACATAGATGCTACATCTAGAGATAGGGATTTATTTTTACATAGAAAAGACGTTTTAAACATTTATAATCATAAGAAAGTTATCAATTGCATAGCAAATATGAAATGAGTGTGAATCTTTGGTATCAAAGAAACCAGGATGATTTCTTCTTCTACCAGAAGCCCAATGGCGTAGACATCCCTTTTATAGCTGGAATACAAACAAAATGGATGTTGGAAACTATGGTCAAGTTATCCCACAATAGTTTGATAGCCATGGACTCAACATTCAGTACAAACAAATATGGGGTGAGTTTTTTTCCAATGATTGCTTCAATAAAATCATTTATGTTAAAATTAACTTAATTTTATTTAAAATGACAGTATCAATTGTACACGCTTGCGGTCTTTGATGAGCAACAAAGTGGGGTACCAGTTGCTTGGGTGGTGATGTCATGTAATACATCACAAGATATACAAGTATGGTTGGAGAGCCTCATGCTTAGGTGTTTTCGGACTCGTCCCGATTGGAGGGTCAACGCCTTCATGGTTGATGATGCTATGGCTGAAATCATTGCTTTGAGGTAAAATCAATATTCTTATTTGAAATTTCAAATTGCATTCATTTGAAGAATTTCTCAAAATGAATTAAATGTCACAGGAGGATCACGAAATGTGAAGTGATTTTGTGTATTTGGCACGTAAGGAGGGCATGGCTCAAGAATGTTAATCGGTTGGTTAGGAGCTCAGATAAAGCAAACAAAATTTTCAATGAACTTGGCCATATCATGAAAAATTGTTGTACTAATGAAGTGGATAATGCAATCAATGCTTTTTTCATCAAATATGCAACTGAGCAGAAGTTTTTGGACTATTTCTACAAGACTTGGATTGCCGATGACAAGATTCGTAAGTTTTCATAATATTCCTTCTGTGTTGTATGTTTGTCATTTATGTTGGACAACTTATATTTAATAATTGAGTCTTTCCATGTAGGCATGTGGGTTAAAGGCTACAGAGATTTTCCTCATGCAAACCAGGAGACAAATAATGCTGTGTAATCATACCACAGTTACCTGAATTCAACATTTCTATGTGATAAGCGAAAGAAAAGTTCTCGTAGAATGGATTGGCTATTCTACACTCCTCTAAAAAATGTTGAGCCAAGTTATCGATTCAAGGCAATTTTGAAAAAAGAAGGATATTATAACAACCACAAGAAAGAGATGCAACTTGAATCATCAATGGAAAAGGCTAGAATAATTTCAGACAGTGATTGCAGGCCTCATGAGAGCATATCTCATGCTTATTGGGTAAGGAGTCAAAGCAAAGCCGATAAGGAATATCTTATCATTTTTCATAGCAAAAATTTTATCACTTGCAATTGTCCATGGTCTATTTGGGGCAACATTTGCAAGCATTCTATAAAGGTAGATTGGTTTCATTCCTCCTTGATGGATTTAGACCCTTTATTGGATCTTCATACCACACCAAATCAGTTGAATGCCCCTTTTGAGATAAGTACAAAGGCGTTAAACCTTCCTGCAGATACTATCCCAACCAATATTGAAGAGGACAATGTTGAATAACTTGGTGTGCTGAGAGAGGAGTTGTTTGGCTATCTAGACCTGATTCAGAATAGTCCTCCTTCTACTGTGAACAAGACAAAACAGTTGATTGATCTAGCTAAAAAAATTGTGGATGATGCTAATAATCTTAATATTATGGATTATGACTTCGTCCATGGTTTGGGTGCTTATGAGTCATCCTTGAAGAGGAATAAGAGTTTCCTTAGTCCAAAAAAATAAAATAAAAGGAAAAGGAATGTTACCTTAAATATTGATTTGAATGTCTCTGCATCCGAAGATGAACCATTTGAATTTCCACACCTCAACACGCGTGGTCGTCCTCCCTCCAACAATGCTTCCTCTACTGTTCCAAGTAATTTCTATAGGGAGATGATATCAGTTTGTTTAAATCAAATTCGTGATCTTCCAAATTTGTTGCTATGTTTAGATCGCTTTGTCGATTTTTCAATTTTGTTGCAATGTCTTTGATATTTGCTATTTATTTTAGCTTAATGTAGTGTTGTAATGTTTGTAGGGCTGCGACATCCGAATAATGTGATTACAGATGAAGGATGTTCACAGACCCACAAGCAACCTTTTGATCACATGAGTCAAGGTACATTTGACGAGATTGCTGATTGATCTGCTATGTATTCTGATGCATCTATTATTTGACATGTTATTTTTTTCTCTGATGGAAACTATGTTGTCATCTTACAAACATAGCTGGTTCGTCATTGGGCCCCCCTCGACCAAAACATGATTGGGCCACTGACATCACGGAAATTGGTGAATTTTCATTTTTTTTGCATTGACTTCGCTCCTTACATTTAGCACTAGTTGTTGTTCATGTTGTTAATGTAGTGTTGGAATGTTTGCAGGGTTGGAACGTCCAATCAATGTGATTTCAGACGAAGGATGTTCAAAGACACCTTATAACTATTTTTATCAGATGAGTCAAGGTGCTTAGGATGAGACTTTTAATTGATCTTCTTTGTATTCTGATGCATTTATTACTTGACATCTTATTATCTTCTCTGATGAAAAATGCATTGTCATGTTACAGGCACAACAAATTCTTCAATGGGTCGCCCTCTATCTGAAGATGATTGAGTCACATGTGATTCCTAGTGTGGAGCACTTTGTTGTTATGGTTATATTGGTTTCCCTAGCTAGGGTTAGAAGAGCTTAAAATTATTCCAGCTTCTGATAAGCTGCAAGTGTGTACATGTACTTCATTTTTTCTATATAAATGAAAAGAGAACATCAGGAATTCAATGATGCAGTTAATGGATATTTGTGGTTTACTTTTAAATGTTATGTTGGAAAACAGTAAATTTGCTTGATAGTACTGTAATACATAGGCACATTTTAATTCAGTAGCAGAATTGGCGTGCTTTCTTTAAATGCCTCAAATTGTTTTGTGATTTCAAATTTCACTGCAACATTTTTATCTCCATCCTTTGGTCAAATGTGTTTGAGGAGAATGAAACATTAGATGGTGGAGAAGATTAATTTGAAATCCGTTGCAAAATTAAAGACGACTCGTTTTTTTAAATGTAAATTGGTTTTCTCTAGTTGGTTATATAGAAATTATATTAAAAAAAAAATCTAATAATGTCATAAGCCTTTGCACAACACAATGCCATGTGGATAACTGTCTCATATTTTTTGCCATAATTTTTTGATGCAGTTATAATATTTATGCCACGATTTTTAGATACTTTTGGAGTTTTCATTGTTAAGCTTCATAGGAAACTATCAAAAAATAAAATCCTTTGAAATAGTTCATATTCATGTAATTAACATATTTACTATCAATTACTACCCATCATATTTTAAGCAAATATTTGTATAACACTTACCACAGTTGTTACTACCCACCATTATTTATGTTTTCTTCAGCACTTTATTAAGTAGGAGCAAAAAATATAAATGTGATGACTTTTTAGTAGTTACTATCCATCAAAATTTATTAAAGTCTTTGCCCCTTGATAAGAAATTAATTTTTTTCTTTTGGTTAGCATATTTGATAAATAAAACACAATCCTTTAAAATTAAATAGATTAACAAAAATTAATATTTCAATTAATATTATTGAAATCATAAATAAAATTCTTTCACTCTACCTCAATATATGTACAATGAAATTAAATCAATAATTCATATAACGAAAGTTTAAATTTTAAAAATATATATAGATTAATCAATTTATTATCCCATCAAAAAATGAGAGCTTAAAACGTATAATGATTCAAATCCAACCTTAGTTCTTTCATATAGTTTCAATTATTGGAATAGCCATATTTGAATAATGATTTAATAAAGAAAATATTTCCATCTTATAAGCAGATATTGAATAAATGAAAACAAATGTTAAGAGGATCAAGCCAATGTAAAGGAGAATGATTGAATGTCGTGCATTGTCCAAAGTGTTTCACTTTTTGGAACAAATATTCCCTCTAACATTGCCAAGCTTCATCATCTATTGAACAAAATTAGAGAAAAATTCCTTGAAAAAGGGGCATTTATCATTTCCAAGTGTTTCTTCTCACTATTCAAAATGTGTGTTTCTCTCTGGCATCATATTTACTTTCATTGTTGGTAAACCTCCCACCTTATCCATTGTTAAAAGCATTTGTCTATACCACAAGACCAAAATGTTTGTTGCAAAATTATTTCCAAATGCATCAAAAGCTATTACATTCTTTGGTCTAAATGCAATTTTCCTATTGTTCTAAGATGGGATTTATGTAATTTTAGCTCTTTACTATTTTTACTTAAGGTATCAAATACTTCTTGCAAAAGCGATTACTTATTGTAAAAGCAAGTACTAAGAGTGACCATGCATATTACACTTGTTATTAGAAACTTGATGTTAATTCTAATACAAGTGTAAATATTTAAAAGTATATCAATTGTTTAGTGTATAGATATTGATAACATTTTTATAAATATGGTATTTAGAGATACTTACATTTTTATGATATATATGTGTTCATCAAAAGCTATCTGTCTAGTCAATAATTTAAACAAGGTAATGTGATTCCCTTATCATGGTTCAATTCTCTTAAATGACTTGTTTCCCTTATATACCCTTTATTTCCTCATTATAGTTCAATTCTTCTTAAGTGACATATTCTCCTTATATACCAATAGGTTATTGTTAATTAAAATTCTTTCAAAGAACTTGTAAGGTTGATGAATGTGTGATATTAATATTTTCTTTGTCATAATTTGATGTCTAATAATAACATATTCCCTCATAAGTTAACGTGCTTAAATAAAACAAAAAATAAATAAATAAATAAAATGCCATCAATACCTAAATAAAACAAACAAACAAAAAATATCATATCATTAGTTCTAATGAAGATGTTTCCAAATAATACAAAATAATATCTCACCCCTTACCAAATTATAGTTGTTCAATTTTTTACAAATTATAGATGTTCAACCCTTTTTAAAATTTCCAAAGGAAATATGTTGCCAAAAACAATAAATGCTTACACATAACATTTTACTCATACAGTCTAATTTACAAGCATTTCCATTAATCATCCTCCTCTTACAATGTTGATTCAAAATTTAAAACCAAATATCCGGAATGCCTGTCATTACAAAATATTTTCAGAATGAGAAATATGAAGTCTCGGACACCACATTGTACTATGATTACTTCCTTATTTAAGCCTCTCTTCCATTTCATTTTTACAAACCTTCATAAGTATAAGCTTCAATATTACCATTCCCAAATGATCCAAACTTTCTCACCTAACTTTTGTAACTTTAACACTTTCCTAATATTTAACCTATTAAAAAAAAACCATAAGTTAACAAACCAACTTATAATAAAAACCAAAAACCTTTTATACCTTCCTATAATAAAAAAAAAATTGAAATAATAATTTTAATTTCTTTAATTCTAATAATAACCCAAAACCTTTGGTACCTCCCTATAATAAAAATTTGAAATAATAATTCTAATAAAAACCTAAAACTTTTTATACTTTTTTTATCACCTTTCAATGATCCTTTGATCTATTAGGTGATTTGTTTTTTAATTAACACCCATTTCATTTTATAAATGTTAAGACCTTATAAATAACTTCCATTTATTATATGTAACTTTATTTTTCACTTTTTCATTAAATAACCAAAAAAAAAAAAAAAAAACTAAAAACAAACTTATTTTAGTCCTTAATCGAAAAGGCTCAAATATATTAATTCATAAATGAAATAACAAATCATACTCTTAATCATTAAAATCACTAACCAAAGGGCTCAAATATATTAAACCATAAATGAAATAACAAATCATACTCTTAATCATTCAAATTACTAACCAAAAGGCTCAAATATATTAAACCATATATAAAATAACAAATAATACTCTTAATCATTCAAATTATCAACCAAAACAGCATTAAAAAAATAATAATACTATGACAAAGATACAGATCAAAACAACTTAAAAAAACATGATACTATACCCAAATTACCCACGGGAAATGCATTAATTAAAAAAACCATAATACTATGCCAAAAACCTAACTATGAGATGAAAATCTTTGAATCCAGGCACGAAAAATAGTGTTTGCTGAATGAAGATGTCATATAGATACAGTCATGTCATCTACGAAACTCAATTCCTCAGAAAATTCTTCTCAGTATCTGCTTACAGGTTATTAATAGCTATGAACAGATTTTGCATTTTTTCAATCGACCACTATGAAAAAGGTAGAAGAAAATAAATCTTCATATCAAGACTGCAGTGGTTGTCGTGTCACAGTTAGCGGGTGGCAATTTCCAATCTAGATCGGAACGTTAAATGTTTGAAAAAAATACAGAAAAGGAAACGAACAACAGAAGGATATTTTTCCTTTTAAAAACTGAGTAAGATAAAGAGTTTTCTTACTCGGCAAGTGAGGAAAAGGAACAGGTTGGCAATTGGAACGTTGTGCAAAACAGGGTCACCCACGAAGAAACACCAGAAGGTAGAGGCCGTGCTGTGAAAAAAATAGGAAACAAACAGCAGAAGGTAGAGCGCGAATGAGAAACTGAAACGCGCGAAGATCGATTTTGAAATATTTGGGGAGGATGGCAGCATTGAATGCGTTTAGGTTCACATATTTTCCACTGGGGGTGGCGCATTGCGGGGAGGAGCGGCATTCCAATCACCGTGGTGGAGGAGGCGCTCATCGCCATTTGTTGCCATCCGTTTTCCACTTGCCGTTTGCTGCCATCCGTTTTCCACTTGCCGGAGAAAGAATGGTCGCCGGAGGGGCGGATCGGGAGCTGTCACATCAGCTCCCGATTCGTCGAACGAAAGACAATGCCGAAAACAAAGGCCAGTTGCTAGAATTGTTTCATGTACATCCTGACCAGAACATAAGGTCACAAAGAAGTATAGAATTTTGTGAGGGAAATCGTATAGACCCTTGAGGGTGTAATGTTGTGATAGGTTCGGAGGGCGGAGAAAATAAAAACAAAAGTGAAGTGCTAGAGCTATTCCCTTTACATCAGGACGGTAACCTAGGTTAGCGGTCGTACTGGGGACCAAGATGACGCTACTCAAGGAAATTTTAGGGTTGAATTGTACAGTTAAGACATGTTGGTTGGATATCCTGTATACAGTCAAACAATTCTGGTTGTTATGGATGTGCAAGTGAATCCAAAAGCAGGAATACTTATATTGTGCGTGTTTACTTTTGTAAAGAATTCTACTTTTGAAAGTTAGGCCATGTAATCTGCTTGTTGTGGCTTGCTAAGTGAATTCAAATGCATGCTGCTTTAATATGTGTGTTTATTTACATCAGAGTCTACCTTTGAATTTGTATTTACTTAGAGTTATGTAATCACAATTTTTGGAAAATTAATCACAACCACATCTATTATTTTTTTAACAAGAGTCTGAATGAATGTTTTGTAGGTTGCGGATTGAGTTTGCAGAGAAAGAAAACCTCAACAGATTGCAGATTGAGTTTGCATTGTTAGTAAATGTGTAAGTGCAAATATTTATTCAGCAAGTGTGGTTTACTTATTGAGTTTTCATAGTTAGTAAATGTGTATGGGCAAATATTTAATCCTCAAATGTTGTTTACTTAGATTGCGGATTGAGTTTGCATTGTTAGTAAATGTGTAAGTGCAAATATTTAATCAGCAAGTATAGTTTGCTTATTGAGTTTTCATAGTTAGTAAATGTGTATGGGAAAATATTTAATCCTCAACTGTTGTTTACTTCACACAACTTCTGTAATTTTCATAAAGTCCCCCCATACTATGTATTAAATTTTGTGTGCCATGAACTAATTGTTTTAGATATATATTTTTGAATTAACAAGCATAGGTTAGAGTGTTGTGTAATGTGGTAGATGTAAAGACCGAGGATTAATGTGGGGGTGTAATTCTAGAAAGAGGGGAGAAAATAGTGGAGCAAATTTACTCTGCAACTCTAGTGAATGTAATTCTTAGTAATAACAATAGTTTTTGTGGTGAAGGAGCCAACAACCTCCATATGAATGTGTATTGTGTTTAGAAATTATAATCTAAAGTTTGGTTACTTAATATTTGGTTCTAGAATTTTTCACGTATGTGTTTTACCGAAACACTCTGTATGTGTTTTACCGAAACACTCTGTTTTACTCGTTTCAGAGTGAGTAAAATTAATTGATTTTATTAGCTCCGCTATAGTTGTGATTTTAATCTCCACCACTCTGTATTAAAAGGAAGACCTTCTTAATTTGATTTTGATTTCTGGAGCCCTATGGTCTGGATTAAGTTGATTCTATTAGCTCCACTATAGTTGTGATTTTAATCTTCACCACTCTGTATTAAAAATGAAGACCTTCATAATTTGATTTTGATTTCTACAACCGTATGGTCTGGATTAAGTGAATTCTGTGTGTAAGCTTTGGTAAATGAGTTGTCTTGGTTAAAAAAATGTTCTCTTTACACAGTAAAAAGGCAGCAATAAGCACAAGCTTGACTAATCCACAAATACCACAATTTAATGGAAAAAATTACGACTATTGGGATATTACATTAAAGGCTCTTTTTTCTTGTCAAGATATTTGGGAATTAGTGGAGAATGGTTTCCAAGAACTAGTAGATGCAGTAGTATACAATGCTTTGACACAAGGAGAAAACTATGTGTTGAGAGATGACACGAAGGAGGACTCCAAAACCCTCTTCTACATATTTCAAGCAGATTATGAAAGTATCTTCCCAAGGATTGAAGCGGCAACGAAATCCAAGCAAGCATAAGATACCCTCCACATATCCTACCAAGGCATGAAAAAGGTGAAGACAACAAAACTAAAAATATTGAGAAGAGATTTTGAAACAATTTATATTAAAGAGTTTGAGAATGCAGACTCATTTTACACACATGTAATTGGGTTGGTTACCCAAATTAGGTCTCATGGTGAGACACTTGAGGAAAGAAGAATTGTTGAGAAAGTTTTTAGAAGCTTGCCAACAAGGTTTGATTTCATAGTTGTGGTCATAGAAGAGACATGATATCTCACAATTTTCAATGGATGAGCTTCACACATCAATGATTTCTCATGAACACAGACTAAACAAAGGAAAAAACTCATGATTGGAGCATGCCTTCAAGACACAAGTTTCATTTGGTCAAGATAGAGGTCGAGGAAAATCAAATTACAGAGGAAGAGGAAGAAGCCCACACAGAGGTGGAAGAATCATCCCTACAAGTTCAAGTGGAAGGCGCAACCATCAAAATCCAAGTCAAGGCCCAAGCTAAAATGAAGCACAAGGTCAGAGGTCTGATAATCCAAAGTTCAATGTCATTATTGTAAAAAATATGGTCATTATGCAAAGAGTGTAGAAAGAAGCAATATGACATAGGTAGCAAACCAAGTGCAAATTTCACAAAGGAAAATCAGATCCATGATAGCATGTTTTTATCTTGTAATGTAGCACAAGAAAAGTGAGGAGATTATGGTTTCTAGATTCAAGTTGTAGAAACCACATGATTGGAAGCATAGAAATGTTTTCTAATCTAGATGAAAGTGTAAAATCTAAAGTGACATTGGGGACTCATAGCAAAGCCTTTGTAATAAGAAAAGGCAGAGTCAAAATTCTAACAAAGAAAGGACAGGAGAAGTTCATGTCATATGTTTATTTTGTTCCTGGTTTGAAACATCACCTCATAAGCATTAGATAGCTAATGCAAAAGGGCTACAATGTATTTTTCGAGAATGATGTATGCACAATCTTGGATAAGCCTCCAAGTAGACAGCTAATTGCAAAATTTCATATGAAAAACAATAGAATGTTTCATCTCAAGCTAAGATCAAATTTGAAGGAAGAAGGTGTTGTAGCAGTTATCACACAAGAAAAATTTCAAGAAGAAATTAAAGATGAAATGGAATTTGAGATTTGGCCATCTCAACTTTGGAGGATTGAATTTGTTTCATAGGAAATGCATGGTGAAGGGATTTCCAGTCATAGAAAAATTGGACAACCTATGTGAAGGATGCACCTTGGGAAAATAACACAGAATTATTTCCAGCAGGAAAGTTAATAAGGAAAAAAGAACCTTTGGAGATTTTCAACTCATATTTATGTGGACCAATGAAAATATGATCATTTGGTGGCAGCCACTATATTTTGACCTTCATAGATGACTACACAAGGAAGCCATGGGTTTATTTCCTAAAACAGAAAAGTGAAGTGTATGACCGCTTCCACCACTACAAATATCTTGTTGAGAAGCAAAGTAGACACCGCATCAAAGTGTTGAGGACTGATAGAGGTGGAAAATATATCTCAAATGGCTTCCTATGTTTTTTCCGAGTGCATGGAATTCACAAGAGGTTTACAACAAGGTATACACCTTAGAAAAATGGTGTCGCGGAAAGAAAGAATAGGACCATCATGGAAATGGAAAGGAGCATGTTGAAGGAAAAAAATTTGTGAAATGATTATTGAGTTGAAGATGTTTCTTGTGGAACATATATTATTAATAGGTGTCCTACCAAAAGTGTTATGAATATTATTATTGAAGAGGCATCGAGTGGAAGAAAAAAATATGTCACTCACGTGAGAGTGTTTTTGTGTGTTCCGTATGCACATGTCCTAGATGAGTTGAGGAAGAAGTTGGACAACAAGGGGGAGAAATGTATATTTTTTGGGCACAATGATGAATCCAAGGTGTACAAGTTCTACAATTCATCAACTAAGAAAGTCATAATCAACAGAGATGTTTAGTTCATAAAAGAGGAAGCGTGGGATGGAAGTTTAGAGAAGACAGTCAATGTGAAAATATGTATGTCACATGAAGACAGAGGAATCAACTGCAGCAAGTAATTCCTCAATGCTAACTCCTCCTCCACCTACACAAACTCAACAAAACAGTCAGCAAGTGACACCGCAAACAAATAATAGGACAGTGTTACGCAACTAAGCAAGTGCTTCTCCAAGCACACCACAATGATCCACAATTCCATCTACTTCAAGTGCAACACCAAGCCCATCTTCAACAAGCATAAGAAGATGAAAATTCAGAAATTTAAATGAAATTTATGAGCAACATGACGTTGATAATAACACTAGTATGAATTCTTTATTTGCATTATTTTGTCATGTAGATGACCCAATACACTTTGAATATGCATTCAAAGAAGAGAAATGGGTTGTGAAAATGGATGAAGAAATAGGAGCAATAGAAAAGAATGACACATGAGAGTTAGTGGACCTTCCGCAAGGTAGATAATTCATTGGAGTGAAGTGGGTCTATAAGACCAAGAGCAACATTGATGTCAATATCGAAAGGCATAAAGCAAGGCTAGTTGTCAAAGGATACAAGCAGCAGCATGGAAGAGACTATGCAAAAAAAATTGCGTCAGTCACAAGGATGGAGATAGTATGCATAGTGTTGTCAATTACCATGCAACATAAATAGAAAGTGTATAAAATGGACATAAAATCAATGTTCTTGAATGAAGTGCTAAAAGAGGAAGTGTATGTTGCGCAACCTCCTGGGTATGAGGTAGAAAGCAAAGAGGAAAAGGTGTGTAGCTTGCGGAAAGATCTTTATGGGATGAAGCAAGCACCACATGCATGGTATAGCAGGATAGTTGCTTGCTTGATGGACAATGGGTTCGACAAATGTGATGGTGAACCTACTCTCTACATCAAAGAAAGTGACAGTAAACTTCTTATTATCATTTTATATGTAGACGATTTGATTTTTACAGGGAGTGATGATTTCATCATCACTAATTTAAAAGAAGTAATGAAAATTGACTTTGAAATGACTGACTTGGGGTTGCTAAGATATTTTCTGGGCATATAAGTGAAGCAAACAGAAAATGACATTTTTATCTCTCAAACAAACTATGTTGTAGACATTTTAGAGAGGTTTAATGTGCAAAACATCAAGTCATCACAAAATCCAACTGGCATGGGGTTGAAGTTGAGCAAGGAAGATTGCAGCAGCAATGTCAATCCAACATTATAAAAAAATATGGTGGGAAGTCTAATGTATTTGACCGCAACTAGGCCTAACATAATGTATGCAGTGAATTTGGTGTCGAGGTTCATGGAGGCACCCAAGGAAGCACATTGGGAAGAAACCAAAATAATTTTAAAGTATGTCAATGGGAAAAAGGAGTATGGTGTTTTTTACTCCACAACATATGATTTTAGGCTAGTTGGTTACAATAACAGTGGGCAAGAAGTGTTGATGACAAAAAGAACACGCCATGATATTTTTTTCATTTGGGTTTGGGAGCCATTTCATAGGCTTCCAAGAATCAATCAATAGTATCATTGTCAACAACAGAAGCTGAGTATGTCACCGCAACAACAACAACATGGTAAGAAGTTTGGATAAGAAGGATGTTGCGGGATTTATGTCCTGAACACGATGGAGCAACCATTATTTTATGTGATAACAGTTCAGCAATTGCATTATCAAAGAATTTTGTCTTTCATGAGAGAAAAAAGCAATTTGATGCTAAATATCACTTCATAAGAGAATTAGTTAACAATGGTGAAATTGTGTTGCAGGATTTTAGGTTAGAGGAACAATTTGCAGACATCTTCACAAAGCCATTGGCACATGAAATTTTTTTATCTCATAAATTATTTGGGAATGGTCAATGGCGGTAGTTGCGATTAAGGGGGAGTGTTAGAAAATTAATCACAACTACCGTGTTTAATTTTTAGATCGCAGCCATACCTTAGTGAATGTTTTGGAGGTTTTGGATTGAGTTTGTAGAGAAAGACAAGTTTTTAGCAGAGTAGATAACCCATTCTACAACAGATTAAATAAATAAATTCAAACATAATTTAATGCATGGTTAATAAATGTGTATGGGAAAATATTTAATCCACAAGTGTTGTTTACTTCAAGAAACTTCTTAATGTTCAGAAAATTATGTGCGTCCATACTATATATTAGATTTTGTTTGTCTTGAATTAAATGTCTTAGGTATATATGTTTTGAATTAACAAGGATAGTTTAGAGAGTGTTGTGTAATGTGGCAGATTTAAGTTTGGAAAGACAAGGAAAGAAAATCAGTTATAGGTTTTACTGTGTGTTACAACCATAGTTAATGCAACTCTCAGTAATAATATCGTTAGTTTCAATTTAGTTCTCAAATTTTTCAAATATGTGTTTTACCCCAACACTATGTTTTACTAGCTGCAAAACACTATGTTTTTTTCCACTATAGTTGAAATTTTAATCTCCACCACTCTCTATTAAAAAGAAGAACTTCATAATTTAATTTCCACAAATGTATGGTCTATATTAAGTGAATTCCACAACTCTATATAAACTTCAGTAAATATGTTTTCTTGGTTAAATTCATTTCTGAAACTGTGTGTGAATTGTGAATTCAACAACTCTATATAAACTTCAGTAAATATGTTTTCTTGATTAAATTCATTTCCGAAACTGTATGTAAACTCCTTGTGTTGAGAGGAAACCATTTCCCTTGTCTTTTAAAATTTTAACAACAATGCCTCACTGAATTTCCAATTGCATCTTGAAAAATTTGTGGTAATTCTTCTTAATAATTGAATGGGCCCATTTCATTTATGACTTAGTGGTGGGATTTTAAGATTATTAGTTGCAAAATTCCAAAACCTTTTTAAAATAATTAGTTATTATATTTTTTTAGGTCAATGAATTTTCAAAAATAATTGATGTTTAAACTTTCATATTTCATATGATGGCCAACTACGTCGAGTAATGGGGAAGCATTTTTATTTTAAAGTGGGAAGGTGATAGAATGGAATATGAGAATGCTTTCTAATTGACTTTCATCGTCCAAAATATTTTGAAAAATGGTTTACCTTCTATTATTGTGCTTCACCGAAATTATTTTGAAATATGTTTTAATTTGTGCATTATGGCGGTCAAAAGGATGCTTCAACTAAAAGTCTCCTTGGTCAGCCAATCTAGCATGTGTCACAACAGCCCTCAAAATAGCCACACGGTAAACTCAAAGTCAACGCTGCCCCAAAGGCAGCAACGACAACAACACAAGCAACAACGGCAGCAACGAAAACAACAATGGCAGCAACCGCAACAACAACAACAGCAACGGCAACAAAAATGGAAGCAACAACGACAACAATGATGGCAACAATGACAACAACAACGTATTCATCCTTATTTCCCACGTGTGAACTGAAATTGCCTCCAAGGAGCTCAAACCAATCAGAAGAAGAGAGATGATGTGTGAGGATGAGATAAGTGAGATGTCCTCCAACGTTGACTCTATTTATATCAATCACTGAGGTGTGTGACACATTCACTGGGGGTGTAAAACCTTAAGGCCGACCTTCACATATTTGAAATTATTAAATATAAATTCAAAATAAATGTTCTGCTCATCGGATTAAGATTAATTTTAGATCGATCTTACACCTCTCTGAAAGAGGAACCAAATAAAAATATTGGTATCTTCATCTGAACATCACAACATGGAGTTTGGACCTAGTTGTCCAATTTTAACAACCAAGAATCTAATTTTCTTTGATCGATCTCAAATATTAGCGTGTGCACCTTTTTAAAACTACTTTATCATTAGTGAAGCCTTTAGAATAAAGAATAATTGAAATATAGAAAAACCGTAATAAATTTAATAATGAAGCCTTTAGAATAAAGAAGAATTGAAATATAGAAAAACCCTAATAACTTTAATAAGAAATTACAGACTAAGGTAGTCTTGGAAGCCCATCATGCACCACCTTACTCTTTAAATCTTGGCCAATCCTATCCCCCTCTTTTCTCCCTTGTCTTGTCCTTTTCTTTATTCTTTATCTCGTGGGTGAGCAACTGTTTCTGAACACAGAGCGAGGAAGTATGGATTTTCGATATAGTTCTTTCCCACATGCGAACACCAATTTGTTTTCCCTACTATACAGTCTCCCCAATGTGGGTTTTCCATGGAAGGAAATAAAGAAATTACAACATCTTATTCTTCACGTTGGAAAGCCATAGAAAAAGGGAAGAAGATTTTGGAACAATTGTATGAAGCTGGTGAATGTAACCCTAGTTGCAATCGCTTAAATGACATCAAAAAGTTACTGAAAGTTCATGGTGATGTAGAAGCCAAGAATCTCTCCTATTGGTTTCAGATTCTCACTTGGGTAAGAAGCCATCACAATAAAAATCCGCGATGCAAGAACTGTCTATGAATAAAAAAAGTAACTGCTGGAATCCGTCAGCCTTCAATAGGGTCCACCCAAACCAGTGATAAACTATTTATTTTTCTTTTATTTTGAATACCATGAATGGTTTTCCATATTTTGTTTAGGTTTTATTTTGTATAACGATTTCTTGTTTTGTACCTCAGTTCATGCAGCCTCTACTAGTGTCTTGGACCCCTCATTGGGAATGAGACCATTTTCATTTCTGTTCATTAGAATTTTATTTGCAGTTTGCAATATGATGGGGAATAATAATAACAAAGAAATATTTTAGTGATTTGAGTAGTAGTGTTTATTTATTTATTCTTTTTTCCTTTGGAAGAAATTAGAGTAAGATTGTAGATATCATGGAAGTCCATATTTATTTTTTGACTCAAGAGTTCATAAAGCAAGAGTGAAGTTAATACAATAATGTTCATCATAATTAAGTTATTAACCTCATCATATTATTAATAAAGATTTTAGCACATCATATTACTATATTATTAACTAGGATTTTAATTTTTTATGTTATTAACAGAAATTTGAACTAAACTATTGAAGTGGTATTTATCAAAATAATTTAGGAATTGAAATATGACTAAATAAAAAAAATAACAAGTCATTCAAAGTTAGAGATACCAAAAACCAGAAATCTATTTTAAGCAGTGTTAAATTATCTCTTAGCCATGGCCAGAATACAAAAAATCCAATTGTGAAAAGGGTTTAACCCTTCATTTTCCAAATGTATTTTGTGATTTTCATGTTCAATTGTTTTGTCCATTAAATTTGAGATATTAAATATTTATATTTGACATTATTATTAGGAGTTGTTAAATTCCCTTGGAACTCCATCGAGCTTAGGCGTGAAGAACATACCACCCATGAATTTGTTAATGAGAAAACATTTACTGTCAACTGAGAATGGAACAGTATGTCACGTTGATCGGGCGAGAAATAAATAGAAGCAAGAAGCTAACTCTAACAGATATCATTCCTAGATATCATTCAAAAAGATATCACGGAATCTCTCAGAAACATAGCTGCTCCTACACAACCAATGGTAAACTGCATTTATTTTAGCCTTGTATTTAAATTATTTTCAACGTTTTCATATTGGTGTTTTTTTTCTGCTTTGTGTTTGTCCCATCGTCTAGCATTGGGTATGGCACCATATACTTCACAGGTACTGTTAATTTCATTGTAATTTCAATATTGCTGGGTTGGTGAAAAAAAAATGTGTCTAAGGGTTTTTGGACACTCCACTAATCATGATTGCTTTCTCCCTGATGATGGGTGAAGTGACCAGTAGAAACTTTAGACCAGAAATTCTTATATTTTCTTAACAAACAACTCTGCAAGTCTACATTTTTTATTACTAAATTCAGTGAAGATAAAAAAATTATTATATTTTTCCTTATGAACAGAGACGTACGAATTCACCCTCCCACCAAGATTCAGAAACTGCGTTGCCGTTTAATTTGTCAGTCCAACCATATTTACGTTCTGGTGCAAAACAACCTCTATGTGAAGCCGTCTGTCACATGAATTTCATTTAATGCAGAATATGGTTAGAAGGGATGGATTGATCCTTTCCCAAAGTACAGGCTTAAACCTTTTGAATATGATATTATGAGAGGATCAGAGATCCAAGAAGCTGAAAACAAAGGCTAGTCGCTGGAATTGTTTCCTGTACATCCTGACCAGAACATAAGGTCACAAAGAAGCATAGAATTTTGTGAGGGAAATCGTACAGACCCTTGACGGTGAAATGTTGTGATAAGTTCAGAGGGGGAAGAAAATTAAAAAAAAAGGTGAACTGCTAGAGCTAAGGCGAGCACATTGTTGTACGACACTAATGTATGAAATTTAAGGGTTGAATTGCACATGTTCATTGGATTTCCTCTGATATGTAAGTGAATCCCAATGCAAAAATACTTATATTATGTGTGTTTATTTTGGTAAAGGATTCTACCTTTGAAATTTGACATGTAAAGTTGGCTATGTAATCTGCTTGTTGTGCCTTGTTAAGTGAATCCGAATGCATGATGCTTTAATATGTGTGTTTATTTCCATGGGAGCCTACTTTTGAATTTGTATTGGTTGGAAATTAATCTCAACAACCAAAGTAAATGAATTGTCAGCGCCATAGTTAGTGTTTTTCTTGTAGGAAAATATAAGATAAGATAAGTTTTTCGTGTGCAGAGAAGATAAGTTTTGAGCAAAGGACAATTACCTATTCCCCAACAGATTAAATAATTAAAGTCAAATAAGAATTTAATGCATGGGAAAATATTTAATTTGCAATTTAGTAGTTCACACAAGTTTTGTAATGTTCAGGAAATGATGTCTGCCATACTATGTAGTAAATATATATTTTGTTTTGATTTACATGTTAGAGTTACTGAAGAGAGTGTTGTGTAATTTGACAGATGTAAGTGTGAAAAGACAAGTGGAGAAAATCTTGGAGTTAATTTTGGTGGGTGCCTGAAAAGACGTCTGATGTAAGTGTGAAAAGACAAGTGGAGAAAAGCATGGAGCTAATTTTGGTGGGTGCCTAAAAACAAGTCTTGTTTTACTTGTGAAGGAACTGCAACTTCCATATGTGAATGTATTTCATGTTTTGAAGTTTTAATATAAAGTCTGGTTAGTCTAGATATAGTTGCCAAAATTTCAATTATTGTTTTTACTACAATAGTCTGTTTTACTCTGCTTCACCGTGAGTAAAATAAGCTGATTATTTGATCTTTGCCACTCTATATTGAAATGAAGATTCATTTGAATTGATTAAACTGTACGATATGGATTAAGTGAGTTCCACATCTCTATGTAAACTTCGGTAAATGTGTTTTATTGATTAAAGTAATTTCCATAACTCTATGTGAACTCTGTGTGTTGAGGCAAAATCATTTTTCCCCTTGTGTCTTTAAAATTTTGTAGCATGATATCAGAACGGGTTTAAAACTCTCAATAAAAGTAGTGTTTTTATTGAGGAGTTAAAAGGAGTTTTGAAAAATTTTGTGGAATGTATTCTCCAGCAATGTGAAAGTTTTCACACAGTGATAAAAGTTGTTTACATAGTGAAAATGGAAGCAAAAAGCACAAGCTTGACTAATCCACAGATACCACTGTTTAATGACAAAAATTACAACTATTGGACAATTACAATGAAGGCTATGTTTTCTTCACAAGACATTTGTGAATTTGTGGAGAATGGGTTCCCAGAACTAGCAGATGCAGTGGCATACAATGCTTTGACATAAGAAGAAAGAGATGTGTTAAGAGATAACAAGAAGAAGGGCAAAAAATCCCTCTTCTATATTTTCCAAGCAGTGCATGAGAGTATTTTCACAAGGGTTGCAGCAGCAACGAAGTATAAGGAGGCGTGGGATATTCTCAAGACATCCTATCAAGGCATGGAGAAGGTGAAGAACAAAGCTACAAAAGCTGAGGAGAGACTTTGAAACTCTCTGTATGAAAGAGTCTGATAACATAGACTCGTTCTTCACACATGTGATTGGGTTGGCTACCCAGATAAGGTGTCATGGAGAGACACTTGATGAAAGAATAATAGTGGAGAAAATCCTGAGAAGTCTACCCTCAAGATTTGATGCCATAGTAGTGGCAATAGAAGAGACAAAGGATCTCTAACAATTTTTAGTGGATGAGCTTTGTACATCCCTGATGTCTCATGAACATAGAATGAAAAAACGATGAACTCCTCATTGGAGCATGCCTTCAAGACACATATGTATTTTGGTCAAGGTAGAGGTCGAGGAAGATCAAACTACCGAGGACAAGGAAGAAGCCCAGAGACAAGTGGAAGAAACAACCATGCAAGCACAAGTGGAAGGGGCAACAAGTAGAATCAAAGCGAAGGCTCAAGCAAGAGTCAATCACGTGGATAAAGGTATGACAAATACCAATTCCAGTGTCATTATTGTAAAAAGTATGGGCATTATGCTAATGAATTTAGAAAGAAACAAAATGACATGAATAATAGGAAAAATGCAATTTTTTGCAAAAGAAAATAAGAACGAGAGTAATGTGCTTTTACCATGTAATGTAGCACAAGAAAAACGAGATTATCTATGGTTCTTAGACTCAGGTTGTAGTAACCAGATGATTGGAAACATAGCAATGTTTGCCAACCTTGATGAGAATCTGAAGTCTGAAGTGACAACAGAGATTGATAGCAAAGTCTCCATTATGTGAAAAGAAAGAGTGTCAATATTGACAAGGAGGGAGAAAATAAATTTGTGCTAGATGTATATTATGTACCTGGACTGAAATCTAACCTTCTAAGCATTGGAAAACTCATGAATAGGGTCTCCAATGTATTTTTTGAGAATGATGTGTGTACTCCCATGGACATACCTCCAAGTAAAAGGGTTATTGCAGAAGTGCACATGACAAAGAATAGGATGTTTCCTCTCAAGCTCAGAACAGACTTGAAAGAAGGAGGTGTGATAGCAGCAATCACACAAGAGGCATTTCAAGAAGAAGTAAAAGATAAAAACTGGTTATGACATTTGAGATTTGGACATATCAATTTTGGAGGTTTGAACCTCTTGCATAGACAAGGGATGGTAAAAGGATTACCACTCATTGAGAAACCATACAACCTATGTGAAGGCTACATCTTGGGAAAAAAACATAGAGAAGCATTCACAGCAGGGAAGAGTATAAGGGAAAAGACACCGTTAGAGATTGTCCACTTGGATTTTTGTGGACTAATGCAAACTCCATCTTTAGTTGGTAGCCAATATTTTTTGACATTCATACATGATTACACCAAAAATACATGGGTTTATTTCTTGAAATAGAAGAGTGAAGTGTTTGAACAATTCTACCACTTCAAAGCTCTTGTTGAGAAGCAGAGTGGGCACTACATCAAAGTGCTGAGAATTGACAGAGGTGGATAATACATTTCCAAATATTTCCTACATTTCTGTAGGGAGAATGGCATACACAAGAAGTTTACCACAAGGTACACACCATATAAAAATGGGGTTGTAGAAAGGAAGAATAGGAGCATCATGGACATAGTTAGAACTATGTTGAAGGCCAAAATTTTTCCAAATGAGTATTGTGTCGAAGCTATCAATTGTGTAGTGTATATTTTGAATAGATGCCTAACCAAAGTTGTTATGAACATAGTTTCAGAAGAATCATGGAGTGGAGAAATGTAGTTTGTCACTCACATGAAAGTATTTGGATGTGTGGCTTATGCACATGTCCTAGATCAACTAAGGAAGAAGTTGGAAAACAATGGGGAGAAGTGTATCTTTGTTGGATACAATGATCAGTCTATGACATTCAAAATCTATAATCCATCCACCAAGAAAGCTATAATCAACAGAGATGTGCAGTTCATTGAAGAAGAAACTTGGGCTGGAAGGTTAGAGAAAACAGTGAACGTGAAGACATGTGTGTCTCACGAAGAGCAAGAGGAACGCAGAGCAGCAAATAATTCCTCCACTATGGTTCCTCCTCCACCTACACAAGCACAACAAAGCACACCACAAGATGGAAACATAACAAACTTGAGAAATCAAGGAAGTGTTTCTCCAAGCATACCACAGCGATCAGAAACTCCCTCGAGTTCAAGTGGAACTCCAAGCACACCAAGAAGACCAAGATTCAGAAATTTGAGTGAAATTTATGAGTAGGGACAGGTAAATGATAATGCTGGTCTGAACTCTTTATTTTCTTTGTTTTGTCATGTTGATGATCTAATCCATTCTGAAGAAGCAGTAAAAGAAGAAAATAAATTGAAGCAATGAATGAAGAGATTGGTGCATAGAAAAGAATGACACATGGGAGTTAGTGGACCTTCCACAAGGTAAATAAGTCATTGGAGTGAAGTGGGTCTATAAGACCAAGATAAATTCTAAAGGAAAGATTGAAAGACACAAAGCAAGATTTTTTGTGAAAGGTTACAAGGAGTAGTATGGAAGAGACTATGCAGAAACATTTACACTAGTCGCGAGGATGCAGATAATGCATATAGTGTTAATTATTGCAGTGCAATAGAAATGGAAAGTATATCAGATGGACGTAAAGCTAGCATTCTTGAATGGAGTGCTGAAAGAGGAGGTGTATGTTACGCAACCTCCTGGCTATGAAATAGAAGACCAAAAACACAAGGTGTGTAGGTTGCGGAAAGCTCTCTATGGGCTGAGACAAGTACCGCGTGCATGGTATAGCAGGATAGATGGTTACTTGATGAACTATGGGTTCGACAAATGTGACAGTGAACCTACTATCTGCATGAAAGAAAATAACGGTAAGATTCTTATTGTCGTTTTGCATGTAGATGATTTGATTTTCAGAGGCAATGATGATTTTCTCATCGCTGATTTCAAAGAAGTCATGAAAAGTGAGTTTGAAATGACTGACTTGGGGTTGTTAAGATATTTTTTGGGCATAGAAGTGAAGCAAACAAAAAATGGAATTTGTATTTCACAAGAAAGGTATGTAGCAGAATATTTGGAGTGGTTTAATATGAAGAATAGGAAGCCATAACCAATTCCAATCATCATGGGGTTGAAGTTGAGCAAGGAATATTGCAGCAACAATGTCAATTTTACATTATACAAGAGCATGGTGGGCAGCCTAATGTGTTTGACCGCAACTAGGACTGATATAATGTATGTAGTGAGTTTGGTGTCAAGGTTCATGGAGACACCCAAGGAAACACAACGAAAATAATTTTAAAGTATGTCAATGGGAAAAAGGAGTACGGAGTTTTGTACTCCGCAACTGATTATTTTAGGCTAGCTGGTTACACTGACAGTGATTGGGCAGGAAGTGTTGATGACAGAAAGAGCACGTCAGGATATGTTTTTCATTTTGGTTTGGGAGACGTTTCACGGGCTTCCAAGAAGCATCCAATAGTATCATTGTCAACAGAAGAAGCTGAGTATGTTTCCGCAACAGCAGCAGCGTGTCAAGCAGTTTGGATGAAAAGGATGTTGCGAGATTTATTTCATGAAGAAGATGGAGCAACTACTATTTTTTGTGATAACAGTTCAGAAATTGCACTACCAAAGAATTTAATATTTCACAAACGGAAAAATCTTATTGATGCCAAATATCATTTCATAAAAGAATTGGTTAACAACAATGAGATTGTGTTGCAGCGTTGCAGGTCAGAAAAACAATTTACAGATATCTTCACAAAGCCATTTGCACATGAAAATTTTGTTTATCTCGGAGATTTTCTGGGAATGGTCAGTGGTGGAAGTTTCTATTAAGGGGAAGTGTTAGAAATTAATCTCAACCACCACATTAAATGAAATAGCAAAAACCATACCTCAGTTAGTGTTTTGCAGGTTGCAGATTGCGTGTGTAGAGAAGGACAAGTTCTGATCAAAGGACAATTACCCATTCTGCAACATATTAAATAATTAAATTCAAATAGGAATTCAATGCATTGTTAGTAAATGTGCATGGGAAAATATTTAATCGACAAGTTTTGTTTAGTTCACACAAGTTCTGTAATGTCTAGAAAATGATGTCTGCCCATACTATGTATCAAATTTTGTCTGTCACGAATTAAATTTCTCAGATATATACCTTTTTTTTATTTACATGTTAGAATTAGTGAAGAGAGTGTTGTGTAATGTGGTGGATGTAAGTCTAGAAAGACAAGTGGAGAAAATCATGGAGCGAATTTTGGTGGGTGCGTGAAAACAATTTTACTTGTGAAGGAGCCACAACCTCCATATGTGAATGTGTTTCATGTTTTGAAGTTTTAATATAAAGTTTGGTTAGTCACAATATTGTTGTGTAGCAACACTCTGCTTTACTCTTCTTCACCATGAGTAAAATTAGTTGATTATATTTGCTCCCCTCCATAGTTGCGATTTTGATCTCCGCCACTCTTTATTAAAATGAAGATTCATTTGAATTGATTTCCGCAACTGTATAGTATGAATTAAGTGATTTCCACAACTCTGTATTAATTTCCGTAAATGTGTTCTGTTGATTAAAGTAATTTCCACAACTGTGTGTAAAATCCATATGTTCAAAGAAAAACATTTTCCCCTATGTCTTTAAAATTTTCTAATAATATTTACTTAGCGTTCTGCAATCAAAATGCCTCAGTGAATTTCCAAGCATCTTGACAACTTTATGGTAGTTCTTCTTAATAATTGAATGGGTCCATTTGATTTATGACGTAGTGGTGGGATTTTAATATTATTAATTGCAAACTTCCTGAACCATTTTAAAATAATTAGTTATTATATTGTTTTAGATATCATTTTCAGGATTCAACTGCGTTAAGTAAGTCATTCATCTGTGACCATTTCCATGAGAGGTAGTCGTAACTAACTAATCTCTCATGATTTTTGAATAGTCCACTTAGCACTAATTGCATCGGGTGATGCTCACAAGGGTGAATAAGTGGGATTGAAACTAGTGAAATGAATCACATAGCGTCAATCATCACTTCCGAGGCTTGCACCCGGTAACCAGGACTTCCCAGGAGGTCACCCATCCCAGAACTCCTCTGGCTCAAGCGCGCTTAACTATGGAGCTTTCCCCACAATCAAGCCCACTTAGCTTGCTACCACATTTGGAAAACCTTAGCAACTATTGTGCCTCATGAACTATTCAAGTAGAGATCCCTTTACTCTTTGTATTTTAAGTATGAGGGGTTTCCACAGTGCATTATATTAGATATTGTTTTCGGGATTCAACTGCGTTAAGTAAGTCATTCATTTGTGACCATTTCCATGAGAGGTAGCGTAACTGACTAATTTATCATGATTTTTGAATAGTACACTTAGCACTCATTGCATCGAGTGATGTTCACAGGGGTGAAGAAGTGGGATTGAAACTAGTGAAATGAATCACATAGCGTCAATCATCACTTCCGAGGCTTGCACCCAGTAACTAGGACTTCCCAGGAGGTCACCCATCCTAGAACTCCTCTGGCTCAAGCGCACTTAACTATGGAGTTTTCCCCACAATCAAGCCCACTTAGCTTGCTACCCCATTTGCAAAACCTTAGCAACTATCGTGCCTCATGAACTATTCAAGTAGAGATCCCTTTACTCTTTGTATTTTAAGTATGAGGGGTTTCCACAGTGAATTATATTAGATATCATTTTCGAGATTCAACTGCGTTAAGTAAGTCATTCATCTGTGACCATTTCCATGAGAGGTAGTCGCAACTGACTAATTTCTCATGATTTTTGAATAGATCACTTAGCACTCATTGCATCGGGTGATGCTCACAGGGGTGAAGAACTGGGATTGAAACTAGTGAAATGAATCACATAGCGTCAATCATCACTTCCAAGTCTTGCACCCGGTAACCAGGACTTCCCAGGAGGTCACCCATCCCAGAACTCTTCTAGCTCAAGCGTGCTTAACTATGGAGTTTTCCCCACAATCAAGCCCACTTAGCTTGCTACCCCATTTGAAAAACCTTAGCAACTATTGTGCCTCATGAACTATTCAAGTAGAGATCCCTTTACTCTTTGTATTTTAAGTATGAGGGGTTTCCACAGTGCATTATATTAGATATCATTTTCGGGATTCAACTGCGTTAAGTAATTCATTCATATTATATTGTTTTATGCAAATGAATTTTATAAAATAATTGATATTTGAATTTTCATATGATAGCCAACTACGCAGACTAATTGGGGAAGCATATTTATATTAAAGTGGGAAGGTGATAAAATGGATCAGAATGTTTTCTATCACAGTTAATGGATTGACATTCATCGTCCAAAATAGTTTGAAATATGGTTTAGTTTCTGTGATTGTGCTTGACCGAAACTATTTTGAAATATGTTTTAATTTGTGCATTTGTTTAATCTAATTATTTAATATGATTTAGTTAGCTTACTAGTTTATTATTTTTAAGACTCGACTTATTTTGAAATTGGTTTTAATTATATTTATTAAATTGAAATCTAGTTGGAGATGTTTAGTTACATTTTAAAATTCATGAAGTTGTTTCCTTTTTCACCAATATCCATGTCCTCAAATCTCTCAACTTGAACTCCCAACTCGTTGACCCCAAAAAGGTTAACCCGATCCTTAAGTCCACCTTATTTACTTTCAAAGACTATTTATGAGAAGAATGAAGAAACTTCTATGGGATCCCCCTATCCCATATAGTGGCCAATACCTTTATGGAACATTTTGAAACTAGAGCTCCCAGTTCATGGCATCTCAACTCCAAATGCATTCTAGTTGCGGTTTGTTGATGACACTTTTGTCATTTCGCAACATGGACCTCTTGCACTTGATCCCTTTCACTCCCATCTTAATAGCATCTCACCTCATATCCATTTTACAATGGAAATTGGGTCAAAAAAATCTCTTTATTTCATATATTTCCATGTTACCGACCTCCCCAATGGCTCCCTCTCCCATGAAGTCTATAGCAAAAAAAATCACACCAACCCTTGTCTCCGGTGCCTCTCTCATCACCACCCATCCCAAAAGTCTGGATTTCTTAAAACACTTTTCTCATGAGGCTTAAAAATGTAAGATGTAAGATTTTTATTATTCATAAAGTCGATAAATGTATTTAGGATTAAGGATGGACCATATTAGCTGGTTAGAAACTTCCACCAACTCATAATAATGTGATTAATCCAAAAGAAATTTATGAACCTTAAAAATATCTACTCCCAATTTATTTCAGCTGAAAAATCTCATCTAGTCAAAGCTTTCAAAGAAAATGGTTATTTATTTTCTTAGATCTCTATCTCAAACCACTTTCTCACCCTAAACCCACAAAGTTCGATCTCTCCCCTTCTTGGTGCCAAGTCACCACCGTACCTTACATTAAGGGAACCAATGATCTTATTGCTAATATTTTTGCCAAGTAGAGGATAAAAATTGTATTCAAACCCCACAAAACCCTTAAGAAATTATTTTTATAAGCTAAATACATATTTTATCCCATGCTAGTAGCAAGTATCTATAAGATTCCTTGTTATTTACATGGGTAGTCCATAACCTTCATTCTAAATCCACCATGTCTCATCACTCACATAAGACAAAGCATCTAATTTTATTTGATCATTTTCAAATATTAGCCTCTGCACCTTTCTACAACTAGTGTATCATTAGTAAAGCCCTTGAAATAAAGAAGAATAAAAATAGAGAAAAACCCTTATAACTTTAATAAGGAGTTACACACTAAGCTAGTCCTGAAAGCCCATCATTTGAGTCTTGCCCATATCTTTATCTCTATCACCCTCTTTTCTCCATTATCTTATCCTTTCATTTATTATTTATCTCTTGTGGGTGACCAATTGTTTGTTAACAAAGAGCGAGGAAATATGGCTTTTCAATAGTTCTTTCCGACCAGTGAACATGAAGACATAAAGGTTTCAAGTGGAAATCCATCAAAATGAAAATAATCTGTTTTTCCTACTATAGAGTCTCCCCGATGTGGGTTTTCCATGGAAATAATTGAAGACATTACATCATCTTATTCTTCTCGTTGGAGATCCACAAAAAAGTAGAAGAAGATTTTGGAACATTTATATGAAGCTGGTGAACGTAACCATAGTTGCAATCGCTTAAATGGCATCACAAAGTTACTTAAAGTTCATGGTGATGTAGAAGCCAAGAATGTCTGCTATTGGTTTCAGATTCTCACTCATGTAAGAAGCCATCACAAAAAAACAGTGATGCAAGAATAGTCTATGAATCAAAAATCAACTGTCAGAATCTGTCAGCCTTCAATAGGTTTCGCTCCACCTTCTTCACCTTCCAAGGTGAAATATTTGAACAAAAATCAGGAGTAGCTATGGGTTCTCCATTTTCACCTAATAGCTAGTGAACGTAACCATAGTTGTAATCGCTTAAATGGCATCACAAATTTACTTAAATTTCATGGTGACGTAGAAGCCAAGAATGTCTGCGATTGGTTTCAGATTCTCACTCACATAAGAATCCATCACAAAAAAAAAATCGTGACGCAAGAATAGTCTATGAATGAAAAAGTAACTTTTAGCATATGTCAACCTTCAATAGGTTCCACTCCATATTATATTAAAAATGGCTAAGTAAATTGGCAAAGGAAATGGAAAAGTATTTGGGAAAGAAACGTGGCATTTTATTTATGAAAATAATGGAAATTAGGGGAAAAGGAAGGTGAAATGTTACATGTTGCATGAAAGGAAGAAAATAAATTAAAATAATGGAAATTGAAGAAATACAGGTCTCATTAATAAAAATAATTTTGAGGATCAGTTGGTAGCTTTTGACTATTTTATGGTGCAACTCTCTCTCTCTATTCTCTTTCTCTCTCTCACTCTTGGACATAGATAATTCTTGGAGAATTTCAGCAATGGACCAAGGGAATCAAAGGAAGGAGAAAGAAGGAAATTAGATCAAGCAAGGGAGAGCAGGATCAAGCAGCTACAACAAGATTACTTGCATGTACAAAATTGCATGTGGGTTTCCTCTTCAAATTTGGCATGCATGGTAAAATCATGTGTGTATATGGTTCTAGAGCACTAAGGTGATTCTGATTTATCTTATTTGGTTAAGCTACATTTTTGAAAGGTTTCAAAAGTGATTAAGGCTGTCTCTGAAAGAAATAGAACATGGCGTAGGAATTCCTAGACCGCAGAAGGTGGGATTGAATTAATGCCATATTTTGTGTACCTTGGTGGGCCTAGGAATCCTCGACTCGCAAATGGAAGGATACACGATAAAGCCTAAAGTCATGTGCCCTCGATGAGGACTTGGAATCCTTGACTAGTGAATAACAAGATATACGGTAAATATTGGAGGGTGGAGTCTCGTTTAGGCCTAGTAATCCTTGAGCGGTGAATGGTGGGATATACGGTACCTAGAGAATATGAGGTAGGAAAATTCCTCATGGTGTAGGTTGAGAAGTACTATGGCATCAATCCTTATTTAGGGCCTAGTAATCATGTGTGGATTGCGGTAAAGCATGATGAAACCTATATTGGTTTTGTTGTTAGTACCAAAATTACACTTAGGATATGTCACAGGGATGATTCACTGCATGAAATCTTTGGTTCAACCAATATATGGTCCGGTGGTTCATTGAAGTCCCATACATGGTTGGCTTTTTCATTCATTAAGGAGAGCTTCTTCTCCTTGATATATCATGTGTAAACGTATTGTATTATATATGGATTTTATGGCTGTTATATCCTTATTATTTTTGTTGATCATATGATATTTGTGAGTATGTTCCCATGCATAATTGATTTATGGCTCTCATCATGTTTTGATTCGAAATTAAATGTGAAATTAATACTTGTCATAATATATAATAATGTAGATATTGTCATGAGGTAAAAATTCTTCCTTACTAATCTCAAATAACTATGAGACCCTATGCTCAGATCTCTTGTTATGACCTATAGAATGTATATTTGTGAAATATTTAATGAAATGCTTGTCATGGATAGTATGGATCAATTCAAACACTTATATAAGTGTTAAGTGATAGCATTAGTCTCTTTGCTTCATTTTCATTATTAATTTTATGGAAGTTTCATTGACTTCTCAGCGGTGGCCTGTGACCTAACCCTGAAAAGTGGCTCAAAATATGGGGTCACTCGCACAAAATTGCCTAAAAAAATCCATAGTGAGTGGCATGCCTTCCCATGGGATAAAATGGAAGGCTTAAGTCACATGCATGGCCTATTATGAGAGCTACTAAGGGTTCAGATGAGTAAAATGCCAAGTTATTTTATGGGTTGTTCAAGTGTAAGAGTTAGCTATCTTCTGAAGAATTTTTAGCATGTATGAAAAGTAATTTTGGTTTCTTTTCTTCGAGCCCACAGTCGTAACTGTACATGGAGAGTGGATAGTTGAATCACATCATAGTAGCCTCCTGTCACATGTTACCTTAGTGGACCAGTTAACTTGGGTAGATGTGGAAAAAGTGTGTTACATTTTATTTCAAGTAATTACACCAAATTAAAGTTTATGTTTGGTATAAATATTTAAATATAATTAATGTTTAATGATGCATCTCAAAGCCTCAAATATTTTACTCTATTTTCCAATTTTCCTATCAAATATGATAGTTTAATTGTATGTTACTCATTAGTCTTTCAATCTCATGGAAACTTTAACATAGTTGTATATTTTTTATTATGTGTTCTATAGTTCAATTTTTTTTTACAACATTTGGTATTGTTCTCAGTTTAGTATTTACAATATATTTACTTATAGTATTTACAATACTCTTCTAGGTCTGCAAGACCCAACATTTATGTTGGACATGTTCTTCACCTTATCAAAGTATTTAGATATGTTTACACATCTTGAAAAATAAAACTACTCCAAATATGGACTCCCATCGGTTTGTAGAAATTAACTTCTTCGAATTCTAATTATTCATGATACTTATAAAACCAATATTCTTCTTCAAAAAAAAAAAAAAACACAATATTTCTATTCTTGTTTCACATTATTAATTTCATGGACTTACATCAACCTTCCCATAGCTACATATTCTTTTACGAGGAATTTATTACATTTCAGTTAACCATTTCTTCCTTGTAACTCATGACTGAGAAAATATGCAGTTAACCAATGTAACTCATAACTGAGAAAATATGCAGTTCACGACAATGATAGAATAATTTATGTTATGGAATTCAACCATATAAAACAAATATCTGTTTTTAAATTTATGCTGCCACCAAATGACTAAGGAGATAAGGTTTCTCCCCGTGACAATCTAGTTCATGTAACCTTTACCAATGTTCCCCTCGAGCTGGTTCAGTTCAACAACACAACTGTGCATTTAGACATAATCTATTTCATGCAACCTTTACCAGTACTCCCCTCGAGCTGGTTCACTTCCACTTCCACAACACAACAATGCATTTAGACATAGATAGGTACGACCCATGTCTTATCTCTTACGTTATAGGCCCAACAGGGAATTCCACTCGCTAGCTCAAGAATCCCTTTCTCTTGCGTCTTTCCCTTCTTCCACAACATCACTTGAGGAATTGAGTTTTATATCTTATTTTTTACCTCCTCTAACGAGTTTTCAAGTCTTTAGGTTTCCTCATGCTTTTTTCCCTCTCACTTTAGTGATTGGGGGTATTTATATCTAGGAAGAGGATTAATTGTCTTAACTCTATGGTAAGTAAGCTCTAGGTTAGCATATTTTTTTCTTCAATAATTCTTTGAAAACCCAAAACTGAATTTAAATTTAAATTAAAATAAACTTTAGTTATTATTATCTATTCTTTTAATTTTGTCTCCCAATTAGTACAATAAATGTAAAAAATATTTGTTAACTACAAGGGGATGTAAATAATATTTGTCAACTACACATGAGTGTAAGCTAAATACCTTTTAAAATGCTATATGTCAAGTCTACACTAAAAACTAAATGAATTACAAAGATCCTTTACCAATTATATTTAGAAGTAGAAAAATGACTCTATGTAAAAAAAAATAAAAATTGTTTGATATATA
This sequence comes from Pinus albicaulis, assembly GCA_034641835.2. NCBI lineage: Eukaryota > Viridiplantae > Streptophyta > Pinopsida > Pinales > Pinaceae > Pinus > Pinus albicaulis. The sequence continues at coordinate 809,718,054 of CM076583.1, read as the reverse complement.
TTATTTTTATTAATAATATTTAAAATGTTACATATCAAAATATATTTAATAATGTTATATTTCAATTCTATATTAAAAAATAGATAATTTATAAATCTCTTAATAAAACTTATTAATGGAATAATATTTTTGCTAATATATAATACATATTAATTTTTTTATTATTAATATTTTTTAAAGGTTATGTATTGAGTCAATGTTAATAATGCAATAAATTATATCTATATTTTTTTTTAAATTTAAATTATTTTGTTTTTTAAATATAGATTATGTTATTTAATATAGATATTAATTTTTTTTTATTTTTAGTTAACAAAAAAAATTATTAATAAATTTTTATTTTAATTATTATGCCAACTCAATATTAATAATGCAATAAATTACATCTATAATTTTTAATTTAAATTATTTTGTTGTTTTAAAGATAAATTATGTTACTTAATATGGACATTAAAAATTTGTATTTATAGTCCACAATAAATATTTTAACCCAACTTAATAAATTATTATTAATAGAATAGTATTATTAATAGACTAGTATTTTAACCCAACTTGAATATCAATTAATGCTATTTTAAGAAAGAATTTGTCAAATAAAAATGTGTTTCTTATTAATATTTATACTCACAACTCCACTCCTCTTAACCAGCAAATCCAAGTCGTGCTTTATTTTTATTTGTTTTAATTAAATAATTGGGTTTATTTTTATTTGTTTTAATTAAATAATTGGGTTCAAAGTCAGGTTCAATATTTAAAATTTAGTCGCAAAATTTATTATTTTTAAACATTGAGTTAAATCACACCATCACCTATGGTCACCAGTAATCAAGATTTAAAATTTTTCCCTGTTTCATCATTTAATTTCCTGTGAGCCATCTTTGACTTAACGTTATGTGCTTTCGTCTTATTCTGCAAACGAATATTATATTTAATTCATACAACTCTAGCCCTATCTCTATTTATGCTTTCACCTTCCCTTATTCTATTAGGCATCCCATCAGCCATCCCATCATCCGTGCCTCATTTCTTTGTTTCTGGAATTTTTATACTTTCACCTCCCGTAATTATGTTAGCCATCCCATCATTCGTGCATCATTTCTTTGTTTCTGGAATTTTTGCAATTTTCTCCATATCAATGGCTGTTTCGAAATTCGTATTAGTGTTGGGCATTTGTGTTTTCGCCCTCTTCCTACCATCTCCTGTAAGAGCCGTAGACTACGATCATGCGTCTCGAAACCCGAGGTCGGCACCGTCACTGGGTAAAATACCACTGAATCACAGGTAGTTCTTTTGTTTTTCCATATATAATGATTTGAATCGCTAAAATTATGTCTCTCCAGTTAAAGTGTTAAAAATAATTATTAATATAATAATTTGTTACTAATTGTAAAATTGTTTGATGTGTGTTTTTGGGGCCGGTAGTGTTGCTCAGGAAGGGTCAGTATGTGATGGGGCCAGATTGTCGGTGCGCAAAATTTGTTGGGATTGGTGCTGCGAAGTGTGCTGCATGGAAGTCGTAAAGAAAGTAAAGAAGCCGCCGGATCCATCACCGAATCACTAAATCAGTGGATGGTGCTGCACCGAAGACGCTGATGATGGTATTGCACCGACGAGGGGTATTGGTACATAGGATGGGGTATTTGTACATAGAATAATAATAATGTTTGGGTGTTGGATAACAGTGAAGACCTTAGTTATGTTTCATGTTGCAGCCATGGAGATGACAATCCATACCTCTATAGAGATGATTATTTGTCTTAAAGTTAAAAATAAGTCAAGGTATTATATGGTTGTAGAGAAATTAAATTTAGGGCATATATATAAGAAATTAACATGGGAAAGGGATTTGGTGTTAATAGTCAAGGGGGGCTTATTATTAATTTACCCATTCACCATCTAAAATGAAATGGGGTGGTCATAGGACAAATTTAGTCCTAACAAGTATATGTTCAAATTTCGAAAGGAAATATATTAGTTATATTCATTAAGGTGCTATGTGGACTGATAACTTAACGATGAAGAGAAACAAACAATCCATACATGAATTGTATTAAAAAAATAAAAATAAAAATTGGGAAACCGAGATGTTACACAAATTAAGAGTTGAATGCATTAAATTAACTCCTCGCTTGTTATCAAGCTATGTTATTAGTGGGTTACTAGGAGGAAAACATGTTTCATTCTATTAGAGTGAATTTTGCTTCATATATAAATAGAGTAGTTGAGTGTTGATATAAAAAGAGAAAATAGAAAGGTTTTGTGTGTTTTTTCAGCCCATGAGCCATCAGTGTCACTTATTTTTACTTGCATCCATTTACATTGAAGGAAAGAGAGTAGAGGAGCCTCACCTTCCAACTAGGTATTTCCCTTTCCTACATCGAATCTTGTGTCCTTATAGTTGTTAATGATTTAATTTTTATATTTTATCTATTTTCCATATTTCATATATTCCATGCATAATCATAACACAATAATTAACAAATCCATAAATCTAATGGAATATACATGCAACTTTAGGGATCATATTAACATTAAATCATATTTCTTTGGGTATATTATGGGGAGTTACAAGGGATCTATATCTGTTAATCTGAAAGTCATAAAACCTTATCAATGGATGGAAAATATGTTAATAACCCTTAATATCTTGCAAATCAAATATTTGTGTAGTTCAAAGCATAAGATAGAGATATAAATCATAATGTAACCTTCTGTAATGATCCTCTTTTTCACCAATATTTTTTTTTTTTTTCAATAACCTTAAATCACTATTCTTAAATATTTTTATCATTAGTGATATTCTCAATTCCCTTAAGTTATAATTCTGAACCTCAACCCTCAATTGTTCACTATAGAGGGAACAACTTAATAATTTATAAAAGATTTATCATAAAAATTTTATACCATTTATTATAATTGTAATAGAGCTTCAACACCTATGGTTATTGCACCTCTTAACTTTTGCATATCCAATTTGTTTTATTCCTCAATTAAGATACTCCTACAAACCCTATATATGCATTTAATGATTATGCCACAATAACCCACTCTTTAATTTAATATAATTACTCCAAATTCAATCTAACAATTCCTTCTTTGGTTATAACTCAACTCTACTCATCTTACATACCTTTCTATTGTGGCATCACCTATACCTATTTATTTTGGCAAATGTATTTTCATATTTTATACCTTACGTTGACATTTTTATTACCCAATAGTTAAATGTATGCACTAAGTGAGTATTGGGTTCTATTCGATGCTAATTCCATTTGGTTGAACTACCATGAGGATTTCCACTTACCTTATCGTTTATGACAACATTAACATTTAGTTCTAACTACATTTCTTGTATGTTATTTCAATTGACACTTATTAATTATACCATTCTTGTCATTCTAGGTCGGTACACTTGCCTTAAAGTCATTCTCCCACTCGTTTCCACGAGCCACATAAATAAATATATTTTATTGTTCCACACTACGGTTTCGAAATTGTATTAAAGATCTACTCTGCAATTGTACACTTCACATTTAATGTAAATAGGGTTTTTTTCATATCAATTGGACGATCCTAGATCTATGGGAGAGCTAATGGATTTACAACACTTGTAAGGATAGATTGGATTAGGGTTTTGAAAACTCGATCCCTATTAATTCCAGAGTTTTAACCCTATTATACTTCTTCGGTCGTTTTTCTTCATGAGTAAATTTCTCTGGTTTCTCTAACACAATATGAATAAGGCGGAATATACAATCTATGTCTTCTACGGCGTGCTATGACTCCATTCTTACGCCTTCGCCATTACACACACAGGTAATCCTCATTTTATTCCACCATTTCAGCTTGAATACATTTCGAAATCATATATTATGGTGACTGTGTATTCATCTTCTAATCTTGTAACTTTTCATGAACTCTTTTGTTGTCTTTTGTTCCAAAGATTAACATTCTCGTTATTTATATATTTGTGATTACATTGAAATGTTTGCTTGCTCGGCTTGTAATGTATCTTTACTGTTAAATTCCCATAATTTTTCTGTGACTTCTGATTGAGATTCAACTTTGAATCACAATTCGATTTTGGGTGCGTCGTATAGATTTGGTTATGGTTTCTCTTGCCATTTAATTTCCCTAGCTTACAAAGGCTTACCTTTAAATCCAACTATGGATTTCAATTCGACTCTTTATTTGCTTTGCATCTGAGAGGTTTTCCAATGAAATCAGACAATGTTAATTTTTTTCTAATTCGATTTCTTATTTATGCCTGTATATGACTACACTGACATGAGGGAGAAATTGGTGACTTTCTTCTTCATTCTCATCCAGTTCAAGAATTTACTTCGGCAATGTCATTGATATGTAACGAGTAATTCATCTCAGGAACTCAAAGCAGTTTGCTTGTGCCCTCAATTTTTTTGGTTTCGAACTGATAATGAGTTCTTCCCAATTTCACCTATACGTAAGTATACATCCACGTTAGATAAATTTTGGAAATCAACTTTCTAATTATTCCCCTTTTTTCTTCTGCGTTGACATTTTAATCTTGGTTTCTTATTCCATTCTGATTGATCTTCTTACAGGGATTTCATCTCGTTTTTCCTCGCTTTATAAGGTAAGACAATGTATCTTTGTTACGAAGTTTCATTTTTATGTAGTCATCAAGTCCGACATCAAGCTCAGCCTTTTAACAACAACCGATATGTATTTATATACAGGTTGATTCTACGATGGGTTCCATGCTTGCAGAATTTGATGGCAGTATTATATCAGAATGTTTTGGGTTGTTTTTTTTAATGATTTAGGTTTTTTCCCCATAAAAATCTTCAGATATACTCTATAGAAATGATACTATATATATATATATATATATTCTTACACTACAATAACAGTCAACGTTTAAAATTCATAACTGAAAGCTCTTAATTTCACTCCAACTTACCTCACTGTTTAATTCGAAATTTTCATTTCTGTTGTTCTGAGAGGTAAACAGTAGTCTATACTCATGATTATATCTGAAGTTCAGGTCATTATAAAGTGTTGAGATCTGCTTGCACAGGTTAAATTTTTTTGTTCCAGTTTTCCTTAATAATTTGTTTTATGTTTTCGTGACACCTTGAAGTGAGGCATTTATGAATATGTTCAGCTTAGTTTCGTGTACTTCCTATTTACAGAAGGAGAAATTATATATATATATATATATATATATATATATATATATATATGGAATTTTACTAAACAATTTATTTATCATGACAAAATGCCCTTTTAAATCGTAATTCGAGTCAAGTTTTTTTTTTTTTTTTTCTTTTATATATATATATATGTCTGCTTCATTTTTCTTTGTTTATCTGTGGATTTTAAACTATTAATAATTTCACTACTACCATCAGAGTAGGAAATTCTCAAGTAGATTTAGAGTTATAGATATATATAATTACATATATATTAGCCAAAAATAATTTCATATCTTATCGAGTATGCAGAAATATGTTCCACAGTATTTACTTTTCAATTTATTTTATTGATATGTTAAATTTTCATAATGTAGACTAATAGTAATTTCTATAAATGTATTACTATACTTAATGGTGTACTGTTGTATACTTTCTTGAATTCAATTCATGAGAAATATATGTACTTCTGGAATTTTCCTTTAGAATAGAAAATATAGATTAATTTCCTGTAATCAAATATTTTCCTTGTGGAAGTAATTAAGCATAATTTAATATTTTATACTCTTTAGATTCAAATATTATTTACTTAGCTATGAAATATAATATTCTAACTTTTTTTTTCATGTACATATAACAAGCAGATTAAAGCTATAAATATACATAGTCTGTGGGAGTAAAATATATCTTTAGATTTAAAACAATATTAGTTTAGAAATTCTAATTGATATTTCCCAATAGATTCTATTCCTACAACTATACATATTTTAGAGGATTATGTATTTTGATAAAATCTATTAAATGTAAGGAATTTAATATTTACAGCATGAAAACTTAATACTTTCAATCTCAATATCAATTTAAGCTTTCACAATACAACCTGTAACAGAAATTTATAGGTTAAGTGTGCATACCACTATTTCTCTATGACCAATCCTCCCAACCATAGAATTCTTCTATCTCCAGAATTCACCCCCGAGTTGAGATCCTCCCAAGAACAGAATAACCTCAGTTTGTTCTGGAGCAGCTTACTTAAGCTATGCCTTCCCTAAGCCTGTTTCTAAATTTTGCGTCCAGAATTTCAGGATGCTTTCTTCCTATTTTGCCTAGGCTTCCCTCAATGAGGGACTTTAAGGCTTCTTTCTGCTTTTCCAGATTTTTCTACCTCTTCCCAACTACTTTCTTCTTCATTGGGGAATTTAGATTTTTCCTCTTTAATAAAATTTAGAAATATTTCCTTTCAAGGCTTTTTGAAAGGTTTTGGGAAAATTCTCACCCTTTTTCCATACCCTGATGGATCAGGCTTGTGATCTCCAATCTCATCTAGTCATAGTACACCCATCAATATTCCATTTATTTTTCATTAATAAATATTTAAATAAATTCACACAATAATTCTCCATTGGGGTCCACTCCCCTTTGGATTTATGTTCAAATGTCTAACTTGGAAATCATAGAAACTTGGGGTGTTACACCTTCCTAATGTCGGACCTAACCATTGAAATTAGGATATTGAGAGAAGATGGAAATTATAACATTGAGGTTAGATAAGAAGGGAGATCAAGATACTACGAAGAACGAGAGAGGAAGTTTAATAAATAGCTCAAAAATAATAAACCCAGTTCTAGTTTCATGAACAACTCATATTCCCTATTCAAGATAGAAATGAAGGATGATATGAATCCGTATTAAGGTGAAATTTAAGTTTTGAATTTAAATCTCTGGCCGCAATATTTATAACGATATCATGTTATTCAACATATAGAGAAATGACAAAAAAAAAATATTTTCTCCATTGAATTTAGAGGGCCATGTCATTACATGGTGGGAAACACACACAAAAAACTCAAGGTTAGAGGGAGATACTTTAGCCACCTTGTACAAATATTTCAAAACTCTTATAAAGTCATTACTTACCCTATTGAGTATGTGGAGAACGGATGGATTTGGTAGCATTAATCCCTTAAGAAGTAGGGGAAAGTTTACAAGAATACAATATAAAATTTAGAAAGATGGAAATAATGTTAAGTATCTCTCTGTAAAACCTAGTTGTAATCCTCCATAATATAGGGGGTATATATAGCCATTTATATAAATAAGTGATTTTTTTTAAAACCAAAATGTCGATAAGTGTAACACTCCTAGTTTCTATGCTTTTCAAGTTAGACACTTGAACATCAATCCAAAGGGGAGTGGACCTCAATGGAGAATTATTGTGTGGATTTATTTAAATAATTATTAATGAAAAATAAAAAGGAATATTTATGTGTGCACTATGACCAGATGAGATTTGGAGATCCCAAGCCTGATCCATGAGGTTATGGAAAAAGGTTAAGACTTTCCCCAAAACCTTTCAAAAAGCCTTGAAAGGAATTATTTCTAATTTAGAATTTTTAGGAAAAATGTAAATTCCCCAACGATGAGGAAAGTATTTGGGAAGAGGTAAAAAGCTGGAAAAGCAGAGAGCAGCTTTAAAGTCCCTAAATAAGGGAAGCCTAGGCAAACATGAATAAAAGCATCCTGAAATTCTAGACGCAGAATTGGAAACAGTCTTTGGGGAGAGCATAGCTTAAATAAGCTACTCCAGAATAGATTGAGGTTGGTCTATTCTTGGGGAGGATCTCAGCTCGGGGGTGAATTCTGGAGATAGAGGAATTCTATGGTTGGGAGGATTGGTCATAGAAAAACTGTGGTATGTACTCATCTATGATATTTTATTATAAATTTTGTTATGAGTTGATAATATGTTATATTGGATTTGAGAAATTAAACTAAGAAGTGGTAGATAATAAATTCCTACATTTAATAGAGTTAGATAGAAGAAATTAATCTTCTAAATTTCTGTATAGTAGCAGAAATAAATTCTAGGAAATACTATCAGCCAGAATCTCTAAACCATAGTCTAGTTTAAATATGGAGATATTTAAATAATCCTAGAGGTTCTTATAAGATAATAATTTTAATATACTTCTATAGTATAAAATAAACATTCTGTTGAAACTCTATTAGGTTAGCTATAAGAAAATCTATACCTAGAGCTAGCTAATTCAATTTAAATGATAGAAAATGAAAGTGTCAAATATCATTACAACTATTCTGAAATGAAGTAAATACTTAATTATATTGCAGAAGAAAAATAAATAGTAGAAGTAGAATTAATATACTACTGGCTAGTGCATTATATAAAAACATGAGTAAAGTCAATAATTAGATTTTATTTCAGAAACTAATGAAATCTGAAATCTAATTTCTATTAGAATAAAAGTATTCCATGAAGTAACGTTTGTAAAGAAATCATGGCTATTTATGCTGAAGAGATAAATACATGAGAATATTTATTCTAAGATAGAACGGAGAAATGCTATTATATCTAAATACTGCCAATTAAAGATGCTAAGAAAGGGATATGGAACCTTACTGTTTATTTTATTAAGTATAAGGGTAATCCGGAAATAAAAAGGTAGAGCCATTATTTTTAATGAATTTATTCACCATATTACTTCTAAATCAACATAAGTTATATTATGATAATTATAGTAAGATATGAAAAAATACTTTGAAACATCATTGAAATCATTATTTTATAGGATCACCTTACAAAACAAGGCGAATTATTTCAGTTGAAAATTAAACCTTAAGTAGAATCTATATACAGAGATGAAAGAATAAATAAATAAATATATATATATATATATATATATATATATAAACTGATAGCAATTTTCATTCACCGAAATTGTAAGCATTATAAATTGAAATGAAAAATAAAACAACATGAGAATCGATACATTCATTTATACATAATTCTATAGGAAGAGAAATTATATGTAAATGTATATCAGTGTAAGCCGTATGATACTAATATCATAAGAGGGCACTTTGGAAAATTATATAAAATTTAATTTTAAACCAGATAAAATAGTACTGATATTGAGAATCTGAAATCCATACACCGGCTATATTAATAATAAAAAATTACAGTCCATAGGTATTGTATGGTATTGGGAACTTTAAAAAGGAATCTATCTATAATTTCCGTAGAATAGCCAAGAGGCTAAGAAGGCAATAAACATATTAAAATACAATAACAATGGTATATTCATAGCTCCGTTGTAACAGACTAGAAATAATCGATGAAGAGCTTGTAAACCAACCTGTGTAGAGGGAAACAAGTCAAGTATTAAGAAGAGAAATAGTCCGAAAAGATAGAGTATCATTTTGACAATGAAGGATAGATGATAAATGAAAACGTTACCTACGTCACATAGCAGATAAACATTGAATTAGTATGTATAAAATAAAATGAAAATTATTTCAATTTAATAAACCCAGATTGACATTACTAATTACCTGTGACAAACCCAAAGCTATATATTGTTGAAGCTCAACTTCAATACATAGCCGAAATCGATTTCATTTTAGAATCGAGAGACAGAAATGAAAAACCCTATACATAATGAAATGGGTGAATCCATAGAAGAAAATAAAATACGATTTGGGGTTTTAAAACTCCCATCAAATATGAAAAAAATACATATAGAACGAAAACGAATTAAGGAAAGCTAACCTAAGGTTTCTCTGAACAATAATAGCCATCATCGTGGTAAAAATAATCTCTGCATTTTTCCATTAAGGCCGTATGAAATACATAGGAGGGTTACAAATACAATCGGAATAAAAAAATCAAAAACAAAATCGTATTTCATTAACAGAGCTATATTTCAGAGGTATCTCAGAGATGAACGAATATAATGCAGAGTATAAGTTGAACGATGTGTAAATATTTAGAACTAAACTAATAATCAAAATCTTACCAAATATAAGAGCTTCATATCCAAAGGGATCGGTCTATGAACCAACAAAGAAAAATCCTCATCATAGTTCAGGTATGAGACGAGGAGAATTCAGCCAGAAGCAAACAAGTTACGATGTAAAAAGATAGGAAAATGAAATATCAACCACTGATAATTAACATTAAATATCAAATGAATGCCAAAACCCTAATAAGATCGAACCCTACACATGTCTCGACCTGCTTGAATCGTATGATTCAAGATGGAAGAATCGATGTAATTTATTGCAAAGGACTATTGGGAGTAGTTCCATACGGTTCAATTTAATACAAATATATGACTACAACTGTAAGATCTAAGTTATCAAAATGACGGAATTCGAGAAAACAACATGAAACAAAACCTTATGTGTGAGAAGCAAGTTAATAAACTTGATGGTAAGAAAAATTAAATGTTGTAGTTAATTCTGGAGTACAAACTGACCGGATTGCCAACGCATGACTTGACATGCATCTCAATAAACAATGACAATTACATGCACTAAGATCGAAATCAACATTCATTCTAGAGAAATTTTATAGTGAAGCAGTTCGATGGTATAAGTGAGTTCTTTAACATTATTAAAAGTGAATTACGATTTACTCAATACCTTAATCGAATGTTAATTCATGTGGTGGATAATATATCTTAATCAAATGTTGATTTATGTAGTACAATGGTACTATTATATGAATTATGTATGAATAGAATTAATGGCAATACATATATATGCTTAGGTCTAATGGAACCATCGAATAATATATCTACGTTTAGATATAAATTATGAAGTAAAAAAGAAACGATTTCTATATTTCTTAAAGTAAGATAAGGAGAGTAAATAAGGTTGGAATTTGGGATAGGTAGTGCATGATAGGATCCATTATAGAGTGTGGTAAATCTCTTATGGAATAATAGTTGGAAAATTATTATACTTAATATGTATAATAATATTAAAGTTTTCCTTTTTGAACTATGAGATAAATCCTTTGTAAGTAAAATTCCTATGTTGAAAGGCTGAGTTAATAGCCAAAATATTAGAAAAAAATTATATATATAGAATATCAAAGTTATATCGTCAGAAAGCGACGAAATGAAAAAAAAAAAATTTGAGGTATGTTACAATAAGGGTTGTGTATATATCCAATATTTGTGGAATATAGGATAAAATAAAGGGTAATCAAGTGGGTCAAAGAAAAAGGAAAACAAGGAAACTTCCAAAGAGGGCAAGAAGAAGTGAGAAAGGGAAAATATGAAAAGGCCTTAGCCACAACACACTAGTTCAAATATCCCAACAACCACTATAACAACTATAAGTCTTCTGGCCATACAAGCGAGAAGTGGTAGAATTTGCATCTAAAGCTCAAACCAAAGACCAAAAAAAATGCTAAGAAAATAAATATGATGCTCACATATTTGAAAAATTAGCTAGAAATCAACTAGGATATGGATGAGAATATTTCCTATACATAAATGCATAAGAATTTGTATTTGAGTATCCTTCAACTCAATCAAGATAAGGAAATGTATATAATATTCAATATATAGATAAAGGTTAAAATGAAAAATAATGATGCTCCTTTTAACTTAGGATCACAATTGAATGTCATAGAAATATATCTAGTTAAGAAATTGGAACTTGAGACTGATTAACATATTATCCCATACCCATCATGATAGTTAAATAAAGAGGTATATATAAATGTAAAATAATAGTAGATAATCAAATTTCAAGTTAATGTTTATTTTTTTATGAAGTAGAATTAGATGTAGTTCCATATATGTGGAGTTTTATTTGGGAGCCGATATATGTGCATCGGGGATGTGATGTAATGTTCCTTTCTGACCCTTAAAAGAAAAATGAGGTTAATTCATAATATATCTATATCCCATGGGACATTGACACCAAAAATAAAAGGGTTCAACATAATAAAATAAAAAATAATAAAAGAAAATGGGTTAAATTCACTTTTGGGAGATTAAGTGACTCATTGTATTACCCATGATTTTCCGAGGAAATTATTATTAAAATGGAGAAGGATATTGAACGAGGACATGAGAAGAAATATTGAGGAAATTTACAAGGAGTTGTAGGAGTTTTCGAGAAAACGGGAAACCGTACTATTTCTACTTTAGATGTTGAAATGCACACTCTAAATGAAGATCATTAGTTTTACTGTTGAAATACACACCATAACAATTTTTTGTGTGTAATAATTTATTTGTGGCCAATATGATCAAACCCAAGAATGGTTTCTCCAATCGTTATGCAGGCCAAGCCTAATTCTTTGGAGAGTAAAGTTTATTGTATTCTAGTAATTAATCTCGTACTTAGTAGAGGCTAAGTTCATGAATTTTTGGAGCTAACATAAACATTTCATGTAGGGCACATTCACTAGATCCTAATGTTTCAATCTATAATCATTTTCTTCAGCAGATTCTAAGGTTTTTTTCCAATCGAGTTGTGGTATTGCATTAGGAGCCAATATATACATTTGTGCTGGGGGAATTCTATTTTTTTCTTAAGGTTGATTTGATCACATTCGTAGGGGTAAATTTAATTTGTTTGAAGGGTTTGAGATTACTGATTTAAAGAGTCTAGATTTGTCAGACTCCTTCTATTCAAGTTCGCCCTATTCACATGGGTCAAATTTTTACATTTAAAGGATTGATTTCATCTAGTGCAAGTTTCCATTTCCATGAGAGGAATAATCAAGGTTGATATATTAAATTACTAAATATGAGATCAAGATTTCTAAGATTTCGAAGGCATATTTATGGAGTAAAAGTTAATAATATTTTATAGGCTGAAGTACCAGCAATCAAGGCCAAATTCTATGATATATTTGAGGGACGATTTATTGGTTGAGAAAGAATTAAGGGGAAAAATAGAGAATCCTCCAAGGCCACATTCACATAGTAGAGGAGATTGGTTCTAAGGCTAAATTTCTATGACAAGACGTTGCATTTCTTGGTTGAGTTTTACAAGGTAAGTGAATACATATTTGGCAAGAAATTCGTCTAAATAATGTCTCCATGTTCCATCTCCAAATTAATATGTGAACTTCCTCCTATAAATTTCTCCAATAAAAATAGATTTTAAATTGAAATATTCATTTGTGGTGTTGCACTTATTTTTTTAATTGTTGGTGTTTTCTGAAATGTAAAATCTTTGTGGATTTATGGGGTAAAATTATTCCATCATTACTTTATAAACATAATCCTTTAACGTCGACATGCACAGGGTCAAGTTTAATATCATACGAGTAAGTCCCAACCGGGCCAAAAAGTTGAGAAGTTTGAGTAAGAAATATATTTTGTTATTTTTAAGAGAAAAGTTAGTTGACATAAGATCTAAGTCATCCGTGGAGGAGTGGAATAAAGAATAGAAAGAAAAGCTCAACGAGTTTCTAGAAGAGTATAGTAGTGTGGTCCCAAAAGGGAAACAACACAAGAAGGAACTGGTGCATGAGATCTAGCCATTGCCGAACTATCCATTGATAAACATTGGGATGTAAAGGTAATTTATTATATAATAAAATGAGGTGAAGAAGTAGTTTTTGCAACTACTATAACAAGGTATTATTTGACTAGACTAGTACCTCAGCATGTGCGTCACTCATCATTGTTGTGTCAAAGAATGATATAACTTGATGAATTTGTATTGATTACATGGAATTAAACAAAATTATACTCAAGAATAATTTCGTCTTATCCAAGATAGGTAATTTTTTAGATTAGTTGCAAATTTTTTAGATTAGTTGCAAAAATCTAAAAATTTCAACAAACTAGACTTAGATTCAAGATATCATTAGGTTTAGGTCATAGAAGAAGATACGAGAAATACCACCTTCAAAACTAGGAAATATTTTGTATGAGTGGTTAGTCATGTCATTTATCCTATGCAATGCACTACCTATGTTCATCGGGTTTACAAATGATGTATTACACCTTTTTATCCATTCGTTTGTTATTTTTTATTTGGATGATATGATAGTGTACACTACTACCTAGGATGGGAAAATCTCACACTTGATGTAGCTGTTAGAGACATTAAAAATTATCGGTTGTTAGAAAATATTAGGAAGTTTGGGATTTCACAACAATATTTTGTGCATATAAGAAATGTAATATGTGGAGGACAAGTGAAGATAAACCCTACCCTGATGGAGGCCATCATGAGGTGCTCAACTCCTACTAATGTTTCTAAGGTCAACAGTTTATTTTGGGTAAAAAAGTACATGAGAAAATTCATATTCCAAGTTTTAATAGTTGTTATGAAATTCCATGCCAAAATAGCAAGTGGAAAAAATTTCCAGTGGGGAAAGTGTCACCAAAGGGACTTTGAGAACTTAAAGAAGAATATTTTTGAAGCATTCATTATAACATTACTAAAATTTTAACATCCCTTTGAGGTGGATACCAATGTGACTCGGTATGTTGTGAGAGAAACTTTGATGCAAGGAGTAAGGCATACATATGCTATTATTATGAAGTATTTCATTAGTTGGTTCTAAACAACCCTCCCTACCATAAATAGCTCTATGACCTAGTGCAAGCTATGAAGAATTGAAAACACTATTTAATGGGGAAGGAGACAATAATCCACATAGATCACTTGCCACTATAATTCGTGCAAGACCAAAGAAATCTACAATAGACGAGGAATTAAAAATGGATGGGGCTTTTTAGTAGTATCATTTAGTGATAAAATACAATAAGGGAAACACAAAAACATTTATTAACATGCTTTCAAGCCAACCATATCAAAGATCACATCTTTAGGAAAATATATATATATATATATATATATGTGTGTGTGTGTGTGTGTGTGTGTGTGTGTGTGCTATTTTGTGTTATATAGTTAAATACAAATATAGTAAATGCAAGTTACAAAATCATTACTCAACTAATAAATTTAAAAAGGGTGGGAAATAAGAGATATATAGTTGTCATGTATCATTTTTTTTTTAAATTGTACAAATATGAGAAATTAAAATTTTAAGGAAAATTACAGTTTACAGATTAACTAGAGTCTTAAAAATATTGTTGAGAATCACTCATATTATGTTAAATTATGAAGAGCACATTATGCTAAATCATTATAAAAATATATTCAATGTTATATATGTGTGTGTGTGTGTGAGAGAAAAAGAGAGAAATGTTATAACTATAACTATATTATATATCTAGTTAAGTTGTATATATATGATATTTATAGTTATGTTATACTTTACAAATATATATATATATATATATATATATATATATATATATATATATATATATATATATATATATATATATATATATATATATATATATATATATATATATATATTCTTTTCTTGGTTTGGTTAACAAATTTTAATTAAGTAAAAAATATGTTTCTACTTTTAATTTAGTTAAAATATTTTATTTATGTACAATTAATTTCATAAAACAAATTGCTCTATTTATTGGGGAAAATATTTATTTAAATATAGTTTTATTTAAATTTAAAATAAAAAATGAAATAAAATTTCTTATTTGATTTAATATAGGTTCATTATGAACAACCATATTCTTTATGTCAAATTAAAGTTCCTATTTATTTATTTATTGGAGTTCTATACTTTAATGTTTTTTTGCTTTGAAAATTGTTTGGGCATATTGCTCATAATATTTGTTGTAAATTTAAAATACATTTTTTAATAACAATAAATAAATTTGTTTTGAAAATCTATTTCGGTAAAATCATAGAAAAATGTTTAAAATGTAAAATAACTAAAAATAAAATTTACCATAGAAAATGTTTATTATAAGAATGTTAATATTGCAAATAACCAATAAATTTAAATAATAATAAATACAAATTAAAACCTAGACCAGCCTAGATCTATCTTAACTCCGGATCTATAAAGCACTAGGAGCTATCAAATAACTAAAAATGTAAAAAATAATGTTTTCTCTTTTGAAAATTGGTTGGGCATATTGCTGATTAAATTTGTTGTAAATTTAAAATGCATTTTTAATAACAATAAATCAATTTGTTTTGAAAATTTATTTCAGTAAAATTGTAGCAAAATGTTTAAAATATAAAATAATTAAAAATAAAATTTACCGTAGAAAATGTTTATCATAAACATGTTAATATTGGAGATACCAATACATTGAAATTATAATAAATAAAAATTAAAATCTAAATGAGCCTAGATCCATAAAGCACACGGAGGGATCAAATAGGCTTGGTATATAATTAGATGTTGATTTCTAGTCCTATTTGATATATTTTTATTAATTTACCATACCTCTTTATACCCCATTTATATTTATTTATTTACCATACCTCTTTTATAATTATGGTATTTGGCCAATGGTATTAATAATAATTTGTCCCATGGTACTTGGCCCATATGTTTCACCTAAGTAGTTTTTTTTTTTTTTGAGTTTTTGCAATATAAAGAGGTTTATGGAGTAAATACAAAAAGCAGTTTTATTTATTTACCATACCTCTAGACTATTTATATATTTTTTTATGTACTATACCTCTAGAGTAAGTATAAAAGTAGGTTTTATTTATTTATGATACCTATGCTTTATTTGTAATTTTATTTCTTTAACATGCATCATTTTTGGACGTTCCTAAAGCTCTTCATATTTTAAATTTATAGGGTGAAAATGTGAAGTTGGGTTACACTTTTGTGAGAATCGTGGGCGGAACTCTTTTTTTGATAATAGTTCGGCTGAAATTTTACAAAAGTTCAGCTGAATTCTTTCTGCTGTTTAGATTGAAAGTGTACTCACAGTATTGACAAACATATTTTTGGCCGGAGATGGGAAAACCGGCAACAAAAGTTCGGCCGAAATTTTAAAATAGTCCGGTCGAGCTCATATTTAATAAATATATCACCCGCGAACTATTATCATTTTCGTGCGTCTCCGTTTGTGTTTGAGTTTCTATTCGCGGGTTTCGGTTTGAGTTTTTGTGGTGCTATTGCAGCTGCTCTGTTGCTGAATTGGCGCCTGTGAATTACTGCTCAAGAGTTGTACTGCTGCTCAGGATTTGTTCCAGGTAAGTAGCTGTAGTCCTGTCGAAATATAAAATCAAGATAAAAATTCATCAAGCTATACGAAATGCCTCAATTTAAATTGTCTGATTTCAAAACTTTCAATTTTATTAATACAGTGGCAATTTATCACCTAGTATAATTTATCACCAGTGCTTGCCCCCTAGCTTCAAAAAATTGATATTTCACATTCACAGTCAATAATAAGCATGCGACTCACAAGTCCTCCACATCTTATCCTCGATTTTTAATAGAATCCTTGCAAGAATTCCAATTTGTGTACTGTACTTTGCATTTTCATTTCTGAAAAATCCAACAATTTCATAATGGGGAGTTAATTAATCTTGCCATAATTGAGAATTTGGGTAGAGATATCCCCACTTCTATATATATCAACATGGAAATAACTATTTCATTCTCGAATTTCACAGAGAGGAGCAAAGTCGAATACCTCATTCAAATATTTCATAGGGAGGAGGAAAATTGTTTAGGCTGATACTCTGTTTTTTTTATAGTATTAGTATTATTTTAGGAAAAAATTTTAGGCTGACACTCTGTTTTTTTAATAGTATTAGTATTATTTTAGGAAATTTTTTTAGGCTGACACTCTATTTTTTCCTTTCTAAGAAACTGTGTATTATTTTAGTAAAATTGTTTAGGGAAAAGTTTAATAGAAAGAACCTCTCTGAAGAAAATTCTATTACAACCACAGGTGGAAAATTCATCCACAAGCCTATTGTGCCAACTCAGCCGATGATGCAACATCTGGTTAATTTTTGGGCTTGCAGAAAATATAAACAGGAATAGGTAAACGAATTTAGGGAAAGTGAGAACAAATACATATGTACTCTGAGAGGAAGTAGAAGACTTTTAGGCGGAGAGACAAGCTCTGAGAGCTTTCAAAATTTGACCAAGGTCAAACATGTCATTGGACCCCATTGAAATATTGGTTTTCCCCTTCAAGTTGAACCACTATAGCACAACCTCTAGATATCGGTTGATCCATTACACCATCAGAGACAAAATATGGCTTGTCTGTCTCGAGAGATGGACATTAAAAACATTACACCTTCAAAATACTAGACCAAAAATGAAATATAATATGTTTATTGTTCCCAAGGAGAATATAGAAATTAGGTGTTCAAAGTCAATTATGTTTTCTTAGGTTGTCAGAAGTACTCAAACATTGAAAACACTCTTAAAACTTCAACTAAAGGTCTAACCCAGACGTATTATGCCCTGCTTATATCGTGCACCTCTATCAAACAGAGAACACAGAGCACATGAACATATATCTGAAAATAATAACCATTCATCATAGATGAATAAAAAACCTCTTGGATGATGTTTTCGACCCAAAAAATGCCTTAAAACACATCATTCAATCCATTGTCCTTCACAATTTATGCCTAGGGCTGCAGATAATGAAGTACTCTTGCATCTCTAACCCACCTTTCAATCCACTGACCTGCACAATTTATGCTAGGGTCGTAGATCATGGATTAATCATGTAATATCACCAAAATATAAATAGAGAGACTGATCCTCTAAAGCTATGCACCACAAACTAGAAAGTACACACTCAAAAGGAGTTTTAGATCTATAGACCTCATACTTCATGAGATACCTGTTTCTTGATGAAATTTCAAGATAATATTCTGCTATCTATGGCCAACTTGCAAATGTAGAAGAATATATTTATCCTGCAGCCCAAGGACCAATCACTTTCCAAATCAGGGATAACAATGACTAGATACAACGTTAATGCCAAAAAAAGACAACAAATACTCCACCAAACCCCCTTATGTAGACACTGTAATAGATCAGAAAAGTCAAATACTTCATTCAAATATTTAGTATTATTTTAGGAAAATTGTTTAGGCTGACACTCTGTTTTTTCCTTTTTGAGAAACAATGTATTATTTTAGTAAAATTGTTTAGGTCGATACTCTGTTTTTTCCTTTTTGAGAAACAA
The DNA here is from genome assembly GCA_034641835.2 of Pinus albicaulis. Classification (NCBI taxonomy): domain Eukaryota; kingdom Viridiplantae; phylum Streptophyta; class Pinopsida; order Pinales; family Pinaceae; genus Pinus; species Pinus albicaulis. The sequence goes on along the minus strand of CM076583.1, from coordinate 809,699,027 downwards.
TGTATTATTTTAGTAAAATTGTTTAGGTTTTCACTCTATTTTTTCCTTTTAAGAAACTGTGTATCTTGATTGAATGTTTTACCCCACCTGGCAAGCATTTAATGAACTTCAAAATCTTTACAATCAATGATCGAAACTTATCTACCCATGGTAAAAAATTTAATAAACTTTGAAATTTTTACAACAATTAAGAAACATTTGTCTTTGATAGTATTAGTATTATTTTAGTAAAATTGTTTATGTTGTCACTCTGATTTTTCCTTCTAAGAAATTGTGCATTATTTTAGTAAAATTGTTTAGGTTGTCTATCTATCTTTTCCTTTTGAGAAACTATGTATCTTGATTGAATGTTTAACCTTGTTTGGTAAAGCATTTTTCTGAGAAATTGTTCACTATTTTAGTAAAATTGTTTAGGTTTTCACTCTGTTTTTTCCTTTTGAGAAACTGTGTATATTGATTAAATATTAAACCTCGTTTGGTAAAGCATTTAATAAATTTCAAAATCTTTATAGCAATTAAGAAATGTTTGTCTCATAGTATTTTAGTATTATTTTTAGTAATTTTTTTAGATTGTCCATCTATTATTGAAAGAAATCCTCACGAGGTGATGCATCAAGGTTTTGGAGTTTGCTTCAACTATTGACAATTTAGTTGCACGCAAGCATTGTTTTGTTCTGTGTGGTTTTACTTCTTGTTCACCTTAACATGTAGATCTATATATATATATATATATATGTGTTTGTGTGTGTGTGCATCAACTGAAAACAAAATAGCTTTAAGAAATTCGGAGTGATTTACATATTTCTGAAATTCATGCTAATGCGCTATAGTTCATAACTAGATATTTGCATGTTGTTTCAGTTTAGCTTAGTTCATATTAATTCTATATAACACTTTAGATTTTCAGAGTAGATTTTTCACTTGAACCTTGCTAAAATTGTTTTGTTTACACCAATTGAGATAAGAATTCATCAAGTTGTAAAAAATGCCTCAATTTAAACTATCTGATTTCAAAAATATTAATTTTACTAACCCCATACACTGACAATTTATCATCTAGGATAACTTATCACAAGCGCTTTCCCCCTAGCTTCAAAAATTCAATATTTCACATTCACAGTCAATAATAAGCACGCGACTCACAAGTCCTCCACATCATATCCTCGATTTTTACTTCAAAATCAACTGATATATCATCTTTATTATCAGATATTTTACTCAACTGATATATCATCTCAATTATCAAATATTTTACTTCAAAATCAACTGATACATCATCTCTACTAATAGGTATCGGTCAACTATAGAACTACATATCCAGTCAAGATCCTGGTTTAAGTGTAAATTTTTTGAGTACTGCATATATCTGCAATTAACATAAAAATTAGAATACAATATAATATTATACTAAACACTTCATGATACAAGGATGAAACTACAAAATAACCTTCTACTCAACCTAAATATTGAAATAAAAAATTGAATAACATTATACTATTGTAACCAACATCATTCCAAGGACATTAATTCAAGATAAAGTTATCTCTATGATAATGGGCAACATATCTCTTTCAATATTTTCAAATTTTCTTCCAATACAGATAACCGAATAAATTATTTGCACAAACAAAGTGGGCGGGGTCAAGGTGGTCATGTAGCCAATCTGATATATGCACAAACATTAGCGGATTCCTCGGTTTAAGTTAAGGTGGGCGGGGTCAAGGTGGTCATGTAGCCAATCTCATATATGCCCAAACATTAGTGGATTCCTCGGTTTAAGTTAAGGTGGGCGGGGTCAAGGTGGTCATGCAGCCAATCTCTTATATGCACAAACAAAAAATTATACCATTGAAATTTGATGTCAATCAACATAAAGTTTCAGAGCATACAAGGACTTGCAATCCTAGGAAATTAAATGCCCATTGAGGAAAAAATTCAAATAGAAAAACATGAATTTTTTCCACTAAGAAAGGCCCCCCCATAACTTGATTCATATGGCTTGTACCTTTTGTAAAAATGATGACAACCTAACAAGATTCTGGGCCGCATTCTGTTTCTGTTATAGCTAGTATGGGCTTCATGTTGATGTAACATATCTCAACCAACAAATCTTTTTTTTTCCTATTCTACACACCATTTATAACTTCTTTCATTATATACGAACAGAAAGGTACCAAATGTCTAACCTCTAGTTTTAACTAGCTGAATATAACTTGCCATCCTCTTGTCTCCTCTAGGATAGTTTCTTATTCTCCTCACCTTAATCCTCTTCCATTCACTTCTTACCCCTAATTAATATATTACCATCTTTTAAATTTTCTATAGTAATTATATGGTGAGTTTTACCATATGAATCTTCAACATTAACATCATGCTTATGAGGTAATATATCTATTCATTCAAATTTTGTATTAGGTTTATTTATATATGATATATAATAGGATTATATATACATATATAAATCTTGGTTTGAACATAATATAAGTCTTTCTCATAAACATGTTATTTCATTTCAATTTACTACATAAATCATTGGGCTTATCTACATATATAATTATATCTCGAATTATTATTCTATCCCATTGATTTTGCAACACAAATTATATTCGATTAACTCTACGTAATGGGAGACATTATGGTGAACCACCCATTTGGGATTTAATTCACTTCAAAATTCGAGAAGATCACTTGTGGATTGCATTGATAGTCGAGAACGATAACATTAATTTGTAAGTCTCTTCGTATTAGATGGAATTGACATTTTCAAGGTTTCCAGCTCATAACTGTTCCTTTTCTGAGCTATTGTAGTTGACGAAATCTCCAAGTACTATTTAACGTATTTAATGAACTTATGACTATAAATCTCTGCATTTAATAATATCAGCCTCCACCTTACGGTTCTCTAACTCTCAGCCATGAATCATCGATCCATAATTCAAACTCGTCAATGGTTGCCACTTGTAAGGCCACGATGTGTTAGGCTTTCATCCAAAATTCTTGTTCTTGAGGTTACTTTTCTCATAGAGAGGAATTCATTTCCCTCGCTGAAGTTTTTGTGTTCAAGCTCTGGTTTTACTCTCAGAGCATTTTACACATCTCTTTTATTTAAGGGTGAAAATGTGAAGCTGGGTTACACTTTTTGCCCTTTTTTGAGAAAATTTTTTCATTTTTTTCGGTTCTTCAACTTTCTGCAAACTATAACAATTTTTCTGTGTAGAATTTCATTTTGCGGTAAAAATAAAAGTTGTGAGAAATTTTGTTAGTTTTCTATTACTTATTTTTTGAAATTTTTTTATGCAGATTTGATATGTCAACTTAGCGTTTCTTTGAGTGTGTGTTTCTTAACAATCAAAGAATTCATAAGAAGTCATGTTATGTGGCAACGTTGTATTCATTGAAAATTTGTGTTTTTGAAAAAAAAAAATGTGTTACAACAATATAGACAGAGTCTACTTTGGTTTCGTCATATTTACAAAGAAAATGGATGCATCTTAAGCGATTCAGGATCTTTTGTATTTTATACAAGAGCGAATCTGTAATGTGGAAGGACATAGAGACAGAGCGAATGTGATGTAGTCTTAAAGGAAGTGTGTGATGAGGCTAAAATGCCTCAGAATTGTAACCTAGTTGTACATTATAGAATTTGTGTGTGTTGATTTTTAATTTAATCATAGTTCGTGGGTTATGGGTTAAATGTTTTCATTGATGAATTATGATCGACTATCGATCACTGAAAGGATTGATAGAGATCCAGTAAATATTGTTATAGTGTAGGCGTAGATGATGGTGGATTTATTTTACTGAGTCCTGTGTATGAACTGAATACATATGTGTTCTGCGCAATTGGGATAATTGACATCGAATTTCATATGAACCCACAATACAGAATTCATTGGGAACTGAATAGTGAATGCGTTTTAGACCCGTGTGAAGGGTTCAGTATAGTTGTGTAAATGGTATAAATGGGGAGTAGATGATTTATGAAGGGCGCACTGGTTTCAAGTCTCTGGTTATCGAATGTGTACTGAACCTCTATTTTATACAGTCAGAGTTTAATCTGCAATTGGGTGTGTTAATTCATATTGAACTTTGTTGGCTTGAATTGATACACGATTGAGGTCGTTCCATAGTATTGAGCGGAATCGTGAGTCCGGTATGCCGAGGCATACTGGAATAAGGCGAAATCCAAGTTCATGAAGGTGTGAGAGAATTACAATGAAATTTCTGTATTGAATGCATCTAATTGAGTTGAGCGGTTTTGAAGAAGCCAGGCTTTTTCATCGCACCACCTTTGGTTCATGGATGGTTTTCATTCAAGTCAACCCGCTCAAATTAGATATCGACACATCATGGGATTGAAACCGCCAGTGTCACAAAGTTCTCGGACGCGAAAGCTCAGGAGTTTATTTAACGCGATCATCGCTCGATCAAATTTGTAAAGGATCAAAGGGCATCTACTCTTAAATCCGCACGGAGGTTAATCGAGGTATGGGGCTGGTTTCTTTGATTGTTTTCTCCCAGCGTCAATACTTGTGGGACCGACGAAGTTCTAGTTTTTATTTGAACCCATTCACAAATATTACATTTGGTGTAAAGTGTTGAAGGTTGGGTATTGATTCCAATTAAAGTTTTTCAGTCTATTATATTCTATGGTTCAAGAATGGGCAAGGAGGCCACTCTTCTATGTGCGGTGCTTGGAGAAATCGAACCTTAGAATTCTATGCGGGGCTAAAACCATAAGCCAAGAATTAGTAATTGTTTCAAAGGGGGAAATACTGATTCATTATATTATGATTGTCGAGAAGTTTGTGAAGAGATGGTTCACAATACACATGTTGATTGTATGTGTCCTCAATTGGCATAGCGCAAACAGAGTGGGCCATGATCCACAGGTCCCAAGATTGAAAGTTCAGGTTTATGAATATGTCCTTGAAGCAGTTTTGAGGTGAACTTGCTTATGTGGGGTTCGCTATCCATCAAGTGGTATCAAAGAAGGGAAAATGATTTCCTGCGGTGAAGAAGTTCGCGTACAAGGGAAGAAGAGGTACTGTTTTGTGAAAATTTGTAAGTTTGTGATTTTATTTTATATTGTGAAGGTAGCACCAGAGGAAGGTGAGAAGATGCAGCAGCCTAGAGCAGCAGTGCTCAAAGGGTTCCACAGGAGTGAACCAGAGAGATGCCAAAAGCCAGAGCTCAGGAGAGAAGCTTGGTGAGGTATCTGGTAGCAGGGAAGACTTTCTATTGCAGAGGTTTTGTTGCAGCTCATAGAGGACAATTCCATAGAGGATGCGGGTGGGAATTGTTCAGGAGATGTTGCTACAAGAAGATCACGAAGAGAAGTTCCACAGATGATGTGGTTCGACTTGCTGACAGCTGGAGAAGACATATGACCAGGAGGTCATAAATTTTTGTGCCTCGGGAGTTTGATGCAGGGGCATCCAGACAGATTTGGATTAAGTTTGAATATGAAACTGAAGAAGCTGGGTATGAAAATAGTTATGCGAAATTGGGGTGAAATTTTTATTAGATCTGCCATGTGTGCGGTTGAGGAGATGAATATTTCTGAGTGATTCAGGAGAGATTGTGGATATCAAGCGATTCGAGATCTTTTGTATTTTCTACAAGAGCGAATCTGTAATGTGGGAGGACATAGAGACAGAGCGAATGCGATGTAGTCTTAAAGGAAGTACGTGCTGAGGCTGAAATGCCTTAGAATTATAACTGAGTTGTACATAATAGAATTTCTATCTGTCGATTTCTAATTTAATCATAGTTCGGGGGTTATGAGTTAAATTTTGTCATTGATGAATTATGATCAACTATCGATCACTGAAAGGATCGATAGTGATCCAGTAAATATCATTATAGTGTAGGCGTAGATGATGGTGGATTTATTTTACTGAGTCCTGTGTATGAATTGAATACATATGTGTTTTGCGCGATTGGGATAATCGACATCGAATTTCATATGAACCCCACAATACAGAATTCGTTGGGAACTGAATAGTGAATGTGTTTTAGACCCGTGTGAAGGGTTCAATATAGTCGCGTAAATCGTATAAATGGTGAGTTGATGATTTATGAAGGGCGCACTGGTTTCAAGTCTCTAGTTATCAAATGTGTACTGAACCTCTATTTTTTACAGTCAGAGTTTAATTTGCAATTGGGTGTGTTAATTCGTATCGAACTCTGTTGGCTTGAATTGATACACAATTAAGGTTGTTCCACAGTATTGAGTGGAATCGTGAGTCCGGTATGCCGAGGCGTACTGGACTAAGGCGAAATCCAAGTTCGTGAAGGTGTGAGAGAATTACAATGAAATTTCTATATTGAACGCGTCTAATTGAGTTGAGCAGTTTTGAAGAAACCAGGATTTTTCATCGCACCACCTTTGGTTCACGGATGGTGTTCATTCAAGTCAACTTGATCAAATTAGATATCGACACATCACGAGATTGAAACCGCCAGTGTCGCAAAGTTCTCGGACGCTAAAGCTCAGGATTTTATTTAAAGCGATCATCGCTCGATCAAAATTGTAAAATATCCAAGGGCATATGCTCTTAAATACGCAAGAAGGTTAATCGAGGTATGGGGCTGGTTTCTTTGATTATTTTCTCCCAACGTCAATACTTGTGGGACCGGCAAAGTTCTAGTTGTTATTTGAACCCATTCACAAATATTACATTTGGTGTAAAGTGTTTAAGGTTGGGTATTGATTCCAATTAAAGTTTGTCAGTCTATTATATGCTATGGTTCAAGAATGGGCGAGGAGGCCGCTCTTCTATGTGTGGTGCTTGGAGAAATCGAACCTTAGAATGTTATGCAAGGCTAAAACCATAAGCCAAGGATTAGTAATTGTTTCAAAGGGGGAAAGACTGATTCATTATATTATGATTGCTGAGAAGTTTGCGAAGAGATGGTTCACAATACACATGTTGATTGTATGTGTCATCAATTGGCACAGTGCAAACAGAGTGGGCCATGACCCACAGGTCCCAAGATCGAAAGTTCAGGTTTACGAATCTGTCCTTGAAGCAGTTTTGAGGCGAACCTGCATATGTGGGGTTCACTCTCCATAAAACTGTAAGTTTCAACATTTTACGTCTAAGTTGTTTTATTTTGTGGCTTGGCTCGAATATAATGATATACCAATGGAAATATTTTGTTTTTATTTAAAATATGATTTCAGATATTAGCTTGCCCTCATGATTTAGTTTTTATTCGAACGCAGAGTCAATATTATATGGTTAAGTTCTAATTTCTTATTGATACCTAATTAAATCCATTAGTATCGTTTTAGTTGAATATTTTAAATCTCTGAGTCGTAATAGTGATTCTGAGTTTGAATCCATGTCATTTCATTGATTTTAATTTATTCTTCTTGGCATTGTTGAAGGAATCAATTCGATTCTTTTATGAATCAACTTTCTTACCATGACTCATAAGCTAGGGTTCTCTAATCTGTGGTAGGGACAACTTCTTTTCTCGGCTATTTGTAGAGGTAACTCCTCTCTGACATTATTCAGATAAATTAATTTTCAATTTGTAATGATATTCCATAAGGTTTTTATACCAACTCAGTTTGACTTATTGTTGCAGGACCATAACCTATTTGGTGTTTTTATCAATCATGTCTATGTATCTCTCATATTTATGCAACTCACGATTTTCACAAGTATGTTTTTTTTCATTTTGAACTTATACCTACATAATTAACATTTTCTTCTTTTGCAATTTGTACAGGTATCGTGAGATTTTAAATTTTATTTAGGAGCTCTCTTAAAATACTATTCAAGTTCTCAGGTAGGCCATCTGATTAATCATTTCTATATTTAATAAGGAAATAACATTTCTTGGATTTCCTTTGAAGTTCCGAAAGGGTTTCGGCGTTTAGCCCTCTTATTTCCCGAATCCCACTTCTGTGTTTTTTAAAATAGCAATTTTGCTATAAATATTATTATGGTAATTCGTACTCATCCTTACGAGAACTTATGGTACTTTATTACTGTAATAAACAAATATTTATATCAATCCTCTTTAGATTGATTCGTATTTTATGAAGGATTTAATCACTGGTTTGTACACCAGGAATATTCATGTTTAACTTTTAATACTTTATACGTAACTAAAAATTGTGGCTATGTATAGTTTAATCATATATTTCCCTTTTCCAGTGTTCTACTTCTATTGTATTAATTTATGTATAGAATTTAAATCATTGTTTAAGCACACTTTTCCTCTATTCTAAATATATATACACACACACACACACACACACACACACACACACACACACACACACACACACCGTTTTTTTCTCATGGTTTTCAATAGGTTCCAACTAAATGAATGCATAATTACATTCAAGTGACAGTAAAGAATTTACTCCTTTTTCCTATATTGTATCAATTAACAAATAATGTCTTTACTACTTTTAAATGATTTTATTTCATATAATAATTATTTCTTCTATAATGATACCAGAAGCTAGTGTCAAATCATTATTTTTATTGTTCTGTTCATAATTTGTTAGTAGGATATTTACCCAACTTGTTATGGATATATATTTTCTTATTGAAAGTAAATATTTGTTTACTTCAACGCAATTTCTTCTGTTGGAACAGAAATAAAACTTATTTTGATACATATACAGGTTTCTTCTTTGAAGAAGTGATACCAATTTTTTTTTTCATCGTTAATTTTGCACACATAATTCTGTATCATTGAATATTCTAAATTTTTCATACATTGAACAGTCTAAGTTCTCATTATAATTTCTTTCTAGTATTATAATTTCTATATAACAGGATTTTGAAAAATCCTTCATTTGAAATAGAAACTTAATTAATTTCTTAAAATAGTTTTATTTCTCTTAGAAATACTTTAGTAGAATTTAGCTTTCATGCTCATTAATTCTACCTTAAATACTCAAATGTCAATTTTCTAATTTCATTAAATCTACATATAACTTGATAATTCAGAACCAGATTACATTTAAATAAAATTTCATAGTCTATGGAATTAAAATATATCTTCAGATTTAAACCACTAATGGTTTAGAGATTCTGCTAGATAATTTCCATAGATTTTATTCCTACAACTATACAGATTTTAGGGCATTTTTTCCTTTGATAAATTCTGTTAAATGTAAGGAATTTACTTACGCACAACATTAAAACTTATTATCTTCCTTCTCACTATAAATTTATATTTCATAATACAATATTTAACACAACTTTAGAAATTAGGTGTGCATACCACAGTATTAGATGACCAATCCTCCCAACCATAGAATTTCTATAAAAGTTAAACTACAAGAAGAAAAAAAGGTAAAGGAGTTTTTGTTTGAACAGTTAAATGAGAAGAAAAAATATGTAAATAATAGAAGATGAAGTTTCCCTCTTAAAATAAGAATTTTAGTAGCTTAATTCAAATTTCAACAAAGGGACTGGATCCATAGATCATATTCCCACCATGAAGAGTTATCTTTGTATCAAGATAGTCTTTGCTTATCAAGAATGTGAGGCAACAAATTTTAGTGGTCCCCCAAGCTCATCAAATGAAATTCATCCAGAAAATATTGATTAGAAATTTATAGCATCCAACAACAACTCAGTTGAAGATCCAATGTTGGTAGCAGACTAGGAGAAGCATGTCCACTTAAAATATACTCGAGGAAATTGTGAAAAAGAGAATAATTCAAAGAATCAGAATGAAGAGAATGAATCCACAAGCATAAATGATGCAATAAAGGAAATGGGCATGGTTAATAAAAAATAATTGAAAAACAATAATGGAACATGTGTTGTTAATCGACAAATAAATATGACTCATGCAACAATTTAACAACAACAAAACATGAATCCTCTAGGAAGAATATTTGGAATATTGAGATATCCTTATTTTCCTAGGTATCAAAGTAAGTTCCTTGGTTATTGTTTCTCATGTACAATGTTTGGATACAAATCATATGATTTCTTGATCAATGACATGGTTAGATATAGAGAATATTTTCATGTACCTAGATGGATATGTGTGGACCAAATTAAGAAAATTTCTCAACCATATCCACAAGTATTGAATGTCACATATGTCACAATGAATTCCATACAACACGGGATTATAGACTTAACTCCAAATAGCACAACATAGAATGACTTCCTATTAGTGGTGATAAATGGAGAAAAGGTCAATGAGGACCTTAATTACATCTAATTCTTCATATTTAATCCTTTGAAGAAATATTCTTCAAGATCATTACTTATCAAATAAAAAATTGAAGCGGAAATTACATTATGAAGGTAGTATGTGGAATATGTTTTTATGGTGATATCTCAGATGAAAAAATCATACAGGAATGTAACAGATACATATGGATGAAGAAAAAACATAGTATCAGGGGAGTACAATAATAGTTCAAGCATGGTTTCATGGGGAGAACAAGAAGTATGAGGGGGATACTATATGCCATAAAGTAGGAAGAATGGTTCAATTAGGCCCATAGGATCATCTAATAATAAGAACTCATACAAGAAAATCAACACGACAATATTCTACATATATATGTGACCCTTTGCCATTAATTTCAAAGGGGGAGTGATTTCAAACATTGATGTAGATATTTAAACTGTGAGATTTTGCAGACATTGCACTTAGAATTGAGCAGGGAGAATTGAAAAGGCATATATTAGAGAGAAGTGCAAGTTTGAAGACATATTAATTATTTTTTCACATCTAACTACCATTGATGTCTATGGGACATAAATGACAAAGGGGGATATTGTTTCAATTAATGTTTTCATTGATAATAATAAGAGGTCATTGATGTAAAAAAGGATATATGAGTCAGCAATAGTAGTGCCATATTTGATGACCAAAGAAGAAACAGGACACTTTATTAAATGACATGGAAACTAGATCTTTCACAAGAATGATATGAATATATATGTGTTGGGATAATTTTGGATGACCCAAGTTTTATCTATACTACACACCAAAAAAACCCTTGATCATTGGTGCTTTCAGCAACAACCTGCACGCAGATCGTAGTATCACCTGAAGTGATTATGGGAGGATGAAAAAATAGGTTTGTGCAGCCTTGAGGGACTAGGAGATGTTTTATTATTATGATACATTATTCCTAGTACTTATAAATCACTTCACCACATTCGATTAATGATTTAAATATTCCATATAGAACCATAAACTATCATTGTGTTGAACTAAAATCCAACTATAATAACTACTACTCTACAATAGATAATAAGAAAATATACATATCAATCACATAGGAACACCAAATTATCATGGTTTTCCCCAGTGTAGGGCTATATCCACCAGAAATTTTGCTTAATATAATGAATCTTTAACAAAAAAGAGTTCTTATCCTACACACTAAGCTGGAGGCTTTCTACGCACTAAGCTACAAACTGAGGCCTCTGCGTACTCAACTGTAGAGCCTCTCCTTTGCTATCAAATTACAAATCACAATAATTTTCCCATAACACGGATTTGGATCAAAAATCATTTATTTGATAGTTATCTTCTTATTATTTTACCATATATACTCTATTACATTGTACGATTACATCATCAAAATACCATGATCCAGATACCATGGAATCCTTAAAATGAGAAACTATGATCCCAAAACCATTGATCCCTTACAAAATAATGCGCTTTTAAAAAAAGGAAGGGATTTGACCCACCCCGAAGCCCCTATGATAGCGTGCAATATAATAAAAATGCTCCACTATGTGGTACACTTCGTGCTCCACCCCAAAAAATTCAGATTCTTTGCTAAAATCTATGCCAAGTTACGTTGTGTAAAACATGCCCCCAACACTCACATGTGACTTTTCCCGAGTCAGTCAGCTGATTTTCCTCTAATATTCATTGTATTGTTTTTGTAGAAATACTACAGAATATCTGTGATCTTATTTTCTTCACTACATACTACCTCCAGCAGTTCTTTTGTCGTCAGTGTTGTAGCCTTCTCCATCACTACCTCATCTCTCTATCTACGCTATTGAATATTCTCGTCCAATTCTTGGGATAGTTGGAGAGCCTCATGCTACAATGGATGGGTTCTCTCTGTCAGAGTCTACTCTTCCTTCCTCAGCTCCTTTGTCTTCTTCTGGAGGGTATTCACCTCATTGATGTTTGTGAGCTTCTGTGAGATTGGTAGGGTTCTCATAGTTGCTAGAATCTACTACAACGGTTGCTTCTTCTGTTGAATATCATATTGTAGCTTCTACACATTTGGATCATCATACAACGAAGTCCAAATCTATAAGCTTTCATCCAAAAACTTCCCACAATCATCCATTGTTGTGGAGGTTCTGACCACTCCAAAGTTTAGGTCGACCTCCCTATGATATCGCACTTCATGTGGTGTAGTTGGTTGTAGCTTCATATGTAGGTCATTTATATTTATCTCATATTGAAATTGTATGTCTGTGATCTTACCCTTGTATCATTTTACTATAAGGCTGAGCTTCACGACCTTGTCCCCCACTGGTTCCTCTTCTTGGACATAAATTTCTGGAACTTCACGTCATGTTGCTTTGACCACCTCCTTCAACTTATACTTCTACTCTACTGCCTAATCCCTTTCCTCGATTGTCTAGTCAAGATTTTTCTTCAGTGAAGGTTGTTCTCTCTCTATCTGGATATTTAACTACGAAATGTGTTGTTCACATCGCTTTAGCTCGTCTATGATTTCTTAATGCAGCTCCCATAATATCTGAAGTGCCACTGCTACGATTTTCATGTTCACATACCTCCATTCTTTCACTTATTTTTGTACCTCAACAGATTCAAACTGCAGGTATTTGTGCTGCAAGTGTAGGCTCTACTAATATTTCTTCTTGAAGCCTTTGCTTTTGCTATACTGGTTGTCTTACTGTCTGTGCCAATACCTTCAATTCTACAATGCCCTCCCTGACACCTGTTAGAAGTTCGTTGTAGCGATCCTCTAGCTCATTCCATGATTATGTTATTTATTCCTGAATTATGTCCCTAATCTGATCCAAGTCCCCACTAGTGATGATGAATGGCGTTATTTCCTTTGTCTTGTGTGCCTTATTCTTATTTTTGCTTCTTATAGCAACTTTGGTGTGTGCTTTCCTCTTCTCTACGATAGATGGGTCTGTATTTGTATTTTCAGACTCTTTTTTGTGCTCATCACCTCTAAGAGGATCCTGGTGACGCTTTTCATGTTGCTTCTCTTATTCTACCTCTTTCTTATCTTATTCTACCTCCTCTATCAAAGTATCTTATGCCTTTGTCTCCAATTCAGTGATCCACTCCTCGGGTCAATACTGTATCAGTGCTGGGATATCTTCTTTTGTCACTAAATAGGGTAAGGGATGGCATGTCTTCATTGTGTCCCTACGATCTTGAATGTAACTTTTGTGGAAGTCAGCCTTGAAATTTGTGATAGAGTTATACTTCTCGTATAGGCTCGGTGAAAGGCAAGGGTGTTGGGTCACCATAATGTGTTAGTCCATATGATATATAACGAAAAACATTATGTTATCCTGTCCACATGTAAGTTTAGTGGTATACCATAGTGAGGCATACCGTGCGGCTTCAAAAATATTTGAGGCTACCGGAGGGAACTACGAATCTATCGACTCTTTCCATGCAACCATCTCAAAATCAAAATTAACCATGCGTAGTGAAATGAAGTACCTTTCTCCTAAGCCTCGCAGTAGTCATCAAGACACTCTTTGCATAGGTATGTTACCTAGTTGTACTGAACCCCATTAGCACACTATGCAGCTAATGAAACCACTAATGCAGGGAATTCATTACTACAACACTTCCTCATGATTTTTACAACCAATATATGTGCTACGAAGAAAATCCCTGGCCATTGATCAAGCTGATATCATAACCTCACTTCTCTTTAATCACTCCAAACTTTTTCTTCCTATTTTCTGTGACGACTATGTCCTAATATTTCCCAAAAAACACCTCTATGGGGTTTGAACCTTGATAAGGAAGTATTTTGATTCTCCATATCAGCATTGGGTCGATAGGGGTCCTCTTCCCCATCCATAAGCATCCATCGTGCACCAACATGAGTAGTTGTCTCACACAAGCTGTGCTTCCCAGACTTCTACTAAAGTGTGGCACATTCAACATGTTCAACAAACTTGACTACGCCAACCCAGCCACTGAATGGATCGTTTCTAACCTCGTCACACCACTCTCAGGGTAGTGCACTTGTTTTAAGTATCTATCTGGTGCATACAATAGATATTTCTTTCTATCAACAAAATCATAGTCTGCGAACTTTAGTTGTACAATATTTCCAAGGTTTTCCCCAATAAATCGCACTAACTCGATCAATAAGGGTGTGAACATATGGTGGGAGAGGTGATAGAAACACTGCACTATACATTTTCACTCACACTTTCTCGGCTTCCTCCTAACTATCTGTCCCATGTTCGGGTTCTTTCTGAGGCTCAATAGGTTTCTTTAAAATTTTCTTCTTCGTTCTCTACTATTTCTTCATTTTCTTACGTGGGGATCTTTGTTGTGTATGTGATGATGCTGCTGGGTGTGGTGATGCTACTGCTGGTGTTGGCTTGTGGATTTCATGAAGGATTAAGGCTACATTGAAATTTTAATTAAAGAAGAGTTGGAATGGCCAAATCGGAAGGCTAAGGGGGAATCAACATAACTCACTTAGCACGCTTCCCATGCATACCAATCACCATCTCCTTACCTGCTCCAAACAAGAGGCATAGTTTGCGGAAGTAGCGGCGCCACCCACGAAAGAGCAGGCCATAACCATTCCGATGACACTCAGAGGTGAAGAGGGTGGCGAGACTAACCTGTCGGAGGGGATGATGTCAGCATCCCCTCAGGTAAATCAGAGGAGCTCCAGGGGGCAAGACAGCGCTCGGCCCTCAACTTTCGACCCAACTATAGCTAGTGGGCCCACACATGTACAACTGATGCAGGTAAGTATAGGTAAGGTAAGTTCATCCAAGGTACGAGGACGATACCTCCATGTTAGGCACGTTGCCTCTAACCTACCCAACTGCCTTCGGCCAACGACCATGTGCCACGTTTCCCTCTGCTGACGTCCTCATGACGTCAAAGCTATAGTTGTCACCGCGCTCCACTGCCTAGTAAAAACCTGTCTTCACCCCAATTTTTACTCCCGACCATTTGAATTGGTTACCACTTACCAAGGTTTCTTACTCAGTTGGGCGCCCTGGTAAAACTCAAAGTATTGGTTTATTTTCCCCTCGCGTCGCTTTCACTGCTGCCTCAGGTATTTGGTAAAGTCATTTTTCCTATTTTCCTTTACTGTTTGTTCAAATTGTTATGGAAAAAAGGAAGCGAACCACCCTGAAACCCCGCAAGCCTGCAAAACCAAGATTTCTCCGAGTCCCGAACCACTCATGGATTCCCACTCCCAGCTTTGTGACATGGTTTACCCTTTCAATATGGCCCGTATTAAGACCGAGCTCTTAGAATTTAAGCGACAGAGTGAGGATTTGTTCATAGTTATTGATTGGGGGCTCTACTACCAAATTGAGCCAACAATCCATCCCTTCCCTAAGTTCGCAGCCTGGCTCATCAACATCTACATTGAATGGAAGGATATTTTCCTCTCCCCTTATGGGGTCAAATTCCTAAAAATTACCCCTCAGCTCATCAGAAAGGCCGTATGCTACCCCTCCGCTCAAAAGTGTGTTGAATTCACTGAAGTCACCCTCTCCTGTCATTTCTCAAAATTTCCCATGGAAAAACAAAGGGATTTCCACGAGATCATCACTACATCATGTCTATATTCCACCTCGCCTATAGAAACTATTATGTTGTCTCTATTTTGTGACACCATACAGCTTATCCTAGAGGTCATCTCGAGAATGTTGGGTTTAGACAACGCAAATAGGGTAATCATTGTTGGTCTAGGGTTTTTAGACCTTATGATGTAACCTGGGGTTCTACTAGATATCCCCACATTTTTTGCCTCCACCGTTAAATCTCAGTTCCAGTACATATCATCCTCTAGTTCCTTCAGATCATGTTCTTTGGTATTCTACCTATTCCTATTCAAGCATGTAGACAAGTTCAAGGGTTTAGGCCTAGACAAGTTCTCCATGACGAACGCCAAATCAAAATCCATTTTCGAATGGAATCAATCAGTTTGCCAGCACCCATTGGGAAAGGGGTACTTGAAATTCCTCACAAATTTTATGTCCAGGGCTTATGCAATCATACATGACAGCCACCCACCGATTATTTTTCCTGAGCAAAAGGAGTGGCTCCAGTTTAGTGAGATAGAGTGTTACGATGATTGGTACTTATTAAAATATCATACTGAGGTCATCATTTATCATGCCAAAGTGCCTCGCTACCATCTTCCAGTGTTCACTTCCATGAGGATTTTTTCCATTGAGTTTATCCACCAAGTTCTGAGTGTTGACCAAACTCACTTTGTGCCAGCGAAGAAGGGATATATCTTAAGACTCCCAAATGTCATAGGTCCTTTCACTATCAATTCGAGACACGCACTCACCTTTGTTGAGGAGGCGCTATAGAAGATGAATTTCCTGTAAGGAGATGTATTTCACTATGATCCTAAAGGGTTCATCACATGAAGAAATAATAAGATTAAGTCTTCAACAGATGAGCATGAACCTAGGCCTCTTATATAATGGAAAGCTAACTGTGACTCATGGCCTTTTGATATAGAGATGGAAGCTGAATCCCGAGCTACCGAAGGAAAGGGAAAAAATACACATGATGAAGTGGAGATCCTAAAGTAGGAGAGCCACCAGGAAGACCAGGAACACAAAAATGAAGAAGAGGAGGATCACCTCAGTAAGAAATAGATAACTAAAGGGCTGGGAGAATAGAACACCGAGCATATTGAGGATGAAACCTCATAGCTCACAGGCCATGGTAAAGATAGGCCAAAGTTTTAGCTCTCCTACTATTTTTCTTCCAATTCCATGCCTTCAAAGCTTTCATAGGTCGTTACCTTGGGTAAGGGATAAGGAAGAGAGCAGATTGAGGCGAAGAACCAATCTGCAAGAGAAAAAATGAAGGCAGAGTTGGCCCATCTCGTCGATAAGCATCACATTAGGTTCACTACAGACTTATATGTTGAGAAGGACCAGCTTATAGTCATTTTATATCACTCATACTCTCACCCCCTACCCCCAGGATCCAAGTACAAGTCTTTAGAGATGATTCCGGAGCTGGCCTCTATCCCCTTTCTAGAAAAAATGAACTTGCATAAGTCCATTGGGGAAATGCTACATAGAGAGGTGCTAAAACATACCATCTCCCTAGAGAAGGCTGAGAAGAGGCTAGCTCAGATGAATATCACTCTGCAAAGGGAAAGAGAAAGTGGAAAGGCTCTTGCCACTCAAATGGCATACTGCAAAAAGCTGGTAAGAGTTAAAGGAGTCGATCCCAATACAACAGTGCGAAATATTTTATGCAAAGCTGAATTGGAAGTGTAGGAGCTACAATGCAAGTTGAAAATCCATTGTTTAGAACATATCCAAACAGAGGAGCTAGCCAAATTTGAAAAAGAGAAAGACGCCCTCACTGAGGCACTTGCCCAGAAAGTTGAGGAGAATGCAGAATTAAAATGGAAGCTGGATGAGATATAATAGGATCAAGATAGCCATGTGTGTCTAGTGCAGGTATCATAGGACCCCAAAAATGCTCCAGAGCATTTGACCAAGGCTCTGGAAAACCTGAAGATTTCTGAGGATGAAGCTTGTACCACTCAGTGACTCCTAGATGAAGCCAAGGCAACCTTCATAGAAAAACAAAGGATGGTCTCATCCCTACAGAAAGAGGTAGATACCCTTCACAAAGAGGCTCAAGAGTAGCAGAAGCCAATCAAGGATTTGAAGGCACAAATTAAAGGTAATATGTCATTAGTGGAAGCCAGGAAAATAGTCTAGACTAAGATTATAGCAAAGGTGAAAGAGCATTGGGAGTGCATCACGTTGGCCAATGATAAGAAGAATGCCATCTGGGATTGTAAGGTAAAGTTGGAGGGAGGACGTAGGGAAGGAAATGAGAATATAGCAACTTCTCAAAGATATATTAGGTACATCAATGAGCTCCCCTCTGAAGAATTGGGCATGCTGGAAGTGGTCAAGTTGTTCAAGACCATTATGGACGTCACCAAAATGATCCAGAAGGAAGAGGCACAAGTAAAGGCATGAAGATATTTGGCACTCATGAAAAATGGAGTGGAGACCTTTGATTGTGAATGTGGTAAGTTAGTGGAAGTCGGCCTTCCCCCATGCTGGGATTTGTTAGCGGCATTTCTCACCTAGACCACTTATGATCATAAGCTGTCCGAGATCAAGTGTAGGGCCGATTTGACGCTACAAAAGACCTCTCATTTAAAGGCTGAGACCTTGGTGGCAACATTATGCAAGGATTTATTTCTCCTTTCCATGTTCAACATGTTTTTCACTGCTCATCTTGATTATAATGAGTTGACTCAGCTTCAGGAATTATTAAAGCTTTTTAGCTCCGCTCCTCTCCCTGTTGAAATTATATGGAAAAGATGCTACGATTATTCACATCCACAAGATCCGTCTACTTCGCATCAACTTCCACCTCAGCCATCTCTCAACTATGGCTCTTCCTCAGCTTCAGCGCATCCACGTAGCTTTGGGACTTCTTCCACTCCTTTTCGTCCTCATTAAAGATGTCAAGATCAGGCCCATGCAGCCTTTTATTTACTTTTCCTTTTTATTTCTAGCAATGTTGTAAAATCGGGTGAAATCTCGATTTCACCCTAAGTACTATTTTATTGTTATGTCTTTGTTGTAATCAGTGACGAAGAGTAGTTATATTGATATGTTACAGTTATATCGTATCGTATTTTATTTTTATGGGAAACAAAAATATCAAGAAAGAATAACTCTCTGAAAAATATTTGGTCGATGGCCTTGATTGTAAGAGACTATAAAGACTAAACTCAACAAGTGTAGACGGGTTCTGGTTTCTGTTGAAGTTTTGAGTTTAGACATTGTATAGCCCATTTTTTAATGACTATGATAAGCTCTAAATGCATATCTTGAAGAGTTTTTTTGAGAAGATAATATAATAATGACTTGTTGCACATGGATTCCAATTTGACTGTTGAATAGTATGTATGTATCTTTCGTATGTTTTTTTAACTTTCTAATTCTATTTCGTTGAATTCTTCTTCAATTATATTTTGTTTGGAATGTTGGTCACTAATGTTTAACAAATGAATTTTCCTATATCCTACTGTGGCAAAATGGTACTCATGAGTTAATCACTTGGTCACCTTAATTGGGCTCGACGCATGATTATTGTTTCATAAATATTATAACAGCCACTTTCCTCTTTAAACTCTGAGAAGGGCGAATTATTACCATATAATAAGCATGCCTCCCTCAAACTCTCCTCCTCTGTTCATCTGAGCATTCATCCATTTTAACCCTAAGGTCTATTCAATGGTTTCAAACCTGGCCCATTCACAACATTTGAATTTCATACGGCCTCAAACCCATAGTGAGTTATGTCTAGTATACATCAGAGTTAGTTCCATTTCTCCCATTGTTATCTATAACCACCAAATAAATAAATCTTATAGAAGTTAAATTTCGAAGAGTCTCCCCAAAGTGAAAGTTAATATAAGGAAACCTCATATTCCTAAGATGTCCTAGGAAATGGCCTTCTGCAACTCAAGACTATCTGTAGGAGTGACAACAATTGGCATCTTAGATGATCATGCAGGTATATCAGACACTATTTCGGTTGCTTAAATGATTCTAGGTAAGCCCTTCTCTGTGAATACAAAAATAAAATCGTCAAGATTCATAGAAAAACACAAATTTTTGCAACTTCTCTACAGTGGCAATAGTCAAATTCTCAAGACAACAAAGTGCCAAATCTGGGTGGGACATAGCCTTTTATAACAAATATGATTTTCTAACCCCATCCTGATCTCATATTGTGTTTGTTAATTTCATATTTGTCACCAAATCTAATTGGTCTATCCTCATAAATGCATCTTTCGACGTATTTCAACGACAATGTTTCCCTTTTAATAGTCATATTTTTCTGACGAACTTGGACATATCCCATATTGTAGTGAAAAAACCCTTGCAAAATTTTACATAATTGAGATTGTTGCGAAGTAATTTCCCACGTTGAGTCTCTCTCTGCAACATAGGCTATAGTCCAGTTCCCACTTTTAACTGTAGGTGGAACTAAGAATTTTCTCCTTTCTTTAGAGAGAAGTTGTAGGGGTAGGTTTGTCCCTATATAGATTCAACTTGTTTCCATTTAATCTTACCTGAAACAAGTCCATTTAAATTTTCTAGTTTAACTGTGTTCCATCAGTATTATGCTTGATAATGTATGGGCCCAACCAATGCATCTTCAATTTTCCTGGAAATTTTACAAAATTACTATCTTAAACAAGAACAAGGTCCCCTACCTAGAATTTCTTCTGATTAATATTTTTTTCATGCGAGGCCTTTTCCCTTGCTTTATGTACCTACTTATGGAATCCTTCTATAAATCTATCTTCCTCCAAAGAAATTAATTATGACATTATTTCCTCCATTATATCAGGGTCTTCCATATCTGTTAAAGCTGCAATCCTAAAGCTAGGCACGATGTACTCCACGGGAATTACAAATTATTTCCAATAAACTAACTTAAAGGGTGTCTGACCTGTCAACTTCTTACATGTGGTCCTATAATCCCACAACACTTCTGGAAGTCTAAGGTCCTAGCCATATCTATTCACATTTCCTACCTTAGTAAGTGCATTTTCCAAAATCTTATTAAATGATTCTACTATTCCGTCGACCCAACGGTGATAAGAGGTACTCTTTTGATGATATTCTTGGAACTCCACAGTCAATTCTTCAATAGAATTATTTAGGAAATGTGAACCTTGGTCACTCATCAAAATATTTATACATCCAAATCTAGACAATATGTAATAAAAAATAAAAAAATATGTACTTCTGTGCTGTAGTCCCTGACTAGTTGTGCTTTGGCTCATCTTGTCAAGTAATGTATCACTGTAATTATATACCTTGAACCATTTCTCTTTCGAGGTGGGTTGATGGGTCCAATAAAATAAATGGCCCACTTATCAAAGCCCTTAAATGTAACTTGTGGTACTAACGGAATCTCATCTCTTCTAGAATGTTTCCTTATTCTTTAACATGCATGACATACTAAAAAATACTCCTTTTAATCTTTATGTAGTGTAGGACACCACAATTTTTCTCTCAAAATCTTTTGCCCAGTGGATTTTCCTACATAGAGTCCAAAAAATATGCCATCATCATTAGCCTCTGTTATAATCATATGTCTTTCATGTTCAGGAACATACCTACGCAATATCTCATCTGGTCCCGTATTTTATATCAATCTTGCTATTAATGAAAAGTAAGCTTCCTTAGCCATTATTTCTTTCTTTTGTTGCATAATATAATTTGAAGGAGCCAACCTTGTGGTAAAAAATTGAATGATATCTGTGAAATCGTCATCTTCCACTCTAATTGAAAATAACTATGCAACCAGGGAGATTATACTCTATGCTAGTTAGTTCTTCCCCTATTTCCAATGTTGATAGATGGTTGGGTGCTGCATTTACTCTTCATGATTTAACAATGATCTCAAAGTCATTTCTTGAAATCATTGTTAAACCAATGCAGGAGAAGACTGGAAATAGAGGAAGACTGGAAATATTTCCTCCTAAGATAAGCTTGTTAACGAAATACTTTAGTGCTAAATAATATGTGAAAATTTTAAAGTGTGACCCCAATAAAGAGTGTCTAAACTTCTACAAATAATACACTGTGGCTAGGCCTTCCCTTTTCATAGTGGTATAATTATTTTCTTCTTTACATGACTTTCTACGTGCAAAAGATATCAGATGATCAATCTACCCTACACCAGGTTGTACCAATACCACTCCCAAATGTATACAAGAGGCATCCACATGGACATGGAATTCTTTTTCCCAATTAGGGAACACTAATATAGGTGAAACTACCATTTTTATTTCAATATGTCGAGACTCTTCTAACATTCTTCATTCCACTGAAAAGTTACATCCTTTTTCAATATTTTCCCCATATGCATAGTGATCTGATCATACCCCTTGATGAACTTCCTGTAATACCCAGTATGTCCCAACGTAGTGCGAAGTTGTCTTACTATCTTAGGTGGAGACAAGTTAACAATTCTAGAAATATTAGCAGGGTCCACCATTATTCCTTGCTTACAGACAATATTTCCCAACAATATACCGAAGGGTACACAACATATGCATGTTTTTAGTTTCAAAGAAATATGATATTGTCTAGATGTGTTGACCATAAGTCTTAAACTGCCAAAACAATTTCTCAACAATCCAAATATTGTCCAAGCATCAAAGTATACCTACAAAAACATGTAGATGTACTCAAAAGATGTGACCACCACCCTAGAAAATATAGAAGGGGAATTTTTTAATCCAAAAGGCATTACTATGTATTGATATGAGCTCCATTATGTAGCATATGTGGTCTTATGATGATCTTGAGGTGCAATCCTAATATGATGATAACCCGATAATCCATCTATAAATAACTAGGCTCCCTATCCTCCTACATTGTCTAGCACTTAATATGTGAAAGGGGTAGGGAAGGGATCATGTAAACAGGCATCATTCAAATTTTTTAGATCAGCACAGATCCTAATTTATCATTGAGTCTTTTTCTCTTGCACCACCATAGGACTCACCCATTTGATTCTTCAACAGGTTCAATAATTACCGCATAAGCTTATCAGACTCTACTTTCACTTTCTCTTTATACTTCAGGTTCATCCTGTAAGGCATTTATTTGAATGGCTTCGCATTAGGCTTAAGGATAATACTCATGAATAATATATCTTCTATTATACTCTTCATCTCTAAAAACTTGGTGGGAAAGAGAACCTGATATTCATGAAGTAACTCTGTAACTTTACTCACTGTCTCCTCATATGAGTAGTATCCTATTTTTGAAAACTTTTGTTTCTTCTCTAACCCTATGTTTACCTTCTTGGTCTTTAATGGCTCCATTATGTCAACGTTGCAAGGGTTTTCTTCTTCATCTGTAGTAAGGTTATAACACTCAAGTGCTTTTTCTATCGATGCAACCCAATTAGTTTTCTTCCATGTTAGTGGGGTTTCATTCTCAAACATATTCTTCTTGACTGTATGAAGGGCCAAATCTATGTATGGGAAATCATCCTAAAATCTAGATGTTAATATGAAGCCATCAAAATTTTCTTCTCATTTCATGGTACCATGTTGAAGCTCTATTTCTAGGTACCAGTTCTTAGTGTTTGTCTATAATGTATTAATGAATCCAAGTACCCATTCCTGATGTGGAATCTCCTTCCATGCTGCAGTGCATAGTTGGATATGATTCCTAGGATTAGTTTCACCATCATATTTTATATTTATCTCTGTATATATTTGTCCATACCTTATCCACATCAGTCTTCAACATTCCTGCCAACCTCCTATATTATTCTTGTGCGTACTCCACCATTTAGTAGTGTTATATTTCAGGGCTATATCCAAAGATGAAAACCTTTGATTTTCTGGAACTTGTTCTTCATAATAATTAAAAAAAGAATTTACATCACCTAAGCCATCATTAGAAGGAAATTTACTCACCTCATATATCATACAACGAAATTATTTGATAATTCTTGCACAACACCTTCTGGATACTTCATGCAACCTATTATACCAGTTCTCGAACACTTCTTCTGAGTTTGAGGTACAATAAATATCATGTTCCTATATCAACATTGCCTCTGTAGTAGGGTTAACACTCATGTTCCTTCATTGTCATTTGATAGATATTATCTATTTCAGCTACACAATATTCTTCTTTGATTGGTTCCATGTATATTACTCCTTCTGATGGATCCAAGGGAATAATCAATATCATGTTGTTTCCTTCAAATAATATATGTCTCTCCATATTAATTATGGCCAAATTTTCAAATGCCTACTCAATTCCAGTAAATGAAGGATAATGGTTATTGTCATCAATGATCTCTATTGCCTCAAAATTAGCAATAGTGGGAACCCCTTCAATATCTACTTTGACACATGGTAGTCTTCCCATAGTTAAGAAAATTTTCTGATTTTCCATCCTTAACTGAATAGGTGACTATTGTAGCTTCGACTTATCCATTCATTCCCATGTCTAATTTATGACAAAATTAGCATCAGATCACAAATATAGAATAGTTTGATACATCTCATATTCTCCTATGTGAGCACTAAGCCTCATATCTCTTCCATTTCTCTTATTTCGATGCAAGTTATTGAGTGTGTGCATCGCACTTCACGATGTTTCCTTGGATGCACAATAATCTATTAACTCGTGAAGCCCTTATAAAAATTTTATATCTTAACAATTTCATACAAGTATGTAGAAAACACTTTAAAATACCTACTTGATTTGCTAAATCCTAGTCTTGTGTTGGAGCCCAATCCTATGTCAGAGCTCGGTTCTGTGTCGAAGCTGATGATGACACATCACAACTAATGGGCTTTGGTTGTACACTAGAGGTTGAAGCTTCAACATTAATAAAACTTTTATTGGCTTTCATAAATACTTATATTTATTTCTGAATATAAAAAACATGAGATTTCTAAACAATCCTTTTGACCCATGCACTTCCAGATTCTTTATTTTCATCTTCTTTATCACTATCAGTTGCATCTCCACTTCTACTAAAAATACTAATTCGAGGTTCATTGATCCTCCTTTCAGCAGTGATGATTTGAATATTCTGTGTCAGCTGATGATTCCTCTTTTCTTGCATCTTTTCCATAAATATAGGAAATTATTCAATTACATGGTCAAAGAATTTACAATACTTACATGTCATTGTGGGGTTTTGGTAGTCTCTCACAAAATTAACAAGTTGACCGCAGTTATAGAAAATGATTTGTTCATGTACTCGACCAACTCCACCACCTTGACCTCTTCCTTGGTAACCTCCTCGACCATTGCGTTGTCCATTTTCCTCATGTATGTTATATTCTGCTGGAATTATATAAGCATCAGTACTACACTCCATCATTAGTTCGTAAGCCCGAAAATTATTCTCATCATGTCCTATTGATTTAAAAAATTTTCAAAATAGATTCCTTGGAGTCTATACATATTTCTCTAACAAGTAACAATATTCTAAATGATGTTGTCATCTAGTCTTACATATTTCGCACCACGGGCTAGATCTTGCATTCAAGGGATTCGATGCCCCACCAACCATGTAATCCCTGAAAATAGTGCATTATTCTTTAGAATATCCATCCGATCTTCACTTCGTACACCATACTTATTCTCTAACTTCTTTTATTTTATTAATGCCTTTTATTTGTAGGGTTAGGTTCCCCAGTTGATTCTAAATCTATTGCATTCCTGCATTAGTATCTCCTAAAGGCGAAGCTTCCAATTTCATCGCAATCACCTAACAGAGGATATGATTACTATTCTTTAGCTAGCTATAAATAAAGAGGAATAATTCCTTATGGATGGGAATTGGAGTATATTTTGTTTGATTTTGGCTCGTTGCTACGTTGAATTGGTTTAAAATGAAAGTGAATAGATTGAAATGCTTCCATAAAAGGATTATCATATGTTTCTATCCTACCTCTACTAATATCCTAATATGAGACAATAAAGTGGATTCTGTATATTAATATTAAATATATAGTGTGTGATAACATTTTGAACTTTAACTTATATAAAAATATAATTTAAATGAATGAACATTTATATTGGGGATGTTTAAATATGATGAATTTCCAATTAACTTGGAGATAATTTTTTTTATATCAAAACTAATAAATATCTATATAATTGGATGGGTGATCATTTTCATCACATGATATAAATGTTCGCTATGTCATCCATGAATCATGTGAAATGATAAATGTTAATCATGACCTCGTCAAATGTTACAATGACTAAAGTTCCATATATGATGGATCAAATTTGGCTATGTCAAACTTATACCACTTCATTTTATCTTCCATCCAAAATTACTCATATGTTTACATGTGAGATGCTAAAGTTGAACAACATCGCTTTCCACACTATCATGCTAAAACAAATTCTAGTTGTATGTTTCATTCAATTTTATCTTTGCATAATAGAATTCAATGTGAATTAATTTTTATTAATGGTCAATCAAATACCTCAGAAAATGACACGAGGTTCTTCAATACATACAATATTTCAATCTAATTTCATTATGAATGATTTGGTTTTTAACCTAAATTCTCATTATTGTGATTCCTGCAAGCTTTATTATGGTCTATTAAATCATTATTAATGTTTCATAATAACTTGGCTCATAATGTGGGGATAACATGATCTAGATTTAGTGTTGAGGGATGAATACACATTCTACACTTGTTACATATGCCAAGTCACATATGATGCACCACATCTTCATTTTTTACACATTACAAGTCATACATGATGAGGAATTGAAATATTTTTTTTCCTCAAAATAAATGATTGAAATAAATTATACATATACAACTATAACATATTAAAAGTTGAAAAATAATTGACTCAAAGTTATTCTAATTAATATTTCTTTACAAAAATTTAGCATAATAAACAACTTATCATTTTCTAGTATGCCTTTTTTTTATCGATCAAAAAACTTGCATTATATTATCGAAAGGAAGTTAAGTACAAAATTCCTCTCCCAAGGCCCTTTCTTCTCTTGCCAGACATATTTAGAGAGCATAGGGCCTATAAGAAAATAGTACACCGAGTATCATATTTTATTTCTGCTAGGCCTATTGGCCATACCATACATTTTCCAAAATTGAGCCACATATACAATAAGAAACAATCTCTCAAGGAGGTGGATTGGGTGGAAATTTAGGAGAGGGAACAAAGAAAGTGGCATGATGATGCATATGGAAGTAAATGTGTTCAATCCTCACCTTCAGAGTGCGAAGGTGATCATTGGTGTGCCAATAGTGTTATTGGAGGCTTTCTATATTGTCCAGGATCTCATTCTAGACATGATGTACTTCATTAATATAAGCCACCAGTCAATTCTGATCCTTGTAGTGCTGGTTCCTTATGATATCGATATTCAATTGGATATTCAAGAGCTAGTGTATGATTGTGTCCAGGGTGAATGGAGCTAAAACTCTCCCCAAAGAGCTAAAATGAGAAATGGTCACATCCTCCTCTGTGTCTAGGCTAGTGGCATCATCAAAGGATGAGTGATTTCCCTCATTATGTAGTTGATTTACTTCAGGACAAGGAGTAACATCCCCCCGTGTAGACGACCCCTCTAGCGTGACATTGAGGCGAGCCAAGGGTAATTTCTGATGAACAAATACAAACAATTAAACTCACATCGACCATATTAGCGCTTCTCACTAGTTCTGTGGTATAACCTCTTATATGACAAAAAAAAAATAGAACAAAATTGAGCAGTGAATAGGAAGCCATGCAACCAGTTACTAGTCTTGACCAACTCAGGACTAGAGGCGCGAGACTTCAACTTCCAGAGATCCTCTGCACCACCCCAGAACAAAATTGTGTGAATTGATCCCTTCTCGCCGAGAGATGAGCGACCCACAAATCTAGATGGACAACATGAGAAAATTGTCATGGAATATCTCCTAACATTATTGGTAGAATTGACCTCAAGATGCTCATGCCACAAAGCCAAACTATATCCGAACAACAAACTAAGGAACTAGTGGTGCAGTCTAGAGCCCAATTTGACCTCTGTGGTCAGAGCTAGATGCAATTTACCACAGCGTGTTATGATCCCACAGGCCTCCCCTGGATGAGAACTCACCTTGTTCCTAGCTACTTCATATCTCACCTCCCTTGCTTGTCCATAGTCATGACCATTGTTGGGAAAATGACAATTTAAAACCAAAATTCTCTGTAGACCCCCACCTCATCGCCCAACACAATACAGTAATAGTCGTTCCAGAATGAAAAGGGAAATTAACATTGTAGCCAGCGGGAGTAGTGCCCACCTACTGAGTATTAATGATGCTCAGGACCATTAAGGAGCTTTCAGTTGGCATGTGGAGGCCAGATGGGCTTCATACGCCACCTGATTGCCACACATTCTAACGGGTCCGTCAACCCCATCGGGGAGATCTATTTTTATATAATTAAACTATATACATATTTAAAATAATTAAAAGTTACACATTTTTATTAAGTTACTACAAATTATGCAAAGCATAATTTGTATTCCACTTTTACCAATTATTCCATCCCATCAAAGGAATTGAATCTCTTGTATGTCATCCAAGCTTTTGTAATATTATTACTACAACATAGGGAAAACATATATGAGATCCTTTTTTTCTTTTTTTCTTTCCCCAAAGAAAAATCTTAAATTTCATTATATATAATATTGAAAATTACATGTTCAAGGTACTTCCATGAAGCATATATCAAAATATGGTGGCGAGCCACATACTGAAATTGTATGTTACATTACTGTAACGGGTATGTTGCAAGTGAAAATAAATATACAATAATAGTAGATTTGTAAACTTGTGCAAAATAACAAATATATGTAAAATAGTTCCATCAAAGTTATTCTAATTAATATTTCTTTATAAAAATTTAGCATAATAAAAAATGTATTATTTTCTAGTATGCTTTTTTTCTATCAATCAACAAACTTGCATTATATTATCGAAAGGAAGTTAAGTACAAAATTCCTCTCCCAAGGTCCTTTCTTCTCTTGCTATAAATATTTAGAGAGCATAGGGCCTATAGGAAAATATTTACGCCGAGTATCATATTTTTTTTCCGCTAGGCCTATTGGCCATACCATACATTTTCCAAAATTAAGCCACATATACAATAAGAAACAACCTCTCAAGGAGGTGGATTGGGTGGAACTTTAGGAGAGGGAACAAAGAAAGTGGCATGATCATGCATATGGAAGTCAATGTTTTCAATCCTCGCCTTTATAGTGCGAAGGTGATCATTGGTGTGCCAATAGTGTTATTGGAGGCTTTCTAGATTGTCCAGGATCTCATTCTGGACATGATGTACTTCATTAATATAAGCCACCAGTCAATTCTGATCCTTGTAGCACTGGTTCCTCATGATATCGATATTCAATTGGATATTCAAGAGCTAGTGTATGATTGTGTCCAGGGTGACTGGAGCTAAAACTCTCCCCAAAGAGCCAAAATGAGAAATGGTCGCATCCTCCTCTATGTCCAGGCTGGTGGCATCATCAAAGGATGAGTGATTTCCCTCATTATGGAGTTGATTTACTTCAGGACAAGGAGCAACATCCTCCCGCGTAGACGACCCCTCTAGCGCGACATTGAGCCGAGCCAAGGGTAATTTCAGATGAACAAATACAAACAAATAAACTCACATCGACCATCTTAGCGCTTCCCACCGGTTCTATGGTATAACCTCCTATATGACAAAAAAAAAAATATAACAAAATTGAGCAGTGAATAGGAAACCATGCAACCAGTTACCAGACTTGACCAACTCAGGACTAGAGGCGCGAGACTTCAACTTCCAGAGATCCTCTGCACCACCCCAGAACAAAATTGTGTGAATTGATCCCTTCTCGCCGAGAGATGAGCGACCCACAAATATAGATGGAAAACATGAGAAAATTGTCATGGAATATCTCCTAACATTACTGGTAGAATTGACCTCAAGATTCTCATGCCACGAAGCCAAACTATATCCTAACAATAGACTAAGGAACTAGTGGTGCGGTCTAGAGCCCAATTTGACCTCCGTGGTCAGAGCTAGATGCAAAAAGAACAAACACATAAGACCTTGGCAGGGCCACAGAGCCGCAATCGACCACAGTGTGCTATGATCCCATAGGCCTCCCCTGGATGATAACTCACCTTGTTCCTAGCTAGTCCATATCACACCTCCCTTGCTTGTCCATAGTCATGACCGTTGTCAGGAAAACCACAATTTAAAACCAAAATTATCTGTAGACCCCCACCTCATCGCCCAACACAATACAGTAAGAGTCGTTCCAGAATGAAAAGGGAAATTAACAATGTAGCCAACGGGAGTAGTGCCCACCTACTGAGTATTAATGATGCTCAGGACCATTAAGGAGCTTTCAGTTGGCATGTGGAGGCCAGATGGGCTCCATATGCCACCTGATTGCCACACATTCTAACGGGTCCGTCAACCCCATCGGGGAGATCTATTTTTATATAATTAAACTATATACATATTTAAAATAATTAAAAGTTACACATTTTTATTAAGTTACTACAAATTATGCAAAGCATAATTTGTATTCCATTGTTACCAATTTTTCCATCCCATCAAAGGAATTGAATCTCTTGTATGTCATCCAAGCTTTTGTAATATTATTACTACAACATAGGGAAAACATATATGAGATCCTTTTTTTCTTTCCCCAAAGAAAAATCTTAAATTTCATTATATATAATATTGAAAATTACATGTTCAAGGTGCTTCCATGAAGCATATATCAAAATATGGTGGTGAGCCACATACTGAAATTGTATGTTACATTACTGTAACGGGTATGTTGCAAGTGAAAATAAATATAAAATAATAGTAGATTTGTAAACCTGTGCAAAATAACAAATATATGTAAAAAAGTTCCATCAATGGGTCAACCCAAAAATTCAAGGAAATGTAGCCCCCTATGCATGATGATCATCAAAAAGGCTATGGAAAAACTGATAGAAGACATGATAAATCTGATCCTGAATCATCCAGTAACCATGTGGCTACTGCGCTGCCTCCTTGGAAAGGAGATCAAAAAGCTAGTTCCTTTCTCTGTAAATATCCTAACAAGATATAGACTCAAATTGTGATTTTATTATTAACATTTCATCCAACAAGTTTCGGAGCGTGTGCACATGACATACAAATTTTTGGTTAAACCAATTAATGACAATTTTTTAGTCTCCAAAAATCTGAAGATGCCGAAAATGTTATCCTAAATCAAAGGAGATTATATGTTTGAGACTATTAAGTTCTGAGTATTCGTTTGTGCCTCTCCCTAGTCCCATCCTTATTTTGAAGAAATTTTCATCACTGAAATATAAGACAACATGGTCGCCACATCTTATTTGAAGCGCTGATCTATCGACATAAGCCCATGAGTAGGATTTGTCAATGGTTTCTATAGTGATGGTCCTCTGTAGATGTTTGGGGTCATCCTCTGGAATTGAGTTGTATACTGCTGAGATGTGGGCGCAAGATAATGTTCGATTGCGATGGTTTTCTCTAAAGATGAGCTTATTCATGCCTAACCAGATACTCCAACAAACCAACAGAGGCAAATTTCTGAGCTTGGAGGGATGAGCTTGATTCAACCATGATTCCCATGCGGATAGTATTGATTTCCCCGACCATCTGACGTTGATGGCCAATAATTGATATAATTGATGCCATAAAGTAGATATAGAGGTGTAGTGAAGAAATAAGTGGCGATACTTTCTTATGCATTCTTGCAGAGCACACACCAAGAAGGACCTTGAAATGCACGTCGCTAAAGAATATCGCCAGTGGGAGCTTTATTGAACACGATGCACCAGATGAAAAAATTGGCTTTGGGTGGGCCTTTTAATTTCTAGAGCGGGCGCCACCACTAGATAGGATTGGGGGCCTCATGATGAGCATATATCATGGGATAAGCATCCTTAGGCGAGTATCTGTCTTGGAGGGACAAAGCCCAATTAATGTTTTCATCCTTATCCATAATCCTAACATGTGCTTCTGTGAGAGTGGTTATATAATTTTCCTATTCATGATGCCAAGCAACAGGTATTCCCAGAGTGAGAGCTGATTTACATGCTTGAGTAAATATATAAGTGTTGTCAGGGTCTGCGATGTGCTTAAGTGTCTTTATACCAGAATTCACCAGAAATTGGGTGAGCTCCGATGAAAAAATGTGTGCATTCCCACAATTTGACCAAGCATCCATTCCAATGCGAACTTCTCTGCCTGATCCAATTCTCTAAGAAATACCAACTCATATGTGTTCAATTGAGTTTAACATAGCTTGCCAAATTGAGGAGATGTTATTTTTTTCCTAATTCGGTCTCCTAATCGAGTCTACAATACAAAGCGGGATGATATATTTCTAGATGACCACCTTTGTCCATAAATTTTTGGTTGTCACGACTTGCCAACATAATTTCACAACAAGGGCTTTGGAAAAACTTATTACGTTTTTCATTCCACGTCCTCCCCATTTCTTTGGCAAGGTGATATGATCCCATTTGATCCATGAGATCCCTCTTTTTATATACCTAGCGAACTTTTATTTTCAAAGGAAAAGTTGTCCTTTCAAGTGTGATTTTAATAAGGAAATTGAATTTAAGTGAAATTTAATTAAAGGCCAATTGATGGCATTTAAAATTAATTAAATTTGACAATGATTTAGACTAATTTGTGGGAAAAGACACAATCGTCCTCAACTTTTATTAATTATTTTGTTGAGCCTTCGATTATCTCTTGCATACAATTCAAGCTATTGTTGAGTCGTGGATTATCTTGTATGCTATCCAAACTTTAGTAATATTTCTATCACAACATAGAGGAAACATGTGTGTTATCCCTCCTTTTAGGTATCTAAGGAACTTTTATTTCTCGTCGAAAAAATGTTTTTTTTATGCCCGATTTTAGCAAGTAAATTCGAATAAATTAAATTGACTAAAAGCGGTTGAGAAGTATAATTAAAATTTCTACTTTGATAATGATTTTAGTAAGGAAATTCAAATTAATTAAAGGAAAATGGAAAATGGAGGGAAATTAAAATCAATTGAACATGACAAGGATTGAGACCGATTTGTGATATATATACCCTATTTTTCAATTTTATGCTTTTTTGATGCCCAATTTTTAGCAAAGAAATTCGAATAAATTTAAAAAGTAATTAATAGCCCGTTGAGGGAAATTATAATTAAATTTATCCTTGATATGTGATTTGGTAAGGAAATTCAAATTAATTAAAGGAAAATGGAGAAATTAAAATTAATTGAACCTGACAAGGATTGAGATCGGTTTGTGGTATATACACCCTATTTCTCAATTTTTATTAATTTTTTTCATTGAGTCCAACAATAAATTTAAGGTCATAATTTGTTTTCGAGGGTTTTGCACAATGACAAATGCGTCCGGGCCCCTTGTTTGGGGGAGATTCTCACTTGAAATCCGGGACTCGGGGGAATTAAAGTCATTTGCTCCCGACATATCTATGGGATTCGTAAAATTCCACTTTTTACTATGCACACTAATTAATCCATCGGTCGATCCTTCTCCTCAAACATCCTCATGCAGTTTTTCTGTCCTAATTCTCCTTTTTACTATCCCCTCTAATTAATCTATCCGTCGATCTATCTCCTCAAACATCCTCATGCAGTTTTTGTGTCCTGATTGTCCGGAATTTCAATCTTAATTTTAATTGCCACATTAGTTTCCCGCGTTTTGTTTAATATTTGAAACTAATATATAGCTGTGTAGGGTTTTCCAATTTTGTTCATGTGGGTGAGCAACTATTTGTGGAACACAGAGCGAGGACGTATGGCTTTTAGAGATAGTTCTTTCCGCCCTGCGAACATAAATGTTCCAAGTAGAAATCCATCACAGCGAAAAGAATCTGTTTTTCGTAATATAGAGTCTCCCCAATCTGGGTTTTCCATGGAAAGAAATGAAGAAATTGCATCTTCTTCTTCGCGTTGGAAACCCACAGAAAACCAGAAGCGGATTTTGGAACAGTTGTTTGAAGAGGGTGAACGTAACCCTAGTCGGGATCAGGGTAAATGACATCACAAAGTTACTGAAAGTTCATGGTGATGTGCAAGCAAAGAATGTCTCC
Source organism: Pinus albicaulis (assembly GCA_034641835.2). Classification (NCBI taxonomy): domain Eukaryota; kingdom Viridiplantae; phylum Streptophyta; class Pinopsida; order Pinales; family Pinaceae; genus Pinus; species Pinus albicaulis. The sequence goes on along the minus strand of CM076583.1, from coordinate 809,665,097 downwards.
TACTGGTTTCAGAATTCGCACTCGCGCAGGAAGCGTTCACAACAAAAATCTCTGATGCAAGAACTGTCTCTCAATCAAAACGTAACTGCCGGAACCTCTCAGCCTTCAATAGAGTCCACTCCAACAACTGGTAAACTAATTTTTTTTTTTGCTTTGCTTTGCTTTGAATGGTTTTCCATATTTTTAGTTTAAGTTTTATGTTCAATACACTCAAGAGGTTTTTATAACGATATCTTGTTTTGTACCTCAGTTCGTGCAGCCTCTCCCAGTGTTTTGGATCTTGTTCGTGCAGTCTGAATCAGACCATTTTCGTTTATGGTAATTAGAATTTTATTTGCAGTTTGCAATATGATGGGGAATAATAATAACAATGAAATATTTTAATGATTTGGGTAGTGTTATTTATTTATTCTTTTTTTTGCGTCGGAAGAAATTAGTTTTGGTTTTCAATCGTAAGATGAGAGTGAGATTGACGATATTAGGGCAGCTCACAGTTATTTTTACCTAAAAGTTTATAGAGCAAGGGATAAAGCCAATACGGTAATATTCATTAAAACTATAGTATTTATGAAAATAATTTAATTTTATAATGTTATTAATATAGATTTGAATATTGTTAGATTTAAGATTTTTGTGATCTATAGATGGAAATTTTTTAAGATTAATCACATGATTAAAATTTGGTCGTAATTATGTGATTAATCCTAAAAATTGAATATTATAAAATCTATTTTAAGCATTGTTAAAATTTCTTTTAGCCATTGTTAGAATAAAAAACCAGGGTTTTTAACCCTACATTTTCAAAATGCATTCTGTGATTTTCATGTTCAATTGTTTTGTCCATTAAATTTGAGATCTTAAATGTTTATATTTGACATTATTATTAGGAGCTGTTAACTTCGCCAGATTCTCCAACCAGCTTAGACGCGGAGAAAACCCCGCCCATGAATTTGGTAATGACAGAACATTTACAGTCGACTGAGAATGAAACTGTATGTCACGTTGATCGGGCGAGCAAGAATTCTCACTCGCGTCAGAAGCCATCACAACGAAAATCCGTGATGCAAGAACTGTCTATGAATCAAAAAGTAACTGCCGAAATCTCTCAGCCCTCAATAGGGTCCACTCAAACCAGTGGTAAACTATTTTTTTTGCTTTGATTTTGGATACCATGAATGGTTTTCTATATTTTGTTTAGGTTTTATTTTGAATACTCTCAAGGGTTTTTATAACGATTTCTTGTGTTGTACCTCGGATTCGTGCAGCCTCTCCCAGTGTCTTGGAATCCTCAGTGGGAATGACACCATTTTCGTTTCAGGTAATTAGAATTTTATTTGCAGTTTGCAATATGATGGGGAATAATAATAACAAAGAAATATTGTAGTGATTTGGATAGTATTGTTTATTTATTTATTCTTCTTTGGCATGGAAGAAATTAGTTTTGGTTTTCAATCATAAGATTAGCGCGTGATTGTCCATATCAGGGAAGCCCACAGTTGTTTTTTTACTTAAGAGTTCATAAAGCGAGGAGTGAAGCCAATACAATAATGTATGTGAGAACTAGGCCATTACCATAATATTTATCAAAATGCTCATCATGTTATTAACAAGGATTTTAGCACATTATATAATTAACTAGGATTTAAGTTCTTCATGTGATTAACAAAAACTTGAACTAAGGGATTACAATGATATTTATCAAAATAATTTAGGTTATCAGAGAAATAACAAGTCATTCCACGTCAGAGATACGAGAAATCTATTTAAGCATTGTTAAAATATTTTTTTAGCCAATGTTTTGTCCATTAAATTTGAGATATTAAATGTTTAAATTTGATATTATTATTAGCAGTTATTAAATGCCCCTGAATCTCCATCGAGCTTAGATGTGGAGAACATACCATCGAGCTTAGGCGTGGAGAACATACCGCCCATGAATTTGTTCATGAGAAAACATTTACAGTCGACTGAGAATGAAACTGTATGTCACGTTGATCGGGCGTGCAAGAAACGGAAGCAGGAAAATAACTCTAACCAGGAGTACTCAATCATTCAAAAAGATATCACGGGAAGCTCTCAGAACCCTAGCTGCTCTTACACAACCAATGGTAAACTGCATTTATTTTAGCTTTGTTTTTAAATATTCTTAAACGTTTTCATATTGGTTTTTATTTTTATTTTGTTGCTCTGTGTTTGTCCCAGCATCTGGCATTGGCTTGGCCCCCTGCAATGGTTGTGGCACCATATACTTCACAGGTACGACCAATTTGATATAACCAGTTCATTATAATTTCAATATTGCTGGGTTTACCATTGTGTCCAAGGTTTCTTTTTGGACACTCCACTCATCATGATTGCTTTCCTTTCTGTTTGATGATGGGTGAAGTAATTTTTGATACTTCACTCATCATGATTGCCTTTCTCCCTCATAATGGGTGAAGTGACTAGTAGAAATTTTAGACTAAAAATTCTTATATTTTCTTAACAAACAACTGTGCAAGTTTACATTTTTTATTACTAAATTAGGTGGAAAATATAAAATTTATTATATTTTTTCCTTATGAACAGAGACATACAAATTCATCCTCCCACGAAGGTTCAGAGACTGTGCTGCCGTTTAATTTGTCAGTCCAACCAGATTTGCGTTCTGATGCAAAACAACCTCTCTGTGAAGCAGTCTGTGAAGTGAATTTCAAAAAATGACACGCAGAATATGGTTAGAAGGGACGGATGGCTGGGTCCTATCCCAAAGTGCATGCTTAGACCTTCTGAATGTGATATTATGACAGGTTCAGGGACCCAAGAAGCTGAAAACAAAGGCCAGTTGCTGGAATTGTTTCCTGTACATTCTGGCAAGAACATAAGGTCAGAAAGAAGCACAGAATTTTGTGAGGGAAATGGTACAGACCCTCGAGGGACTAATGTTGTGATAGGTTCTGAGGGCGAAGAAAATAAAAAACAAAGGTGAACTTTTGGAGCTTTTCCCATTACATCCTGAAGGTAACTTAGGTTCCCGGTTGTACTCGGGCTACCAAGATGACACTCCTGAAGGAAATTTTTATGGGTTGAATTGTACAGTTAAGACATGTTCATTGGATGTTCCGTATACAATCAAACAATTCTGGTTGTTATGGCTGTGCAAGTGAATCCAAATGCAGGAATATTTATATGGTGTGTTTTTGCTTTTGTAAAGGATTCTACTTTTGAAAGTTGACATGCAAAGCTGCCCATGTAATCTGCTTCTTGTGCCTTGCTAAGTGAATCGGCATGCATGATGATTTAATATGCGTTTATTTCCATGGGAGTCTACATTTGAATTTTTATTTACTTAGAGTTCTGCAATCAGAATGCCTCAGTGAATTTCCAATTGCATCTTGAAAAGTTTGTGGTAATTCTTCTTAATAAGTGAATGGGTCCATTCGATTTCTGAGGTAGTGGTGGGATTTTAAGATTATTAATTGCAAACTTCCTGAACCTTTTTAAAATAATTGGTTATTATATTGTTTTAGGACAATGAATTTTCGAAAATAATTGATGTTTGAACTTTCATATTTCATATGATAGCGAACTACACCGACTACATGGGGGAAGCATTTTTATGTTAAACTGGGAAGGTGAGAGAATGGAATATCAGAATGCTTTCTATCACGGTTACTAGATTGACATTCATCGTCCAAAATAATTTGAAATATGGTTTAGTTTCTATGATGGTGCTTCAACGTAATTATTTTGAAATATGTTTTAATTTGTGCATTTGTTTAATCTAATTATGTAATATGATTTAGTTAGCTTACCAGCTTACTATTTTTAGGACTGGGCTTATTTTTTGAAATTGGTTTTGGTTAGTTATGTCAAATGATGTAGTTAGCGTACTAGCTTACTATTTTTTAGGATTGGGCTTATTTTTGAAATTGGTTCTAGTTAGTGCAATTATTTAATGTGATTTAGATATTTTATTATTTCAGGATTTGGTTTAACAAAATTTGATATTTGATTTCTTTCTTAACTATTTTTACACACACACACATATATATATTGATTCGATATTTAATTTGGTGTTTAACTTTTTCTATATATAATCACATATTTTTATTAAATTGAAACCTAGTTGGAGATGTTTAGTTCCTTTTTAAAATCCATGAAGTTGTTTCTCTTTTCACTAATATCTTTGTCCCCAAATCTCTCAACTAGATCTCTCCCAACTAGTTGGCCCCAAAATAGTTAACCCGATACTTTAGTCCACCTTTAATTTCAAAAAACTATTTTATACTTCTATGAGATCCCCCTATCCTAGATAGTGGCCAATATCTTTATGGAACATTTTGAAACCAAAACGTAGCCGTCAATTCATGGCATTTCAACTCCAAATGCTAGTTTAGATTTTTTTTATTACACTTTTTTTCATTTGGCAATGTGGAAGCCTTGCACTAGACCCCTTTCACTCCCATCTTAATAACATCTCCCCTCATATCCAGTTTACAACATGGAAATTGAGTCAAACAATTCTCTTACTTTCTTAGATGTCCTCCTTACCCACCTCCTCAAAGGCTCCCTCTCCCATAAAGTCTATAGAAAAAATACTCACACCAAGAGCAATCTCCAAGCCCCATCTCCATGGGCTCTATCATCACCACCCATCCCAAAAAGTCCCGAGTTCTTAAAACACTTTTCAAGAGAGCCTTAAAAATGTTAGATCTAAGTTTTTTTGTGATCCACAATGTAGATAAATGTATTTTTGCGATTAAGGATGAACTCGCATTACTTAGTTAGAAACTTAGACTAAGTCATAATAATGTGATTAACCCAAAAGACATCTATGAATCTTAAAAATATGTGCTCCCAATTTATTTATTTACGCTCGAATAATCTCATCTAGTCAAATTTTTCAAAGACAATGGTTATTCCTTTTCTTAGGTCACTATAGCTCTCAAATGGGTTTCTCACCCTAAACCAAAAAAGTTGAACCCCTCCCCTTTCTGGTTGCCAAGTCACTCTCCCATACATTAAGGGGAACACGTGATCTTATTGCTAATATTTTGGCCAAGAAGACTTTACAAATTGTATTCAAAACCCCACAAAACCCTTTCCTCAGAATTTGTTCTTATAGGACGAAGTAGACATATCCGATCCCATGTTAGGAGCAAGGGTCTATAATATTCCTTGTTCTTTACATGGGTCATCCATAACAGACTCATTCTAAATCCACCATAGCTCATCACTCACACAAGACCAAGCATCTAATTTTCTTTGATAAATCTCAAACCTTAGGCTCGTGCACCTTTCTACAACTAGTGTATCATTCATGAAGCCTTCGAAATGGAGAAGAATTGAAATAAAGATAAGCCCTAATAACTCTTAATAGACGGCATTTCAAGCCCGTCTTGGAAGCCCATAATCCACCATCTTACCTTTGAGTCTTGACCATATAGTTACCAATATGGACTCTTTTCTCCCCTTATCTTGTCGTTTCCTTTAATATTGATCTCTTTTGGGTCAGCAACTGTTTGTGAACACATAGCGAAGAAGTATCGCTTTTCTATATGTAGAAGTCTATCACAGCTCAAGGAATCTGTTTTTTCCTATTATAGAGTCTCCCAACGTGGGTTTTCCATGGAAAGAAATGGAGAATTTACATCATCTTGTTCTTCGAGTTGGAAACCCGCAGAAAATCAAAAAAAATATTTTGGAACAGTTGTATGAAGCTGGTGAATGTAACCCTAGTTGCAATCGCTTAAATGACATCACAAAGTTACTTAAAGTTCTTGGTGATGCAGAAGCCAAGAATGTCTCCTATTGGTTTCAGATTCTCACTCGCGTAAGAAGCCATCAAAATAAATATTCGTGATGCAAGAACTGTCTATGAATCAAAAACTAACAGCCGGAATCTGTCAGCCTTGAATAGGGTTCACTCAAACCAGTGATAAACTTTTTTTTTGCTTTGATTTTCAATACCATGAATGGTTTTCCATATTTTGTTTAGGTTTTATTTTGTACAACGATTTCTTGTTTTGTACTTCAGTTCGTGCAGCCTTCTTAATTAGAATTTTATTTGCAGTTTGCAATATGATGGGGGGAATAATAATAAGAAAGAAATACTATAGTGATTTGAGTAGTAGTGTTTATTTATTTATTCTTTTTTTCCCATGGAAGATATTAGAGTAAGATTGTAGATATCATGGAAGTCCACAGTTATATTTTTACTGCGAAGGGTTCATAAATACAATAATGTTCATCAGAATTAAGTCATTATAATAATATATATCAAAATAATTTACTTCATCATATTATTAAGGATTTTAGTACATCATATTATTAACTGGGATTTTAATTCTTAATATTATTAACAGAAATTTGAACAAACCATTACAAATGGTATTTATCGTATTTATCAAAAATAATTTAGGAATTCAAATATGCCTAAATAAAAAAAATAACAAGTCATTCCACATCAGACACCAGAAACCAGAAATCTATTTTAAGCATTGTTAAAATATCTTTTAGCCATTGTCAGAATACAAAGAAACCAATTGTGAAAAGGGTTTGACGCTAAATTTTTCAAAATGTATTTTGTGATTTTCATGTTCAGTTGTTTCGTCCATTAAATTTGAGATATTAAATGTTTATATTTGACATTATTATTAGGAGTTGTTAAATGCCTCTGAATCTCCATCGAGCTTAGGCGTGGAGAACATACCGCCCGTGAATTTGTTTATGAAAAAACATTTACAGTCGTTTGACAACTGTATGTCACGTTAATCGGGCGAGCAAGAAACAGAAGCAGGAAAATAAATCTAACCAGGAGTACTCAATCATTCAAAAAGATATCACGAGAAGCTCTAAGATCCCTAGCTTCTCCTACCCAACCAATGGTAAACTGCATTTATTTTAGCCATGTTTTTAAATATTCTCAAACGTTTTCATATTGGTTTTTCTATTTTGTTGCTTTGTGTTTGTCCCAGCGTCTAGCATTGGCTTGGCCCCTGCAATGGCTTTGGCACCATATACTCCACAGGTACGACCAATTTCATATAACCAGTTCATTATAATTTCAATATTGCTGGGTTTGCAATTATAATTTCACTCCTCATTATGATTTCTTTCTCCTTGATGATGGGTGAAGTGATCACTAAACTTTTTACTGGGACACTCCATTCATCATGATTGCTTTCTCCCCTGATGATGGGTGGGTGAAGTGCCCAGCAAAAAACTTTAGATCAGAAATTCTTATATTTTTCTTAACAAACAACCGTGCAAGCTTACATTTTTTTATTACTAAATTAGGTGGAAAATAAAAAAATTATTATATTTTTTCCTTGTGAACAGAGACCCACAAATTCACTCTCCCACCAAGATTCGTAGACTGTGATGCAGCTTAATTTGTCGAGTCAACCGGATTTACGTTCTCGTGCGAAACAACCTCTCTCGTGAAGCCGTCTGTGACATGAATTTAAAAAAATGACACATGCGTAATATGGTTAGAAGGGACAGATGGCTGGTTCCTTTCCCAAAGTACAGCTCTTAGACCCTCTCGAATGTGATATTATGAAAGGATCGGAGACCTAAGAAGCTGAAAACAAAGGCCAGTTGCTGGAATTGTTTCTGTACATCCCGACTCGTAACATAAGGTCACAAAGAAGTATAGAATTTTGTGAGGGAAATCGTACAAGACCCTCGAGGGTGTAATGTTGTGATAGGTTCGGAGGGCGAAGAAAATAAAAACAAAAGTGAACCGCTAAAGCTATTCCCTTTACATCGGGACTCGTAACCTAGGTTAGCGGTCGTACCGGCGACCAAGATGACCCTACCGAAGAAAATTTTTAGGGTTGAATTGTACAGCTTAAGACATGTTCGTTGGATGTACTTGTATACAATCAAACAATTCTGGTTGTTATGGATGTGCAAGTGAATCCAAATGCAAGAATACTTATATTGTGCGTGTTTACTTTTGTAAAGAATTCTACTTTTGAAAGTTAGGCCATGTAATCTCGCTTGTTGTGGCTTGCTAAGTGAACTCGAATGCATGTCTGCTTTAATATGTGTGTTTATTTCCATCGGAGTCTACCTTTGAATTTGTATTTACTTAGAGTTATGCAATCACAATGGTTGGAAAATTAATCACAACCACATCTTTTAATTTTTTTCGACAATAGTCCGAATGAATGTTTTGTATGTTGCCGATTGAGTTTGCAGAGAAAGAAAACCTCAACAAATTGTAGATTGAGTTTGCATTGTTAGTAAATGTGTAAGTGCAAATATTTAATCAGCAAGTGTGGTTTACTTATTGAGTTTTCATAGTTAGTAAATGTGTATGGGCAAATATTTAATCGTCAATTGTTGTTTACTTCAACAACAAAGCATTGCCGATTGAGTTTGCATTGTTAGTAAATGTGTAAGTGAAAAAAAATTTAATCAAAGCAATTGTGGTTTACTTATTGAGTTTTCATTGAGTTTTCATAGTTAGTAAATGTGTATGGGAAAATATTTAATCCCTTAATCGTTGTTTACTTCACACAATTTACGTAATGTTCATAAAGTACGCCCATACTATGTATTAAATTTTGTGTGCCATGAACTAATTGTTTTAGATATATATGTTTGAATTAACAAGCATAGGTTAGAGTGTTGTGTAATGTGGTAGGATTAATGTGGCGGTGTAATTCTAGAAAGAGAAGAGAAAATAGTGGAGCAAATTTACTCTGCAACTCTAGTGAATGTAATTTCTTAGTAATAACAATAGTTTTTTCTCCGGTGAAGGAACCAGCAGCCCTCCATATGAATGTGTGTTGTGTTTAGGAATTATAATCTAAAGTTTGGTTACTTCATATTTGGTTCTAGAATTTTTTCACGTATGTGTTTTACCGAAACACTCTCTATGTGTTTTACAAAACACTGCGTTTTACTAGTTTTCGCGAGTGAGTAAAATTAATTGATTTTTATTAGCTCCACTATAGTTGTGATTTTAATCTCCACCACTCTCGTATTAAAAAGGAAGACCTTCATAATTTGATTTTTTATTTCTACAACCCTATGGTACTGAATTAAGTTGATTCTATTAGCTCCACTATAGTTGTGATTTTAATCTTCACCACTCCGTATTAAAAGGAAGACCTTCATAATTTGATTTTGATTTCTACAACCGTATGGTCCGGATTAAGTGAATTCCGTGTGTAAACTTTGGTAAATGAGTTTTCTTGGTTAAAAAAATGTTCTCTTTATACAGAAAAGGTAGCAATAAGCACAAGCTTGACTAATCCAAAAATACCACAATTTAATGGAAAAAAATTACGACTATTGGGCTATTAAATTAAAGGCTCTTTTTCTTGTCAATATATTTGGGAATTAGTGGAGAATGGTTTCCAAGAACTAGCATGCGTAGTATACAATGTTTTGACACAAGCAAAAAAAGATGTGTTGAGAGATGACAGAAGGAGGACTCCAAAACCCTCTTCTACATCTTTCAAGCAGATTATGAAAGTATCTTCCCAAGGATTGAAGTGGCAACGAAATCCAAGCAAGCATGAGATACCCTCCACATATCCTACCAAGGCATGAAAAAGGTGAAGACAACAAAACTAAAAAATATTGAGAAGATATTTTGAAACAATTTGTTTTAAAGAGTTTGAGAATGCAGACTCATTTTTCACACATGTAATTGGGTTGGTTACCCAAATTAGGTCTCATGGTGAGACACTTGGGGAAAGAAGAATTGTTGAGAATTTTTTTAAGAAGCTTGCCAACATGGTTTGATTCCATAGTTGTGGTCATAGAAGAGACATGATCTCTCACAATTTTTCGAGTGATGATCTTCATGCATCAATGATTTGTCATGAACATAGATCTAAAACGTGAGGAACAAACTCATCATTGGAGCATGCCTTCAAGACACAAGTTTCATTTGGTCAAGGTAGAGGTCGAGGGAAAATCAAATTACAGAGGAAGAGGAAGAATCCCACATAGAGGTGGAAGAATCAACCCTACAAGTTCAAGTGGAAGACGCAACCATCAAAAATCCAAGTCAAGGCCTAAGCTAAATGAAGCACAAGGTAAGAGGTTTGATAAATCTAAAGTTCAATGTCATTATTGTAAAAAATATGGTCATTATGCAAAGAGTGTAGAAAGAAGAAATATGAAATAGGTAGCAAACCAAGTGCAAATTTCACAAAGGAAAATCAAATCCATGATAGCATGTTTTTATCTTGTAATGTAGCACTAGAAAAGCGAGGAGATTATGGTTTCTAGATTCAGGGGTGTAGAAACCACATGATTGGAAACATAGAAATGTTTTTCTAATCTAGATGAAAAAGTGTAAAATCTCAAGTGACATTGGGGATCGATAGCAAAGCCTTTGTAATGAGAAAAGGCGAGTCAACATTCTAACAAAGAAAGGATAGAAGAAGTTCATGTCATATGTTTATTTTGTTCCCTGATTTGAAACATCACCTCATAAGCATTAGATAGCTAATGCAAAAGGGCTACAATGTATTTTTCAAGAATGATGTATGCAATAATCTTGGATAAGTCTCCAAGTAGACAACTAATTGCAAAAAGTTCATATGAAAAACAATAGAATGTTTCCTCTCAAGCTAAGATCAAATTTGAAGGAAGAAGGTGTTGTAGTAGTTGTCACACAAGAAAACTTTCAAGAAGAAATTAAAGATGAAAATTGGTTATGGAATTTGAGATTTGGCCATCTCAACTTTGGAGATTCGAATTTGTTTCATAGGAAATGCATGGTGAAGGGATTTCAAAGTCATAGAAAAAATTGGATAGCCTATGTGAAGGATGCACCTTGGGAAAATAACACATAGAATCATTTCTAGTAGGAAATTTAATAAGGGCAAAGGAACCTTTGGAGATTTTCAACTCATATTTATGTGGACCAATGAAAATACGATCATTTGGTGGCGAGCCTACTATATTTTGACCTTCATAGATGACTACACAAGGAAGCCATTGGGTTTATTTCCTAAAACATAAAAGTGAAGTGTATGACCGCTTCCACCACTACAAATATCTTGTTGAGAAGCAAAGTAGACACCACATCAAAGTGTTGAGGACTCGATAGAGGTGGAAAATATATCTCAAATGGCTTCCTATGTTTTTTCCGAGTGCATGGAATTCACAAGAGGTTTACAACAAGGCATACACCTTAGAAAAATGGTGTCGTGGAAAGAAAGAATAGGACCATCATGGAAATGTAAAGGAGCATGTTGAAGGCAAAGCATTTGCGAAATGATTATTGGGTTGAAGATGTTTCTTGTGCAACATATATTATTAATAGGTGTCCTACCAAAAGTGTTATGAATATTATTCTTGAAGAGGCATGGAGTGGAAGAAAAACAATATATCACTCACACATGAGAGTGTTTTTTGTGTGCCGTATGCACATGTCCTAGAAGAGTTGAGGAAGAAGTTGGACAACAAGGGGGAGAAATGTATATTTGTTGGGCAAAATGATGAATCCAAGGTGTATAAGTTCTACAATCCATCAACTAAGAAAGTCATAATCAAATAGAGATGTTTAGTTCATAAAAGAGGAAGCATGGGATGGAAATTTAGAGAAGACAAATCAATGTGAAAACATGTATGTCACATGAAGACGAGAGGAATCAACTGCGATCAAGTAATTCCTCAACGCTAACTCCTCCTCCACCTACACAAACTCAACAAAACAAATTCATTGAAGTGACACCGCAAACAAATAATAAGACAAGTAGTTGCGCACTAAGAAAGTGCTTCTCCAAGCACACCACAATGATCCACAACTCCATCTACTTCAAGTGCAACACCAAGCCCATCTTCAACAAGCATAAGAAGACAAAAATTCAGAAATTTAAATGAAATTTATGAGCAACATGACGTTGATAATAACACTGAGTCCGAATTATTTATTTGCATTATTTTGTCATGTAGATGACCCTAATACACTTTGAATATGCATTCAAAGAAGAGAAATGGGTTGCAACAATGGATGAAGAAATAGGAGCAATAGAAAAGAATGACACATGAGAGTTAGTTGACCTTTCGCAAGGTAGATAATTCATTGGAGTGAAGTGGGTCTATAAGACCAAGAGCAACATTGATGTCAATATAGAAAGGCATAAAGCAAGGCTAGTTGTCAAAGGATACAAGCAGCAGCATTCAAATTAATTAAAGGAAAATGGAAAATGGAGGGAAATTAAAATCAATTGAACATGACAAGGATTGAGACCGATTTGTGGTATATATACCCTATTTTTCAATTTTATGCTTTTTGATGCCCAATTTTAGCAAAGAAATTCGAATAAATTAAAAAGTAATTAATAGCCCGTTGAGGGAAATTATAATTAAATTTATCCTTGATATGTGATTTGGTAAGGAAATTCAAATTAATTAAAGGAAAATGGAGGGAAATTAAAATTAATTGAACCTGACAAGGATTGAGATCGGTTTGTGGTATATACACCCTATTTCTCAATTTTTATTAATTTTTTTCATTGAGTCCAACAATAAATTTAAGGTCATAATTTGTTTTTGAGGGTTTTGCACAATGACAAATGCGTCCGGGCCCCTTGTTTGCGGGAGATTCTCACTTGAAATCCGGGACTGGGGGAATTACCTGGGGAATTAAAGTCATTTGCTCCCGAGATATCTATGGGATTCGTAAAATTCCACTTTTTACTATGCACACTAATTAATCCATCGGTCGATCCTTCTCCTCAAACATTCTCATGCAGTTTTTCTGTCCTAATTCTCCTTTTTAGGATCCCCACTAATTAATCTATCCGTCGATCTATCTCCTCAAACATCCTCATGCAGTTTTTGTGTCCTGATTGTCCGGAATTTCAATCTTAATTTTAATTGCCACATTAGTTTCCCGCGTTTTGTTTAATATTTGAAACTAATATATAGCTGTGTAGGGTTTTCCAATTTGTTCATGTGGGTGAGCAACTATTTGTGAACACAGAGCGAGGACGTAGGGCTTCTAGAGATAGTTCTTTCCCCCCTGCGAACATAAATGTTCCAAGTAGAAATCCAGAACAGCGAAAAGAATCTGTTTTTCGTAATATAGAGTCTCCCCAATCCGGGTTTTCCATGGAAAGAAATGAAGAAATTGCATCTTCTTCTTCGCGTTGGAAACTCACAGAAAACCAGAAGTGGATTTTGGAACAGTTGTTTGAAGAGGGTGAGCGTAACCCTAGTCGGGATCGGGTAAATGACATCACAAAGTTACTGAAAGTTCATGGTGATGTGCAAGCGAAGAATGTCTCCTACTGGTTTCAGAATTCGCACTCGCGCAGGAAGCGTTCAGAACAAAAATCTCTGATGCAAGAACTGTCTCTCAATCAAAACGTAACTGCCGGAAGCTCTCAGCCTTCTATAGGGTCCACTCCAACAACTGGTAAACTATTTTTTTTTTTGGCTTTGCTTTGAATGGTTTATCATATTTTGTTCAAGTTTTATGTTCAATACTCTCAAGGGTTTTTATAACGAAATCTTCTTTTGTACCTCAGTTCGTGCAGCCTCTCCCAGTGTTTTGGAACCAACAGTTGGAATGAGACCATTTTCGTTTATGGTAATTAGAATTTTATTTGCAGTTTGCAATATGATGGGGAATAATAATAACAGTGAAATATTTTAATGATTTGGGTAGTGTTATTTATTTATTCTTTTTTTCGTCGGAAGAAATTAGTTTTGGTTTTCAATCGTAAGATAAGAGTGAGATTGACGATATTAGGGCAGCTCACAGTTATTTTTACCTAAAAGTTTACAGAGCAAGGGATAAAGCCAATACGTTTTTAAAACTAAGTTATTAAGATAATATTTATGAAAATAATTTAGCTAAGTTATTAAGATAATATTTATGAAAATAATTTAGCTTTATAATGTTATTAATATAGATTTGAATATTGTTAGATTTAAGATTTTTGTGATTTATGATATAGATCGAACATTTTTAGAATTAATGACATGATTAAAATTGAATATTATAAAATCTATTTTAAGCATTGTTAAAATTGTTAGAATAAAAAAACCAATTGTGAAAAGGGTTTAACCCTACATTTTCAAAATGCATTCTGTGATTTTCATGTTCAATTGTTTTGTCCATTAAATTTGAGATCTTAAATGTTTATATTTGACATTATTATTAGGAGCTGTTAACTTCACCAGATTCTCCAACCAGCTTAGACGCGGAGAAAACCCCGCCCATGAATTTGGTAATGACAGAACATTTACAGTCGACTGAGAATGAAACTGTATGTCACGTTGATCGGGCGAGCAAGAATTCTCACTCGCGTCAGAAGCCATCACAACGAAAATCCGTGATGCAAGAACTGTCTATGAATCAAAAAGTAACTGCCGAAATCTCTCAGCCCTCAATAGGGTCCACTCAAACCAGTGGTAAACTATTTTTTTTGCTTTGATTTTGGATACCATGAATGGTTTTCTATATTTTGTTTAGGTTTTATTTTGAATACTCTCAAGGGTTTTTATAACGATTTTTTGTGTTGTACCTCAGTTCGTGCAGCCTCTCCCAGTGTCTTGGAATCCTCAGTGGGAATGACACCATATTCGTTTCAGGTAATTAGAATTTTATTTGCAGTTTGCAATATGATGGGGAATAATAATAACAAAGAAATATTGTAGTGATTTGGATAGTATTTTTTATTTATTTATTCTTCTTTGGCATGGAAGAAATTAGTTTTGGCTTTCAATCATAAGATTAGCGCGAGATTGTCCATATCAGGGAAGCCCACAGTTGTTTTTTACTTAAGAGTTCATAAAGCGAGGAGTGAAGCCAATACAATAATGTATGTGAGAACTAGGCCATTACCATAATATTTATCAAAATGCTCATCATGTTATTAACAAGGATTTTAGCACATTATATAATTAACTAGGATTTAAGTTCTTCATGTGATTAACAAAAACTTGAACTAAGGGATTACAATGATATTTATCAAAATAATTTAGGTTATCAGAGAAATAACAAGTCATTCCACGTCAGAGATACGAGAAATCTATTTAAGCATTGTTAAAATATTTTTTAGCCAATGTTTTGTCCATTAAATTTGAGATATTAAATGTTTAAATTTGATATTATTATTAGCAGTTATTAAATGCCCCTGAATCTCCATCGAGCTTAGATGTGGAGAACATACCATCGAGCTTAGGCGTGGAGAACATACCGCCCATGAATTTGTTCATGAGAAAACATTTACAGTCGACTGAGAATGAAACTGTATGTCACGTTGATCGGGCGTGCAAGAAACGGAAGCAGGAAAATAACTCTAACCAGGAGTACTCAATCATTCAAAAAGATATCACGGGAAGCTCTCAGAACCCTAGCTGCTCTTACACAACCAATGGTAAACTGCATTTATTTTAGCTTTGTTTTTAAATATTCTTAAACGTTTTCATATTGGTTTTTATTTTTATTTTGTTGCTCTGTGTTTGTCCCAGCATCTGGCATTGGCTTGGCCCCTGCAATGGTTGTGGCACCATATACTTCACAGGTACGACCAATTTGATATAACCAGTTCATTATAATTTCAATATTGCTGGGTTTACCAAAAAAAAAAATTGTGTCCAAGGTTCTTTTGGACACTCCACTCATCATGATTGCTTTCCTTTCTGTTTGATGATGGGTGAAGTAATTTTGATACTTCACTCATCATGATTCCTTTCTCCCTCATAATGGGTGAAGTGACTAGTAGAAATTTTAGACTAAAAATTCTTATATTTTCTTAACAAACAACTGTGCAAGTTTACATTTTTTATTACTAAATTAGGTGGAAAATATAAAATTTATTATATTTTTCCTTATGAACAGAGACATACAAATTCATCCTCCCACGAAGGTTCAGAGACTGTGCTGCCGTTTAATTTGTCAGTCCAACCAGATTTGCGTTCTGATGCAAAACAACCTCTCTGTGAAGCAGTCTGTGAAGTGAATTTCAAAAATGACACGCAGAATATGGTTAGAAGGGACGGATGGCTGGGTCCTATCCCAAAGTGCATGCTTAGACCTTCTGAATGTGATATTATGACAGGTTCAGGGACCCAAGAAGCCGAAAACAAAGGCCAGTTGCTGGAATTGTTTCCTGTACATTCTGGCAAGAACATAAGGTCAGAAAGAAGCACAGAATTTTGTGAGGGAAATGGTACAGACCCTCGAGGGACTAATGTTGTGATAGGTTCTGAGGGCGAAGAAAATGAAAACAAAGGTGAACTTTTGGAGCTTTTCCCATTACATCCTGAAGGTAACTTAGGTTCCCGGTTGTACTGGCTACCAAGATGACACTCCTGAAGGAAATTTTTATGGTTGAATTGTACAGTTAAGACATGTTCATTGGATGTTCCGTATACAATCAAACAATTCTGGTTGTTATGGCTGTGCAAGTGAATCCAAATGCAGGAATATTTATATGGTGTGTTTTTGCTTTTGTAAAGGATTCTACTTTTGAAAGTTGACATGCAAAGCTGCCCATGTAATCTGCTTCTTGTGCCTTGCTAAGTGAATCGGCATGCATGATGATTTAATATGCGTTTATTTCCATGGGAGTCTACATTTGAATTTTTATTTACTTAGAGTTCTGCAATCAGAATGCCTCAGTGAATTTCCAATTGCATCTTGAAAAGTTTGTGGTAATTCTTCTTAATAAGTGAATGGGTCCATTCGATTTCTGAGGTAGTGGTGGGATTTTAAGATTATTAATTGCAAACTTCCTGAACCTTTTTAAAATAATTGGTTATTATATTGTTTTAGGACAATGAATTTTCGAAAATAATTGATGTTTGAACTTTCATATTTCATATGATAGCGAACTACACCGACTAATGGGGGAAGCATTTTTATGTTAAACTGGGAAGGTGAGAGAATGGAATATCAGAATGCTTTCTATCACGGTTACTAGATTGACATTCATCGTCCAAAATAATTTGAAATATGGTTTAGTTTCTATGATGGTGCTTCAACGTAATTATTTTGAAATATGTTTTAATTTGTGCATTTGTTTAATCTAATTATGTAATATGATTTAGTTAGCTTACCAGCTTACTATTTTTAGGACTGGGCTTATTTTGAAATTGGTTTTGGTTAGTTATGTCAAATGATGTAGTTAGCGTACTAGCTTACTATTTTTAGGATTGGGCTTATTTTGAAATTGGTTCTAGTTAGTGCAATTATTTAATGTGATTTAGATATTTTATTATTTCAGGATTTGGTTTAACAAAATTTGATATTTGATTTCCTTCTTAACTATTTTTACACACACACACATATATACATTGATTCCATATTTAATTTGGTGCTTAAATTTTTCTATATATAATCACATATTTTTATTAAATTGAAACCTAGTTGAAGATGTTTAGTTACATTTTAAAATGCATGAAGTTGTTTCCCTTTTCACTAATATCTTTGTCCCCAAATCTCTCAACTAGATCTCCCAACTAGTTGGCCCCAAAATAGTTAACCTGATACTTTAGTCCACCTTTAATTTCAAAAACTATTTATACTTCTATGAGATCCCCCTATCCTAGATAGTGGCCAATATCTTTATGGAACATTTTGAAACCAGAGCTGTCAATTCATGGCATTTCAACTCCAAATGCTAGTTTAGATTTTTTTTATTACACTTTTTTTCATTTGGCAATGTGGAAGCCTTGCACTAGACCCCTTTCACTCCCATCTTAATAACATCTCCCCTCATATCCAGTTTACAACATGGAAATTGAGTCAAACAATTCTCTTACTTTCTTAGATGTCCTCCTTACCCACCTCCTCAAAGGCTCCCTCTCCCATAAAGTCTATAGAAAAAATACTCACACCAAGAGCAATCTCCAAGCCCCATCTCCATGGGCTCTATCATCACCACCCATCCCAAAAGTCCCGAGTTCTTAAAACACTTTTCAAGAGAGCCTTAAAAATGTTAGATCTAAGTTTTTTGTGATCCACAATGTAGATAAATGTATTTTGCATTAAGGATGAACTGCATTACTTAGTTAGAAACTTAGACTAAGTCATAATAATGTGATTAACCCAAAAGACATCTATGAATCTTAAAAATATGTGCTCCCAATTTATTTATTTACGCTGAATAATCTCATCTAGTCAAATTTTTCAAAGACAATGGTTATTCCTTTTCTTAGGTCACTATAGCTCTCAAATGGGTTTCTCACCCTAAACCAAAAAAGTTGAACCCCTCCCTTTCTGGTTGCCAAGTCACTCTCCCATACATTAAGGGAACACGTGATCTTATTGCTAATATTTTGGCCAAGAAGACTTTACAAATTGTATTCAAACCCCACAAAACCCTTCAGAATTTGTTCTTATAGGACAGAGACATATCTGATCCCATGTTAGGAGCAAGGGTCTATAATATTCCTTGTTCTTTACATGGGTCATCCATAACAGTCATTCTAAATCCACCATAGCTCATCACTCACACAAGACCAAGCATCTAATTTTCTTTGATAAATCTCAAACCTTAGACTGTGCACCTTTCTACAACTAGTGTATCATTCATGAAGCCTTCGAAATGGAGAAGAATTGAAATAAAGATAAGCCCTAATAACTTTAATAGACAGACTAAGCCCGTCTTGGAAGCCCATAATCCACCATCTTACCTTTTGAGTCTTGACCATATAGTTACCAATATGGACTCTTTTCTCCCTTATCTTGTCGTTTCCTTTAATATTGATCTCTTTTGGGTCAGCAACTGTTTGTGAACACATAGCGAAGAAGTATCGCTTTTCTATATGTAGAAGTCTATCACAGCTCAAGGAATCTGTTTTTCCTATTATAGAGTCTCCCAACGTGGGTTTTCCATGGAAAGAAATGGAGAATTTACATCATCTTGTTCTTCGAGTTGGAAACCCGCAGAAAATCAAAAAAATATTTTGGAACAGTTGTATGAAGCTGGTGAATGTAACCCTAGTTGCAATCGCTTAAATGACATCACAAAGTTACTTAAAGTTCTTGGTGATGCAGAAGCCAAGAATGTCTCCTATTGGTTTCAGATTCTCACTCGCGTAAGAAGCCATCAAAATAAATATTCGTGATGCAAGAACTGTCTATGAATCAAAAACTAACAGCCGGAATCTGTCAGCCTTGAATAGGGTTCACTCAAACCAGTGATAAACTTTTTTTTTGCTTTGATTTTCAATACCATGAATGGTTTTCCATATTTTGTTTAGGTTTTATTTTGTACAACGATTTCTTGTTTTGTACTTCAGTTCGTGCAGCCTTCTTAATTAGAATTTTATTTGCAGTTTGCAATATGATGGGGGAATAATAATAAGAAAGAAATACTATAGTGATTTGAGTAGTAGTGTTTATTTATTTATTCTTTTTTTCCCATGGAAGATATTAGAGTAAGATTGTAGATATCATGGAAGTCCACAGTTATATTTTTACTCAAGGGTTCATAAATACAATAATGTTCATCAGAATTAAGTCATTATAATAATATATATCAAAATAATTTACTTCATCATATTATTAAGGATTTTAGTACATCATATTATTAACTGGGATTTTAATTCTTAATATTATTAACAGAAATTTGAACAAACCATTACAAATGGTATTTATCGTATTTATCAAAATAATTTAGGAATTCAAATATGCCTAAATAAAAAAAATAACAAGTCATTCCACATCAGACACCAGAAACCAGAAATCTATTTTAAGCATTGTTAAAATATCTTTTAGCCATTGTCAGAATACAAAGAAACCAATTGTGAAAAGGGTTTGACGCTAAATTTTCAAAATGTATTTTGTGATTTTCATGTTCAGTTGTTTCGTCCATTAAATTTGAGATATTAAATGTTTATATTTGACATTATTATTAGGAGTTGTTAAATGCCTCTGAATCTCCATCGAGCTTAGGCGTGGAGAACATACCGCCCGTGAATTTGTTTATGAAAAAACATTTACAGTCGTTTGACAACTGTATGTCACGTTAATCGGGCGAGCAAGAAACAGAAGCAGGAAAATAAATCTAACCAGGAGTACTCAATCATTCAAAAAGATATCACGAGAAGCTCTAAGATCCCTAGCTTCTCCTACCCAACCAATGGTAAACTGCATTTATTTTAGCCATGTTTTTAAATATTCTCAAACGTTTTCATATTGGTTTTTCTATTTTGTTGCTTTGTGTTTGTCCCAGCGTCTAGCATTGGCTTGGCCCCTGCAATGGCTTTGGCACCATATACTCCACAGGTACGACCAATTTCATATAACCAGTTCATTATAATTTCAATATTGCTGGGTTTGCAATTATAATTTCACTCCTCATTATGATTTCTTTCTCCTTGATGATGGGTGAAGTGATCACTAAACTTTTTACTGGACACTCCATTCATCATGATTGCTTTCTCCCTGATGATGGGTGGGTGAAGTGCCCAGCAAAAACTTTAGATCAGAAATTCTTATATTTTCTTAACAAACAACTGTGCAAGCTTACATTTTTTATTACTAAATTAGGTGGAAAATAAAAAAATTATTATATTTTTCCTTGTGAACAGAGACCCACAAATTCACTCTCCCACCAAGATTCAGAGACTGTGATGCAGTTTAATTTGTCAGTCCAACCAGATTTGTTGAAATTACTCTCAGCGCTGCTCAGTACAGGAGGCAGCCACCTTCCAATTCTGGTTGCAGAACGCTGTGTAAGCCGCCTACCATTTTTGTTTGCAGGACACTGAAGCCGCTTACCATTTTGAATGTGCAGTCAACCTCAGCGCTGCATTCTGAAACGGAGGAATTTAATGTGGGAACACAGATTTGAAATTTCAATGAAGCAGATTGAAAGAAAATCCCGCATCACACTTTTTCCGTACAGGATCGCCAAAAATCGGACCCGGGGAAATTTATGAAGCGGATTTAATAAAAATCCCGCGTCACAAACTTCTTTGACGTGCGCAATCACTTTGTATAGCGATTATACGGTTGGTTAAATCTTTGTTTCGTCCGGTTCATGGTTCGATACAAAGTCAAAGTTTGTTTTAATGTTGAATGCGTACGGTACACATATGCATATATATGTTTCTCATATATATATATCATATATATAAAACGTGCATTGCAAAATGAAAGGGCCGTGGGCCATATTCAAAACTTTGATTTTAGTTTTTTTATTTTTTTAGTTTTAAATAGTTTTATTTTAATATAGTTTGTTTATATACATTATAAAAGTGCTGTGTGCATTTTTTTTAGACTGGGTAAGTTTTTTTTCACACAGCAGTGTAAAAGAAATATAGCACAGCAGTGCTGAGTCTAGTCGGGTAAGTTTTATTTTTACACACAGCAGTGTAAAAAATTTGAAGTGCACAGCAGTGCATTCATTTTTGAAGAGACAGAGTATTTTTCCAGAGTGAAATTTTAGAGAGTGTGAGTTGTTTTGAACTGTGTTTTGAAGCAGTCAAAGTTTTTTTTATTCCCTCAGGCAGAGGTGATTTTGCAACCAAGTTTTTGAAGATTAATGAAATAGTTTTACAGTAAAAAAATCTGTCTCCAGTAAAGAATTTTTTTATATATTGTTCTCTGTGTTGAAGAGGGGGAAGTTTATTCTCCATTGTTGTTCTGGAATGTTAAATATTCCAACATGGTATCAGAGCTAGTCCAGGCTCTTTGAAGATCAAAGAAGCTGAAGGAAAGGAGTTCTTAGTTGCAATAGCTTCTCCAGCAGTGTGAAGACTCAGCCAAAGAATCCAAAGGTATTTCTCTATACGGTTTTTGAGTCACTGTTGCAGAGCAGTGAGCTGTTTTACATACACAGTCAAGTTTTTTTTAATCATAGTTAAGAGTGCAGAATGGCTGGAGCCAGCACTGGTATGGGTATGGGAAATGTCCATCTCCCAATGTTTAATGGGAAAAATTATGACTACTGTTCAATAACTATGAGAGCATTATTTGTCTCCCAAGACTTATGGGAATTTGTTGAAGATGGCTTTGAAGAGCCAGCAGATGAAGAAGAGTTTGAAGATTTAACTCAGGCAGAAAGAGAGTTGCTGAAGAGCAATAGGAAGAAAGACTCCAAGGCTCTCTTCTTATTGTATCAGGAAGTGCATGAGAGTGTGTTTCCAAGGATAGCAGCAGCCAAGAGATCCAGAGAAGCATGGGAAACTCTCAAGACAGCCTATCAAGGCATGGAAAAAGTGAAGACAACAAAACTTCAGTTGTTGAGGAGAGACTTTGAGACTCTCTGTATGAAAGAGTCGGATACTATTGACTCATTCTTCACTCATGTGATTGGAATGGTCACACAAATAAGATCTCATGGAGAGACTCTTGAAGAGAAGAGGATTGTGGAAAAACTCTTGAGGAGTCTACCCTCAAGATTCGATGTGATTGTCACCACCATAGAGGAGACTAAGGATCCCACAAAGTTCACAGTGGATGAGCTACATGCATCACTGATGACTCATGAGCAGAGATTGGGTAGAAGTGAAAACTCATCTCTGGAACATGCCTTTAAGACCTAGATGTCTTTTGGAAGAGGAAGAGGGCAAGGCAGAGGAAACAAAAGAGGAAGAGGCAGAAGCCAAAACAGAGGTGGAAAGAACAGTCCAACAAATGCTCAAGGAAGGGGCAGCAATCCAAATCAGCATCAAGGCCAAGGCAGCAGCCAGCAGAGTGGTCAGCAGAATGCTCAAGGACAGAGGTATGATAAGTCCAATGTCCAATGTCACTATTGTAAAAAATATGGTCATTATGCTAATGAGTGTAGAAAGAAGCAGCATGATATGGGAAATAGAACTAGTGCAAATTTCACTAGAGAAAATATCAGTCAAGATAATTTGTTTTTGGCTTGTAATATGGCTGAAGAAAAGAATGAGGATTTATGGTTTCTAGACTCTGGTTGCAGTAACCATATGACAGGAAACTTAGCAATGTTTTCTATGCTAGATGAGAGTGTGAAGTCACAAGTCACACTAGGGACTGATAGTAAAGTGTCTGTTATGGGAAAAGGGAATGTAAATGTTCTAACAAGAAAAGGTGTAAAGAAATCCATATCAGATGTCTATTATGTTCCAGGAATGAAGTGTAACCTCTTAAGTATTGGACAGCTTGTTCAAAAGGGGTACAATGTGTTTTTTGAGGATGATGTTTGTACCATCATGGACAAACCACCCAGCAAACAATGTATTGCTGAAGTGAAGATGACAAGGAACCGAATGTTCCCTCTTAGAATGAGAGCAGATCTGAAAAATGAAGAAAAGATAGCAGCAGTGGCAAAAGAGGCTATCCAAAGCGAACCAAAAGATGAAAATTGGTTGTGGCACTTGAGATTTGGACATCTCAACTTTGGAGGTCTTAATTTGTTGAACAGAAAAGGAATGGTAAGAGGTTTACCATTGATCGAGAAACCGGACAGCCTTTGTGAAGGTTGTATTCTTGGGAAACAACACAGAGAAAGTCTTCCTTCCGGGAAAAGTATAAGGGCAAAGGCACCCTTAGAGATTGTCCACTCAGATTTGTGTGGACCGATGCAAACTCCATCACTTGCTAGCAGCCACTACATGTTAACATTCATAGATGATTTTACAAGAAAAACTTGGGTTTACTTCTTGAAAAATAAAAGTGAAGTGTTTGAAAAATTCTGCAATTTCAAAGCACTTGTGGAAAACCAAAGTGGGCTGCACATCAAAGTTCTAAGGACTGATAGAGGAGGTGAGTATATCTCTAAAGATTTTCTACGTTTTTGTAGAGAAAATGGTATTCAAAAGAAGTTTACAACTAGATATACTCCGCAGCAAAATGGAGTAGCTGAAAGGAAGAATAGAACCATAATGGACATGGTGAGGAGTATGTTAAAGGCAAAGCATTTGCCTAATGATTATTGGGCTTCTAAAAAACAACCCATTGTAGCATTGTCTACAGCAGAGGCAGAATATGTGGCAGCCACAGCAGCAGCTTGTCAAGCAATTTGGATGAGGAGGATGTTAAGAAGTTTGTGCCAAGAGCAGGTAAAAGGAACAATGATTTATTGTGACAATAGCTCAGCTATTGCATTATCCAAGAATTCTGTGTTTCACAAGAGAACGAAACACATTGATACAAAGTTTCATTACATCAGAGAATTGGTAAACAATGGTGAAATTGTTTTGGAACACTGCAGAACTCAGGAGCAGTTTGCAGACATACTGACCAAGCCATTGGGGCAGAAGAGTTTTGAGTTTTTGAGGAAATGTCTGGGTATGACTGATAACCCAGCAGCTGAGAGTAAGGGGGAGTGTTGAAATTACTCTCAGCGCTGCTCAGTACAGGAGGCAGCCACCTTCCAATTCTGGTTGCAGAACGCTGTGTAAGCCGCCTACCATTTTTGTTTGCAGGACACTGAAGCCGCTTACCATTTTGAATGTGCAGTCAACCTCAGCGCTGCATTCTGAAACGGAGGAATTTAATGTGGGAACACAGATTTGAAATTTCAATGAAGCAGATTGAAAGAAAATCCCGCATCACACTTTTTCCGTACAGGATCGCCAAAAATCGGACCCGGGGAAATTTATGAAGCGGATTTAATAAAAATCCCGCATCACAAACTTGCTGACGTCTGCAATCACTTTTGGCACGCGGAATTTTTATACAGTTTGGTTAAATCTTTGTTTGGCGTCCGGTTCATGGTTCGATACAAAGTCAAAGTTGTTTTAATGTTGAATGCGTACAGTACACATATGCATATATATATGTTTCTCATATATATATATCATATATATAAAACGTGCATTGCAAAATGAAAGGGCCGTGGGCCATATTCAAAACTTTGATTTTAGTTTTTTTATTTTTTTTAGTTTTAAATAGTTTTATTTTAATATAGTTTGTTTATATACATTATAAAAGTGCTGTGTGCATTTTTTTTAGACTGGGTAAGTTTTTTTTCACACAGCAGTGTAAAAGAAATATAGCACAGCAGTGCTGAGTCTAGTCGGGTAAGTTTTATTTTTACACACAGCAGTGTAAAAAATTTGAAGTGCACAGCAGTGCATTCATTTTTGAAGAGACAGAGTATTTTTCCAGAGTGAAATTTTAGAGAGTGTGAGTTGTTTTGAACTGTGTTTTGAAGCAGTCAAAGTTTTTTTATTCCCTCAGGCAGAGGTGATTTTGCAACCAAGTTTTTGAAGATTAATGAAATAGTTTTACAGTAAAAAAATCTGTCTCCAGTAAAGAATTTTTTTATATATTGTTCTCTGTGTTGAAGAGGGGGAAGTTTATTCTCCATTGTTGTTCTGGAATGTTAAATATTCCAACAAGATTTACGTTCTCGTGCGAAACAACCTCTCTGTGAAGCCGTCTGTGACATGAATTTAAAAAATGACATGCAGAATATGGTTAGAAGGGACAGATGGCTGGTTCCTTTCCCAAAGTACAGCCTTAGACCCTCTGAATGTGATATTATGAAAGGATCGGAGACCTAAGAAGCTGAAAACAAAGGCCAGTTGCTGGAATTGTTTCCTGTACATCCTGACCAGAACATAAGGTCACAAAGAAGTATAGAATTTTGTGAGGGAAATCGTACAAGACCCTCGAGGGTGTAATGTTGTGATAGGTTCGGAGGGCGAAGAAAATAAAAACAAAAGTGAACTGCTAAAGCTATTCCCTTTACATCGGGACGGTAACCTAGGTTAGCGGTCGTACTGGCGACCAAGATGACCCTACTGAAGAAAATTTTAGGGTTGAATTGTACAGTTAAGACATGTTCGTTGGATGTACTGTATACAGTCAAACAATTCTGGTTGTTATGGATGTGCAAGTGAATCCAAATGCAGGAATACTTATATTGTGCGTGTTTACTTTTGTAAAGAATTCTACTTTTGAAAGTTAGGCCATGTAATCTGCTTGTTGTGGCTTGCTAAGTGAACTCGAATGCATGCTGCTTTAATATGTGTGTTTATTTCCATCGGAGTCTACCTTTGAATTTGCATTTACTTAGAGTTATGCAATCACAATGGTTGGAAAATTAATCACAACCACATCTTTTAATTTTTTTGACAATAGTCTGAATGAATGTTTTGTATGTTGCTGATTGAGTTTGCAGAGAAAGAAAACCTCAACAAATTGTAGATTGAGTTTGCATTGTTAGTAAATGTGTAAGTGCAAATATTTAATCAGCAAGTGTGGTTTACTTATTGAGTTTTCATAGTTAGTAAATGTGTATGGGCAAATATTTAATCGTCAATTGTTGTTTACTTCAACAACAGATTGCCGATTGAGTTTGCATTGTTAGTAAATGTGTAAGTGAAAAAAATTTAATCAGCAAGTGTGGTTTACTTATTGAGTTTTCATTGAGTTTTCATAGTTAGTAAATGTGTATGGGAAAATATTTAATCCTTAACTGTTGTTTACTTCACACAATTTCTGTAATGTTCATAAAGTCTGCCCATACTATGTATTAAATTTTGTGTGCCATGAACTAATTGTTTTAGATATATATGTTTGAATTAACAAGCATAGGTTAG
The DNA here is from genome assembly GCA_034641835.2 of Pinus albicaulis. Lineage (NCBI taxonomy): Eukaryota > Viridiplantae > Streptophyta > Pinopsida > Pinales > Pinaceae > Pinus > Pinus albicaulis. The sequence goes on along the minus strand of CM076583.1, from coordinate 809,638,649 downwards.
AGTGTTGTGTAATGTGGTAGGATTAATGTGGCGGTGTAATTCTAGAAAGAGAAGAGAAAATAGTGGAGCAAATTTACTCTGCAACTCTAGTGAATGTAATTCTTAGTAATAACAATAGTTTTTCTGGTGAAGGAACCAGCAGCCTCCATATGAATGTGTGTTGTGTTTAGGAATTATAATCTAAAGTTTGGTTACTTAATATTTGGTTCTAGAATTTTTCACGTATGTGTTTTACCGAAACACTCTCTATGTGTTTTACAAAAACACTCTGTTTTACTAGTTTCAGAGTGAGTAAAATTAATTGATTTTATTAGCTCCACTATAGTTGTGATTTTAATCTCCACCACTCTGTATTAAAAGGAAGACCTTCATAATTTGATTTTTATTTCTACAACCCTATGGTCTGAATTAAGTTGATTCTATTAGCTCCACTATAGTTGTGATTTTAATCTTCACCACTCTGTATTAAAAGGAAGACCTTCATAATTTGATTTTGATTTCTACAACTGTATGGTCTGGATTAAGTGAATTCCGTGTGTAAACTTTGGTAAATGAGTTTTCTTGGTTAAAAAAATGTTCTCTTTATACAGTAAAAGGTAGCAATAAGCACAAGCTTGACTAATCCAAAAATACCACAATTTAATGGAAAAAATTACGACTATTGGGCTATTAAATTAAAGGCTCTTTTTTCTTGTCAATATATTTGGGAATTAGTGGACAATGGTTTCCAAGAACTAGCAGATGCAGTAGTATACAATGTTTTGACACAAGAAAAAAAAGATGTGTTGAGAGATGACAGGAAGGAGGACTCCAAAACCCTCTTCTACATCTTTCAAGCAGATTATGAAAGTATCTTCCCAAGGATTGAAGTGGCAACGAAATCCAAGCAAGCATGAGATACCCTCCACATATCCTACCAAGGCATGAAAAAGGTGAAGACAACAAAACTAAAAATATTGAGAAGATATTTTGAAACAAATTGTTTTAAAGAGTTTGAGAATGCAGACTCATTTTTCACACATGTAATTGGGTTGGTTACCCAAATTAGGTCTCATGGTGAGACACTTGTGGAAAGAAGAATTGTTGAGAATTTTTTAAGAAGCTTGCCAGCATGGTTTGATTCCATAGTTGTGGTCATAGAAGAGACATGATCTCTCACAATTTTCAGTGGATGAGCTTCATGCATCAATGATTTGTCATGAACACAGACTAAACAGAAGAACAAACTCATCATTGGAGCATGCCTTCAAGACACAAGTTTCATTTGGTCAAGGTAGAGGTCGAGGAAAATCAAATTACAGAGGAAGAGGAAGAATCCCACATAGAGGTGGAAGAATCAACCCTACAAGTTCAAGTGGAAGACGCAACCATCAAAATCCAAGTCAAGGCCTAAGCTAAAATGAAGCACAAGGTAAGAGGTTTGATAAATCTAAAGTTCAATGTCATTATTGTAAAAAATATGGTCATTATGCAAAGAGTGTAGAAAGAAGAAATATGAAATAGGTAGCAAACCAAGTGCAAATTTCACAAAGGAAAATCAAATCCATGATAGCATGTTTTTATCTTGTAATGTAGCACTAGAAAAGCGAGGAGATTATGGTTTCTAGATTCAGGGTGTAGAAACCACATGATTGGAAACATATAAATGTTTTCTAATCTAGATGAAAGTGTAAAATCTGAAGTGACATTGGGGACTGATAGCAAAGCCTTTGTAATGAGAAAAGGCAGAGTCAACATTCTAACAAAGAAAGGATAGAAGAAGTTCATGTCATATGTTTATTTTGTTCCTGATTTGAAACATCACCTCATAAGCATTAGATAGCTAATGCAAAAGGGCTACAATGTATTTTTCAAGAATGATGTATGCACAATCTTGGATAAGTCTCCAAGTAGACAACTAATTGCAAAAGTTCATATGAAAAACAATAGAATGTTTCCTCTCAAGCTAAGATCAAATTTGAAGGAAGAAGGTGTTGTAGTAGTTGTCACACAAGAAAACTTTCAAGAAGAAATTAAAGATGAAAATTGGTTATGGAATTTGAGATTTGGCCATCTCAACTTTGGAGATCTGAATTTGTTTCATAGGAAATGCATGGTGAAGGGATTTCCAGTCATAGAAAAATTGGATAGCCTATGTGAAGGATGCACCTTGGGAAATTAACACATAGAATCATTTCTAGTAGGAAATTTAATAAGGGCAAAGGAACCTTTGGAGATTTTCAACTCATATTTATGTGGACCAATGAAAATACGATCATTTGGTGGCAGCCACTATATTTTGACCTTCATAGATGACTACACAAGGAAGCCATTGGTTTATTTCCTAAAACATAAAAGTGAAGTGTATGACCGCTTCCACCACTACAAATATCTTGTTGAGAAGCAAAGTAGACACCACATCAAAGTGTTGAGGACTGATAGAGGTGGAAAATATATCTCAAATGGCTTCCTATGTTTTTTCCGAGTGCATGGAATTCACAAGAGGTTTACAACAAGGCATACACCTTAGAAAAATGGTGTCGCGGAAAGAAAGAATAGGACCATCATGGAAATGTAAAGGAGCATGTTGAAGGCAAAGCATTTGCGAAATGATTATTGGGTTGAAGATGTTTCTTGTGCAACATATATTATTAATAGGTGTCCTACCAAAAGTGTTATGAATATTATTCTTGAAGAGGCATGGAGTGGAAGAAAACAATATATCACTCACATGAGAGTGTTTTTGTGTGTGCCGTATGCACATGTCCTAGAAGAGTTGAGGAAGAAGTTGGACAACAAGGGGGAGAAATGTATATTTGTTGGGCAAAATGATGAATCCAAGGTGTATAAGTTCTACAATCCATCAACTAAGAAAGTCATAATCAACAGAGATGTTTAGTTCATAAAAGAGGAAGCATGGGATGGAAATTTAGAGAAGACAGTCAATGTGAAAACATGTATGTCACATGAAGACAGAGGAATCAACTGCATCAAGTAATTCCTCAACGCTAACTCCTCCTCCACCTACACAAACTCAACAAAACAGTCAGCAAGTGACACCGCAAACAAATAATAAGACAGTGTTGCGCAACTAAGAAAGTGCTTCTCCAAGCACACCACAATGATCCACAACTCCATCTACTTCAAGTGCAACACCAAGCCCATCTTCAACAAGCATAAGAAGACAAAAATTCAGAAATTTAAATGAAATTTATGAGCAACATGACGTTGATAATAACACTGGTCTGAATTATTTATTTGCATTATTTTGTCATGTAGATGACCCAATACACTTTGAATATGCATTCAAAGAAGAGAAATGGGTTGCAACAATGGATGAAGAAATAGGAGCAATAGAAAAGAATGACACATGAGAGTTAGTTGACCTTTCGCAAGGTAGATAATTCATTGGAGTGAAGTGGGTCTATAAGACCAAGAGCAACATTGATGTCAATATAAAAAGGCATAAAGCAAGGCTAGTTGTCAAAGGATACAAGCAGCAGCATGGAAGAGACTATGCAGAAAAATTTGCATCAGTCACAAGGATGGAGATAATACACATAGTGTTGTCAATTACCATGCAACATAAATAGAAAGTGTATCAAATGGACATAAAATCATTGTTCTTGAATGAAGTGCTAAAAGAGGAAATGTATGTTTCACAACCTCTTGGGTATGAGGTAGAAAGCAAAGAGGACAAGGTGTGTAGGTTGCAGAAAGCTCTTTATGGGCTGAAGCAAGCACCACATGCATGGTATAGCAGGATAGTTTCTTGCTTGATGGACAATGGGTTCGACAAATGTGATGGTGAACTTACTCTCTACATCAAATAAAGTGACGGTAAACTTCTTATTATCATTTTATATGTAGACGATTTGTTTTTTATAGGGAGTGATGATTTCATCATCACTGATTTCAAAGAAGTCATGAAAAGTGACTTTGAAATCACTGACTTGGGGTTGCTAAGATATTTTCTGGGCATAGAAGTGAAGCAAATAGAAAATGACGTTTTTATCTCTCAAGCAAACTATGTTGCAGACATTTTAGAGAGGTTTAATATGAAGAACATCAAGTCATCACGAAATCCAACTGGAATGGGGTTGAAGTTGAGCAAGGAAGATTGCAGCAGCAATGTCAATCCAACATTATAAAAAAGTATGGTGGGAAGCCTAATGTATTTGAGCGCAACTAGGCCTGACATAATGTATGCAGTGGATTTGGTGTCGAGGTTCATGGAGACACCCAAGGAGGCACATTGGGAAGAAACCAAAAGAATTTTAAAGTATGTCAATGGGACAAAGGAGTATGATGTTTTGTACTCCACAACATATGATTTTAGGCTAGTTGGTTACACTAACAGTGACTGGGCAAGAAGTGTTGATGACAGAAAGAACACACCACGATATGTTTTTCATTTGGGTTTCGGACTAGGCAAGAACCAATTGCATTATCAAATAATTTTTTCTTTCATAAGAGGGAAAAGAAAATTGATGCTAAATATCACTTCATAAGAGAATTAGTTAACAATGGTGAAATTGTGTTGCAGGATTTTAGGTTAGAGGAACAATTTGCAGACATCTTCACAAAGCCATTGGCACATGAAAATTTTGTTTATCTCATAAATTGTCTGGGAATGGTCAATGGCGATAGTTGCGATTAAGGGGGAGTGTTAGAAAATTAATCACAACTACCGCGTTTAATTTTTAGATAGCAACCATACCTCAGTGAATTTTTTGGAGGTTGTGGATTGAGTTTGTAGAGAAAGACAAGTTTTTAGCAGAGTAGATAACCCATTCTGCAATAGATTAAATAATTAAAGTCAAACATAATTTAATGCATGGTTAATAAATGTGTGTGGGAAAATATTTAATCCGCAAGTGTTTTTTACTTCAAGAAACTTCTTAATGTTCAGAAAATTATGTGCGTCCATACTATATATTAGATTTTGTTTGTCTTGAATTACATGTCTTAGATATATATGTTTTGAATTAACAAGGATAATTTAGAGAGTGTTGTGTAATGTGGCGGATGTAAGTTTGGAAAGACAGGGAGAGAAAATTTGTTATAGGTTTTACTATGTGTTACTCTGCAACCCTAGTTAATGCAACTCTCAGTAATAATATCGTTAGTTTCAATTTAGTTCTCGAATTTTTCAAATATGTGTTTTACCGCAACACTATGTTTTACTAGCTGCAAAACACTATGTTTTTTTCCACTATAGTTGAAATTTTAATCTCCACCACTCTTTATTAAAAAGAAGAACTTCATAATTTGATTTCCACAACTGTATGGTCTAGATTAAGTGAATTCCACAACTCTATATAAACTTCAGTAAATGTATTATCTTGGTTAAAGTCATTTCTGAAACTGTATGTGAACTGTGAATTCCGAAACTCTATATAAACTTCAGTAAATATGTTTTCTTGATTAAATTCATTTCCGAAACTGTATGTAAACTCCTTGTGTTGAGAGGAAACCATTTCCCTTGTCTTTTAAAATTTTAACAACAATGCTTCACTGAATTTCCAATTGCATCTTGAAAAATTTGTGGTAATTCTTCTTAATAATTGAATGGGCCCATTTCATTTATGACTTAGTGGTGGGATTTTAAGATTATTAGTTGGAAACTTCCAGAACCTTTTTAAAATAATTAGTTATTATATTGTTTTAGGTCAATGAATTTTTAAAAATAATTGATGTTTAAACTTTCATATTTCATATGATGGCCAACTACGTCAACTAATGGGGAAGCATTTTTATTTTAAAGTGGGAAGGTGATAGAATGGAATATGAGAATGCTTTCTAATTGACTTTCATCGTCCAAAATATTTTGAAAAATGGTTTACCTTCTATGATTGTGCTTCACCGAAATTATTTTGAAATATGTTTTAATTTGTGCGTTACGGCGATCAAAAGGATGCTTCAACTAGCAAAGTCTCCTTGGTCAGCCAATCCAACATGTGTCACAACAGCCCTCAAAACATCCACACAGTAAACTCAAAGTCAACGGTGCCCCAACGACAGCAACGACAACAACACCAGCAACAACGACAACAACGACAACAACAACGGCAGCAACCGCAGCAACAACAACAACAACGGCAACAAAAATGGCAGCAACAATGACAACATCGACGACAACAACGACAACAACAACAACAACATCTTCGTCCTTCTTTCCCACGTGTGAACTGATATTGCCTCCAAGGAGCTCAAACCAATCAGAAGAGGAGAGATGATGTGTGAGGATGAGATAAGTGAAATGTCCTCCAACGTTGACTCTATTTATATGAATCACTGAGGTGTGTGACACATTTGTTGGGGGTGTAAAACCTTAAGGCCGACCTGCACATATTTGAAATTATTAAAAATAAATTCAAAATAAATGTTCTGCTCATCGGATTAAGATTAATTTTAGATCGATCTTACACCTCTCCGAAAGAGGAACCCAATAAAAATATTGGTATCTTCATCTGAACATCACAACATCGAGTTTGGACCTAGTTGTCCAATTTTAACAACCAAGCATCTAATTTTCTTTGATCAATCTCAAATATTAGGGTGTGCACCTTTTCACAACTACTCTATCATTAGTGAAGCCTTTAAAATAAAGAAGAATTGAAATATAGAAAAACCCTAATAACTTTAATAAGAAATTACAGACTAAGCTAGTCTTGGAAGCCCATCATGCACCATCTTACTCTTTAAATATTGACCAATCCCTATCCCCCTCTTTTCTCCCTTGTCTTGTCCTTTTCTTTATTCTTTATCTCGTGGGTGAGCAACTGTTTCTGAACACAGAGCGAGGAAGTATGGCTTTTCGATATAGTTCTTTCCCACGTGTGAACACCAATCTGTTTTCCCTACTATACAGTCTCCCCAATGTGGATTTTCCATGGAAGGAAATAAAAAAATTACAGCATCTTATTCTTCACGTTGGAAAGCCACAGAAAAAGGGAAGAAGATTTTGGAACAGTTGTATGAAGCTGGTGAATGTAGCCCTAGTTGCAATCACTTAAATGACATCACAAAGTTACTGAAAGTTCATGGTGATGTAGAAGCCAAGAATCTCTCCTATTGGTTTCAGATTCTCACTTGGGTAAGAAGCCATCACAAAAAAAATCCGTGACGCAAGAACTGTCTATGAATAAAAAAAGTAACTGTTGGAATTTGTCAGCCTTCAATAGGGTCCACCCAAAATAGTGGTAAACTATTTATTTTTCTTTGATTTTGAATACCATGAATGGTTTTCCATATTTTGTTTAGGTTTTATTTTATATAACGATTTCGTGTTTTGTACCTCAGTTCGTGCAGCCTCTAGTAGTGTCTTGGACCCCTCATTGGGAATGAGACCATTTTCGTTTCTGTTAATTAGAATTTTATTTTCAGTTTGCAATATGATGGGGAATAATAATAACAAAGAAATATTTTAGTGATTTGAGTAGTAGTGTTTATTTATTTATTCTTTTTTCCTTTGGAAGAAATTAGAGTAAGATTGTAGATATCATGGAAGTCCATATTTATTTTTTTACTCAAGAGTTCATAAAGCAAGAGTGAAGTTAATACAATAATGTTCATCATAATTAAGTTATTAACCTCATCATATTATTAATAAAGATTTTAGCACATCATATTACTATATTATTAACTGGGATTTTAATTTTTGATGTTATTAACAGAAACTTGAACTAAACTATTGAAGTGGTATTTATCAAAATAATTTAGGAATTGAAATATGACTAAATAAAAAAAATAACAAGTCATTCCATGTTAGAGATACCAAAAACCAAAAATCTATTTTAAGCAGTGTTAAAATATCTTTTAGCCATGGCCAGAATACAAAAAATCCAATTGTGAAAAGGGTTTAACCCTTCATTTTCCAAATGTATTTGGTGTTTTCATGTTCAATTGTTTTGTCCATTAAATTTGAGATATTAAATTTTTATATTTGACATTATTATTAGGAGTTGTTAAATGCCCCTAGAACTCCATCGAGCTTAGGCGTGAAGAACATACCACCCATGAATTTGTTAATGAGAAAACATTTACTGTCAACTGAGAATGGAACAGTATGTCACGTTGATCGGGCGAGCAATAAACAGAAGCACGAAGCTAACTCTAACAGATATCATTCCTATATATCATTCAAAAAGATATCACGAAATCTCTCAGAAACATAACTGCTCCTACACAACCAATGGTAAACTGCATTTATTTTAGCCTTGTATTTAAATTATTTTCACGTTTTCATATTGGTGTTTTTTTTCTGCTTTGTGCTTGTCCCAGTGTCTAGCATTGGGTATGGCACCATATACTTCACAGGTACGATCAATTTCATTGTAATTTCAATATTGCTGGGTTGGTAAAAAACAATTGTGTCTAAGGGTTTTTGGACACTCCACTAATCATGATTGCTTTCTCCCTGATGATGGGTGAAGTGACCAGTAGAAAATTTAGACCAGAAATTCTTATATTTTCTTAACAAACAACTCTGCAAGTCTACATTTTTTATTACTAAATTCGGTGAAGATAAAAAAATTATTATATTTTTCCTTATGAACAAAGATGTACAAATTCACCCTCCCACCAAGATTTAGAAACTGTGCTACCGTTTAATTTATCAGTCCAACCAGATTTACGTTCTGGTGCAAAACAACCTCTATGTGAAGCCGCATGTCACATGAATTTCATTTAATGCAGAATATGGTTAGAAGGGATGGATTGATCCTTTCCCAAAGTACATGCTTAGACCTTCTAAATGTGATATTATGAGAGGATCAGAGATCCGAGAAGCTGAAAACAAAGGCCAGTCGCTGGAATTGTTTCCTGTACATCCTGACCAGAACATAAGGTCACAAAGAAGCATAGAATTTTGTGAGGGAAATCGCACAGACCCTCGAGGGTGAAATGTTGTGATAGGTTCGGAGGGGGAAGAAAATAAAAACAAAGGTGAACTGCTAGAGCTATTCCCCTTACATCGGGGATGGTAACCTAGGTTAGCGGTCGTACTGGCGATGAAGATGACACTACTGAAGGAAATTTAAGGGTTGAATTGTACATGTTCATTGGATTTCCTTTATACAGTCAAAAAATTCTGGTTGTTTGATCCGGATTTTATGCAGGAACGCAACAGAATACAGATATAACAATAGATACAGAGATGCAGTAGAAATAATGCTTCATTTCATTAATATCAAATAACAAAAATATGCTTACAGGCATAATGGAAATAAAATAGCTAGGGTGCTGGTAGCGAATCTCTGAGAAGAGATGTGATAGCTACAGACCTCTGAACTTAGTTACAATGAGGCTCGAGGGCCTATTTATTGTTGAGAAACAATGTAGAATCTGAAACGTCCAAAAACCTAACCGTAGGAGATGAGGCGCCAAAACTGTGGGCACCCGTTTGGGTAAATTGGTGGTTCAACTTCCCGGGGGCGTAACTTTGGCACCCGATCTCCGTTTTACGCGCTCAATAGCTCGTTAGAAAGATCTATCCGAGGAGTACAACTTTTGAACGAGCAACATCAGTCCATGGACACATGTTGCTCTCCGTTTTCCCAAAAAACATCGTTTAGGGCCTCAAAACGGCTCCGGAAGTTCAGGACCCAAAAAACTGCTAAAAATAGTAAGTTTTGTTGCAACCTGAAAATTGAAAGAAATGATGGTGGGGGTTCAAATGGAATAGGTGGGTGGCCACCAATATCCACCTGGATCATTAAGGCCTCGAAACGGCTCCGGGAGTGGAGGACCCGAAAACCTGCTAAAAATAGTAAGTTGTGCTGTATGTGGAGAGCTGCAAGAATTGATGGTGCTAGTCCAAATGGAGTGGGTGGGTGGTGTACATAGATATCCACACAGATCATTCCTCCTCCTTAGGAAGCAATGGCCCCATTGCGTTGAGATCCTCCATGAGATGAGGCAAGTCTTGTTGGGCCAGGTAGTAGATGTGTTGAAGATGTCAAGGACCTGCGGGTGGACATGCTGGAAGCATTTAGTAAATCTGGTTTCTTTATCAGCCTCAGATAGTACATGTTTGGATTTTGTATGTGTATTTCCAGGATGTATGGCAACATCAAGCGGTGGTGCGTTGGGAGTCAGATCAATGGAGTGCTTGTCCTGACAATGTAGAGGAGCCTCTATGAGTGAGGGGAAAAATTCCTCGTATTCCTCCATGACTTTGTCCATCTGCTGCAATCGTGCAAGGGAGCCCTGTTTCAAGGTTGTGGCCACAATATTCTTCTTTCCCTGTGAGTGAGTTGTAAGGAAAATGAATTTTACGGTTTGGGAAACAATATTCTTTGTGTTGTTTGCGGTAGTCGAAGAGATGACAGGGAGGCGGTACTACCTCCGGTATCTGGCCACAAGTTATTTCCCAAAGTAATAACAACAACACGAGGCCTAGACTCATACATAGCATGTCACCTCCACAAGTATGGTTGGCCCAATAATACATCAGCTACATCAAGAGGAGCAACATCACACAATACCTTATCCGTGAATGGCTTGATACTGTACGGAAGGCAGCACTGTTGGCGAATACGGAGATCTCTCCCTGGGTGGAGCCACCCGATGGTATACGGCTGCGGGTGTGCTATGGTTGGTAGGCTGAGCCGCTTCACGACCTCTGCTGAAATGAGGTTCTTTTGGCTTCCGCTATCAATAAGAAATTGCAGCGGAGAACCCTTCCCACCCTGTCTGCTGCGGCCAGGAAGAGGTGCTCCCCTCCTCTAGATCCTCTGGACCCTCCTTCTGGATCTTGGTGGTGGCAACAATGGCACTGGGGTCCGCATCAATGATCTACTTCCCTTTGTCATTTCCTTTGTCTGGTTCTAACTCAGGATCAGAAACGCATCTGATTTGGGTGCCTTTAGTTCGGCCACCAAAGACTGTTTGGCCCGGCACTCGTGTGTGCTGTGAGTGGGGCTGTTATGAAATTAACACCACTTCCCTGTGTCCTTCCTTGGATTTGTGGTGTTGTTATGAGTCGCACCGCTTTGGCCTTGCCCCTTGTTCTTTGGTTCGGGGCCACCTTTCCCTGGCTTCAGATTCACAGATGCAAAGTATTGCTTCTTCTGCTTAAATTTTTGCTTGATCTTGGCGACATAGCGATATGCCGTGCCAAGCAACGTAATGTCGAGGAACTCCATTTCCTCTTGAATGTGTTTGTGCAGACAGCCGTAGTACTTGAGCACCAAATGTCTCTCTGAATCTTTAATACCCAACTTTGTGCGTAGGGTATGGAACAAATTCGTCAGTTCGTGCACATCTTGATCCTTTTGTTCTTTGCAGCATGGTCCATTGGATGTATTTGTCCTCATAGCTCCCCACGGGGTAATATTGTTCCTTGATGTCGTCTCGGAACGAATTCCAAGTGGGTGTGGCCTAGAACAGAGAGGGTTCCCCTTCGTCGTCTTGCTCACAGTAGGCTTCCCACCAGTCTTTGACATGGGGAGCGACTTTGAGGAGTGCAAAAATAATCTTTTCTCGGTCGGAGAAATCATAGACCGAGAAATACCCTTCTAGCAAATTTAACCATCTATCTACGACGTTTTCATCTATCTTTCCTTCAAATACATGAATGTCAAAGTTTACCTATACCTTGAAGGGAGTGGCACCTCTAGAGTGGTTGTTGGATGCAGATGCGCCGTACATGGGCAGTCGTTGAAGGATCTAAGCAAAGTTATCCATCATCGCGTTCCTTTGTTTCTCGAGGGCCTCCTCGAGCAATATTTTGATAGGATCTCCTGCTCCCTCATCTTTCTTTTCTTTCGCCATGGGAGGTCGTCGGGGTTTGTGAGGCTGATCTTGCAAGGGTTCAACCAGATTGAGCCCTAACTCCTTATACCCTGACCGCGTTGGGGACATGCAAAGAATTCTAAAGAAAGAACGGGCAGAAGAACACAATGATACCCGCGGTCGGATTTTATGCGAGAGCATGTGAATACAAATATAACAATAGATACGAGAGATGCGGTGGAAATAATGCTTCATTTCATTAATATCAAATAACGAGAAATATGCTTACGAGGCATAATGGAAATAAAATAGCTAGGGTGCTGGTAGCGAATATCTGAGAAGAGATGTGATAGCTACAAACCTCTGAACTGTGTTACAATGAGGCTCGAGGGCCTATTTATTATTGAGAAACAATGTAGAATCCGAAACGTCCAAAAACCTAACCGAAGGAGATGAGGCCCCAAAACTGTGGGCGCCCATTTGGGTAAATTGGTGGTTCAACTTCCCGGGGGCGTAACTTTGGCATCCAATCTCCGTTTGACGCGCTCAATAGCTCGTTAGAAATATCTATCCGAAGACCACAACTTTCAGGATGAATTTCATTCCATGAAATTTGCTGGTAAAACGATGCCCAAAAAACATCGTTTAGGGCCTCAAAACGGCTCTGGAAGTTCAGGACCCGAAAAACTGCTAAAAATAGTAAGTTTTGTTGCAACTTGAAAATTGAAAGAACTGAAGATGGGGGTTCAAATGGAGTAGGTGGGTGGCCACCGATATCCACCTGGATCATTGTTATGGCTGTGTAAGTGAATCCCAATGCAGGAATACTTATATTATGTGTGTTTACTTTTGTAAAGGATTCTACTTTTGAAAGTTGACATGTAAAGTTGGCTATGTAATCTGCTTGTTGTGCCTTGTTAAGTGAATCCGAATGCATGATGCTTTAATATGTGTGTTTATTTCCATGGGAGCCTACTTTTGAATTTGTATTGGTTGGAAATTAATCTCAACCACCAGAGTAAATGAATTGGCAGCACCACAGTTAGTGTTTTTCTTGTAGGTTACGAATTTTGTGTGCAGAGAAGATAAGTTCTAAGCAAAAGACAATTACCTATTCCCCAACAGATTAAATAATTGAATTCAAATAAGAATTTAATGCATGGGTAGTAAATGTGCATGGGAAAATATTTAATTTGCAAGTTAGTAGTTCACGCAAGTTTTATAATGTTCAGAAAATGATGTCTGCCATACTATGTATTAAATATATATGTTGTTTTTATGTAAGTGTGAAAAGACAAGTGGAGAAAAACTTGGAGTTAATTTTGGTGGGTGCCTGAAAAGACAAGTGGAGAAAAACTTGGAGTTAATTTTGGTGGGTGCCTGAAAAGAAGTCTGATGTAAGTGTGAAAAGACAAGTGGAGAAAAGCGTGGAGCTAATTTTGGTGGGTGCCTAAAAACAAATCTTGTTTTGCTTGTGAAGGAACTGTAGCCTCCATATGGGAATGTATTTCATGTTTTGAAGTTTTAATATAAAGTTTGGTTAGTCTCGATATAGTTGCCAAAATTTTAGTTATTTATTTTACCACAACACTATGTTTTACTTGCTTCACCGTGAGTAAAATAAGCTAATTATATTTGCTCCTCTCCATAGTTGCAATTTTGATCTTTGCCACTCTATATTGAAATGAAGATTCATTTGAATTGATTAAACTGTACGATATGGATTAAGTGAGTTCCACAACTCTATGTAAACTTCGGTAAATGTGTTGTGTTGATTAAATTAATTTCTGCAACTCTGTGTGAACTCCGTGTGTTGAGGCAAAAGCATTTTTCCCCTTGTGTCTTTAAAATTTTCTAGCATGATATCAGAACGGGTTTAAAACTCTCAGTAAAAGATAGTGTTTTTACTGAGGAGTTAAAAGGAGTTCTGAAAAATTTTGTGGAATGTATTCTCCAACAATGAGAAAGTTTTCACACAGTGAGAAAAGTTTTTTACACAGTGAAAATGGAAGCAACAAGCACAAGCTTGACTAATCCACAGATACCATAGTTTAATGAAAAAAATTACGACTATTGGGCAATTACAATGAAGGCTCTGTTTTTTTCACAAGACATTTGTGAATTTGTGGAGAATGGGTTCCCAGAACCAGCAGATGTAGTAGCATACAATGCTTTGACACAAGAAGAAAGAGATGTGTTAAGAGATAACAAAAAGAAGGGCAACAAAGCCCTCTTCTATATTTTCCAAGCAGTGCATGAGAGTATTTTCCCAAGGGTTGCAGCAGCAACAAAGTATAAGGAGGCGTGTGATATTCTCAAGACATCCTATCAAGGCATGGATAAGGTGAAGACAACAAAGCTACAAAATCTAAGGAGAGACTTTGAAACTCTCTATATGAAAGAGTCTGATAACATAGACTCGTTCTTCACACATTTGATTGGGTTGGTTACCCAGATAAGGTCTCAAAGAGAGACACTTGAGGAAAGAATAATAGTGGAGAAAATCTTGAGAAGTCTACCCTCAAGATTTGATGCCATAGTAGTGGCAATAGAAGAGACAAAGGATCTCTCACAATTTTCAGTGGATGAGCTTTGTACATCCCTGATGTCTCATGAACATAGACTGAAAAAATGATGAACTCCTCATTGGAGCATGCCTTCAATACACAAATATCTTTTGGTCAAGGTAGAGGTCGAGGAAGATCAAACTACTGAGGACAAGGAAGAAGCCCAGAGACAAGTGGAAGAAACAACCATGCAAGCACAAGTGGAAGGGGCAACAACTAGAATCAAAGTGAAGGCTCAAGCAAGAGTCAATCACATGGACAAAGGTGTGACAAATACCAATTCCAATGTCATTATTGTAAAAATTAAGGGCATTATGCCAATGAATTTAGAAAGAAACAAAATGACATGAATAATAGGCAAAATTAAAATTTTTGCAAAAGAAAATAAGAACCAGAGTAATGTGCTTTTAACATGTAATGTAGCACAAGAAAAATGAGATTATGTATGGTTCTTAGACTCAGGTTGTAGTAACCACATGACTGGAAACATAGCAATGTTTGCCAACCTTGATGAGAATCTGTAATATTCCCTTTCTTGATCCCGTCAAAGTGGATAGAATTGACCCGTGGTTTTAACCCATGGTATTTCCCCATGGTATTTCTTGATGGTATTTTCCCATGGTATTGACCCATGGTATTTCTTGTTAGTATTGACCCATCAAGCCTATAAAAGGGGAGAGAAGCTAGGCATTTAGAGCATTCTGGATTATCTATCTTATTATGTTTGGGTTGAGAACCTGGCATGGCCAGTTCTATTATTGATCCCGGGACGAAAACCCCGCAATGATGTTTATGTGGTGAATCCATTCGGGATTCTGAGTGAAGCAATTTCTTATGTTTGTTGTGTTGTGTGATGTGTTGATTTATTTAGAATTTTGATATTTGGGATATTACGGTGGTATCGGAGAAATTTGTGCATCTGTGACACAAAGAGAATTTTATGCAAGGAACTTCGGTGAAATTTAATTTTCACCCTAGCCAGCATTTTTCACTTCGATGATATTTATCACCCTAGTTGGATTTTTATTTTTCAGTAAATTAATTTATTGGGAGAAATAAGTGAAGGGAAAATCATTTATAAGTCTGTGGGTTAAATTTGTGAAAATATTTGAAGGCATGATTAACAAAATCATTTATAGCTTGTATATGGCCTCTTATGAATAAATGTGCCCATGATATTTATTCATGTATATGGAAGATTCATATCTTTCTTGCGAATATGGTCATTGTTGAAAGGCTGGAAAATTATTGCTAGACAGGGATCATTCCCAAGTTTCTCATTAGCTAAGTATTGAGATCCATTGATGCCAATGTCATCATTTTATTTTTGGAAACGCCACAAGAATCAACATAATGATATATCAGTGGATTCTCTGGGCTACAATACTTCTGTGGATCAAAGATGGAAACTACATACAAATCAGAAGCAAGAGCAGAGCAACAGGCCTTTCTCTCGAAAGGTCCATGTTATCCTTCAGCAGTCAAAAGATATCCGGAAGGAAGATGTAACAAGCAAGTGTCTCTTCGAACTTGGATCCAAATTACTGGGTATAAAGTCAAAAGATGTTCTCCTACAGCTAGACACGTTAAATATGGCTTTGAGCTTAATAGAGAAATCAAAATGGGAAGGGTCAAGTTGGGCCTTGAAGCCATCCATGCTTGCTTTGATACAACCTAGGTTCTTGGAGCATTATTGTGAAAATGTTAGACTCACCGTCGCTTCTTGTCTCAGTAAAATCATACCCTTAACAGCACCGCTATTGCCTTACAATAATGACATCATGAGGAGGACTTTTCAGGTAATGGTAGAAGCACTCCAAGGGTTGGACAACACGATCGTTCTTACTTTTTTCCAGAAGCGCACAATTTTGGAACGCATGGAGAAATTCAGATTTGGTATGTTTACGCTGGATCTAGAGTGTGATGATTTAATCCTTCAGATGCTCCAATA
The DNA here is from genome assembly GCA_034641835.2 of Pinus albicaulis. Taxonomy (NCBI): domain Eukaryota; kingdom Viridiplantae; phylum Streptophyta; class Pinopsida; order Pinales; family Pinaceae; genus Pinus; species Pinus albicaulis. The sequence continues at coordinate 809,622,413 of CM076583.1, read as the reverse complement.
CTTTTGCAATGGAATTACGTCGTCTCATCCAAACTTCATCAAAACAGACATGCAAAATATCATATTTTCGATCTTAAGAGAAGACAGGGCCATCTGCAAACAATTGAGATCCAAATTGTTGGCCATTTGGAGGAAGGAGCTAATTGCATCACCTGCTGCTTATGAACTAGCTGAGGGGTTGATCAAACAGAGCATCAAACTACTTAGAAAGAAGTTAACCAAGGAGGAACTAACAAAGATTTATGGAGACAACAAGAATGAACTAAGGAGGAAAGGCTTATGCTTTGTATGCAAGGGAGTTTGGGCACTTGACCATTCATGCCCAGATAATAAGGAGGTGACAAGGATAGAAAAATTAGAGACTTCTTAAGATCATGGGGATTCATCCATTGATGGGTTCGCTGGTTTTCAGGAGAGGACCTATGAAGGATCTGAGCAGTCAAATACAAATGGTGAACAACAACACCATGCTCTTCAGAGAAACTTGTAGGACAAGCTGATCAGTCAACTTGAAAAAGTACATGACGAAAGGAAGGATGCAATTCCTCCTGATGATGTGGTAGTTGAATCTATAAATACAATGGAGGACATCCATAAAGGGTATGGGAAATTAGGTATAGACAACAGTCCACCAGTACCTCCATGTTTGACAACTAGAAAGGATGGACAACTCATCCTCACATGTGAAGAGGTCCAGGATGAATACACTCAAGGAGAATCAAATGAGGAGATAATCATGCATTTTGAGGGGAGGATACTCAGAGACGAGGGCATATTGCAGCTTGGGCCCTTTGGTGCGGACAACGATGGAGGGTTGAAATGGTACCATAACCCACAGGTCCCAGGATTCAGGTGGCATTGGGATCCAGGAGAATCCACTGGGGAAATGATTGGCCAAAGGATTGCTTGGGATCCAGGTATTGAAGGATCCATTCAGGATCATTCAACGTGGAGGGCACATCGGATTGTATGGGATCCTGGTATTAATATACAAATGCTTCTGTTCTGGATAGAAGTGGATCGCTTGAGGACAAGCAATCTTTGGGCGGGAGGATTTGTAATATTCCCTTTCTTGATCTCGTCAAAGTGGATAGAATTGACCCGTGGTTTTAACCCATGGTATTTCCCCATGGTATTTTCCCATGGTATTGACCCATGGTATTTCTTGTTGGTATTGACCCATCAAGCCTATAAAAAGGGAGAGAAGCTAGGCATTTAGGGCATTCTGGATTATCTATTTTATTATGTTTGGGTTGAGAACCTGGTCTGGCCAGTTCTTTTATTGATCCGGGGACGAAAACCCCGTGGTAATATTTATGTGGTGAATCCATTCAGGATTCACAATTGAGCTTCAATTTCTTATGTTTGTTGTGTTGTGTGATGTGTTTATTTATTTAGAATTTTGATATTTGGGATATTACAGAATCTGAAGTCTGAAGTGACAACAGGGACTGATAACAAAGTCTTCGTTATGTGAAAAGGAACAGTGTCAATATTGACAAGGAGGGAGAAAATAAATTTGTGCCAGATGTATATTATGTACCTGGCCTGAAATCTAACCTTCTAAGCATTGGAAAACTCATGAATAAGGTCTATAATGTATTTTTTAAGAATGATGTGTGTACTCCCATGGACATACCTCCAAGTAAAAGGGTTATTGTAGAAGTGCACATGACAAAGAATAGGATGTTTCCTCTCAAGCTCAGAACATACTTGAAATAAGGAGGTGTGATAGCAGCAGTCACACAAGAGGTATTTCAAGAAGAAGTGAAAGATGAAAACTGGTTATGACATTTGAGATTTGGACATTTCAATTTTGGAGGTTTGAACCTCTTGCATAGAAAAGGGATGGTAAAAGGATTACCACTCATTGAGAAACCATACAGCCTATGTGAAGGCTACATCTTGGGAAAACAACATAGAGAAGCATTCACAGCAGGGAAGAGTATAAGGGAAAAGACACCCTTAGAGATTGTCCACTCATATTTTTGTGGAATAATGCAAACTCCATATTTAGTTGGTAGCCAATATGTTTTGAAATTCATACATGATTTGTTAGGTCCCTATATCACTAGTATAGTCCCTTATTATTGTTAGTGTAAACCCCTTATTGTTATTATTGTACCCTTGTAACCCCCATTCTGTTATTATTGTGCCCTTAAATTATTATTGTTAGGTCGGCTAGGATTACATTGTGGCCCACTAAGATTACATTATGGCCCCATGGACTCCTATATATAGAAAGGAGGTTTTGTAAATTGTATCATCCAAGAATTGTTCATTTATGTAATGTATTGGAGGTTGCCCCCTCGAAGTGGCTTATTTCTAAGACGTTCATATCTCTTTTCTTCTATTTTTGGAGCTGGTTACACAACATTTGGTATCAGAGCTTTGGATTCTAGGGTTTCGCTGCTCCAAACAGGTCATCGTGGAATTTTCGCTATAACGTTTGTTCTACGAAGTTTCAGAAGCTGAAAGTTTTAGGGTGCGAAGAAAAAATCCTGAGGAAGCTCGTATAAAAATTTCAGAGTTTGGTTCGCAATAATTTCGGAGATATGATCTGTGGAAGTCAGGTATTTTTTCAGGCTCCTAAACAGGTCATCGTGGAATTTGCGCTATAAAATTTTTTCTACGAAGGTTCAGAATCTGAAATTCATATGGTACGAAGCTGAAATCCTGAGGAAATTCATCAAAAAATTTCAGAGCTTGGTTCGCAATATTTTTGGAGATATGATCTGTGGAAGGTAGTGCTTTTTCAGGCTCCTGAATTGCATCTCAAAGAGGTGATCGTGGGAAAACTTCAATAACTCTCTCTCTCGGCATTGGATTGAAGTGCCGTAAAAAGTGGTCGCAAGTACACAGACTGAAGTTTCTGGGCTATCAATTTCAGAGACAAAGGACAAAACAGTGACACGTGGCAAGTCGTACAAGTTCGCTCTACTGAACCAGTCCAGAATTAGGTCATTGTGGGAGATTGGACACAACTTTGTCTTGGAGAATCAAAATCAGGTCAGACCTGTAGCATTCGAAAGATAATTCAGAGGGCTACGTCAGTACAGAAATTAAAATATTGAAGTGCTTCAATCACAGAGATAATCAAATTTCAATATAGAGCTCCTCAAAAGCAAGTAAAAGGTGTTTATTTGTTTTTTCGAATTGCATAAATCTTGTTTGAAAAATCAGTTTGAAGTGATTCCAAGGGCCTATATTTCAGTATTAGGTTCTGATATGCCTCCTAAAAATAATTCCATACCCATTAATCCCTCAAAAAGTTATACTATGACGCATGAAGAGGAAGAGTTGCAGTATGAGATATCAAAATTACGGTACCAAGTGCAACAAGTTTCGATCTTACGAAGAGCAATTGAAGATGAAATAGATGTTTTAAAAGCAGAAATGGAGGCTAAGTTGGATGTTTTGAAGGATAAAATAATAGAAAATATGGATGATAAATTAGTGGAAGATCACATCGAGCATCAACAACAAGTTCTCCAACTCTCAAAGGATAACCCAACTTTGTTGCAGAATCTAATGAAACAACAAGAAGATCAACATGACATCGAAAGAAGTTATGAAGCAGTCACAAAAACAAGAACTCAACAAGTACGATCAATTTCAGAGTATCTCAGCAAGTGGAAGAACTTTCCTGTAAAAGATTCCACATGGGAGGATGAGAATTTTATACAGAAGCATCAAGAAATAATCAAGCGTTGAGGACAACACTTGTTTGAAGGAGAGGGGCATGTTAAGTCCCTATATTAATAGTATAGCCCCTTATTATGTTACTGTAGCCCCCCTTATTGTTATTATTGTACCCCTGTAACCCCCATATCGTTATTATTGTGCCCTTAAATTATTATTGTTAGGTCGGCTAGGATTACATTGTGGCCCACTAGGATTACATTATGGCCCCATGGACTCCTATATATAGAAAGGAGGTTTTGTAAATTGTATCAATCAAGAATTGTTCATTTATGTAATGTATTGGAGGTTGCCCCCTCGAAGTGGCTTATTTCTAAGGCGTTCATATCTCTTTTCTTCTCTTTTTGGAGCTGGTTACACAACATGATTACACCAAAAAGACATGGGTGTATGTCTTGAAATAGAAGAGTGAAGTGTTTGAACAATTCTACCACTTCAAAGCTCTTGTTCAGAAGTAGAGTGGGCACTACATCAAAGTGTTGAGAATTGATAGAGGTGGAGAATACATTTCCAAATATTTCCTACATTTCTGTAGGGAGAATCACATGCACAAGAATTTTAGCACAAGGTATACACCATATCAAAATGGGGTTGCAGAAAGGAAGAATAGGACCATCATGGACATAGTCAGAACTATGTTGAAGGCAAAAAAATTTCCAAATGAGTATTGTGTCGAAGCTGTGAATTGTGTAGTGTATATTTTGAATAGATGCCTAACCAAAGATGTTATGAACATAGTTTCGGAAGAAGCATGGAGTGGAGAAATGTAGTTTGTCACTCACATGAAAGTATTTGGATGTGTGGCTTATGCACATGTCCCAGATCAACTAAGGAAGAAGTTGGAAAACAAGGGGGAGAAGTGTATCTTTGTTGGATACAATGATTAGTCTATGGCATTCAAACTCTATAATCCATCCACCAAGAAAGTTATAATCAACAGAGATGTGCAGTTCATTGAAGAAGAAACTTGGGCTGGAAGGTTAGAGAAAACAGTGAACGTGAAAACATGTGTGTCTCACGAAGAGCAAGAGGAATGCAGAGCAGAAAATAATTCCTCCATGGTGGTTCCTCCTCCACCTACAAAAGCACAACAAAGCACACCACAAGATGGAAATAGAACAACCTTGAGAAATCAAGGAAGTGTTTCTCCAAGCATACCACAACGATCAAAAACTCCCTCGACTTCAAGTGGAAATCCAAGCACACCAAGAAGACCAAGATTCAGAAATTTGAGTGAAATTTATGAGTAGGGAGAGGTAAATGATAATGCTAGTATGAACTCTTTATTTTATTTGTTTTGTCATGTTGATGATCCAATCCATTCTGAAGAAGCAGTAAAAGAAGAAAAATGGATTGAAGCAATGAATGAAGAGATTGGTGCAATAGAAAAGAATGACACATGGGAGTTAGTGGACCTTCCGCAAGGTAAATAAGTCATTGGAGTGAAGTGGTTCTATAAGACCAAGAGAAATTCTAAAGGAAAGATTGAAATACACAAAGAAAGATTTGTTGTGAAAGGTTACAAGGAGTAGTATGGAAGAGACTATGCGGAAACATTTATGCTGGTCACGAGGATGGAGACAATGCATACAGTGTTGTTAATTGCAGTGCAATAGAAATGGAAAGTCTATCAGATGGAAGTAAAGTTAGCATTCTTGAATGGAGTGCTGAAAGAGGAGGTGTATGTTGTGCAACCTCCTGGATATGAAATAGAAGACCAAAAACACAAGGTGTGTAGGTTGAGGAAAGCTCTCTATGGGATGAGACAAGTACCGTGTGCATGGTATAGCAGGATAGATGCTTACTTGATGAGCTATGGGTTCGAAGAATGTGACAGTGAACCTACTATCTGCAACAAAGAAAATAACGGTAAGATTTTTATTATCGTTTTGCATGTAGATGATTTGATTTTTACAGGCAATGATGATTTTCTCATCGCTGATTTCAAAGAAGTCATGAAAAGTGAGTTTTAAATGACCGACTTGGGGTTGTTAAGATATTTTTGGGCATAGAAGTGAAGAAAACAGAAAATGGAATTTTTATTTCACAAGAAAGGTATGTAGCAGAATCTTTGGAGTGGTTTAATATGCAGAACAGGAAGCCATCACCAATTCCAATTATCATGGGGTTGAAGTTGAGCAAGGAAGATTGCAGCAACAATGTCAATCTAAAATTATACAAGAGCATGGTGGGTAGCCTAATGTGTTTGACCGCAACTAGGCCTGATATAATGTATGTAGTGAGTTTGGTGTCAAGGTTCATGGAGACACCCAATGAAACACAACGAAAAGAATTTTAAAGTATGTCAATGGGACAAAGGAGTATGGAGTTTTGTACTCCGCAACTGATGATTTTAGGCTATTTGGTTACACTGACAGTGATTGGGTAGGAAATGTTGATGACAGAAAGAGCACGTCAAGATATGTTTTTCATTTTGGTTCGGGAGACGTTTCATGGGCTTCCAAGAAGCATCCAATAGTATCATTGTCAACAAAATAAGCTGAGTATGTTTCCGCAACAGCAACAGCATGCCAAGCAGTTTGGATGAAAAGGATGTTGCGAGATTTATGTCATGAGGAAGATGGAGCAACCACTATTTTCTGTGATAACAGTTCAACAATTGCAATATCAAATAATTTCGTCTTTCACAAAAGGACAAAGCATATTGATGCCAAATATAATTTCATAAAAGAATTGGTTAACAACAATGAGATTGTGTTGCAGCGTTGCAGGTCAGAAAAACAATTTACAGATATCTTCACAAAGTCATTGGCACGTGAAAATTTCGTTTATCTCAGAGATTTTCTGGGAATGGTCAGTGGTGGAAGTTTCTATTAAGGGGGAGTGTTAGAAATTAATCTCAACCACCACATTAAATGAAATAGCAACAACCATACCTGAGTTAGTGTTTTGCAGGTTGCGGACAAGTTCTGATCAAAGGACAATTACCCATTCTGCAATAGATTAAATAATTAAATTCAAATAGGAATTTAATGCATGGTTAGTAAATGTGCATGGGAAAATATTTAATCCACAAGTTTTGTTTAGTTCACACAAGTTCTGTAATGTTTAGAAAATGATGTCTGCCCATACTATGTATCAAATTGTATCTGTCATGAATTAAATTTGTCAGATATATATGTTGTTTTGATTTACATGTTAGAATTAGTGAAGAGAGTGTTGTGTAATGTGGTGGATGTAAGTCTGAAAAGACAAGCGTAGAAAATCGTGGAGCGAATTTTGGTGGGTGCGTGAAAACAATTTTACTGTGTGTTACTACGCAACCCTCGTGAAAGTAAATCCATGTAAGAAGTGTTGTTTTACTTGTGAAGGAGCAGCAACCTCCATATGTGAATGTGTTTCATGTTTTGAAGTTTTAATATAAAGTTTGGTTAGTCGCAATATAGTTGTGTAACAACACTCTGTTTTACTCTTCTTCACCGTGAGTAAAATTAGTTGATTATATTTGCTCCTCTCCATAGTTGCGATTTTGATCTCCGCCACTTTTTATTAAAATGAAGATTCATTTGAATTGATTTCTGCATAAATATGTTGTGTTGATTAAATTAATTTCCGCAACTATGTGTAAAATCCATATGTTCAAAGAAAAACATTTTCCCCTATGTCTTTAAAATTTTCTAATAATATTTACTTAGCTTTCTGCAATCAAAATGCCTCAGTGAATTTCCAAGCATCTTGAAAATTTTATGGTAATTCTTCTTAATAATTGAATGGGTCCATTTGATTTATGACGTAGTCGTGGGATTTTAATATTATTAATTGCACACTTCGTGAACCTTTTTAAAATAATTAGTTATTATATTGTTTTAGGCACATGAATTTTCTAAAATAATTGATATTTGAATTTTCATATGATAGCCAACTACGCTGACTAATTGGGGAAGCATATTTATGTTAAAGTGGGAAGGTGATAGAATGGATCAGAATGCTTTCTATCACAGTTAATGGATTGACATTCGTCGTCCAAAATAGTTTGAAATATGGTTTAGTTTCTATGATTGTGCTTGACCGAAATTATTTTGAAATATGTTTTAATTTGTGCATTTGTTTAATCTAATTATTTAATATGATTTAGTTAGCTTACTAGTTTATTATTTTTAAGACTCGACTTATTTTGAAATTGGTTTTAATTATATTTATTAAATCGAAATCTAGTTGGAGATGTTTAGTTACATTTTAAAATTCATGAAGTTGTTTCCTTTTTCACCAATATCCATGTCCTCAAATCTCTTCACTTGATCTCCCAACTCGTTGACCCCAAAAAGGTTAACCTGATCCTTAAGTCCACCTTCTTTACTTTCAAAGACTATTTATGAGAAGAATGAAGGCATTTCTATGGGATCCCCCTATCCCATATAGTGGCCAATACCTTTATGGAACATTTTGAAACTAGAGTTCCCAGTTCATGGCATCTCAACTCCAAATGCATTTTAGTTGCGGTTTGTTGATGAAACTTTTGTCATTTCGCAACATGGACCTCTTGCACTTGATCCCTTTCACTCCCATCTTAATGGCATCTCCCCTAATATCCATTTTACAATGGAAATTGGGTCAAACAAATCTCTTTGTTTCTTATATTTCCATGTTATCGGCCTCCCCAATGGCTCCCTCTCCCATGAAGTCTATAGAAAAAAAACTCATACCAACCCCTGTCTCCGGTGCCTCTCTCATCACCACCCATCCCAAAAGTCTGGATTTCTTAAAACAATTTTCTCATGAGACTTAAAAATGTAAGATGTAAGAATTTTATTATCCATAAAGGCGATAAATGTATTTAGGATTAAGGATGGACCATATTAGTTGGTTCGAAACTTCCACCAACTCATAATAATGTGATTAATCCAAAATAAATTTATGAACCTTAAAAGTATCTTCTCCCAATTTATTTCAGCTGAAAAATCTCATCTAGTCAAAGCTTTCAAAGAAAATGGTTATTTATTTTCTTAGATCTCTATCTCAAACCACTTGCTCACCCTAAACCCACAAATTTGGATCTCTCCCCTTCTTGGTGCCAAGTCACCACCCTACCTTACATTAAGGGAACCAATGATCTTATTGCTAATATTTTGGCCAAGTAGAGGATAAAAATTCTATTCAAACCCCACAAAACCCTTAAGAAATTATTTTTATAGGCTAAATACATATTTTATCCCATGCTAGAAGCAAGGATCTATAAGATTCCTTGTTATTTACATGGGTAGTCCATAACCTTCATAATAAATCCACCATGTCTCATCACTCACATAAGACCAAGCATCTAATTTTATTTGATCAATTTCAAATATTAGCCTCCGCACCTTTCTACAACTAGTGTATCATTAGTGAAGCCCTTGAAATAAAGAAGAATAAAAATAGAGGAAAACCCTTATAACTTTAATAAGGAGTTACACACTAAGCTAGTCCTGAAAGCCCATCCTTTGAGTCTTGTCCATATCTTTATCTCTATCATCCTCTTTTATCCATTATCTTATCCTTTCCTTTATTATTTATCTCTTGTGGGTGACCAATTTTTTGTTAACAAAGAGTGAGGAAATATGGCTTTTCAATGGTTCTTTCTGACCCGTGAACATGAAGACATAAAGGTTTCAAGTAGAAATCCATCAAAATGAAAATAATCTATTTTTCCTACTATAGAGTCTCACCGATGTGGGTTTTCCATGGAAATAAATAAATATAGTACATCATCTTATTCTTCTCGTTGGAGACCCACAAAAAAATAGAAGAAGATTTTGGAACATTTGTATGAAGCTGGTGAACGTAACCATAGTTGAAATCGATCAAATGGGATCACAACGTTACTTAAATTTCATGGTGATGTAGAAGCTAAGAATATCTGCTATTGGTTTCAGATTCTCACTCATGTAAGAAGCCATCAAAAAAAAAAACGTGATGCAAGAATAGTCTACGAATCAAAAAGTAACTGTCAGAATCTGTTAGCCTTCAATAGGTTTCGCTCCACCTTCTTCACCTTCCAAGGTGAAATATTTTAACAAACATCGGGAGTAGCTATGGGTTCTCTGTTGTCACCTAATAGCTGGTGAACGTAACCATAGTTGCAATCACTTAAATGGCATCACAAAGTTACTTAAAGTTCATGGTGACGTAGAAGCCAAGAATGTCTGCTATTGGTTTCATATTCTCACTCACGTAAGAAGCCATCACAAAAAAAAACCGTGACGCAAGAATAGTCTATGAATGAAAAAGTAACTGTCAGAATATGTCAGCCTTCAATAGGTTCCACTCCATATTATATTAAAAATGGCTAAGTAAATTGGCAAAGGAAATGGAAAAGGATTTGGGAAAGAAACATGGCATTTTATTTATGAAAATAATGGAAATTAGGGGAAAAGTAAGGTGAAATGTTACACGTTGCATGCAAGGAAGAAAATAAATTAAAATGATGGAAATTGAAGAAAATATAGGTCTCATTAATAAAAATAATTTTGAGGATTAGTTGGTAGCTTTTGACTATTTTATGGTGCAACTCTCTCTCTCTATTCTCTTTCTCTCTCTCACTCTTGGACACAGATAATTCTTGGATAATTTCAACAATGGACCAAGGGAATCAAAGGAAGGAAACAGAAGGAAATTAGATCAAGCAAGGGAGAGGAGGATCAAGCAGCTACAACAAGATTACTTGCATGTATAAAATTGCATGTGTGATTTCCTCTTCAGATTTGGCATGCATGGTAAAATCATATGTGCATTTGGTTCTGGAGCACTAAGGTGATTCTGATTTCTCTTATTTGGTTAAGCTACATTTTCGAATGGTTTCAAAAGTGATTAAGTTGGTCTCTGAAATAAATAGAACATGGCCTAGGAATTCCTAGACCGCAGAAGGTGGGATTGAATTAATGCCATATTTTGTGTACCTTGGTGGGCCTAGGAATCCTCGACTCGTAAATATAAGGATACATGGTAAAGCGTAAATTCATGTGCCCTCGATGACGCCTTGGAATCCTTGACCAGTGAATAACAAGATATACGGTAAATCTTGGAGGGTGGAGTCTCGTTTAGGCCTAGTAATACTTGAGCATTGAATGGTGGGATATACGGTACCTAGAGACTATGAGGTAGGAAAATTCCTCATGGTGTAGGTTGAGAAGTACTATGGCATCAATGCTTGTTTAGGGCCTAGTAATCAGGTGTGGATTGCGATAAAACATGACGAAACCTAGATTGGTTTTGTTGTGAGTACCAAATTTACACTTAGGATATGTCACAGGGATGATTCACTGCATGAAATCTTTGGTTCAACCAATCTATGGTCTGGTGGTTCATGGAAGTCCTATACATGGTTGGCTTTTTCATTCATTAAGGAGAGCTTCTTCTCCTTGATATATCATGTGTAAATGTATTGTATTATATATGGATTTTATGGCTGTTATATCCTTGTTATTTTTGTTGATCATATGCTCTTTGTGAGTATGTTCCCATGCATAATTGATTTATGGCTCTCATCATGTCTTGATTCGAAATTAAATATAAAATTAATACTTGTCCTAATATATGATAATGCAGATATTGTCATGAGGTAAAAATTCTTCCTTACGAATCTCAAATAACTATGAGACCCTATGCTCAAATCTCTTTTTATGACCTATAGATTGTATATTTGTGACATATTTAATGAAATGCTTGTCATGGATAGTATGGGTCAATTCAAACACTTATATAAGTGTTAAGTGATAGCATTAGTCTCTTTGCTTCATTCTCATTATTAATTTTATGGAAGTTTCATTGACTTCTCGGCGGTGGCCTGTGACCTAACCCTGAAAAAGTGGCTCAAAATATGGGGTCGCTCGCACAAAATTGCCTAAAAAAATCCATAGTGAGTGGCATTCCTTCCCATGGGATAAAATGGAAGGCTTAAGTCACATGCATGGCCTATTATTAGAGCTACTAAGGGTTCGGATGAGTAAAATGCCAATTTACTTTATGGGTTGTTCAAGTGTAAGGTTTGGTTATCTCCAGAAGATTTTTTAGCATGTATGAAAAGTAATTTTGGTTTTTTTTTTTCGATCCCACTGCCGTAACTGTACATGGAGAGTGGATAGTTGAATCACATCATAGTAGCCTCCTGTCACATGTTACCATAGTGGACCAGTTAACTTGGGTAAATGTGGAAAAAGTGTGTTACATTTTATTTGGAGTAATTACACCAAATTAAAGTTTATGTTTGGTATAAATATTTAAATATAATTAATGTTTAATGATGCATCTCAAAGCCTCAAATATTTTACTCTATTTTCCAATTTTCCTATCAACTATGATAGTTTAATTGTATTTTACTCATTAGTCTTTCAATCTCATGGAAAATTTAACATAGCAGTGTATGTTTTATTATGTGTTCTATAGTTCAATTTTTTTTTACAACATTTGGTATTGTTCTCAGTTCAGTATTTACAATATATTTACTTATAGTATTTACAATACTCTTCTAGGTCTACAAGACCGAACATTTATGTCGGACATGTTCTTCACCTTATCAAAGTATTTAGATATGTTTACACATCTTGAAACATAAAACTACTCCAAATATGGACTCCCATCGGTTTGTAGAAATTAACTTCTTCGAATTCTAATTATTCATGATACTTATAAAACCAATATTCTTAAAAAAAAAAAAACAGTGTTTCTATTCTTGTTTCACGTTATTAATTTCATGGATTTACATCAACCTTCCCATAACTACATATTATTTTACGAGGAATTTATTACATTTTAGTTAACCATTTCTTCCTTGTAACTCATGAATGAGAAAATATGCAGTTAACCAATGTAACTCATAACTGAGAAAATATGCAGTTCATGACAATGATAAAATAATTTATGTTATGGAATTCAACCATACAAAACAAATATCTGTTTTTAAATTTAGGCTGCTACCAAATTACTGAGGAGATAAGGTTTCTCCCCGTGACAATCTAGTTCATGTAACCTTTACCAGTGTTCCCCTCGAGCTAGTTCAATTCAACAACACAACTGTGCATTTAGACATAATCTAGTTCATGCAACCTTTACTAGTACTCCCCTCGAGCTGGTTCACTTCCACAACACAACAGTGCATTTAGACGTAGACAGGTACGGCCCATGTCTTATCTCTTAAGTTATAGGCCCAACAGGGAATTCCACTCGCTAGCTCAAGAATCCCTTTCTCTTGCGTCTTTCCCTTCTTCCACAACATCACTTGAGGAATTGAGTTTTATATCTTATCTTTTACCTCCTTTAATGAGGTTACAAGTCTTTAGGTTTCCTCATGCTTTTTTCCCTCTCATTTTAGTGATTAGGGGTATTTATATCTAGGAAGAGGATTAATTGTCTTAACTCTATGGTAAGTAAGCTCTAGGTTAGCATATTTTTTTTCTTCAATAATTCTTTGAAAAACCAAAACTGAATTTAAATTTAAATTAAAATAAACCTTAGTTATTATTATCTATTCTTTTAATTTTGTCTCCCAATTAATACAATAAATGTAAACAATATTTGTTAACTACAAGGGGGATGTAAATAATATTTGTCAGTGTAAGCTAAATACCTTTTAAAATGCTAAATACTTTTTAAAATGCTATATGTCAAGTCTACACTAAAAACTAAATGAATTACAAAGATCCTTTACCAATCATATTTAGAAGTAGAAAAATGATTCTATGTAAAAATAAATAAAATTTTATTTGATATATATTATTTTTATTAATAATATTTTAAATGTTACATATCAAAATATATTTAATAATGTTATATTTCAACTCTATATTAAAAAATAAATAATTTAGAAATCTCCCAATAAAACTTATTAATGGAATAATATTTTTGCCTATATATAATACATATGAATTTTTTTATTATTAATATTTTAAGTCAATGTTAATAATGCAATAAATTACATTTATATATTTTTTAAATTTAAATTATTTTGTTTTTTTAATATAAATTATGTTATTTAATATGGATATTAATTTTTTTTTTATTAGTTAAAAAATAAATATTATTAATAAATTTTTATTTTAATTACTATGCCAACTTAATATTAATAATGCAATAAATTACATCTATAATTTTTAATTTAAATTATCTTGTTGTTTTAAAGATAAATTATGTTATTTAATATGGACATTAAAAAATTTCATTTATAGTCAACGATAAATATTTTAACCCAACTTAATAAATTATTATTAATAGATTAGTATTTTAACCCAACTTGAATATCAATTAATGCTATTTTAAGAAAGAATTTGTGAAATAAAAGTGTGTTTCTTATTACTATTTATACTCACAACTCCGCTCCTCTTAACCAGCTCATCCAAGTCGTGTTTTTTTTTTTTTTTGTAAATATGGTAGGACCTTGCTATTTTCAATTTATATTTGAAGGACAGGCTACAAAATATAAAATTAGTCTTTGGCCTCAACCTGCCTGAGGGAAACCAGGTCTGTTGGCCATCTAAAAGCATGATGAGCATCCCAGTACTGAAATTGTCTCATACGTCTAAAAGTCTCATGAGCTAACTGTTCTATTATTGCAATTTGTACATTCATATAACATAAAAAAGGTTCATAAATAACTAAAATATCATCAAAATTATAGATTGCTAAAGCTCCTATCCATCAGATGAAGACACTGGGGTAGGGTCTTTGACATTGGACCCAGGCATTTTTGCTTGTTGGAGCTACTGAAGAATCTTTTGAAGGATCTTCTCCATGCGGCCCACTTTATCATCTAATCTACTTACTCGATCTGCGGCCTGATATTGTGTTATCTTGATGTGCTGTTGCTGGTCCTGAATTTCCAAAAGCTGAGCCTGAATGCGAAGGTCTAGTTTTACCAGTTCTGTCTTGCTTTATTCTTTATTCTTATTTGTTTTAATTAAATAATTAGCTTCAAAGTCAGGTTCAATATTTAAAATTTCGTCACAAGATTTATTATTTTTAAACATTGAGTTAAATGACCCCATCTCCTGTGGCCACCAGTAATCAAGATTTAAAATTTTTCCCTGTTTCATCATTTAATTTCCTGTGATCCATCTTTGACTTAACGTTATGTGCTTTCGTCTTTATTCTGCAAACTAATATTATATATAATTCATACAACTCTAGCCCTATCTCTATTTATAGGAGTTGTCTACCGAGGTCGCGTTTTGGCCCAGACTGCAGAAATCTGCCGGAATCCGGTCAACTAAATTTTAAAAAATCAGATAGTTGCAGCGCTTGGAATCCATTTTTGATAGTGGAAATGGATTTAGCACTATCAAAAACCCCTGGGACACTCAAAATACTAATGTTTAACAACTGTAAACAAGATTC
Organism: Pinus albicaulis; assembly: GCA_034641835.2. Lineage (NCBI taxonomy): Eukaryota > Viridiplantae > Streptophyta > Pinopsida > Pinales > Pinaceae > Pinus > Pinus albicaulis. Next base: position 809,607,389 of record CM076583.1, on the reverse strand, counting down.
TGGGCAAATCTTTGCCAGATTTTCTGAAAATTGTTACCGGATTCTGGGTCAAAACACGGCCTCGGTAGACTACGCGCTATTTATACTTTCATCTCCCCTTATTCTGTTAGGCATCCCATCAGCCATCCCATCATCCGTGCCTCATTTCTTTGTTTCTGGAATTTTTATACTTTCACCTCCCGTTATTCTGTTAGCCATCCCATCATTCGTGCATCATTTCTTTGTTTCTGGAATTTTTGCAATTGTCTCCATATCAATGGTTGTTTCGAAATTTGTATTAGTGTTGGGCATTTTCGTTTTCGCCCTCTTCCTACCGTCTCATGTAAGAGCCGTAGACTATGATCATGCGTCTCGAAACCCGAGGTCGGCACCGTCACTGGGTAAAATACCACTGAATCACTGGTAGTTCTTTTGTTTTTTCACATATATGTATTTGAATCCCTAAAATAATGTCTCTCCAGTTAAAGTGTTAAAAAAAAGTATTAATATACTAATTTGTTACTAATTGTAAAATTGTTTGATGTGTGTTTTTGGGGCCGGTAGTGTTGCTCAAGAAGGGTCAGTATGTGATGGGGCCGGATTGTCGGTGCGCAAAATTTGTTGGGATTGGTGCTGCGAAGTGTGCTGCATGGAAGCCGTAAAGAAGGTAGAGAAGCCGCCGGCTCCATCACCGAATCACTAAATCACTGGATGGTGCTGCACCGAAGACGTTGAAGATGGTATTGCACCGACGAGGGGTATTGGTACATAGGATGGGGTATTTGTACATAGAATAATAATAATGTTTGGGTGCCCCGAATGCTGCTGGATAACAGCGAAGACCTTAGTTATGTTTCATGTTGCAGCCATGGAGATGACCATCCATACCTCTATAGAGATGATTATTTCTTTTAAAGTTAAAAATAAGTCAAGGTATTATATGGTTGTAGAGAAATTAAATTTAGGGCATATATATAAGAAATTAACATGGGAAAGGGATTTGGTGTTAATAGTCAAGGGGGGCTTATTATTAATTTACCCATTCACCATGTAAAATGAAATGGGGTGGTCATAGGAAAAATTTAGTCCTAACAAGTATATGTTCAAATTTTGAAAGGAAATATATTAGTTATATTTATTAAGGTGCTATGTGGACTGATAACATATGTAAGATGATGAAGAGAAACAATCCATACATGGATTGTATAAAAATAAAAATAAAAAAATTGGGAAACTGAAATGTTACAAATATTAAGGGTTGAAAGCATTAAATTAACTCTTCAGTTGTTATCAAGCTATGTTATTAGTGGGTCACTAGGAGGCAAATATGTTTCATTCTATTAGAGTGAATTTTGTTTCATATATAAATAAAGTAGTCGAGAGTGGATATAAAAAGAGAAAATAGAAAGGTTTTGTGTGTTTTGTCAGCCCATGGGCCATCAGTGTCACTTATTTTTACTTGCATCCATTTACATTGAAGGAAAGAGAGTAGAGGAGCCTCACCTTCGAACTAGGTATTTCCCTTTCCTACATCAAATCTTGTGTCCTTATAATTGTTAATGATTTAATTTTTGTATTTTATCTATTTTCCATATTTCATATATTCCATGCATAATCATAACACAATAATTGACAAATCCATAAATCTAATGGAATATACATGCAACTTTAGGGATCATATTAACATTAAATCATATTTCTTTGGGTATATTATGGGGAGTTACAATGGATCTATATCTGTTAATTTGAAAGTCATAAAACCTTATCCATGGACGGAAAATATGTTAATAACCCTTAATATCTTGCAAATCAAATGTTTGTGCAGTTCGAAGCATAAGATAGAGATATAAATCATAATGTAACCTTCTGTAATGATCCTCTTTTTCACCATTTTTTTTTTCAATAACCTTAAATCACTATTCTTAAATATTTTTATCATTAGTGATATTCTCAATTCCCTTAAGGCATAATTCTGAACCTCAATCCTCAATTTTTCACTATAGAGGGAACAACTTAATAATTTATAAAAGATTTATCATAAAAATTTTACACCATTTATGTTTTTGGTCTATATTATAATTGTAATAGAGCTTCAAGACCTATGGTTATTGCACCTCTTAACTTTTTCATATCCAATTTGTTTTTATTCCTCAATTAAGATATTCATACAAACCCTCTATATGCATTTAATGATTATGTCACAATAACCCACTCTTTAATTTAATATAATTACTCCAAATTCAATCTAACAATTCCTTCTTTGGTTATAACTCAACTCTACTCATCTTACATACCTTTCTATTGTTGCATCACCTATACCTATTTATTTTGGCAAATGTATTTTCATATTTTATACCTTACGTTGACATTTTTATTACCCAATAGTTAAATGTATGCACTAAGTGAGTATTGGGTTCTATTCGATGCTAATTCCATTTTGTTGAACTACCATGAGGATTTCTTCTTATCTTATCGTTTATGACAACATTAACATTTAGTTCTAACTACATTTCTTGTATGTTATGTCAACTGGCACTTATTAATTATATCATTCTTTTCATTCTAGGTCGGTACACTTGCCTTAAAGTCATTCTCCCACTCGTTTCCACGATCCACATAAATAAATATATTTTATTTTTCCACACTACGGTTTCGAAATCGTATTAAAGTTCTACTCTGAAGTTGTACACTTCACGTTTAATGTAAATAAAGTTTTTTTCATATCAATTGGACGATCCTCAATCTATGGGAGAGCTGATGGATTTACGACACTTGTAAGGATGGATTGGATTAGGGTTTTGAAAACTCGATCCCTACTAATTCAAGAGTTTTAAGCCTATTATACTTCTCCGGTCGTTTTTCTTCATGAGTAAATTTCTCTGGTTTCTCTAACGCAGTATGAATAAGGTGGAATACAAAATATATGTCTTCTACGGCATGCTATGACTCCAGTCTTATGCCTTCGCCATTACACACACGGGTAATCCTCATTTTATTCCACCATTTCAGCTTGAATCGATTTGGAAATCGTATATTATGGTGACTATGTATTCATGTTCTAATCTTGTAACTTTTCATGAACTCTTTTGTTGTATTTCATTCCAAAGATTAACATTCTCTTTATTTATATAATTATGATTACATTGAAATGTCTGCTTGCTCGGCTTGTAATGTCTCTTTACTGTTAAATTCCCATAAGTTTGCTGTGACTTCTGACTAAGATTCAACTGTGAATCACAATTCGATTTCGGGTGCGTCGTATAGATTTGGTTATGGTTTCTCTTTCCATTTAATTTCCCTAGCTTACAAAGGCTTACCTTGAAATCCAACTGTGGATTTCAGTTCGAATTTTTATTTTCTTTGCATCTGAGAGGTTTTCCAATGAAATCAGACAATGTTAATTTTTTTCTAATTTGATTTCTTATTTATGCCTGTATATGACTACATTGACATGAGGGAGAAATCGGTGACTTTCTTCTTCATTCTCAGCCGGTTCAATAATTTACTTCGACAATGTCATTGAGATGTAATGAGTCGTTCATCTCAGAAAATCAATGCAGTTTTCTTGTGCCCTCAATTTTTTTGGTTTCGAACTGATAATGAGTTCTTCCAAATTTCACCTATACATAAGTATACTTCCACGTTAGATAAATTTTGGAAATCAACTTTGTAATTATTCCCCTTTTTTCTTCTACGTTGACATTTTAATCTTGGTTTCTTATTCCATTCTGATTTATCTTCTTACAGGGGTTTCATCTCATTTTTCCTCGCTTTATAAGGTAAGACGATGTATCTTTGTTATGAAGTTTCATTTTTATATAGTCATCAAGTCCGACATCAAGCTCGGCCTTTTAACAACAACCGATATGTATTTATATACAGGTTGATTCTGCGATGGGTTCCATGCTTGCAGAATTTGATGGCAGTATTATCTCGGAATGTTTCGGGTTGTTTTTTTTAATGATTTAGGGTTTTTCCCCATAAAAATCTTCAGATATACTCTGTAGAAATGATACTATATATATATATATATATATATATATATATATATATATATATATATATATATATATATATATATATATATATATATATATATATATATATATATATATATATATGCTTTAATTATTAACAATAACAGTCAACGTTTAAAATTCATAACTGGACGCTCTTAATTTCACTCCAACTTACCTCACTATTTAATTCGAAATTTTCATTTATCTTGTTCTGAGAGGTAAATAGTAGTCTATACTCATGATTATATCTGAAGTTCAGGTCATTATAAAGTGTTGAGATCTTCTTGCACAGGTTAAATTTTTTTGTTCCAGTTTTCCTTAATAATTTGTTTTATGTTTTCCTGACACCTTGAAGTGAGGCATTTATGAATATATTCGGCTTAGTTTCCTGTAATGCCTATTTACAGAAGGAGAACTTATATATATATATATATATATATATATATATATATATATATATATATATATATATATGTTGATGGAATTTGACTAAACAATTTATTTATCATGAGAAAATGCCCTTTTTAAATCAGAATTTGAGTCAAGTTTTTTTTTTTTTTTCTTTGATATATATATATATATATATATATATATATATATATATATATATATATATATATATATATATATATATATATATATATAACTGCTTCATTTCGCTTTGTTTATTTGTGGATTTTAAACTGTTAATAATTTCACTACTACCATCAGAGTAGGAAATTCTCAAGTAGATTTAGCGTTATAGATATATAATTACATATATATTAGCCAACAATAATTTCATATCTTATCGAGTATGCAGAAATATGTTCCACAGTATTTACTTTTCAATTTATTTTATTGATATGTTAAATTTTCACAATGCAGAATAATATTAATTTCTATAAATGTATTACTATACTTAATGGTGTACTGCTGTATACTTTCTTGAATTCAATTCATGAGAAATATATGTACTTCTGGAATTTTCCTTTAGAATAGAAAATATAGATTAATTTCCTGTAATAAAATATTTTCCTTGTGGAAGTAATTAAGCAGAATTTAATATTTTATACTCATTAGATTCAAATCTTATTTACTTAGCTATGAAATCTAATATTCGAACTTTTTTTTTTCATGTACATATAACAAGAAGATTAAAGTTATAAAAATACATAGTCTGTGGGAGTAAAATATATCTTTAGATTTAAACCAATATCAGTTTAGAAATTCTGATTGATATTTCCCAATAGATTCTATTCCTACAACTATACAAATTTTAGAGGATTATGTATTTTGATAAAATCTATTAAATGTAAGGAATTTAATATTTAAAGCATGAAAACTTAATACTTTCAATCTCAATATCAATTTAAGCTTTCATAATACAACCTGTAATAGAAATTTATAGGTTAGGTGTGCATACCATTGTTTCTCTATGACCAATCCTCCCAACCATAGAATTCATCTTTCTCCGGAATTCACCCTCGAGCTGAGATCCTCCCAAGAACATAATAACCTCAGTTTGTTCTGGAGAAAATTGCTTAAGCTATGCCTTCCCTAAGCCTGTTTCTAAATTTTGTGTCCAGAATTTCAGGGTGCTTTCTTCCTATTTTTCCTAGGCTTCCCTCAATGAGGGACTTTAAGGCTTCTTTCTGCTTTTCCAGATTTTTCTACCTCTTCCCAACTACTTTCGTCTTCATTGGGGAATTTAGATTTTTCCTCTTTAATCAAATTTAGAAATATTTCCTTTCAAGGCTTTTTGAAAGGTTTTGGGAAAAGTCTTACCCTTTTTCCATACCCTCATGGATCAGGCTTGTGATCTCCAATCTCATCTAGTCATAGTACACCCATCAATATTCCATTTATTTTTCATTAATAAATATTTAAATAAATTCACACAATAAAAAGGAATCTATCTATAATTTCCGCAGAATAGCCAAGAGGCTAAGAAGGCAATAAACGTATTAAAATACAATAACAATGGTATATTCATAGCTCCGCTGTAACAGACTAGAAATACTCGATGAAGAGCTTGTAAACCAACATGTGTAGAGGGAAACAAGTCAAGTATTAAGAAGAGAAATAGTCTGAAAAGCCAGAGTATCATTTTGACAATGAAGGATAGATGATAAATGAAAATGTTACCTACGTCACATAGCAGATAAACATTGAATTAGTATGTATAAAATAAAATGAAAATTATTTCAATTTAATAAACCCAGATTGACATTACTAATTACCTGTGACAAACCCAAAGCTATATATTGTCGAAGCTCGACTTCAATATAGGGCCGGAATCAATTTCATTTTAGAATCGAGAGACAGAAATGAAAAACCCTATACATAATGAAATGGGTGAATCCATAGAAGAAAATAAAATACGATTTGAGGTTTTAAAACTCCCATCAAATATGAAAAAAATACATATAGTAGGAAAACGAATTAAGGAAAGCTAACCTAAGGTTTCTCTGAACAATAATAGCCATCATCGTGGTAAAAAGAATCTCTGCATTTTTCCATTAAGGCCGTATGAAATAAATAGGAGGGTTACAAATACAATCAGAATAAAAAAATCAAAAACAAAATCGTATTTCACTAACAGAGCTATATTTCAGAGGTATCTCAGAGATGAACGAATATAATGCAGAGTATAAGTTGAACGATGTGTAAAGATTCAGAACTAAACTAATAATCAAAATCTTACCAAATATAAGAGCTTCATATCCAAAGGGATCGGTCTATGAACCAACAAAGAAAAATCCTCATTGTAGTTCAGGTATGAGACGAGGAGAATTCAGCCAGAAGCAAACAAGTTACGATGTAAAAAGATAAGAAAATGAAATATCAACCACTGATAATTAACATTAAATATCAAATGAATGCCAAAACCCTAATAAGATCGAACCCTACACATGTCTCGACCTGCTTGAATCGTATGATTCAAGATGGAAGAATCGATGTAATTTAATGCAAAGGACTGTTGGGAGTAGTTCCATACGGTTCAAGTTAATACAAAGATACGACTACAACTGTAAGATCTAAGTTATCAAAATGACGGAATTCGAGAAAACAACATGAAACAAAACCTTACGTGTGAGAAGCATGTTAATAAACTCGACGGTAAGAAAAATTAAATGTTGTAGTTAATTCTGGAGTACAAACTGACTGGATTGCCAACGCATGACTTGACATGCATCTCAATAAACAATGACAATTACATGCACTAAGATCGAAATCAACATTCATTCTAGAGAAATTTTATAGTGAAGCAATTCGATGGTATAAGTGAGTTCTTTAACATTATTAAAAGTGAATTACGATTTACTCAATACCTTAATCGAATGTTAATTCACGTGGTGGATAATATATCTTAATCAAATGTTGATTTATGTAGTACAATGGTACTATTATATGAATTATTTATGAATAGAATTAATGGAAATACATATATATGCTTAGGTCTAATGGAACCATCGAATAACATATCTACGTTTAGATATAAATTATGAAGTAAAAAAGAAACGATTTCTATATTTCTTAAAGTAAGATAAGGAGAGTAAATAAGGTTGGAATTTGGGATAGGTAGTGCATGATAGGATCCATTATAGAGTGTGGTAAATCTCTTATGGAATAATAGTTGGAAAATTATTATACTTAATATGTATAATAATATTAAAGTTTTCCTTTTTGAACTATGAGATAAATCCTTTGTAAGTAAAATTCCTATGTTGAAAGGCTGAGTTAATAGCCAAAATATTAGAAAAAAATTATATATATAGAATATAAAAGTTATATCGTCGGAAAGCGACGAAATGAAAAAAAGAAAAATAAATAAAAAAATTTGAGGTATGTTACAATAAGGGTTGTGTATATATCCAATACTTGTGGAACATAGGATAAAATAAAGGGTAATCAAGTGGGTCAAAGAAAACGGAAAATAAGGAAACTTCGAAAGAGGGAAAGAAGAAGTGAAAAGGGGAAAATATGAAAAGGCCTTAGCCACAACACACTAGTTCAAATATCCCAACAACCACTATAACAACTATAAGTCTTCTGGCCATACAAGCGATAAGTGGTAGAATTTGCATCTAAAGCTCAAACCAAAGACCAAAACAAATGCTAAGAAAATAAATATGATGCTCACATATTTGAGAAATTAGCTGGAAATCAACTAGGATATGGATGAGAATATTTCCTATACATCAATGCATAAGCATTTGTATTTGGGTATCCTTCAACTCAATGAAGATAAGGAAATGTATATAATATTCCATATATAGATAGAGGTTAAAATGAAAAAAAATGATGCTTCTTTTAACTTAGGATCACAACTGAATGTCATAAAAATATATCTAGTTAAGAAATTGGAACTTGAGAATGATTAACATATTATCCCATATCCAGCATGATGGTTAAATAAAGAGGTATATATAAATGTAAAAGAATAGTAGATAATCAAATTTCAAGTTAATGTTTATTTTTTTATGAAGTAGAATTAGATGTAATTCCATGTATGTGGAGTTTTATTTGGGAGCCGATATATGTGCATCGGGGATGTGATGTAATGTTCCTTTCTGACCCTTAGAAGAAAAAGGAGATTAATTCATAATATATCTATATCCCATGGGACATTGACACCAAAAATAAAAGGGTTCAACATAATAAGATAAAAAATAATAAAAGAAAATGGGGTAAATTCACTTTTGGGAGATTAAGTGACTCATTGTATTACCCATGATTTTCCGAGGAAATTATTATTAAAAGGGAGAAGGATATTGAACGAGGACATGAGAAGAATTATTGAGGAAATTTACAAGGAGTTGTAGAAGTTTTCGAGAAAAGGGGAAGCCCTACTATTTCTACTTTAGATGTTGAAATGCACGCTCTAAATGAAGATCATTAGTTTTACTGTTGAAATACACACCATAACAAGTTTTTGTGTGTAATAAGTTATTTGTGGCCAATATGATCAAACCCAAGAATGGTTTCTCCAATCGTTATGCAGGCCAAGCCTAATTCTTTAGAGAGTAAAGTTTATTGTATTCTAGTAATTCATCTCGTACTTAGTAGAGGCTAAGTTCATGAATTTTTGGAGCTAACATAAACATTTCATGTAGGGCACATTCACTAGATCCTAATGTTTAAATCTATAATCATTTTCTTCAGCAGATTCTAAGGTTTTTATCCAATCGAGTTGTGGTATTGCATTAGGGGTTAATATATACATTTGTGTTGGGGGAATTCTATATTTTTCTTAAGGTTGATTTGATCACATTCCTAGGGGTAAATTTAATTTGTTTGAAGGGTTTGAGATTAGTGATTTAAAGAGTCTAGATTTGTCACACTCCTTCTATTCAAGTTCGTCCTATTCACATGGGTCAAATTTTTACATTTAAAGGATTGATTTCATCTAGTGCAAGTTTCCATTTCCATGAGAAGAATAATGAAGGTCGATATATTAAATTACTAAATATGAGATCAAGATTTCTAAGATTTTGAAGGCATATTTATGGAGTAAAAGTTAATAATATTTTTATAGGCTGAAGTACCAGCAACCAAGGCCAAATTCTATGATCTATTTGAGGGACGATTTATTGGTTCAGAAAGAATAAAGGGGAAAAATAGAGAATCCTCCAAGGCCACATTCACATAGTAGAGGAGATTGGTTCTAAGGCTAAATTTCTATGACAACACGTTGCATTTCTTGGTTGAGTTTTACAAGGTAAGTGAATACATATTTGGCAAGAAATTCGTCTAAATAATGTCTCCATGTTCCATCTCCAAATTAATATGTGAACTTCCTCCTATAAATTTCTCCAATAAAATTAGATTTTAAATTGAAATATTCATTTGTGGTGTTGCACATATTTTTTTAATTGTTGGTGTTTTCTGAAATGTAAAATCTATGTGGATTTATGGGGTAAAATTATTCCATCATTACTTTATAAACATAATCCTTTAGCGTCGACATGAACAGGATCAAGTTTAATATCATACGAGTAAGTCCCAACCGGGCCAAAAAGTTGAAAGTTTGAGTAAGAAATATATTTTGTTATTTTTAAGAGAAAAATTAGTCTATTGAACACGACATAAGATCTAAGTCATCTGTGGAGGAATGAATAAAGAATAGAAAGAAAAACTCAACGAGTTTCTAGAAGAGTATAGTTGTGTGGTCTAAGAGCCAAAAGGGAAACAACACAAGAAGGAACTGGTGTGTGAGATCTAGCCATTGCCGAACTATCCATTGATAAACATTGGGATGTAAAGGTAATTTATTATATAGTCAAATGAGGTGAAGAAGTAGTTTTTGCAACTACTATAACAAGGTATTATTTGACTAGACTAGTACCTCAACATGTGGGTCACTCATCATTGTTGTGTCAAAGAATGATATAACTTGATGAATTTGTATTGATTACATGGAATTAAACAAAAATATACTCAAGAATAATTTCATCTTATCCAAGATAGATAATTTTTTAGATTAGTTGCAAAAATCTAAAAATTTCAACAAACTAGACTTAGATTCAAGATATCATTAGGTTTAGCTCATAGAAGAAGATACGAGAAATACCACCTTCAAAACTAGGAAATATTTTATATGAGTGGTTAGTCATGTCATTTATCCTATGCAATGCACTACCTATGTTCATCGGGTTTACAAATGATGTATTACACCCTTTTATTCATTCGTTTGTTATTTTTTATTTGGATGATATGATAGTGTACACTACTACCTAGGACGGGAAAATCTCACACTTGATGTAGCTATTAGAGACATTAAAAATTATTGGTTGTTAGAAAATATTAGGAAGTTTGGGATTTCACAACAATATTTTGTGCATATAAGAAATTTAATATGTGGAGGACAAGTGAAGATAAACCCTACCCTGATGGAGGCCATCATGAGGTGCTCAACTCCTACTAATGTTTCTAAGGTCAATAGTTTTTTTTCGGTAAAATAGTACATGAGAAAATTCATATTCCAAGTTTTAATAGTTGTCACGAAATTCCATGCCATAATAGCAAGTGGAAAAAATTTCCAGTGGGGAAAAGTGTCACCAAAGGGACTTTGAGAACTTAAAGAAGAATATTTGTCAAGCATTCATTATAACATTACTAAAATTTTAACATCCCTTTGAGGTGGATACCAATGTGACTCGGTATGTTGTGAGAGAAACTTTGATGCAAGGAGTAAGGCATACATATGCTATTATTATGAAGTATTTCATTAGTTGGTTCTAAACAACCCTCCCTACCATAAATAGCTCTATGACCTAGTGCAAGCTATGAAGAATTCAAAACACTATTTAATGGGGAAGGAGACAGTAATCCACATAGATCACTTGCCACTATAATCCGTGCAAGACCAAAGAAATCTACAATAGACGAGGAATTAAAAATGGATGGGGTTTTTTAGTAGTATCATTTAGTGATAAAATACAAGAAGGGAAACACCAAAACATTTATTAACATGCTTTCAAGGCCAACCATATCAAAGATCACATATTTAGGAAAGATTATATATGTGTGTGTGTGTGTGTGTGCGCGCGCTATTTTTTGTTATATAGTTAAATACAAATATAGTAAATGCAAGTTACAAAATCATTACTCAACTAATAAATTTAAAAAGGGTGGGAAATAAGAGATATATAGTTGTCATGTATCATTTTTTTTTTAAATTGTACAAATATGAGAAATTAAAATTTTAAGGAAAATTACACTTTATAGATTAACTAGAGTCTTAAAAATATTGTTGATAATCACTCATATTATGTTAAATTATGAAGAGCACATTATGTTAAATGATTATAAAAATATATTCAATGTTATATATGTGTGTGTGAGAGAAAGAGAGAGAAATGTTATAACTATAACTATGTTATATATCTAGTTAAGCTGTATATATATGATATTTATAGTTATGTTATACCTTACAACTATATATATATATATATATATATATATATATATATATTCTTTTCTTGGTTTGGTTAACAAATTTTAATTAAGTAAAAAATATGTTTCTACTTTTAATTTAGTTAAAATATTTTATCTATGTACAATTAATTTCATAAAACAAATTGCTCTATTTATTGGGGAAAATATTTATTTAAATATAGTTTTATTTAAATTTAAAATAAAAAATGAAATAAAATTTCTTATTTGATTTAATATAGGTTCACTATGAACAACCATATTCTTTATGTCAAATTAAAGTTCCTATTTATTTATTTATTGGAGTTCTATACTTTAATGTTTTTTGCTTTGAAAATTGTTTGGGCATATTGCTCATAATATTTGTTGTAAATTTAAAATTCATTTTTTAATAACAATAAATAAATTTGTTTTGAAAATTTATTTCAGTAAAATCATAGAAAAATGTTTAAAATGTAAAATAACTAAAAATAAAATTTACCATAGAAAATGTTTATCATAAGAATGTTAATATTGCAAATAACCAATAAATTTTAATAATAATAAATACAAATTAAAACCTAGACTAGCCTAGATCTATCTTAACTCCGGATCTATAAAGCACTAGGAGCGATCAAATAACTAAAAATGTAAAAAATAATATTTTCTGTTTTGAAAATTGGTTGGGCATATTGCTGATTAAATTTGTTGTAAATTTAAAATGCATTTTTAATAACAATAAATCAATTTGTTTTGAAAATTTATTTCAGTAAAATTGTAGCAAAAGGTTTAAAATATAAAATAATTAAAAATAAAATTTACCGTAGAAAATGTTTATCATAAACATGTTAATATTGGAGATACCAATACATTGAAATTATAATAAATAAAAATTAAAATCTAAACCAGCCTAGATCCGGATCCATAAAGCACACAGAGGGATCAAATAGGCTTGGTATATAATTAGATGTTGATTTCTAGTCCTATTTGATATATTTTTATTAATTTACCATACCTCTTTATACCCCTTTTATATTTATTTATTTACCATACCTCTTTTATAATTATGGTATTTGGCCAACGGTATTAATAATAATTTGTCCCATGGTACTTGGCCCATATGTTTCACCTAAGTAAATTTTTTTTTTTAGTTTTTGCAATATAAAGAGGTTTATGGAGTAAATACAAAAAGCCGTTTTATTTATTTACCATACCTCTAGACTATTTATATATTTTTTTATGTACTATACCTCTAGAGTAAGTATAAAAGTAGGTTTTATTTATTTATGATACCTATGCTTTATTTGTAATTTTATTTCTTTAACATGCATCATTTTTGGGCGTTCCTAAAGCTCTTCATATTTTAAATTTACAGGGTGAAAATGTGAAGTTGGGTTACACTTTTGTGAGAATCGTGGGTGGAACTCTTTTTTTGATAATAGTTCGGCTAAAATTTTACAAAAGTTCAGCTGAATTCTTTCTGCTGTTTAGATTGAAAGTGTACTCACAGTGTTGGCAAATATATTTTTGGCCGGAGATGGGAAAACCGACAACAAAAGTTCGACCAAACTTTTAAAATATTCCGGTCGAGCTCATATTTAATAAATATATCACCCGCGAACTATTATCATTTTCGCGCGTCTCCGTTTGTGTTTGAGTTTCTGTTCGCGGGTTTCGGTTTGAGTTTTTGTGGTGCTATTGTAGCTGCTCTGCTGCTGAATTGGCCACTGTGAATTACTGCTCAAGAGTTGTACTACTTCTCAGGATTTGTTCCAGGTAAGTAGCTGTAGTGTTGTCGAAATAGAAAATCGAGATAAACATTCATCAAGCTATATGAAATGCCTCAATTTAAATTGTCTGATTTCAAAACTTTCAATTTTATTAATACACTGGCAATTTATCACCTAGTATAATTTATCACCAGTGCTTGCCCCCTAGCTTCAAAAATTTGATATTTCACATTCACAGTCAATAATAAGCATGCGAATCACAATTCCTCCACATCATATCCTCGATTTTTAATAGAATCCTTGCAAGAATTCCAATTTGTCTACCGTACTCTGCATTTTCATTTCTGAAAAATCCAACAATTTCATAATGGGGAGTTAATTAATCTTGCCATAATTGAGAATTTGGGTAGAGATATCCCCACTGCTATATATATCAACAGAAAAATAACTATTTCATTATGGAATTTCACAGAGAGGAGCAAATTCAAATACCTCATTCAAATATTTCACAGGGAGGAGGAAATTTGTTTAGGCTGACACTCTATTTTTTCCTTTCTAAGAAACTGTGTATTATTTTAGTAAAATTGTTTAGGGAAAAGTTTAAAAGAAAGAACCTCTCTGAAGAAAATTCTGTTACAACCACAGGTGGAAAAGTCATCCACAAGCCTATTGTGCCAACTCAGCCGATGATGCAACATCTGTTTAATTTTTGGGCTTGCAGAAAATATAAACAGGAATAGATAAACGACTTTAGGGAAAGTGAGAACAAATACATATGTACTCTGAGAGGAAGTAGAAGACTTTTAGGCGGAGAGACGAGCTTTGAGAGCTTTCAAAATTTGACCAAGGTCAAACATGTCATTGGAACCCATTGAAATATTGGTTTATCCCTTCAAGCTGAACCACTATAGCACAACCTCTAGATATCGGTTGATCCATTACGCCATCAGAGACAAAATATGGCTTGTCTGTCTCGAGAGATGGACATTAAAAACATTACACCTTAAAAATACTAGACCAAAAATGAAATATAATATGTTTATCATTCCCAAGGAGAATATGGAAATTAGGCATACGTGTTCAAGAAAGTACACAAAAAACACTTAATCTGAATGACTAACCCAGACGTAATCTGTTTACAACTATGATCCTTGTTCCTAGGGAGAATATAGCAATTAGGTGTTCAAAGTCAATTAGGTTTTCTTAGGTTGTCAGAAGTACTCAAACATTGAAAAAACTCTTAAAACTTCAACTAAAGGTCTAACCCAGAAGTATGATGCCCTTCTTATACTGTGCACCTCTATCAAACAGAGAACACAGAGCACATGAACATATATTTGCAACTAATAACCATTCATCAGAGCTGAATAACAAACCTCTTGGATGATGTTTTCAACCCAAAAAATGCCTTAAAACACATCATTCAATCCATTGTCCTTCACAATTTATGCCTAGGGCTGCAGATAATGAAGTACTCTTGCATCTTTAACCCACCTTTCAATCCACTGACCTACACAATTTATGCTAGGGTCGTAGATCGTGGAGTAATCATGTAATATCACCAAAATATAAATAGAGAGACTAATCCTCTAAAGCTATGCACCACAAACTAGAAAGTACACACTCAAAAGGAGTTTTAGATCTATAGACCTCATACTTCATCAGATACCTGTTTCTTGATGAAATTTCAAGATAATATTTTGCTATCTATGGCCAACTCGCAAATGTAGAAGAATATATTTATCCTGTAGCCCAAGGACCAATCACTTTCCAAATCAGGGATAACAATGACTAGATACAATGTTAATGCCAAAAAAAGACAACAAATACTCCACCAAACCCCCTTATGTAGACACTGTAATAGATCAGAAAAGTCAAATACTTCATTCAAATATTTAGTATTATTTTAGGAAAATTGTTTAGGCTGACACTCTGTTTTTTCCTTTTTGAGAAACAATGTATTATTTTAGTAAAATTGTTTAGGTTGTCACTCTATTTTTTCCTTTTAAGAAACTGTGTATCTTGATTGAATGTTTTACCCCACCTGGCAAGCATTTAATGAACTTCAAAATCTTTACAATCAATGATCGAAACTTATCTACCCATGGTAAAAAATTTAATAAACTTTGAAATTTTTACAACAATTAAGAAACATTTGTCTTTGATAGTATTAGTATTATTTTAGTAAAATTGTTTATGTTGTCACTCTGATTTTTCCTTCTAAGAAATTGTGCATTATTTTAGTAAAATTTTTTAGGTTGTCTGTTTATCTTTTTCTTTTGAGAAAATATGTATCTTGATTGAATGTTTAACCTTGTTTGGTAAAGCATTTTTCTGAGAAATTTTTCACTATTTTAGTAAAATTGTTTAGGTTTTCACTCTGTTTTTTCCTTTTGAGAAACTGTGTATATTGATTAAATATTAAACCTCGTTTGGTAAAGCATTTAATAAATTTCAAAATCTTTATAGCAATTAAGAAATGTTTTTCTGATAGTATTTTAGTATTATTTTTAGTAAATTTTTTAGATTGTCCATCTATTATTGAAAGAAATCCTCACGAGGTGATGCATCAAGGTTTTGGAGTTTGCTTCAACTATTGACAATTTAGTTGCACGCAAGCATTGTTTTGTTCTGTGTGGTTTTACTTCTTGTTCACCTTAACATGTAGATCCATTCAATATATATATATATCTCTATGTGTGTGTGTGTGTGCATCAACTGAAAACAAAATAGCTTTAAGAAATTCAGAGCGATTTACATATTTCTGAAATTCGTGCTAATGCACTATAGTTCAGAACTAGATATTTGCATGTTGTTTCAGTTTATCTTAGTTCATATTAATTCTATATAACACTTTAGATTTTCAGAGTAGATTTTTCACTTGAATCTTGCTAAAAAAATTTTGTTTACACCAATCGAGATAAGAATTCATCAAGTTGTACAAAATGCCTCAATTTAAACTATCTGATTTCAAAAATATTAATTTTACTAACCCCATACACTCACAATTTATCATCTAGGATAACTTATCACCAGCGCTTGCCCCCTAGCTTAAAAAATTCGATATTTCACATTCACAGTCAATAATAAGCACGCGACTCACAAGTCCTCCACATCATATCCTCGATTTTTACTTCAAAATCAACTGATATATCATATTTATTATCAGATATTTTACTCAACTGATATATCATCTCAATTATCAAATATTTTACTTCAAAATCAACTGATACATCATCTCTACTAATAGGTATCGGTCAAATATAGAACTACATATCCAGTCAAGATCCTGGTTTAAGTGTAAATTTTTTGAGTACTGCATATATCTGCAATTAACATAAAAATTAGAATACAATATAATCTTATAATAAACACTTCATGATGCAAGGATGAAACTACAAAATAACCTTCTACTCAACCTAAATATCAAAATAAAAAATTGAATAACATTATACTATTGTAACCAACATCATTCCAAGGACATTAATTCAAGGTAAAGTTATCTCTATGATAATGGGCAGCATATCTCTTTCAATATTTTCAACTTTTCTTCCAATACAGATAACAGAATAAATTATATGCACAAAAAAGGTGGGCGGGGTCAAGGTGGTCATGTAGCCAATCTCATATATGCACAAACATTAGCAGATTCCTCGGTTTAAGTTAAGGTGGGCGGGGTCAAGGTGGTCATGTAGCCAATCTCATATATGCACAAACATTAGCGAATTCCTCAGTTTAAGTTAAGGTGGGCGGGGTCAAGGTGGTCATGCAGCCAATCTATTATATGCACAAACAAAAAATTATACCCTTAAAATTTGATGTCAATCAACATAAATTTTCAGAGCATACAAGGACTTTCAATCCTGGGAAATTAAATGCCCATTGAGGAAAAATTGCAAACAGAAAAACATGAATTTTTTCCACTAAGAAAGGCCCCCCCATAACTTGATTCATACAGCTTGTACCTTTTGTAAAAATGATGACAGCCTAACAAGATTCTGGGGTGGATTCTGTTTCTGTTATATCTAGTATGGGCTTCATGTTGATGTAACATATCTCAACCAACACAAATTTGTTTTTTCCTATTCTACACACCATTTATAACTTCTTTCGTTATATACGAACAGAAAGGTACCAAATTTCTAACCTCTAGTTTTAACTAGCTGAATATAACTTGCCATCCTCTTGTCTCCTCTAGGATAGTTTCTTATTCTCCTCACCTTAATCCTCTTCCATTCACTTCTTACCCCTAATTAATATATTACCATCTTTTAAATTTTTTATAGTAATTATATGGTGAGTTTTACCATATGAATCTTCAACATTAACATCATGCTTATGAGGTAATATATCTATTCATTCAAATTTTGTATTAGGTTTATTTATATATGATATATAATAGGATTATATATACATATATAAATCTTGGTTTGAACATAATATAAGTCTTTCTCATAAACATGTTATTGCATTTCAATTTACTACATAAATCATTGGGCTTATCTACATATATAATTATATCTCGAATTATTATTCTATCCCATTGATTTTACAACACAAATTATATTCGATTAAATCTACGCAATGGGAGACATTATGGTGAACCACCCATTTGGGATTTAATTCACTTCAAAATTCGAGAAGATCACTTGTGGATTGCATTGATAGTCAACAACAATAACATTAATTTGTAAGTCTCTTCGTATTAGATGGAATTGACATTTTCAAGGTTTCCAGCTCACAACTGTTCCTTTTCTGAGCTATTGTAGTTGACGAAATATCCAGGTACTATTTAACGTATTTAATGTTTATGACTATAAATCTCTGCATTTAATAATATCATCCTCCACCTTACAGTTCTCGAACTCTCAGCCATGAATCATCGATCCGTCATTCAAACTCGCCAATGGTTGCCACTTGTAAGGCCACGATGTGTTAGGCTTTCATCTGAAATTCTTGTTCTTAAGGTTCCTTTTCTCACAGAGAGGAATTCATTTCCCTCGCTGAAGTTTTTGTGTTCAAGCTCTGGTTTTACTCTCAGAGCATTTTACACATCTCTTAATGGATTTTCTGAGTTTTCTACCACGCGGATTTGCAGTGCATCCATCCTGGGTAAGATTTAAAGATTTTATTTACACAAATCATTATATAATGCGACTTGTATTCACTGGTTGCTTATGTATATTAAATTCCATAGACTTAATGTATTCAGCGAGGTTTCCTCCTTTTTATTGTATATTGATCTCTCTGTGAATGTCAAGTTTTACCCTTTTGATATGAAATGTGATGTAGGGGCATCCAGACAGATTTGGATTAAGTTTTAATCTGAAACTGAAGAAGTTGGGTATGCAAATAGTCATGCAAAATTGGGGTGAAATTGTTATTAGATCTGCCATGTGTGCCGTTGAGGAGATGAAGAGTTCTGAGCGATTTATGAGAGATTGTGGATATTAAGCGATTCGGTATATTTTGTATTTCTACAAGAGCGAATCTGTAATGTGGAAGGAAATAGAGATAGAGCGAATGCGACGTAGTCATAAAGGAAGTGTGTACTGAGGCTGAAATGCCTCAGAATTGTAACCTAGTTGTACATTATAGAATTTATGTGTGTTGATTTCTAATTTAATCATAGTTCGTGGGTTATGGGTTAAATGTTGTCATTGATGAATTATGATCGACTATCGATCACTGAAAGGATTGATAGAGATCCAGTAAATATTGTTATAGTGTAGGCGTAGATGATGGTGGATTTATTTTACTAAGTCCTGTGTATGAATTGAATACTTATGTGTTATGCGCAATTGGGATAATCGACATCGAATTTCATATGAACCCCACAATACATAATTTGTTGGGAACTGAATAGTGAATGCGTTTTAGACCCGTGTGAAGGGTTCAATATAGTTGTGTAAATGGTATAAATGGGGAGTCGATTATTTATGAAGGGCACACTGGTTTCAAGTCTCTGGTTATCGAATGTGTACTGAACCTCTATTTTATACAGACAGAGTTTAATCTGCAATTGGGTGTGTTAATTTGTATCGAACTATGTTGGCTTGAATTGATACACGATTGAGGTCGTTCCATAGTATTGAGCGGAATTGTGAGTCCGGTATGCCGAGGCATACTGGAATAAGGCAAAATACAAGTTCATGAAGGTGTGAGAGAATTACAATGAAATTTCTGTATTGAATGCATCTAATTGAGTTAAGAGGTTTTGAAGAAGCCAGGCTTTGTCATCGCACCACCTTTGGTTCATGGATGGTTTTCATTTTAGTCAACCCGCTCAAATTAGATATCGACACGTCATGGGATTGAAACCGCCAGTGTCGCAAAGTTCTCGGACGCTAAAGCTTAGGAGTTTATTTAACGCGATCATCGCTCGATCAAAATTGTAAAAGATCAAAGGGCATCTGCTCTTAAATCCGCACGGAGGTTAATCGAGGTATGGGGTTGGTTTCTTTGATTGTTTTCTCCCAGCGTCAATACTTGTGGGACTGACGAAGTTATAGTTGTTATTTGAACCCATTCACAAATATTACATTTGGTGTAAAGTGTTGAAGGTTGGGTATTGATTCCAATTAAATTTTTTCAGTCTATTATATGCTATGGTTCAGGAATGGGTAAGGAGGCCGCTCTTCTATGTGCGGTGCTTGGAGAAATCGAACCTTAGAATTCTATGCGGGGCTAAAACCATAAGCCAAGAATTAGTAATTGTTTCAAAGGGGGAAAGACTAATTCATTATATTATGATTGCCGAGAAGTTTGTGAAGAGATGGTTCACAATACACATGTTGATTGTATGTGTCCTCAATTGGCATAGTGCAAACAGAGTGGGCCATGACCCACAGGTCCCAAGATTGAAATTTTAGGTTTACGAATATGTCCTTGAAGTAGTTTTGAGGCGAACCTGCTTATGTGGGGTTCGCTCTCCATCAAGTGGTATCAGAGCAGGGAAAATGATTTCCTGCAGCGAAGAAGTTCGCATACAAGGGAAGAAGAGGTACTGTTTTGTGAAAATTTGTAAGCTTGTGATTTTCTTTTATATTCTGAAGGTAGCACCAGAGGAAGGTGAGAAGATGCAGCAACCTAGAGCCGTAGTGCTCAAAGGGTTCCACAGGAGCGAACTAGAGAGATGCCAAAAACCAGAGCTCAGGAGAGAAGCTTGGTGAGGTATCTGGTAGCAGGGAAGACTTTCTATTGCAGAGGTTTTGTTGCAACTGATAGAGGACAATTCTGCAGAGGATGCGGGTGAGAATTGTTCAGGAGATGTTGCTACAAGAAGATCACGAAGAGCAATTCCACAGATGACGTGGTTAGAATTGCTGACAGCTGGAGAAGACATATGACCAGGAGGTCATAAATTTTTGTGCCTCGGGAGTTTGATGCAGGGGCATCCAGACAGATTTGGATTAAGTTCGAATATGGAACTGAAGAAGCTGGGTATGCAAATAGTCAAACGAAATTGGGGCAAAATTGTTATTAGATCTGCCATGTGTGCGGTTGAGGAGATGAAGATTTCTGAGTGATTCAGGAGAGATTGTGGATATCAAGTGATTCAAGATCTTTTGTGTTTTCTACAAGAGCGAATCTGTAATGTGGGAGGAAATAGAGACAGAGCGAATGCGATGTAGTCTTAAAGGAAGTACGTGTTGAGGCTGAAATGCCTTAGAATTGTAACTGAGTTGTACATAATAGAATTTCTATGTGTTGATTTCTAATTTAATCATAGTTCGGGGGTTATGAGTTAAATTTTGTCATTGATGAATTATGATCAACTATCGATCACTGAAAGGATCGATAGTGATCCAGTAAATATCATTATAGTGTAGGCGTAGATGATGGTGGATTTATTTTACTGAGTCCTGTTTATGAATTGAATACATATGTGTTCTGCGCGATTGGGATAATCGACATCAAATTTCATATGAACCCCACAATACAGAATTCGTTGGGAACTAAATAGTGAATGCGTTTTAGACCCGTGTGAAGGGTTCAATATAGTCGCATAAATCGTATAAATGGTGAGTTAATGATTTATGAAGGGCGCACTGGTTTCAAGTCTCTGGTTATCGAATGTGTACTGAACCTCTATTTTGTACAGTCAGAGATTAATCTGCAATTTGGTGTGTTAATTCGTATCAAACTCTGTTGGCTTGAATTGATACACAATTGAGGTCGTTCCACAGTATTGCGTGGAATCGTGAGTCTGGTATGCCGAGGCGTACTGGAATAAGGAAAAATCCAAGTTCATGAAGGTGTAAGATAATTACAATGAAATTTCTATATTGAACGCGTCTAATTGAGTTGAGCGGTTTCGAAGAAACCAGGCTTTGTCATCGCACCACCTTTGGTTCACGGATGGTTTTCATTCAAGTCAACTTGATCAAATTAGATATCGACACATAACGGGATTGAAACCGCCAGTGTCGTAAAGTTCTCGGACGCTAAAGCTCAGGAGTTTATTTAACGCGATCATCGCTCGATCAAAATAGTAAAAGATCCAAGGGCATCTGCTCTTAAATCCGCACGAAATTTAATCGAGCTATGGGGCTGGTTTCTTTGATTTTTTTCTCCCAACGTCAATACTTGTGGGACCGGCAAAGTTCTAGTTGTTATTTGAACCCATTCACAAATATTACATTTGGTGTAAAGTGTTGAAGGTTGGGTATTGATTCCAATTAAATTTTGTCAGTCTATTATATGCTATGGTTCAAGAATGGGCGAGGAGGCCGCTCTTCTATGTGCGGTGCTTGGAGAAATCGAACCTTATAATTTTATGCGGGGCTAAAACCATAAGCCAAGGATTAGTAATTGTTTCAAAGGGGGAAAGACTGATTCATTATATTATGATTGCTGAGAAGTTTGCGAAGACATGGTTCACAATACACATGTTGATTGTATGTGTCCTCAATTGGCACAGTGCAAACAGAGTGGTCCATGACCCATAGGTCCCAAGATCGAAAGTTCAGGTTTACAAATCTATCCTTGAAGCAGTTTTGAGGCAAACCTGCTTATGTGGGGTTCGCTCTCCATCAAATTGTAAGTTTCATCGTTTTATGTCTAAGTTGTTTTATTTTGTGGCTTGGCTCGAATCTAATGATATACCAATGGAAATATTTTGTTTTTATTTAAAATATGATTTGAGATATTAGCTTGCCCTCATGATTTAGTTTTTATTCGAACGCAGAGTCAATATTATATGGTTCAGTTCTAATTTCTTATTGATACCTAATTAAATCCATTAGTATCGTTTTAGTTGAATATTTTAAATCTCTGAGTCGTAATAGTGATTCTGAGTTTGAATCCATGTCATTTCATTTATTTTAATTTATTCTTCTCGGCATTGTTGAAGGAATCAATTCGATTCTTTTATGAATCAACTTTCTTACCATGAATCATAAGCTAGGGTTCTCTAATCTATGGTAGGGACAACTTCTTTTCTCGGCTATTCGTAGAGGTAACTCCTCTCTGACATTATTCAGATAAATTAATTTTCATTTTGTAATGATATTCCATAAGGTTTTTATACCAACTCAGTTTGACTTATTATTGCACGACCATAACCTATTTGGTGTTTTTATCAATCCTGTCTATGTAGCTCTCATATTTATGCAACTCACGATTTTCACAAGTATATTTTTTTTCATTTTGAACTTATACCTACATAATTAACATTTTCTTCTTCTGCGATTTGTACAGGTATCGTGAGATTTTAACTTTTATTTAGGAGCTCTCTTAAACTACTATTCGAGTTCTCAGGTAGGCCATCTGATTAATAATTTCTCTATTTAATCAGGAAATAAAATTTCTTGGATTTCCTTTGAAGTTCCGAAAGTGTTTCGGCGTTTAGCCCTCTTATTTCTCGAATCCCACTTCTGTGTTTTTTAAAATAGCAATTTTTCTATAAATATTATTATGATAATTCGTACTCATCCTTACGAGAACTTATGGGACTTTCTTACTGTAATAAACAAATATTTATATCAATCCTATTCAGATTGATTCGTATCTTATGAAGGATTTAATCACTGGTTTCTACACCAGGAATATTCATGTTTAACTTTTAATACTTTATACGTAACTAAAAACTGTGGCTATGTATAGTTTAATCATATATTTCCCTTTTCCAGTGTTCTAATTCTATTGTATTAATTTATGTATAGAATTTAAATCATTGTTTAAGCAAGCTTTTCCTCTATTCTAAATTTTTAATTATATATATATATATATATACACAGTTCTTTTCTCATGGTTTTCAATAGGTTCCAACTAAATGAATGCATAATTACATTCAAGTGAAAGTAAAGAATTTACTCCTTTTTCCTATATAGTATCAATTAACAAATAATGGCTTTACTGCTTTTAAATGATTTTATTTCATATAATAATTATTTCTTCTGTAATGATACCAGAAGCCAGTGTCAAATCATTATTTTTATTGTTCTGTTCATAATTTGTTAGTAGGATATTTACCCAACTTGTTATGGATATATATTTTCTTATTGAAAGTAAATATTCATTTACTTCAACGCAATTTCTTCTGTTGGAACATAAATACAACTTATTTTGATACATATACAGGTTTCTTCTTTGAAGAAGTGATACCAATTTTTTTTTTCCTCGTTAACTTTGCACACATAATTCTGTATCATTGAATATTCTAAATTTTTCATACATTGAACAGTCTAAGTTCTCATTATAATTTCTTTCTAGTATTATAATTTCTATGTAACAGGATTTTGAAAAATCCTTCATTTGAAATAGAAACTTAATTAATTTCTTAAAATAATTTTATTTCTCTTAGAAATACTTTAGTAGAATTTAGCTTTCATGCTCATTAATTATACCTTAAATACTCAAATGTCAATTTTCTAATTTCATTAAATCTTCATATAACTTGATAATTCAGAACCAGATTACATTTAAATAAAATTTCATAGTCTATGGAATTAAAATATATCTTCAGATTTAAACCACTAATGGTTTAGAGATTCTGCTAGATAATTTCCATAGATTTTATTCCTACAACTATACAGATTTCATGGCATTTTGTCCTCTGATAAATTCTGTTAAATGTAAGGAATTTACTTATGCACAACACTAAAACTTATTATCTTCCTTCTCACTATAAATTTAGATTTCATAATACAATATTTAACACAACTTTAGAAATTAGGTGTGCATACCACAGTATTAGATGAACAATCCTCCCAACCATAGAATTTCTATAAAAGTTAAACTACAAGAAGAAAAAAAGGTAAAGGAGTTTTTGTTTGAACAGTTAAATGAGAAGAAAAAATATGTAAATAATAGAAGATGAAGTTTCCCTCTTAAAATAAGAATTTTAGTAACTTAATTCAAATTTCAACAAAGGGACTGAATCCATAGATCATATTCCCACCATGAAGAGTTATCTTTGTATCAAGATAGTCTTTGCTTATCAAGAATGTGAGGCACCAAATTTTAGTGGTCCCCCAAGCTCATCAAATGAAATTCATCTAGAAAATATTGATTAGAAGTTTATAGCATCCAACAACAACTCAGTTGAAGATCCAATGTTGGTAGCAGACTAGGAGAAGCATGTCCACTTAAAATATACTCGAGGAAATTGTGAAAAAGTGAATAATGCAAAGAATTAGAATGAAGAGAATGAATCCACAAGCATAAATGATGCAATAAAGGAAATGGGCATGGTTAATAAAAAATCACTGAAAAACAATAATGGAACATGTGTTGTTAATCGACAAATAAATATGACTCATGCAACCGTTTAACAACAACAAAACATGAATCCTCTAGGAAGAATATTTGGAATATTGAGATATCCATATTTTCCTAGGTATCAAAGTAAGTTCCTTGGTTATTGTTTCTCATGTACAATGTTTGGATACAAATCATATGATTTCTTGATCAATGACATGGTTAGATATGGAGAATATTTTCATGTACCGAGATGGATATGTGTGGACCAAATTAAGAAAATTTCTCAACCATATCCACAAGTATTGAATGTCACATATGTCACAATGAATTCCATACAACACGGGATTATAGACTTAACTCCAAATGGCACAACATAGAATGACTTCCTATTAGTGGTGATAAATGGAGAAAAGGTCAATGAGGACCTTAATTACATCTAATTCTTCATATTTAATCCTTTGAAGAAATATTCTTCAAGATCATTACTTATCAAATAAAAAATTGAAGCGGAAATTACATTATGAAGGTAGTATGTGGAATATGTTTTTATGGTGATATCTCAGATGAAAAAATCATACAGGAATGTAACAGATACATATGGATGAAGAAAAAAAATAGTATTAGGGGAGTACAATAATAGTTCAAGCATGGTTTCATGGGGAGAACAAGAAGTATGAGGGGGATACTATATGCCATAAAGTAGGAAGAATGCTTCAATTAGGCCCATAGGATCATCTAATAATAAGACCTCATACAAGACAATCAACACGAAAATATTCTACATATATATGTGACCCTTTGCCATTAATTTCAAAGGGGGAGTGATTTCAAACATTGATGTAGATATTTAAACTGTGAGATTTTGCAGACATTGCACATAGAATTGAGCAGGGAGAATTGAAAAGGCATATATTAGAGAGCAGTGCAAGTTTGAAGACATATTAATTCTTTTTTCACATCTAACTACCATTGATGTCTATGGGACATAAATGAAAAAGGGGGATATTGTTTCAATTAATGTTTTCATTGATAATAATAAGAGGTCATTGATGTAAAAAAGGATATATGAGTCAGCAATAGTAGTGCCATATTTGATGACCAAAGAAGCAACAGGACACTTTATTAAATGACATGGAAACTAGATCTTTCACAAGCTCTCATGATATGAATATATATGTGTTGGGATCATTTTGGATGATCCAAGTTTTATCTATACTACACACAAAAAAAACCCTTGATCATTGGTGCTTTCAGCAACAACCTGCACACATATCGTAGTATCCCCTGAAGTGATTATGGGAGGATGAAAAAATAGGTTTGTGCAGCCTTGAGGGACTAGGAGATGTTTTATTATTATGATACATTATTCCTAGTACTTATAAATCACTTCACCACATTCGATTAATGATTTAAATATGCCATATAGAACCATAAACTATCATTGTGTTGAACTAAAATCCAACTATAATAACTAATACTCTACAATAGATAATAAGAAAATATACATATCAATCACATAGGAACACCAAAT
The DNA here is from genome assembly GCA_034641835.2 of Pinus albicaulis. NCBI lineage: Eukaryota > Viridiplantae > Streptophyta > Pinopsida > Pinales > Pinaceae > Pinus > Pinus albicaulis. Next base: position 809,580,525 of record CM076583.1, on the reverse strand, counting down.
TATCATGGTTTGCCCCAGTGCAGGGCTATATCCACCAGAAATTTTGCTTAATATAATGAATCTTTAACAAAAAAGAGTTCTTATCCTACACACTAAGCTGGAGGCTTTCTACACACTAAGCTACAAACTGAGGCCTCTGCGTACTCAACTGCAGAGCCTCTCCTTTTCTATCAAATTACAAATCATAATAATTTTCCCATAACACAGATCTGGATCAAAAATCATTTATTTGATAGTTCTCTTCTTATTATTTTACCATATATACTCTATTACATTGTAGGATTACATCATCAAAATACCATGATCTAGATACCATGGAATCCTTAAAATGAGAAACTATGACCCCAAAACCACTGATCCCTTACAAAATAACGCGCTTTTAAAAAAAGGAAGGGATTTGACCCACCCCAAAGCCCTTATGATAGCGTGCAATATAATAAAAATGCTCCACTGTGTGGTACAGTTCGTGCTCCACCCCAAAAAATTCAGATTCTTTGCTAAAATATATGCCAAGTTGCGTTGTGAAAAACATGCCCCCAACACTCACATGTGACTTTTCCCGTGTCAGTCAGCTGATTTTCCTCTGATATTCATTGTAGTGTTTTTATAGAAATACTGCAAAAATCTGTGATCTTCTTTTCTTCACTGCGTACTACCTCCAACAGTTCTTTTGTCGTCAGTGCTGTAGCCTTCTCCATCACTACCTCATCTCTCTATCTATGCTATTGAAGATTCTTGTCCAATTCTTGGGATAGTTGGAGAGCCTCATGCTACAATGGATGGGTTCTCTCTATCAGAGTCTACTCTTCCTTCCTCACCTCCTTTGTCTTCTTCTGGAGGGTATTCACCTCATTGATGTTTGTGAGCTTCTGTGAGATTGGTAGGGTTCTCATAGTTGCTAGAATCTACTACAATGGTTGCTTCTTCTGTTGAATATCATCTTGTAGCTTATACACATTTGGATCATCATACAACGAAGTCCAAATCTATAAGCTTTCATCCAACAACTTCCCACAATCTTCCATTGTTGCGGAGGTTCTGACCACTCCAATGTTTAGGTCGACCTCCCTATGATATCGCACTTCATGTGGTGTAGTTGGTTGTAGCTTCATATGTAGGTCATTTATATTTATCTCATATTGAAATTGTATGTCTGTGATCTTACCCTTGTATCATTTTACTACAAGGCTGAGCTTCACGACCTTGTCCCCCACTGGTTCCTCTTCTTGGACATCAATTTCTGGAACTTCACGTTGTGTTGCTTTGACCACCTCCTTCAACTTATACTTCTACTGTACTGCCTAATCCCTTTCCTCGATTGTCTAGTCAAGATTTTTCTTCAGTGAAGGTTCTTCTCTCTCTATCTGGATATTTAACTACGAAATGTGTTGTTCACGTCGCTTTAGCTCGTCTATGATTTCTTAATGTAGATCCCGTAATATATGAAGTGCCACTACTACGATTTTCATGTTCACATACCTCCATTCTTTCACTTATTGTTGTACCTCAATAGATTCAAACTGCAGGTATTTGTGCTGCAAGTGTAGGCTCTACTAGTATTTCTTCTTAAAGCCTTTGCTTTTCCTATACTGGTTGTCTTACTGTCTGTGCCAATACCTTCAATTCTACAATGCCCTCCCTGACACCTGTTAGAAGTTCGTCGTAGCGATCCTCTAGCTCATTCCATGATTATGTTATTTATTCCTGAATTATGTCCCTAATCTGATCCAAGTCCCCACTAGTGACGATGAATGGCGTTATTTCCTTTGTCTTGTGTGCCTTATTCTTATTTTTTCTTCTTATAGCAGCTTCGGTGTGTGCTTTACTCTTCTCTACGATAGATGGGTCTGTATCTGTATTTTCAGACTCTTTTTTGTGCTCATCACCTCTAAGAGGATCCTGGTGACACTTTTCGTGTTGCTTCTCTTATTCTACCTCCTCTATCGAAGTATCTTATGCCTTTGTCTCCAATGCAGTGATCCACTCCTCGGGTCAATACTGTATCAGTGCTGGGATATTTTATTTTGTCACTAAATAGGGTAAGGGATGGCATGTCTTCATTGTGTCCCTGCGATCCTGAATGTAACTTTTGTGGAAGTCAGCCTTGAAATTTGTGATAGAGTTATACTTATTGTATAGGCTCGGTGAAAGGCAAGGGTGTTGGGTCACCATAATGTGTTAGTCCATATGATATATAACGAAAAACATTATGTTATCCTGTCCACATGTCGGTTTAGTGGTATACCATAGTGAGGCATACCGTGTGACTTCACAAATATCTGAGGCTACCGGAGGGAACTACGAATCTACCGACTCTTTCCATGCAAGCATCTCAAAATCAAAATTAACCATGCGTAGTGAAATGAAGTACCTTTCTCCTAAGCCTCGCAGTAGTAATTAAGACACTCTTTGCATAGGTATGTTACCTAGTTGTACTGAACCCCATTAGCACACTATGTAGCTAATGAAACCACTAATGCAGGGAATTCATTAATCCAACACTTCCTCATGATTTTTGTAACCAATATATGTGCTACGAAGAAAAATCCCTGGCCATTGATCGAGCTGATATCATAACCTCTCTTCTCTTTGATCACTCCAAACTTTTTCTTCCTGTTTTCTGCGACGACTATGTCCTAATATTTCCCAAAAAACTCCTCTATGGGGTTTGAACCTTGATAAGGAAGTATTCTGATTCTCCATATCAGCATTGGGTCGATAGGGGTCCTCTTCCCCATCCATAAGCATCCATTGTGCACCAACATGAGTAGTTGTCTCACACAAGCTGTGCTTCCCGGACTTCTACTAAAGTGTGGCACATTCAACATGTTCAACAAACTTGACTACACCAACCCAGCCACCGACTGGATCGTTTATAACCTCGTCACACCACTCTCAGGGTAGTGCACTTGTTTTAAGTATCTATCTGGTGCGTACAATAGATATTTCTTTCTATCAACAAAATCATAGTCTGCGAACTTCAGTTGTACAATATTTCCAAGGTTTTCCCCAATAAATCACACTAACTCTATCAATAAGGGTGTGAACATATGGTGGGAGAGGTGATAGGAACACTACACTATACATTTTCACTCACACTTTCTCGGCTTCATCCTAACTATCTGTCCCATGTTCGGGTTCTTGCTGAGGCTCAATAGGTTTCTTTAAATTTTTCTTCTTCGTTCTCTACTATTTCTTCATTTTCTTATGTGGGGATATCTGTTGTGTATGTGATGATGCTACTGGGGGTGGTGATGCTACTGCTGGTGTTGTCTTGTGGCGTTCATGAAGGATTAAGACTACATTGAAATTTTAATTAAAGAAGAGTTGGAATGGCCAAATCGGAAGGCTAAGGGGGAATCAACATAACTCACTCAGCATGCCTCCCATGCATACCAATCACCATCTCCTTACCTACTCCAAACAAGAGGCATAGTTTGCGGAAGTAGCGGTGCCACCCACGAAAGAGTAGGCCATAACCATTTCGACGACACTCAGAGGTGCAGAGGGTGACGAGACTAACCTGTCGGAGGGGATGATGTTAGCATCCCCTCAGGTAAATCAGAGGAGCTCCAGGGGGAAAGACAGTGCTCGGCCCTCAACTTTTGACCCAACTATAGCTAGTGGGCCCACATATGTACAACTGATGCAAGTAAGTATAGGTAAGGTAAGTTCATCCAAGGTACAAGGACGATACCTCCATGTTAGGCACATTGCCTCTAACCTACCCAACTGCCTTCGGCCAACGACCATGTGCCACGTTTCCCTCTGCTGACGTCCTCATGACGTCAAAGCTATAGTTGTCACCGCGCTCCACTGCCTAGTAAAAACCTGTCTTCACCCCAATTTTTACTCCTGACCATTTGAATTGTTTACCACTTACCAAGGTTTCTTACTCAGTTGGGCGCCCTGGTAAAACTCAAAGTATTGTTTTATTTTCCCCTCGCGTCGCTTTCACTGCTACCTCAGGTATTTGGTAAAGTCATTTTTCCTATTTTCCTTTACTGTTTGTTCAAATTTTTATGGAAAAAATGAAACGAACCACCCCGAAACCCCGCAAGCCTGCAAAACCAAGATTTCTCCTAGTCTCGAACCACTCATGGATTCCCACTCCCAGCTTTGTGACATGGTTTACCCTTTCAATATGGCCCGTATTAAGACCGAGCTCTTATAATTTAAGTGACAGAGTGAGGATTTGTTAAGAGTTATTGATTGGGGGCTCTACTACCAAATTTCCCCAACAATCCATCCCTTCCCTAAGTTCGCATCCTGGGTCATCGACACCTAAATTGAATGGAAGGATATTTTCCTCTCCCCTTATGGGGTCAAATTCCTAAAAATTACCCCTCAGTTCATCAGAAAGGCCCTATGCTACCCCTCCGCTCAAAAGTGTGTTGAATTCACTGAAGTCACCCTCTCTTGTCATTTCTCAAAATTTCCCATGGAAAAACAAAGGGATTTCCATGAGGTCATCACTACATCATGTCTATATTCCACCTCGCCTATAGAAACTATTCTGTTGTCTCTATTTCATGACACCATACAGGTTATCCTAGAGGTCATCTCGATAATCTTGGGTTTAGACAACGTAAATAGGGTAATCACTGTTGGTCTAGGGTTTTTAGACCTTATGATGTAACCTGGGGTTCTACTGGATATCCCCACATTTTTTTCCTCCACTGTTAAATCTCAGTTCCAGTACATATCGTCCTCTATTTCCTTCAGATCATGTTCTTTGGTATTCTACCTATTCCTATTCAAGCATGTAGAGAAGTTCAAGGGTTTAGGCCTAGACAAGTTCTCCATGACAAACGCCAAACCAAAATCCATTTTCGAATGGAATCAGTCAGTTCGCTAGCACCCATTGGGAAAGGGGTACTTGAAATTCCTCACAAATTTCATGTCCAGGGCTTATGCAATCATACATGACAGTCACCCACCCATGATTTTTCCTGAGCAAAAGGAGTGGCTCCAGTTTAGTGAGACAGAGTGTTACGATGATTGGTACTTATTAAAATATCATACTGAGGTCATCGCTTATCATGCCAAAGTGCCTCCCTACCATCTTCCAGTGTTCATTTCCATGAGGATTTTTTCCATTGAGTTTATCCACCAAGTCTTGAGTGCTGACCAAACTCACTTTGTGCCAGCAAAGAAGGGATATATCTTAAGGCTCCCAAATGTCATAGGTCCTTTCACTATCAATTCGAGACACGCACTCACCTCTGTTGAGGAGGCGCTACAGAAGATGAATTTCCTGCAAGGAGATGTATTTCACTATGATCCTAAAGGGTTCATCACATGAAGAAATAATAAGATTAAGTCTTCAACAGATGAGCATGAACCTAGGCCTCTTATATAATGGAAAGCTAACTGTGACTCATGGCCTTTTGATATAGAGATGGAAGATGAATCCCCAACTACCGAAGGAAAGGGAGAAAATACACATGATGAAGTGAAGATCCTAAAGTAGGAGAGCCACCAGGCAGGCTAGGAACACAAAAATGAAAAAGAGGAGGGTCACCTCAGTAAGAAACAGATAACTAAAGGGCTGGGAGAATAGAACACCGAGCATATCGAGGATGAAACCTCATAGCTCATAGGCCATGGTAAAGATAGGCCAAGGTTTTAGCTCAACTACTATTTTTATTCCTATTCCATGCCTTCAAAGCTTTCATAGGTCATTACCTTGGGTAAGGGAGAAGGAAGAGAGCAGATTGAGGCGAAGAACCAATCTGCAAGAGAAAAAATGAAGGCAGAATTGGCCCATCTCATGGATAAGCATCACATTAGGTTCACTACAGCCTTATATGTTGAGAAGGACCAGCTTATAGTCATTTTCTATCACTCATACTCTCACCCCCTACCCCCAGGTACAAGTCTTTAGAGATGATTCCGGAGCTGGCCTCTATCCCCTTTCCAGAAAAAATGAACTTGCATAAGTCCATTGGGGAAATGCTACATAGAGAGGTGCTAAAACATACCATCTCCCTAGAGAAGGCTGAGAAGAGGCTAGCTCAGATGAATATCACTCTGCAAATGGAAAGAGAAAGTGCAAAGGCTCTTGCCACTCAAATGGCGTACTGCAAAAAGCTGGTAAGAGTTAAAGGAGTCGATCCCAATACAGCAGTGCAAACTATTTTATGCAAAGCTGAATTGGAAGTGTAGGAGCTACAATGCAAGTTGAACATCCATTGTTCAGAACATATCCAAACAGAGGAGCTAGCCAAAGTTGAAAAAGAGAAAGACGCCCTCACTGAGGCACTTGCCCAGAAAGTTGAGGAGAATGCATAATTAAAATGGAAGCTGGATGAGATATAATAGAATCAAGATAGCCATGTGTGTCTAGTGCAGGTATCAGAGGACCCCCAAAATGCTCTAGAGCATTTTACCAAGGCTCTGGACAACCTCAAGATTTCTAAGGATGAAGCTTGTACCACTCAGTGACTCCTAGATGAAGCCAAGGCAACCTTCATAGAAAAACAAAGGATGGTCTCATCCCTACAGAAAGAGGTAGATACCCTTCACAAAGAGGCTCAAGAGCAGCAAAAGCCAATCAAGGATTTGAAGGCGCAAATTAAAGGTAACATGTCATTAGTGGAAGCCAGGAAAATAGTCTAGACTAAGATTATAGCAAAGGTGAAAGAGCATTGGGAGTGAATCACGTTGGCCAATGATAAGAAGAATGCCATCCGGGATTGTAAGGTAAAGTTGGAGGGAGGACGCAGGGAAGGAAATGAGAATATAGCAACTTCTCAGAGATATATTAGGTACATCAATGAGCTCCCCTCTGAAGAATTGGGCATGCCGGAAGTGGTCGAGTTGTTCAAGACCATTATGGATGTCACCAAAATGATCTAGAAGGAAGAGGCATAAGTAAAGGCATGAGGATATTTGGCACTCGTGAAAAATGGAGTGGAGACCTTTGATCGTGAATGTGGTAAGTTAGTGGAAGTCGGCCTTCCCCCATGCTGCGATTTGTTAGCGGCATTGCTCACCTAGACCACTTATGATCAAAAGTTGTCCGAGATCAAGTGTAGGGCCGATTTGACACTACAAAAGACCTCTCACTTAAAGGCTGAGACCTTGGTGGCAACATTATGCAAGGATTTATTTCTCCTTTCCATGGTCAACATGTTTTTCGCTGCTCATCTTGATTATAATGAGTTGACTCAGCTTCAGGCATTATTAAAGCTTTTTAGCTCCGCACCTCTCCCCGCTGAAATTGTATGGAAAAGATGCTACGATTATTCACATCCACGAGATCCATCTACTTCGCATCAACTGCCACCTCATCCATCTCGCAACTATGGCTCTTCCTCTGTTTCAGCGCATCCACGTAGCTTGGGGACTTCTTCCACTCATTTTCGTCCTCATTAAAGATGTCAAGATCAGGCCCATGCAACCTTTTATTTACTTTTCATTTTTATTTCCAGCAATGTTGTAAAATCAGGTGAAATCTCGATTTCACCCTAAGTACTGTTTTATTGTTATGTCTTTGTTGTAATAAGTGACGAAGAGTAGTTATATTGATATGTTACATTTATATCGTATCATATTTTATTTTTATGGGAAAAAAAAAGATAAAGAAAGAATAACTCTCTGAAAAATATTTGGTCGATGGCCTTGATTGTAAGAGACTATAAAGAGTAAACTCAGCAAGTGTAGACGGGTTCTGGTTTCTATTGAAGTTTTGAGTTTAGAAATTGTATAGCCCATTTTGTAATGACTATGATAAGCTCTAAATGCATATCTTGAAGAGTTGTTTTGAGAAGATAATATAATAATGACTTGTTGCAAATGGATTCCAATTTGACTTTTGAATAGTATGTATGTATCTTTCGTATGTTTTTTTAACTTTCTAATTCTATTTCGTTGAATGCTTCTTCAATTATCTTGTGTTTAGAATGTTGGTCACTAATTTTTAACAAATGAATTTTCCTATATCCTACTGTGGCAAAATGGTACTCATGAGTTAATCACTTGGTCACCTTAATTGGGCTCGACGTAGGATTATTGTTTCATAAATATTATAACAGCCACTTTCCTCTTTAAACTCTGAGAAGGGCGAATTCTTACCATATAATAAGCATGCTTCCCTCAAATTCTCCTCCTCTGTTCATCTGAGCGTTCATCCATTTTTACCCTAAGGTCTATTCAATGGTTTCAAACCTGGCCCATTCACAGCATTTGAATTTCATACGGCCTCAAACCCATAGTGAGTTATGTCTAGTATACATCAGAGTTAGTTCCATTTCTCCCACTGTTATCTATAACCACCAAATAAATAAATCTTACAGAAGTTAAATTTCGGAGGGTCTCCCCAAAGTGAAAGTTAATATAAGGAAACCTCATATTCCTAAGATGTCCTAGGAAATGGTCTTCTGCAACTCAATACTATCTCTAGAAGTGACAAAAATTGGCATCTCAAATGATGATGCAGGTATATCAGACACTATTGCGGTTTCTTACATGATTCTAGCTAAGCCCTTCTCAGTGAATATAAAAATAAAATCGTCAAGATTCATAGAAAAACACAAATTTTTGCAACTTCTCTACAGTGGCAATAGTCAAATTCTCAAGACAACAAAGTGCCAAATCTGGGTGGGACATAGCCTTTTATAACAAATATGAATTTCTAACCCCATCCTCATCTCATATTGTGTTCGTTAATTTCATATTTGTCACCAAATCTAATCGGTCTATCCTCATAAATGCATCTTTCGACGTATTTCAACGACAATGTTTCCTTTTTAATAGTCATATTTTTTCGACGAACTTCGACATATCCCATATTGTAGCGAAAAAACCCTTGCAAAATTTTACATAATTGAGATTGTTGCGAAGTAATTTCCCACGTTGAGTCTCTCTCTGCAACATAGGCTATAGTCCAATTCCCACTTTAAACTGTAGGTGGCACTAAGAATTTTCTCCTTTCTTTAGAGAGAAGCTGTAGGGGTAGGTTTGTCCCTATATAGATTCAACCTGTTTCCATTTAATCTTACCTGAAACAAGTCCATTTAAATTTTCTAGTTTAACTGTGTTCCATCAGTATTATGCTTGATAATGTATGGGCCCAACCAATGCATCTTCAATTTTCCTGAAAATTTTACAAACTTATTATCTTAAACAAGAACAAGGTCCCCTACCTAGAATTTCTTTTGATTAATATTTTTTTCATGCGAGGCCTTTTCCCTTGCTTTATGTACCTACTTATGGAATCCTTCTATAAATCTATCTTCCTCCAAAGAAATTAATTATGACATTATTTCCTCCATTATATCAGGGTCTTCCATATCTATTAAAGCTGCAATCCTAAAGCTAGGCACGATGTACTCCATGGGAATTACAACTTATTTCCAATAAACTAACTTAAAGGGTGTCTGACCTGTCAACTTCTTACATGTGGTCCTATAATCCCACAACACTTCTGGAAGTCTAAGGTCCCAGCCATATCTATTCACATTTCCTACCTTAGTAAGTGCATTTTCCAAAATCTTATTAAATGATTCTACTATTCTGTCGACCCAACGGTGATAAGAGGTACTCTTTTGATGATATTCTTGGAACTCCACAGTCAATTCTTCAATATAATTATTTAGGAAATGTGAACCTTGGTCACTCATCAAAACATTTATACATCCAAATCTAGACAATATGTAAAAAAAATAAAAGTTTTTGTCTGTTCTGTGCTGTAGTCCCTGACTAGTTGTGCTTTGGCTCATCTTGTCAAGTAATGTATCACTGTAATTATATACCTTGAACCATTTCTCTTTAGAGGTGGGTTGATGGGTCCAATAAAATAAATGGCCCACTTATCAAAGCCCTTAAATGTAACTTGTTCTACCAATGGAATCTCATCTCTTCTAGAATGTTTCCTTATTCTTTGACATGCATCACATGCTAAAAAATACTCCTTTTAATCTTTATGTAGTGTAGGACACCACAATTGTGCTCTCAAAATCTTCTGCCCAGTGGATTTTCCTACATAGAGTCCAAAAACTATGCCATCATAATTAGCCTCTGTTAGAATCATATGTCTTTCATGTTCAGGAACATACCTATGCAATATCTCATCTAGTCCCGTATTTTATATCGATATTGCTATTAATGAAAAGTAAGCTTCCTTAGCCATTATTTATTTCTTTTTTTGCATAATATATTTTGAAGGAGCCAACCTTGTGGTAAAAAATTGAATGATATCTGTGAAATCGTCATCTGCCACTCTAATTGAAAATAACTATGCAATCAGGGAGATTATACTCTATGCTAGTTAGTTCTTCCCCTATTTCCAATGTTGACAGATGGTTGGGTGTTGCATTCACTCTTCATGGTTTAACAATGATCTCAAATTCATTTCCTGAAATCATTGTTAAACCAATGCAGGAGAAGACTGGAAATAGAGGAAGACTGGAAATATTTCCTCCTAAGATAAGCTTGTTAACCAAATACTTTGGTGCAGAATAATCTGTGAAAAATTTAAAGTGTGACCCAAATAAAGAGTGTCTAAACTTCTACAAATAATGCACTATGGCTAGGCCTTCCCTTTTCATAGTGGTATAATTATTTTCTTCTTTACATAACTTTCTACTTGCAAAAGCTATCAGATGATCAATCTACCCTACACCAGGTTGTACCAATACCACTCCCAAATGTATACAAGAGGCATCCACATGGACATGGAATTCCTTTTCCCAAATAGGGAACACTAATATAGGTGAAACTACCATTTTTATTTCAATATGTCGAGGCTCTTCTAACATTCTTCATTCCACTGAAAAGTTACATCCTTTTTCAATATTTTCCCCATATGCATAGTGATCTGATCATACCCCTTGATGAACTTCCTGTAATACCCAGTATGTCCCAACGTAGTGCGAAGTTGTCTTACTATCTTAGGTGGAGACAAGTTAACAATGCTAGAAATCTTAGCAGGGTCCACCATTATTCCTTGCTTACAGACAATATTTCCCAACAATATGCCGAAGGGTACACAACATATGGACGTTTTTAGTTTCAAAGAAATATGATATTGTCTAGATGTGTTGACCATAAGTCTTAAACTGCCAACATTTTTTCTCAACAATCCAAATATTGTCCAAGCATCAAAGTATACCTACAAAAACATGTAGATGTACTCAAAAGATGTGACCACCACCCTAGAAAATATAGCAGGGGAATTTTTTAATCCAAAAGTCATTACTATGTATTGATATGAGCTCCATTATGTAGCATATGTGGTCTTATGATGATCTTGAGGTGCAATCCTAATATGATGATAACCCGATAATTCATCTGTAAATAACTAGGCTCCCTATCCTCCTACATTGTCTAGCACTTAATATGTGAAAGGGGTAGGGAAGGGATCATGTAAACAGGCATCATTCAATTTTTTTAGATCAGCACAAATCCTAATTTATCATTGAGTCTTATTCTCTTGCACCACCATAGGACTCACCCATCTGATTCTTCAACAGGTTCAATAATTACCGCATAAGCTTATCAGACTCTACTTTCACTTTCTCTTTATACTTTGGGTTCATCCTGTAAGGCATTTATTTGAATGGCTTCGAATTAGGCTTAAGTATAATACTCATGAATCATATATCTTCTATTATAATCTTCATCTCTAAAAAATTGGTGGGAAAGAGAACCTGATATTCATGAAGTAACTCTGTAACTTTACTCACTGTCTCCTCATATGAGTAGTATCCTATTTTTGAAAACTTGTGTTTCTTCTCTAACGCTATGTTTACCTTCTTGGTCTTTAATGGCTCCATTATGTCAACGTTGCAAGGGTTTTCTTCTTCATCTGTAGTAAGGTTATAACACTCAAGTGATTTTTCTATCGATGCAACCCAATCAATTTTCTTCCATGTCAGTGGGGTTACATTCTCAAACATATTCTTCTTGACTGTATGAAGGGCCAAATCTATGTATGGGAAATCATCCTAAAATCTAGATGTTAATATGAAGCCATCAACATTGTCTTCTCATTTCACGGTACCATGTTGAAGCTCTATTTCTAGGTACCAGTTCTTAGTGTTTGTCTCTAATGTATTAATGAATCCAAGTACCCATTCTTGATGTGGAATCTCCTTCCATGTTGCAGTGCATAGTTGGATATGATTCCTAGGATTAGTTTCACCATCATATTTTATATTTATCTCTATATATATTTGTCCAGACCTTATCCACATCAGTCTTCAACATTCCTGCAAACCTCCTATATTATTCTTGTGTGTACTCCACCATTTAGTAGTGTTATATTTCAGGGCTATATCCAAATATGAAAACCTTTGATTTTCTGGAACTTGTTCTTCATAATAATTAAAAAAAGAATTTACATCACCTAAGCCATCATAAGAAGGAAATTTACGCACCTCATATATCATACAACGAAATTATTTGGTAATTCTTGCACAACGCCTTGTGGATACTTCATGCAACCTATTATACCAGTTCTCGAACACTTATTCTGAGTTTGAGGTACAATAAATATCATGTTCCTATATCAACATTGCCTCTGTAGTAGGGTTAACACAATCATGTTCCTTCATTGTCATTTGATAGATATTATCTATGTCAGCTACACAATATTCTTCTTTGATTGGTTTCGTGTATATTACTCCTTCTGATGGATCCAAGGGAATAATCAATATCATGTTGTTTCCTTCAAATAATATATGTCTCTCCTTCATATTAATTATGGCCAAATTTTCAAATGCCTACTCAATTCCATTAAATGAAGGATAATGGTTATTGTCATCAATGATCTCTATTACCTCAAAATTAGCAATAGTGGGAACCCCTTCAATATCTACTTTGACACATGGCAGTCTTCCCATAGGTAAGAAAATTTTCTGATTTTCCATCCTTAACTGAATAGGTGACTATTGTAGCTTCGACTTATCCATTCATTCCCATGTCTACTTTATGACAACATTAGCATCAGATCCCAAATATAGAATAGTTTGACACATCTCATATTCTCCTATGTGAGCACTAAGCCTCATATCTCTTCCATTTCTCTTATTTCGATGCAATTTATTGAGTGTGTGCATCGCACTTCACGGTGTTTCCTTGGATGCACAATAATCTATTAACTCGTGAAGCCCTTATACAAATTTTATATCTTAACAATTTCATACAAGTATGTAGAAAAGACTTTAAGATACCTACCTGATTTGCTAAATCCTAGTCTTGTGTTGGAGCCCAATCCTGTGTCAGAGCTCGGTTCTGTGTCGAAGCTGATGATGACACATCAAAATTAATGGGCTTTGGTTGTACACTAGAGGTTGAAGCTTCAACATTAATAAAACTTTTATTGGCTTTCATAAATACTTATATTTATTTCTGAATATAAAAAACATGAGATTTCTCAACAATCCTTTTGACCCATGCACTTCCAGATTCTTTATTTTCATCCGCTTTATCACTATCAGTTGCATCTCCACTTCTACTGAAAATACTAATTCGAGGTTCGTTGATCCTCCTTTCAGCAGTCATGATTTGAATATTTTGTGTCAGCTGATGATTCCTCTTTTCTTGCATATTTTCCATAAATATAGGAAATTATTCAGTTACATGGTCAAAGAATTTACAATACTTACATGTCATTGTGGGGTTTTGGTAGTCTCTCACAAAATTAACAAGTTGACCGCAGTTATAGCAAATGATCTATCCATGTCCTCGACCAACTCCACCACCTTGACCTCTTCCTTGGTAACCTCCTCGACCATCGCGTTTTTCATTTTCCTCATGTATGTTCTCTTCTGCTGGAATTATATAAGCATCAGCACTACACTCCATCATTATTTCGTAAGACCAAAAATTATTCTCATCATGTCCTATTGATTTAAAAAAATTTCAAAATAGATTCCTTGGAGTCTGTACATATTTCTCTAACAAGTAACAATATTCTAAATGATGTTCTCATCTAGTCTTACATATTTCGCACCACAGGCTAGATCCTGCACTCAAGGGATTCGGTGCCCCACCAACCATGTAATCCCTGAAAATAGTGCATTATTCTTTAGAATATCCATCCGATCTTCACTTCGTACACCATACTTATTCTCTAACTTCTTTTATTTTATTAATGCCTTGTATTTGTAGGGTTAGGTTCCCCAGTTGATTCTAAATCTGTTGCATTCCTGCATTAGTATCTCCTAAAGGCGAAGCTTCCAATTTCATCACAATCACCTAACAGAGGATATGATTACTATTCTTTAGCTAGCTATAAATAAAGAGGAATAATTCCTTATGGATGGGAATTGGAGTATATTTTGTTTGATTTTGGCTCATTGCTATGTTGAATTGGTTTAAAATGAAAGTGAATAGATTGAAATGCTTCCATAAAAGGATTATCATATGTTTCTATCCTACCTCTACTAATATCCTAATATGAGACAATAAAGTGGATTATGTATATTAATATTAAATATATAGTGTGTGATAACATTTTTAACTTTAACTTATATAAAAATATAATTTAAATGAATGAAAATTTATATTAGGGATGTTTAAATATGATGAATTTCCAATTAACTTGGAGAGAATTTTTTTTATATCAAAACTAATACATATCTATATAATTGGATGGGTGATAATTTTCATCACATGATATAAATGTTCGCTATGTCATCCATGAATCATGTGAAATGATAAATGTTAATCATGACCTCGTCAAATGTTACAATGACTAAAGTTCCATATATGATGGATCAAATTTGGCTATGTCAAACTTATACCACTTCATTTTATCTTCCATCCAAAATTACTCATATGTTTACATGTGAGATGCTAAAGTTGAACAACATCGCTTTCCACACTATCATGCTAAAACAAATTCTAGTTGTATGTTTCATTCAATTTTATCTTTGCACAATAGCATTCAATGTGAATTAATTTTTATTAATGGTCAATCAAATACCTCAGAAAATGACACGAGGTTCTTCAATACATACAATATCTCAATCTAATTTCATTATGAATGATTTGGTTTTTAACCTAAATTCTCATTATTGTGATTCCTGCAAGCTTTATTATGGTCTATTAAATCATTATTAATGTTTCGTAATAACTTGGCTCATAATGTGGGGATAACATGATCTAGATTTAGTGTTGAGGGATGAATACACATTCTACACTTGTTACATATGCCAAGTCACATATGATGCACCACATCTTCATTTTTTACACATTACAAGTCATACATGATGAGGAATTGAAATATTTTTTTTCCTCAAAATAAATGATTGAAATAAATTATACATATACAACTATAACATATTAAAAGTTGAAAAATAATTGACTCAAAGTTATTCTAATTAATATTTCTTTACAAAAATTTAGCATAATAAACAACTTCTCATTTTCTAGTATGCATTTTTTTTATCGATCAACAAAATTGCATTATATTATTGAAAGGAAGTTAAGTAAAAAATTCCTCTCCCAAGGCCCTTTCTTCTCTTGCCAGAAATATTTAGAGAGCATAGGGCCTATAAGAAAATAGTACACCGAGTATCATATTTTATTTCTGCTAGGCCTATTGGCCATACCATACATTTGCCAAAATTGAGCCACATATACAATAAGAAACAACCTCTCAAGGAGGTGGATTGGGTGGAAATTTAGGAGAGGGAACAAAGAAAGTGGCATGATGATGCATATGGAAGTAAATGTGTTCAATCCTCACCTTCAGAGTGCGAAGGTGATCATTGGTGTGCCAGTAGTGTTATTGGAGGCTTTCTATATTGTCCAGGATCTCATTCTGGACATGATGTACTTCATTAATATAAGCCACTAGTCAATTTTGATCCTTGTAGTGCTGGTTCCTCATGATATCGATATTCAATTGGATATTCAAGAGCTAGTGTATGATTGTGTCCAGGGTGAATGGAGCTAAAAATCTCCCCAAAGAGCTAAAATGAGAAATGGTCGCATCCTCCTCTGTGTCCAGGCTAGTGGCATCATCAAAGGATGAGTGATTTCCCTCATTATGTAGTTGATTTACTTCAGGACAAGGAGCAACATCCCCCCGTGTAGACGACCCCTCTAGCGTGACATTGAGGCGAGCCAAGGGTAATTTCTGACGAACAAATACAAACAAATAAACTCACATCGACCATCTTAGCGCTTCCCACCGGTTCTGTGGTATAACCTCTTATATGACAAAAAAACAAATAGAACAAAATTGAGCAGTGAATAGGAAGCCATGCAACCAGTTACTAGACTTGACCAACTGAGGACTAGAGGCGCGAGACTTCAACTTCCAGAGATCCTCTGCACCACCCTAGAACAAAATTGTGTGAATTAATCCCTTCTCGCCGAGAGATGAGCAAACCACAAATCTAGATGGACAACATGAGAAAATTGTCATGGAATATCTCCTAACATTACTGGTAGAATTGACCTCAAGATGCTCATGACATGAATCCAAACTATATCCGAACAATAGACTAAGGAACTAGTGGTGTGGTCTAGAGCCCAATTTGACCTCCGTGGTCAGAGCTAGATGCACAAACAAAAAACACATAAGACCTCGGTGGGGCCACAGAGCCGCAATCGACCACAACTTGTTATGATCCCACAGGCCTCCCCTGGATGAGAACTCACCTTGTTCCTAGCTACTTCATATCTCACCTCCCTTGCTTTTCCATAGTCATGACCGTTGTTGGGAAAACGACAATTTAAAACCAAAATTATCTGTAGACCCCCACCTCATCGCCCAACACAAAATAGTAAG
Source organism: Pinus albicaulis (assembly GCA_034641835.2). Classification (NCBI taxonomy): domain Eukaryota; kingdom Viridiplantae; phylum Streptophyta; class Pinopsida; order Pinales; family Pinaceae; genus Pinus; species Pinus albicaulis. Next base: position 809,563,775 of record CM076583.1, on the reverse strand, counting down.
AGTTGTTCCAGAATGAAAAGGGAAATTAACATTGTAGCCAGCGGGAGTAGTGCCCACCTACTGATTATTAATGATGCTCAGGACCATTAAGGAGCTTTCAGTTGGCATGTGGAGGCCAGATGGGCTTCATACGCCACCTGATTGCCACACATTCTAACGGGTCCATCAACCCCATCGGGGAGATCTATTTTTATATAATTAAACTATATACATATTTAAAATAATTAAAAGTTACACATTTTTATTAAGTTACTACAAATTATGCAAAGCATAATTTGTATTCCACTTTTACCAATTATTCCATCCCATCAAAGGAATTGAATCTCTTGTATGTCATCCAAGCTTTTGTAATATTTTTACTACAACATAGGGAAAACATATCTGAGATCCTTTTTTTCTTTTTTTCTTTCCCCAAAGAAAAATCTTAAATTTCATTATATATAATATTGAAAATTACATGTTCAAGGTGCTTCCATGAAGCATATATCAAAATATGGTGGTAAGCCACATACTAAAATTGTATGTTACATTACTGTAATGGGTATGTTGCAAGTGAAAATAAATATACAATAATAGTAGATTTGTAAACCTGTGCAAAATAACAAATATATGTAAAAAAGTTCCATCAATGGGTCAACCCAAAAAGTCAGGGAAATTTAGCCCCCTATGCATGATGATCATCAAAAAGGATGTGGAAAAACTGATAGAAGACATGATAAATCTGATCCTGAATCATCCAGTAACCACGTGGCTGCTGCGCTGCCTCCTTGGAAAGGAGATCGAAAAGCTAGTTCCTTTCTATGTAGATAAGCTAACAAGATATAGACTCAAATTGTGATTTTATTATTAACATTTCATCTAATAAGTTCCGAGTGCATGCACATGACATACAAATTTTTGGTTAAACCAATTAATGACAATCTTTTAGTCTCCAAAAGTCTGAAGATGCCGACAACCTTTTCCTAAATCAAAGGTAATTATATGTTTGAGACTATTAAGTTCTGAGTATTCGTTTGTGCCTCTCCCTAGTCCCATCCTTATTTTGAAGAAATTTTCATCACTGAAATATAAGACAACATTGTCGCCACATCCTATTTGATGTGCTAATCTATCGACATAAGCCCATGAGTAGGATTTTTCAATGGTTTCTATAGTGATGGTCCTCTGTAGATGTTTGGGGTCATCCTCTGGAATTGAGTTGTATACTGTTGAGATGTGGGCACAAGATAATGTTCGATTGCGATGGTTTTCTATAAATATGAGCTTATTCGTGCCTAACCAGATACTCCAACAAACCAGCAGAGGCAAATTTCTGAGCTTGGAGGAATGAGCTTGATTCAACCATGATTCCCATGTGGATAGTATTGATTTCCCCGACCATCTGATGTTGATGGCAAATAATTGATATAATTGATGCCATAAAGTAGATATAGAGGTGTAGTGAAGAAATAAGTGGTCGATACTTTCTTATGCATTCCTGCAGAGCACACACCAAGAAGGACCTTGAAATCCACGTCGCTGAAGAATATCACCAGTGGGAGCTTTATTGAACACGATGCACCACATGAAAAACTTGGCTTTGGGTGGGCCTTTTAATTTCTAGAGCGGGCGCCACCACTAGATAGGATTGGGGGCCTCATGATGAGCATATATCATGGGATAAGCATCCTTAGGCGAGTATATGTCTTGGAAGGACAAAGCCCAATTAATGTTTTCATCCTTATCCATAATCCTAACGTGTGCTTCTGTGAGAGTGGTTATATAATTTTCCTATTCATGATGCCAAGCAACAGGCAGTCCCAGAGTGAGAGATGATTTACATGCCTGAGTAAATATATAAGTGTTGTCAGGGTCTGCGATGTGCTTAAGTGTGTTTATACCAGAATTCACCAGAAATTGGTTGAGCTCCGATGACAAAATGTGTGCATTCCCACAATCTGACCAAGCATCCATTCCAATGCGAACTTCTCTGCCTGATCCAATTCTCTAAGAAATACCAACTCATATGTGTTCAATTGAGTTTAACATAGCTTGCCAAATTGAGGAGATGTTATTTTTGTTCCAATTCGGTCTTCTAATCGAGTCTACAATACAAAGCGGGATGATATATTTCTAGATGACCACCTTTGTCCATAAATTTTTGGTTGTAACGACTTGCCAACATAATTTCACAACAAGGGCTTTGGAAAAACTTATTACATTTTTCATTCCCCGTCCTCCCCATTTCTTTGGCAAGGTGATATGATCCCATTTGATCCATGAGATCCCTCTTTTTATATACCTAGGGAACTTTTATTTTCAAAGGAAAAGTTGTCCTTTCAAGTGTGATTTTAATAAGGAAATTGAAATTAAGTGAAATTTAATTAAAGGCCAATTGATGGCATTTAAAATTAATTAAATTTGACAATGATTTAGACTAATTTGTGGCAAAAGACACCATCGTCCCCAACTTTTATTAATTATTTTGTTGAGCCTTCGATTATCTCTTGCATACAATTCAAGCTATTGTTGAGTCGTGGATTATATGCTATCCAAACTTTAGTAATATTTCTATCACAACATAGAGGAAACATGTGTGTTATCCCTCCTTTTAGGTACCTAGGGAACTTTTATTTCTACTCGAAAAAATGTTTTTTGATGCCCGATTTTAGCAAGTAAATTCGAATAAATTAAAAATTAATTAAAGGCCAGTTGAGGGAAATTATAATTAAAATTTTCTTTGATATGTGATTTTAGTAAGGAAATTCAAATTAATTAAAGGAAAATGGAGGGAAATTAAAATCAATTGAACATGACAAGTATTGAGACCGATTTGTGATATATACACTCTATTTTTCAATTTTTATGCTTTTTGATGCCCAATTTTAGCAAAGAAATTCGAATAAATTAAAAAGTAATTAATAGCCCGTTGAGGGAAATTATAATTAAATTTATCTTTGATATGTGATTTGGTAAGGAAATTCAAATTAATTAAAGGAAAATGGAGGGAAATTAAAATTAATTGAACCTGATAAGGATTGAGATCGGTTTGTGGTATATACACCCTATTTCTCAATTTTTATTAATTTTTTTCATTGAGTCCAATAATAAATTTAAGGTCATAATTTGTTTTCGAGGGTTTTGCACGATGAAAAATGCGTCCGGGCCCCTCGTTTGGGGGAGATTCTCACTTGAAATCTGGGACTCGGGGGAATTAAAGTCATTTGCTCCCGAGATATCTATGGGATTCGTAAAATTCTACTTTTTACTATGCACACTAATTAATCCATCGGTCGATCCTTCTCCTCAAACATCCTCATGCAGTTTTTCTGTCCTAATTCTCCTTTTTACTATCCCCTCTAATTAATCTATCCGTCGATCTATCTCCTCAAACATCCTCATGCAGTTTTTGTGTCCTGATTGTCCGGAATTTCAATCTTAATTTTAATTGCCACATTAGTTTCCCGCATTTTGTTTAATATTTGAAACTAATATATAGCTGTGTAGGGTTTTCCAATTTGTTCATGTGGGTGAGCAACTATTTGTGAACACAGAGCGAGGACGTATGGCTTTTAGAGATAGTTCTTTCCGCCCCGCGAACATAAATGTTCCAAGTAGAAATCCATCACAGCGAAAAGAATCTGTTTTTCGTAATATAGAGTCTCCCCAATCTGGGTTTTCCATGGAAAGAAATGAAGAAATTGCATCTTCTTCTTCGCGTTGGAAACCCACAGAAAACCAGAAGCGGATTTTGGAACAGTTGTTTGAAGAGGGTGAACGTAACCCTAGTCGGGATCGGGTAAATGACATCACAAAGTTACTGAAAGTTCATGGTGATGTGCAAGCGAAGAATGTCTCCTACTGGTTTCAGAATTCGCACTCGCGCAGGAAGCGTTCACAACAAAAATCTCTGATGCAAGAACTGTCTCTCAATCAAAACGTAACTGCCGGAAGCTCTCAGCCTTCAATAGGGTCCACTCCAACAACTCGTAAACTATTTCTTTTTTTGCTTTGCTTTGAATGGTTTACCATATTTTGTTTAAGTTTTATGTTCAATACTCTCAAGGGTTTTTATAACGATATCTTGTTTTGTACCTCAGTTCGTGCAGCCTCTCCCAGTGTTTTGGAACCCTCAGTTGGAATGAGACCATTTTCGTTTATGGTAATTCGAATTTTATTTGCAGTTTGCAATATGATGGGGAATAATAATAACAATGAAATATTTTAATGATTTGGGTATTGTTATTTATTTATTCTTTTTTGCGTCGGAAGAAATTAGTTTTGGTTTTCAATCGTAAGATTAGAGTGAGATTGACGATATTAGGGCAGCTCACAGTTATTTTTACCTAAAAGTTTATAGAGCAAGGGATAAAGCCAATACTGTAATATTCATTAAAACTATAGTATTTATGAAAATAATTTAGTTTTATAATGCTATTAATATAGATTTGAATATTGTTAGATTTAAGATTTTTGTGATCTATAGATCGAAAATTTTTAAGATTAATCACATGATTAAAATTTGGTCGTAATGATGTGATTAATCCTAAAAATTGAATATTATAAAATCTATTTTAAGCATTGTTAAAATTTCTTTTAGCCATTGTTAGAATAAAAAAAGCAATTGTGAAAAGGGTTTAACCCTACATTTTCAAAATGCATTCTGTGATTTTCATGTTCAATTGTTTTGTCCATTAAATTTGAGATCTTAAATGTTTATATTTGACATTATTATTAGGAGCTGTTAACTTCGCCAGATTCTCCAACCAGCTTAGACGCGGAGAAAACCCCGCCCATGAATTTGGTAATGACAGAACATTTACAGTCGACTGAGAATGAAACTGTATGTCACGTTGATCGGGCGAGCAAGAATTCTCACTCGCGTAAGAAGCCATCACAACGAAAATCCGTGATGCAAGAACTGTCTATGAATCAAAAAGTAACTGCCGGAATCTCTCAGCCCTCAATAGGGTCCACTCAAACCAGTGGTAAACTATTTTTTTTGCTTTGATTTTGGATACCATGAATGGTTTTCTATATTTTGTTTAGGTTTTATTTTGAATACTCTCAAGGGTTTTTATAACGATTTCTTGTATTGTACCTCAGTTCGTGCAGCCTCTCCCAGTGTCTTGGAATCCTCAGTGGGAATGACACCATTTTCGTTTCAGGTAATTAGAATTTTATTTGCACTTTGCAATATGATGGGGAATAATAATAACAAAGAAATATTGTAGTGATTTGGATAGTATTTTTTATTTATTTATTCTTCTTTGGCATGGAAGAAATTAGTTTTGGTTTTCAATCATAAGATTAGCGCGAGAATGTCCATATCAGGGAAGCCCACTGTTGTTTTTTTACTTAAGAGTTCATAAAGCGAGGAGTGAAGCCAATACAATAATGTATGTGAGAACTAGGCCATTACCATAATATTTATCAAAATGCTCATCATGTTATTAACAAGGATTTTAGCACATTATATTATTAACTAGGATTTAAGTTCTTCATGTGATTAACAGAAACTTGAACTAAGGGATTACAATGATATTTATCAAAATAATTTAGGTTATCAGAGAAATAACAAGTCATTCCACGTCAGAGATACGAGAAATCTATTTAAGCATTGTTAAAATATTTTTTAGCCAATGTTTTGTCCATTAAATTTGAGATATTAAATGTTTAAATTTGATATTATTATTAGGAGTTATTAAATGCCCTTGAATCTCCATCGAGCTTAGATGTGGAGAACATACCATCGAGCTTAGGCGTGGAGAACATACCGCCCATGAATTTGTTCATGAGAAAACATTTAGAGTCGACTGAGAATGAAACTGTATGTCACGTTGATCGGGCGTGCAAGAAACGGAAGCAGGAAAATAACTCTAACCAGGAGTACTCAATCATTCAAAAAGATATCACGGGAAGCTCTAAGAACCCTAGCCGCTCTTACACAACCAATGGTAAACTGCATTTATTTTAGCTTTGTTTTTAAATATTCTTAAACGTTTTCATATTGGATTTTATTTTTATTTTGTTGCTCTGCGTTTGTCCCAGCATCTGGCATTGGCTTGGCCCCTGCAATGGCTGTGGCACCATATACTTCACAGGTACGACCAATTTGATATAACCAGTTCATTATAATTTCAATATTGCTGGGTTTACCAAAAAAAAAATTGTGTCCAAGGTTTTTTTGGACACTCCACTCATCATGATTGCTTTCCTTTCTGTTTGATGATGGGTGAAGTAATTTTGATACTTCACTCATCATGATTGCTTTCTCCCTCATAATGGGTGAAGTGACTAGTAGAAATTTTAGACTAAAAATTCTTATATTTTCTTAACAAACAACTGTGCAAGTTTACATTTTTTATTACTAAATTTGGTGGAAAATATAAAATTTATTATATTTTTCCTTATGAACAGAGACATACAAATTCATCCTCCCACGAAGGTTCAGAGACTGTGCTGCCGTTTAATTTGTCAGTCCAACCAGATTTGCGTTCTGATGCAAAACAACCTCTCTGTGAAGCAGTCTGTGAAGTGAATTTCAAAAATGACACGCAGAATATGGTTAGAAGGGACGGATGGCTGGGTCCTATCCCAAAGTGCATGCTTAGACCTTCTGAATGTGATATTATGACAGGTTCAGGGACCCAAGAAGCTGAAAACAAAGGCCAGTTGCTGGAATTGTTTCCTGTACATTCTGGCAAGAACATAAGGTCAGAAAGAAGCACAGAATTTTGTGAGGGAAATGGTACAGACCTTCGAGGGACTAATGTTGTGATAGGTTCTGAGGCCGAAGAAAATAAAAACAAAGGTGAACGTTTGGAGCTTTTCCCATTACATCCTGAAGGTAACTTAGGTTCCCGGTTGTACTGGCTACCAAGATGACACTCGTGAAGGAAATTTTTAGGGTTGAATTGTACAGTTAAGACATGTTCATTGGATGTTCCGTATACAATCAAACAATTCTGGTTGTTATGGCTGTGCAAGTGAATCCAAATGCAGGAATATTTATATGGTGTGTTTTTGCTTTTGTAAAGGATTCTACTTTTGAAAGTTGACATGCAAAGCTGCCCATGTAATCTGCTTCTTATGCCTTGCTAAGTGAATCGGCATGCATGATGCTTTAATATGCATTTATTTCCATGGGAGTCTACATTTGAATTTTTATTTACTTAGAGTTCTGCAATCAGAATGCCTCAGTGAATTTCCAATTGCATCTTGAAAAGTTTGTGGTAATTCTTCTTAATAAGTTCGATTTCTGAGGTAGTGGTGGGATTTTAAGATTATTAATTGCAAACTTACTGAACCTTTTTAAAATAATTAGTTATTATATTGTTTTAGGCCAATGAATTTTCGAAAATAATTGATGTTTGAACCTTCATATTTCATATGATAGCGAACTACACCGACTAATGGGGGAAGCATTTTTATGTTAAACTGGAAAGGTGAGAGAATGGAATATCAGAATGCTTTCTATCACAGTTACTAGATTGACATTCATCGTCCAAAATAATTTGAAATATGGTTTAGTTTCTATGATTGCGCTTCAACGTAATTATTTTGAAATATGTTTTAATTTGTGCATTTGTTTAATCTAATTATGTAATATGATTTAGTTAGCTTACCAGCTTACTATTTTTAGGACTGGGTTTATTTTGAAATTGGTTTTGGTTAGTTATGTCAAGTGATGTAGTTAGCTTACTAGCTTACTATTTTTTTAGGACTGGGCTTATTTTGAAATTGGTTTTAGTTAGTGCAATTATTTAATGTGATTTAGATAATTTATTATTTCAGGATTTGGTTTAATAAAATTTGATATTTGATTTCCTTCTTAACTATTTTTACTTATTTATATATATATATATATATATATATATATATTGATTCGATATTTAATTTTGTGCTTAACTTTTTCTATATATAATCACATATTTTTATTAAATTGAAACCTAGTTGGAGATGTTTAGTTACATTTTAAAATCCATGAAGTTGTTTCCCTTTTCACTACTATCTTTGTCCCCAATTCTCTCAACTAGATCTCCCAACTAGTTGGCCCCAAAATAGTTAACCTCATACTTCAGTCCACCTTTACTTTCAAAAACCATTTATACTTCTATGAGATCCCCCTATCCTAGATAGTGGCCAATATCTTTATGGAACATTTTGAAACCAGAGCTCTCAATTCATGGCATTTCAACTCCAAATGCTAGTTTAGATTTTTTTTATTACACTTTTTTTCATTTGGCAATGTGGAAGCCTTGCACTAGACCCCTTTCACTCCCATCTTAATAAAATCTCCTCTCATATCCAGTTTACAACATGGAAATTGAGTCAAACAATTCTCTTACTTTCTTAGATGTCCTTCTGACCCACCTCCTCAAAGGCTCCCTCTCCCATAAAGTCTATAGAAAAAATACTCACACCAAAAGCTATCTCCAAGCCCCATCTCTATGGGCTCTATCATCACCACCCATCCCAAAAGTCCTGAGTTCTTAAAACACTTTTCAAGAGAGCCTTAAAAATGTTAGATCTAAGTTTTTTGTGATCCAAAAAGTAGATAAATGTATTTTGCATTAAGGATGAACTGCATTACCTAGTTAGAAACTTAGACTAAGTCATAATAATGTGATTAATCCAAAAGACATCTATGAATCTTAAAAATATGTGCTCCCAATTTATTTATTTAAGCTGAATAATCCCATCTAGTCAAAGTTTTCAAAGACAATGGCTATTCCTTTTCTTAGGTCACTATAGCTCTCAAATGGGTTTCTCACCCTAAACCAAAAAAGTTGGACCCCTCCCTTTCTGGTTGCCAAGTCACTCTCCCATACATTAAGGGAACATGTGATCTTATTGCTAATATTTTGGCCAAGAAGACTTTACAAATTGTATTCAAACCCCACAAAACCCTTCAGAATTTGTTCTTATAGGACAGAGACATATCTGATCCCATGTTAGGAGCAAGGGTCTATAAGATTCCTTGTTCTTTACATGGGTCATCCATAACATTCATTCTAAATCCACCATAGATCATCACTCACACAAGACCAAGCATCTAATTTTCTTTGATAAATCTCAAACCTTAGACTGTGCACCTTTCTACAACTAGTGTATCATTCATGAAGCCTTCGAAATGGATAAGAATTGAAATAAAGATGAACCCTAATAACTTTAATAGTGAGTTACAGACTAAGCCAGTCTTGGAAGCCCATAATCCACCATCTTACCTTTGAGTCTTGACCATATAGTTACCAATATGGACTCTTTTCTCCCTTATCTTGTAGTTTCCTTTAATATTCATCTCTTTTGGGTCAGCAACTGTTTGTGAACACATAGCGAAGAAGTATGGCTTTTCTATATGTAGAAGTCTATCACAGCTAAAGGAATCTGTTTTTCCTATTATAGTCTCCCAACGTGGGTTTTCCATGGAAAGAAATGAAGAATTTACATCATCTTGTTCTTCGAGTTGGAAACCCGCAGCAAATCAAAAAAATATTTTGGAACAGTTGTATGAAGCTGGTGAATGTAACACTAGTTGCAATCGCTTAAATGACATCACAAAGTTACTTAAAGTTCATGGTGATGCAGAAGCCAAGAATGTCTCCTATTGGTTTCAGATTCTCACTCGCGTAAGAAGCCATCAAAATAAATATTCGTGATGCAAGAACTGTCTATGAATCAAAAACTAACTGCCGGAATCTGTCAGCCTTGAATAGGGTCCACTCAAACCAGTGATAAACTATTTTTTTGCTTTGATTTTCAATACCATGAATGGTTTTCCATATTTTGTTTAGGTTTTATTTTGTACAACGATTTCTTGTTTTGTACTTCAGTTCGTGCAGCCTTCTTAATTAGAATTTTATTTTCAGTTTGCAATATGATGGGGGAATAATAATAAGAAAGAAATACTATAGTGATTTGAGTAGTAGTGTTTATTTATTTATTCTTTTTTCCCATGGAAGATATTAGAGTAAGACTGTAGATATCATGGAAGTTCACAGTTATATTTTTACTGAAGGGTTCATAAATACAATAATGTTCATCAGAATTAAGTCATTATAATAATATTTATCAAAATAATTTACTTCATCATATTATTAAGGATTTTAGTACATCACATTATTTAATTCTTAATATTATTAACAGAAATTTGAACAAACCATTACAAATGGTATTTATCGTATTTATCAAAATAATTTAGGAATTCAAATATGACTAAATAAAAAAAAATAAGTCATTCCACATCAGACACCAGAAACCAGAAATCTATTTTGTTGGAATTTCTGAAAATTCCAAGAACAAACATTGGAGAATAAAACTCCCCTCTAAACACAGAGAAAATATTAAAATTGCATTCACAGTCACAGAGTTTCCACACTTAAAACATATTTATATTTCTTAAAAAAAAACTGATAAACTCTTCCTCAACATAGAGGGATTACAACTGCTGGACTGCTGCAAAAACACAGTGCCAGAATAACACTCTGTCTCTCTAAAACTTTCACTGCTGTGCATACATAAAAAATCTCACACTGCTGTTTTTTTTTTTTTTTTCATTCACTGTCTCTCTGTCTATTCCAAAAAAAAACATTAAAACAACACTCTGTCACACACAAATATCATTTCCGTGTGTTTTTTGTTTCCCGCACTGGTGTGCATTTATTTCTGTTCTGTGTAATACATTAAAACATATTACAAGTCTGTCCCCCTTTTGTACTCCCGGCACATTACAATATATAACATTACATAATAGATATATATTATAAATATCATATATTTATAATATATATATTTTACCAAAGTAAAACCTCAAACTTATTGCGGTAACAAAAATTGACTCAAGGTTAAAAACATTAAAAAAAACTTGATGTGGAAAATGTAAACCAAGTCAAAAAGGTACTTAGAATAGGCTTTCCTTTATGCATTCCGAGGGGGTCGTGAAGCTCATCCTCCCTAACTCTCAGACCCCCGTGGACTGGCTGTGTTGTAGTGTGTGGGGACCACTACAAACATGGCTCTGTTTTTAAATTAGAACAAGGATTTTGTCGTGTAATTCAAAACTTTGATTTGTTGGTTGGTAAGAACTTTACTGCTGGTGGGTGAATCGTTAATTGCAGAGCTGACTGGTTACGTGAAGATCAAATGTGCAGATTTCTTGTTGTTGCTGTTGTCCTTTAGATTTCCTTTCAAATTAATTCGTTGTCTGGCTAATTTCTCTGGTCAGTTGGAAATTAAATTCCAACACTCCCCCTTAATTTCAACTGCTGGGTTTTCCTGCATACCCAAACATTTCCTGAATTTTTCAAAACTGTTCTGAGCTAATGGTTTTGTGAAGATATCAGCTAATTATTCCTCTATTCTGCAATGTTGCAAAACAATCTCACCATTGCTCACCAATTCTCTGATATTGTGAAACTTTGTATCTATGTGTTTTGTTCTCTTGTGAAAAACTGAATTCTTTGATAATGCAATAGCTGAGCTATTGTCACAATAAATCACTGTCCCTTTTGTCTGCTCTTGGCACAAACTTCTTAACATCCTCCTCATCCAAATTTCTTGACACGCTGCTGCTGTAGATAATGCTACAATAGGCTGTTTCTTGGAAGCCCATGAAATGGCTCCTGAACCCATGTGAAAAACATAACCGGAAGTGCTCTTCCGATCATCTACACTTCCAGCCCAATCACTGTCAGTGTATCCAACTAATTCTGAATTCTCTCAAGATGTATATATGTACATCGAAAATCTTTGCTCCTCACATACCCCCGACCTCATTACCGCCGTGCTTCTTTTGGCTTCTCCATAAATCTGGAAATTAAACTAACAGCATGCAGAATATCTGGCCTAGTTGCAGTCAAATACATGAGGCTGCCAACTATGCTTTTATATAAACTTGGATCAAAATCCTTGCTGCTGTCATCTCTACTCAGCGTCAATCCCATTACTGTGGGAGTAATTGCAGTTTTGCACTCCTGCATATTAAATATTTCTAAAACTTGATTCACATACTTTGCTTGAGAAATAAAAATCCCTTTTCCATTTTGTTCTACTTCTATTCCTAAGAAGTATCTCAGCAAACCCATGTCAGTCATTTCAAATTAATCTTTCATGACTGTTTTAAAATTTTCAATAAGGTAATCATCATTACCTGTAAAAATTAAATCATCAACATATAAAACCACAATCAACAATTTACCATCTTTTTCTTTGATGTAGAGGGTGGGTTCTTCCTCACACTTTTCAAATCCATTTTCCAGTAGATAGGAGTATATCCTACTGTACCATGCTCTTGGTGCTTGCTTCAGCCCATAAAGAGTTTTCTTCAATCTGCATACTTTGTGCTCTTGGCCTTTCTTCTCATATCCCAAAGGCTGTTCCACATATACCTCTTCCATTAAAACTCCATTTAAAAATACAGATTTTACATCCATCTGGTATACTTTCCATTTGTTTTGTGCTGCTATGGACAACACTGCTCTTATGGTCTCCATTCTTGCAACAGGTGCAAAATTTTCTTCATAATCAATCCCATACTTCTGCTTATAACCCTTGACAACAAGTCTGGCCTTGTGTCTTTCTATCTTTCCTTCAGCATTGCTTTTGGTCTTATAGACCCATTTAACACCAATGGCTTCTTTGCCTTCTGGGAGATCAACCAACTCCCATGTTTTGTTCTTCTCTATGGCATTTATTTCATCATCCATAGCTTCTATCCAGTTTTTGTCTTTAATAGCATCTTCAAAATGAATAGGATCATCAACTTGACAATACAAAGCAAATAAGGAATTCATACCTTCATCCGCTTCTCCTTGCTCATAAATTTCTCTAAGACTTCTGAACTTTGTTCCTCTTTCACTTGGTGTAGCCGTGTTTTATGAAGCACTTAATTCTGCTCCACGTGGTGTGCTTGGTGATGCACTCCCACTTCTCAAGGGTGTTCTAGCTGCCACTTGAGGCGTCCCTTGCTGTCCTTGTGCTGGTGGAGGTTGTGCTACGGATGGGTTGTTGATTTCAACCACATCTCCATCATCTTCATCATGAGATAAACAAATTTTGACATTGACTGTTTTCTCAATGCTTCCATCCCATGCTTCCTCTTCAATAAATTGCACATCTCTGCTGATTACAAACTTCTTTGTGGATGGGTTATACAACCTGTATCCTTTGGAATCTTCACAATATCCAAGGAAAAGACACTTCTCCCCCTTACTATCCAGCTTCTTTCTCAATTTGTCAGGAATGTGTGCATATGCTACACATCCAAAAACTCTCATGTGGGTGACTCCCGTTTTCTGCCACTCCACGCTTCTTCTAGAACTTTGTTCATCACTGCTTTTGTGGGACATATATTTAAAATATACACAGCACAGTTTGCTGCTTCTGCCCAATACTCATTCGGCAAGTGTTTTTCCTTCAGCATGCTTCTCACCATCTCCATTATGGTTCGATTCTTCCTTTCAGCAACTCCATTCTGTTGCGGTGTGTACCTTGTGGTGAACTACTTGTGAATGCCGTTCTCTCTGCAAAAACACAGAAACTCCTTTGATATATATTCTCCTCCTCTATCAGTTCTGAGAACTTTAATGTGCAGCCCGCTCTGTTTCTCTACAAGAGCTTTAAAGTGGCAAATTTTTTGAAAAACTTCACTCTTATATTTCAGAAAATAAACCCACACTTTTCTTGTGAAATCATCTATGAAGGTCAGCATGTAATTGCTGCCTGAAACTGATGCTGTTTGCATCGGCCCACATAAATCTGAGTGAATGATCTCTAAGGGTGCTTTCGCCCTTATGCTTTTCCCTGAAGGAAAATTTTCTCTGTGTTGCTTTCCCAGAATGCAGCCTTCACATAGGCTGTCAGGCTTCTCAATCAATGGTAAACCTCTTACCATTCCTTTTCTGTGCAGCAAATTTAACCCTCCAAAATTGAGATGTCCAAATCTCAGGTGCCATAACCAATTTACATCTTTCTCTTCCTTCTGAAAGGCTTCTTGTGTTACGGCTGCTATGCTCTTTCCTTTTCCCTTCAAGTCAATGTTGAGCTTGAGTGGAAACATTCTATTGCTGGTCATTTGAATTTCAGCAATAATTTTCTTGCTTGGAGGTATATATTTTATTGTGCACACATCATATTTGAAAACTACATTGTAACCTTTGTTTATGAGCTTCCCAACACTCAAAAGATTACATTTCAGAGCTGGAACATAATACACATCAAGGACAAATTTCTGCTCACCATTTCTTGCTCTAATACTAACTCTGCCTTTTCCTTTTACAGAGATTTTAGTATCTGTCCCTGTGGTCACTTCAGACTTTACTTCTTCATCTAAATAGGCAAACATTGCTCTATTTCCAGTCATGTGATTACTACAACCTGAATCTAAGAACCAAAAATCATCTTCTCTGTCTTGTGCTACATTGCATGCTAGCAGCACATTACTTGGGTTCTTTTCTTCTTTTGCTACATTAGCATTCTGCTTATTTTTCATGTCATTTTGCTTCTTTCTACATTCATTGGCATAGTGCCCATATTTTTTGCAATAATAACATTGGACATTGGATTTGTCATACCTTTGTCCATGAGCATGTTGGTGTTGATGTTCACCTTGCTGGCTGTTGCATTGGCTGTGGCTCTGACTTTGACTGTTGCCCCTTCCATGTGAATGTGAAGGGCTGTTCCTTCCACCTCTGTTCTGACTTCTACCTCTTCCTCTTCCTTTTCCTTGACCTCTTCCTCTTCCTGAAGGCATTTGGGTCTTGAAAGCATGTTCAAGAGATGAGGTTTCATCTCTGCTCAATCTCTGTTCATGAGTTATTAGTGAGGCATGAAGTTCATCCACTGTGAACTGTGAGAGATCTTTGGTCTCTTCTATGGTGGTAAAAATTACATCAAACTTTGAGGGTAAGCATCTCAAAAGTTTCTCCACAATCCTTCTTTCTTCAAGAGTTTCTCCATGGGATCTTATCTGATTTACAATCCCAATCATATGTGTAAAAAATGTATCAACACTGTCTGACTCTTTCATGCAAAGAGTTTCAAAATCTCTTCTCAGCAATTGAAGTTTTGCTGTTTTAACTTTCTCCATACCTTGATAGGCTACTTTTAGAGTTTCACATGCCTCCTTGGATTTCTTAGCTGCTGCTATCCTTGGAAACAAACTCTCACTTACAGCTTGATACAAATAGAAGAGGGCTTTGGCATCCTTCTTTCTATTTTTCTTCAATAAATCCTTCTCTGCTTGACTTAAGGCATTAAAGGCCTGCTCATCAGCTGGTTCTGTAAAACCATCTTCTACAAGTTCCCATAGGTCTTGTGAAACAAACAGGGCTCTCATGGTAATGGCCCAATAATCATAATTATTTCCATTAAATTGTGGAAGTTGCACATTTCCAAGACTCATTCCTGTACTTGGTCCAGCCATTGCTATTAAACTGAACTCTGAACTTGAACAGACTATCTTTCCTTTTCTCTGAAAGAACAAACTCTGTTAGACAAAAAACAACAGTTCTATTATCCTTTCAGAAATACCTGAACTTTGACCTCTGTTGAGCTTTTCACTGTGCTGGAGAAATCAGTGCAGCAAGTCTTCTTCTTCAGCTTCTTTGAAACCTTCAAAGAGCCTAAAAAAGCTTCGATACCATGTTGGAATTTCTGAAAATTCCAAGAACAAACATTGGAGAATAAAACTCCCCTCTAAACACAGAGAAAATATTAAAATTGCATTCACAGTGACAGAGTTTCCACACTTAAAACAGATTTATATTTCTTAAAAAAAAACTGATACAAACTCTTCCTCAACATAGAGGGATTACAACTGTTGGACTGCTGCAAAAACACAGTGCCAGAATAACACTCTGTCTCTCTAAAACTTTCACTGCTGTGCATACATAAAAAATCTCACACTGCTGTGTTTTTTTTTTTTTTTCATTCACTGTCTCTCTGTCTATTCCAAAAAAAAACATTAAAACAACTCTCTGTCACACACAAATATCATTTCCGTGTGTTTTTTGTTTCCCGCACTGCTGTGCATTTATTTCTATTCTGTGTAATACATTAGAACATATTACAAGTCTGTCCCCTTTTGTACTCCCGGCACATTACAATATATAACATTACATAATAGATATATATTATAAATATCATATATTTATAATATATATATTTTACCAAAGTAAAACCTCAAACTTATTGTGGTAACAAAAATTGACTCAAGGTTAAAAACATTAAAAAAAACTTGATGCGGAAAATGTAAACCAAGTCAAAAAGGTACTTAGAATTGGCTTTCCTTTATGCATTCCGAGGGGGTCATGAAGCTCATCCTCTCCAACTCTCAGACCCCCGTGGACTGGCTGTGTTGTAGTGTGTGGGGACCACTACAAACATGGCTCTGTTTTTAAATTAGAACAAGGATTTTGCCGTGTAATTCAAAACTTTGATTTTCTGGTTGGTAAGAACTTTACTGCTAGTGGGTGAATCGTTAATTGCAGAGCTGACTGGTTGCGTGAAGATCAAATGTGCAGATTTCTTGTTGTTGCTGTTGTCCTTTAGATTTCCTTTCAAATTAATTCGTTGTCTGGCTAATTTCTCTGGGCAGTTGGAAATTAAATTCCAACATATTTTAAGCATTGTTAAATATCTTTTAGCCATTGTCAGAATACAAAGAAACCAATTGTGAAAAGGGTTTGACGCTAAATTTTCAAAATGTATTTTGTGATTTTCATGTTCAATTGTTTGGTCCACTGAATTTGAGATATTAAATGTTTATATTTGACATTATTATTAGGAGTTGTTAAATGACTCTTAATCTCCATCGAGCTTAGGCGTGGAGAACATACCGCCCGTGAATTTGTTTATGAGAAAACATTTACAGTCATTTGACAACTGTATGTCACGTTAATCGGGCGAGCAAGAAACAGAAGCAGGAAAATAAATATAATCAGGAGTACTCAATCATTCAAAAAGATATCACTGGAAGCTCTAAGAACCCTAGCTTCTCTTACCCAACCAATGGTAAACTGCATTTATTTTAGCCATGTTTTTAAATATTCTTAAACGTTTTCATATTGGTTTTTCTATTTTGTTGCTTTGTGTTTGTCCCAGCGTCTAGCATTGGCTTGGCCCCTGCAATGGCTTTGGCACCATATACTCCACAGGTACGACCAATTTCATATAACCAGTCCATTATAATTTCAATATTGCTGGGTTTGCAATTATAATTTCACTCCTCATTATGATTGCTTTCTCCTTGATGACAAGTGAAGTGATCAGCAAACTTTTTACTGGACACTTCATTAATCATGATTGCTTTCTCCCTGATGATGGGTGGGTGAAGTGCCCAACAAAAACTTTAGATCAGAAATTCTTATATTTTCTTAACAAACAACTGTGCAAGCTTACATTTTTTATTACTAAATTAGGTGGAAAATAAAAAAAATATTATATTTTTCCTTGTGAACAGAGACGTACAAATTCACTCTCCCACCAAGATTCAGAGACTGTGATGCAGTTTAATTTGTCAGTCCAACCAGATTTACGTTCTCGTGCGAAACAACCTCTGTGAAGCCATCTGTGACATGAATTTTAAAAATGACATGCAGAATATGGTTAGAAGGGATGGATGGCTGGTTCCTTTCCAAAAGTACATGCTTAGACCCTCTGAATGTGATATTATGAGAGGATCGGAGACCTAAGAAGCTGAAAACAAAGGCCAGTTACTGGAATTGTTTCCTATACATCCTGACCAGAACATAAGGTCACAAAGAAGTATAGAATTTTGTGAGGGAAATCGTACAAACCCTCGAGGGTGTAATTTTGTGATAGGTTCGGAGGTCGAAGAGAATAAAAACAAAAGTGAACTGCTAGAGCTATTCCCTTTACATCGGGACGGTAACCTAGGTTAGCGGTCGTACTGGCGACCAAGATGACGCTACTGCAGGAAATTTTAGGGTTGAATTGTACAGTTAAGACATGTTCGTTGGATGTCTTGTATACAGTCAAACAATTATGGTTGTTATGGATGTGCAAGTGAATCCAAATCCAAGAATACTTATATTGTGCGTGTTTATTTTTGTAAAGAATTCTACTTTTGAAAGTTAGGCCATGTAATCTGGTTGTTGTGGCTTGCTAAGTGAATTCGAATGCATGCTGCTTTAATATGTGTGTTTATTTCCATCGGAGTCTACCTTTGAATTTGTATTTACTTAGAATTATGCAATCACAATTGTTGGAAAATTAATCACAACTATATCTTTTAATTTTTTGACAATAGTTTGAATGAATGTTTTGTAGGTTGCGGATTAAGTTTGCAGAGAAAGAAAACCTCAACAGATTGCAGATTGAGTTTGCATTGTTAGTAAATGTGTAAGTGCAAACATTTAATCAGCAAGTGTGGTTTACTTATTGATTTTTCATAGTTAGTAAATGTGTATGGGAAAATATTTAATCCTCAAGTGTTGTTTACTTCAGCAACAGATTGTGGATTGAGTTTGCATTGTTAGTAAATGTGTAAGTGCAAATATTTAATCAGCAATTGTGGTTTACTTATTGAGTTTTCATTGAGTTTTCATAGTTAGTAAATGTGTATGGGAAAATATTTAATCCCCAACTGTTGTTTACTTCACACAACTTCTGTAATGTTCATAAAGTCCGCCCATACTATGTATTAAATTTTGTGTGCCATGAACTAATTGTTTTAGATATATATGTTTGAATTAACAAGCATAGGTTAGAGTGTTGTGTAATGTGGTAGATGTAAAGACGGAGGATTAATGTGGGGGTGTAATTCTAGAAAGAGGGGAGAAAATAGTGGAGTAAATTTACTCTGCAACTCTAGTGAATGTAATTCTTAGTAATAAGAATAGTTTTTCTAGTGAAGGAGCCAGCAACCTCCATATTAATGTGTGTTGTGTTTAGGAATTATAATATAAAGTTTGGTTACTTCTTATTTGGTTCTAGAATTTTTCACTTATGTGTTTTACCGAAACACTCTGTATGTGTTTTACCGAAACACTCTGTTTTACTCAGTGAGTAAAATTAATTGATTTTATTAGCTCCATTATAGTTGTGATTTTAATCTCCACCACTCTATATTAAAAGGAAGACCTTCATAATTTGATTTTGATTTCTGCAGCCCTATGGTCTGAATTAAGTTGATTCTATTAGTGCCACTATAGTTGTGATTTTAATCTTCACCACTCTGTATTAAAAGGAAGACCTTCATAATTTGATTTTGATTTCTACAACCATGTGGTCTGGATTAAGTGAATTCCGTGTGTAAACTTTTGTAAATGAGTTGTCTTGGTTAAAAACATGTTCTATAAAAAGGCAGCAATAATCACAAGCTTGACTAATCCACAAATACCACAATTTAATGGAAAATATTATGACTATTGGGCTATTACATTAAAGGCTCTTTTTTCTTGTCAAGATATTTGGGAATTAGTGGAAAATGGTTTCCAAGAACTAGCAGATGTAGTACCATACAATGCTT
The DNA here is from genome assembly GCA_034641835.2 of Pinus albicaulis. Lineage (NCBI taxonomy): Eukaryota > Viridiplantae > Streptophyta > Pinopsida > Pinales > Pinaceae > Pinus > Pinus albicaulis. The sequence continues at coordinate 809,544,304 of CM076583.1, read as the reverse complement.
TGACACAAGCAGAAAAAGATGTGTTGACAGATGACAAGAAGGAGGACTCCAAAACCCTCTTCTACATATCTCAAGCAGATTATGAAAGTATCTTCCCAAGGATTGAAGCGGCAACGAAATCGAAGTAAGCATGAGATACCCTCCACATATCCTACCAAGGCATGAAAAAGGTGAAGACAAAAAGACAAAATATTGAGAAGAGATTTTGAAACAATTTGTATTAAAGAGTTTGAGAATGCAGACTCATTTTTCACACATGTAATTGGGTTGGTTACCCAAATTAGGTCTCATGGTGAGACACTTGAGGAAAGAAGAATTGTTGAGAAAGTTTTAAGAAGCTTGCCAGCAAGGTTTGATTCCATAGTTGTGGTCATAGAAGAGACATGATCTCTCAAAATTTTTAGTGCATGAGCTTCATGCATCAATGATTTCTCATGAACACAAACTAAACAGAGGAACAAACTCATCATTGGAGCATGCCTTCAAGACACAAGTTTCATTTGGTCAAGGTAGAGGTCGAGGAAAATCAAATTATAGAGGAAGAGGAAGAAGCCCACACAGAGGCGGAAGAATCAGCCCTACAAGTTCAAGTGGAAGATGAAACCATCAAAATCCAAGTCAAGGCCCAAGCTAACATGAAGCACAAGGTCATAGGTCTGATAAATCTAAAGTTCAATGTCATTATTGTAAAAAATATTGCCATTATGCAAAGAGTGTAGAAAGAAGCAATATGACATAGGTAGCAAACCAAGTGCAGATTTCACAAAGGAAAATCAGATCCATGATAGCATGTTTTTATCTTGTAATGTAGCACAAAAAAAGCGAGGAGATTATGGTTTCTAGATTCAGGGTGTAGAAACCACATGATTGGAAACATAGAATTTTTTTCTAATCTAGATGAAAGTGTAAAATCTAAAGTGACATTGGGGACTGATAGCAAAGCCTTTGTAATGAGAAAAGGCTGAGTCAACATTCTAACAAAGAAAGGAAAAAAGAAGTTCATGTCATATGTTTATTTTGTTCCTTGTTTGAAACATCACCTCATAAGCATTAGATAGCTAATGCAAAAGGGATACAATGTATTTTTCGAGAATGATGTATGCACAATCTTGGATAAGCCTCCAAGTAGACAGCTAATTGCAAAAGTTCATATGAAAAACAATAGAATGTTTCCTCTCAAGCTAAGATCAAATTTGAAGGAAGAAGGTGTTGTAGCAGTTGTCACACAAGAAAACTTTCAAGAAGAAATTAAAGATGAAAATTGGTTATGGAATTTGAGATTTGGCCATATCAACTTTGGAGGTTTGAATTTGTTTCATAGGAAATGCATGGTGAAGGGATTTCCAGTCATAGAAAATTGGACAGCCTATGTGAAGGATGCACCTTGGGAAAATAACACATAGAATCATTTCCAGCAGGAAAGTTAATAAGGGCAAAGGAACCTTTGGAGATTTTCAACTCATATTTATGTGGACCAATGAAAATATGATCATTTGGTGGCAGCCACTATATGTTGACCTTCATAGATGACTACACAAGGAAGCCATGGGTTTATTTCCTAAAACAAAAAAGTGAAGTGTATGACCGCTTCCACCACTACAAATATCTTGTTGAGAAGCAAAGTAGACACCACATCAAAGTGTTGAGGACTGATAGAGGTGGAAAATATATCTCAAATGGCTTCCTATGTTTTTGCCGAGTGCATGGAATTCACAAGAGGTTTACAACAAGGTATACACCTTAGAAAAATGGTGTCGTGGAAAGAAAGAATAGGACCATCATGGAAATGGAAAGGAGCATGTTGAAGGCAAAGCATTTTCGAAATGATTATTTAGTTGAAGATGTTACTTTTGCAACATATATTATTAATAGGTGTCCTACCAAAAGTGTTATGAATATTATTCTTGAAGAGGCATGGAGTGGAAGAAAAAAATATGTCACTCACATGAGAGTGTTTTTGTGTGTGCCATATGCACATGTCCTAGATGAGTTGAGGAAGAAGTTGGACAACAAGGGGGAGAAATGTATATTTGTTTGGCACAATGATGAATCTAAGGTGTACAAGTTCTGCAATCTATCAACTAAGAAAGTCATAATCAATAGAGATGTTTAGTTCATAAAAGAGGAAGCATGGGATGGAAGTTTAGAGAAGACAATCAATGTGAAAACATGTATGTCACATGAATACAGAGGAATCAATTGCAGCAAGTAATTCCTCAACGCAAACTCCTCCTCCACCTACAAAAACTTGACAAAACAGTCAGCAAGTGACACCGCAAAAAAATAATAGGACAGTGTTGCACAACTAAGCAAGTGCTTCTCCAAGCACACCACAAAAACTCCATCTACTTCAAGTGCAACACCAAGCCCATCTTCAACAAGCATAAGAAGACAAAAATTCAGAAATTTAAATGAAATTTATGAGCAACATGACGTTGATAATAACACTAGTCTGAATTCTTTATTTGCATTATTTTGTCATGTAGATGACCCAATACACTTTGAATATGCATTCAAAGAAGAGAAATGGGTTGCGACAATGGATGAAGAAATAGGAGCAATAGAAAATAATGACACATGAGAGTTAGTGGAACTTCTGCAAGGTAGATAATTCATTGGAGTTAAGTGGGTCTATAAGATCAAGAGCAACATTGAAGTCAATATCGAAAGGCATAAATCAAGGCTAGTTGTCAAAGGATACAAGCAACATCATGGAAGAGACTATGCAGAAAAATTTGCGTCAGTCACAAGGATGGAGATAGTACACATAGTGTTGTCAGTTACCCCGCAACATAAATAGAAAGTGTATCAAATGGACATAAAATCAATGTTCTTGAATGAAGTGCTAAAAGAGGAAATGTATGTTGCGCAACCTCCTGGGTATGAGGTAGAAATCAAAGAGGACAAGGTGTGTAGGTTGCGGAAAGCTCTTTATGGGCTGAAGCAAGCACCACATGCATGGTATAGCAGGATTTTTGCTTGCTTGATGGACAATGGGTTCGACAAATGTGATGGTGAACATACTCTCTACATCAAAGAAAGTGAAGGTAAAGTTCTTATTATCATTTTATATGTAGACGATTTGATTTTATAGGGAGTGATGATTTCATCATCACTGATTTCAAAGAAGTCATGAAAAATGACTTTGAAATGACTGACTTGGGGTTGCTAAGATATTTTCTGGGCATAGAAGTGAAGCAAACAGAAAATGACATTTTTATCTCTCAAGAAAACTATGTTGCAGACATTTTAGAGAGGTTTAATATGCAGAACATCAAGTCATCACGAAATCCAACTGGCATGGGGTTGAAGTTGAGCAAGGAATATTGCAGCAACAATGTCAATCCAACATTATAAAAAATTATGGTGGGAAGCCTAATGTATTTGACTGCAACTAGGCCTGACATAATGTATGTAGTGAATTTGGTGTCGAGGTTCATGGAGACACCCAAGGAGGCATATTGGGAAGCAACCAAAAGAATTTTAAAGTATGTCAATGGGACAAAGGAGTATGATGTTTTTTACTCCACAACATATGATTTTAGGCTAGTCGGTTACACTAATAGTGAATTGGCAAGAAGTGTTGATGACAGAAAGAACACGCCACGATATGTTTTTCATTTGGGTTTGGGAACCATTTCATAGGCTTCCAAGAAGTAATCGATAGTATCATTGTTAACAACAGAAGCTGAGTATGTCACCGCAACAACAACAATGTGGTAAGAAGTTTGGATGAGAAGGACGTTGCGGGATTTATGTCATGAACACAATGGAGCAACCATTATTTTATGTGATAACAGTTCATCAATTGCACTATCAAATAATTTTGTCTTTCATAAGAGGGAAAAGCAAATTGATGCTAAATATCACTTCATAAGAGAATTAGTTAACAATGGTGAAATTGTGTTGTAGGATTTTAGGTTAGAGGAACAATTTGCAGACATCTTCACAAATCCATTAGCACATGAAAATTTTGTTTATCTCATGAATTGTCTGGGAATGGTCAATGGCGGTAGTTGCGATTAAGGGGGAGTGTTAGAAAATTAATCACAACTACCGCGTTTAATTTTTAGATAGCAGCCATACCTGAGTGAATGTTTTGGAGGTTGTGGATTGAGTTTGTAGAGAAAGACAAGTTTTTAGCAGAGTAGATAACCCATTCTGCAACAGATTAAATAATTAAAGTCAAACATAATTTAATGCATGGTTAATAAATGTGTATGGGAAAATATTTAATCCGCAAGTTTTGTTTACTTAAAGAAACTTCTTAGTGTTCAAAAAATTATGTGCGTCCATACTATATATTAGATTTTGTTTGTCTTGAATTAGATGTCTTAGATATATATGTTTTGAATTAACAAGGATAGTTTAGAGACTGTTGTGTAATGTGGCGGATGTAAGTTTGGAAAGACAAGGAGAGAAAATCAGTTATAGGTTTTACTGTATGTTACTCTACAACCCTGGTTAATGCAACTCTTAGTAATAATATCGTTAGTTTCAATATAGTTCTCGAATTTTTCAAGTATGTGTTTTACCGCAACACTATGTTTTACTAGCTACAAAACACTAAATTTTTTTACACTATAGTTGCAATTTTAATCTCCACCACTCTCTATTAAAAAGAAGAACTTCATAATTTGATTTCCACAACTGTATGGTCTAGATTAAGTGAATTCCACAACTCTATATAAACTTCAGTAAATGTGTTGTCTTGGTTAAAGTCATTTCTGAAACTGTGTGTGAACTGTGAATTCCGCAACTCTATATAAACTTCAGTAAATATGTTTTCTTGATTAAATTCATTTCCGAAATGTATGTAAACTCCTTGTATTGAGAGGAAACTATTTCCCTTGTCTTTTAAAATTTTAACAACAATGCCTCACTGAATTTGCAATTGCATCTTGAAAAATTTGTAGTAATTCTTCTTAATAATTGAATGGGCCCATTTCATTTATGACTTAGTCGTGGGATTTTAAGATTATTAGTTGAAAAATTCCAGAACCTTTTTAAAATAATTAGTTATTATATTTTTTTAGGTCAATGATTTTTCAAAAATAATTGATGTTTAAACTTTCATATTTCATATGATGGCCAACTATGTTGACTAATGGGGAAGCATTTTTATTTTAAAGTGGGAAGGTGATAGAATGGAATATGAGAATTCTTTCTAATTGAATTTCATTGTCCAAAATATTTTGAAAAATGGTTTACCTTCTATGATTGTGCTTCATTGAAATTATTTTGAAATATGTTTTAATTTGTGCGTTACGACGGTCAAAAGGATGCTTCAACTAGAAAAGTCTCCTTGGTCAGGCAATCCAACTTGTGTCACAACAGTCCTCAAAACAACCACACGGTAAAATCAAATTTAACGTTGCCCCAACGACATCAACAACAACAACACCAGTAACAACTGCAGCAACGGCAACAACAACGGCAGCAACCGCAGCAACAACAACAGCAACGACAACAAAAATGGCAGCAACAACGACATCAACGACGGCAGCAACAACAACAACAACAACGTCTTGGTCCTTCTTTCCCACGTGTGAACTGAAATTGCCTCCAAGGAGCTCAAACCAATTAGAAGAGGAGAGATGATGTGTGAGGATGAGATAAGTGAAATGTCCTCCAACATTGACTCTATTTATATCAATCACTGAGGTGTGTGACACATTTGCTGGGGGTGTAAAACCTTAACGCCGAAGTGCACATATTTGAAATTATTAAAAATAAATTCAAAATAAATGTTCTTCTCATCGGATTAAGATTAATTTTAGATCGATTTTACACCTCTCCGAAAGAGGAACCCAATAAAAATATTGGTATCTTCATCTGAACATCACAACATGGAGTTTGGACCTAGTTGTCCAATTTTAACAACCAAGCATCTAATTTTCTTTGATCAATCTCAAATATTAGCGTGTGCACCTTTTTATAACTACTCTATCATTAGTGAATCCTTTAAAATAAAGAAGAATTGAAATATAGAAAAACCCTAATAACTTTAATAAGAAATTACAGACTAAGCTAGTCTTGGAAGCCCATCATGCACCATCTTACTCTTTAAATCTTGACCAATCTCTATCCCCCTATTTTCTCCCTTGTCTTGTTCTTTTCTTTATTCTTTATCTAGTGGGTGAGAAACTGTTTCTGAACACAGAGCAAGGAAGTGTGGCTTTTCGATATAGTTATTTCCCACGTGCGAACACCAATCTGTTTTCCCTACTATACAGTCTGCCCAATGTGGGTTTTCCATGGAAGGAAATAAATAATTTACAGCATCTTATTCTTCGCATTGGGAAGCCACAGAAAAAGGGAAGAATATTTTGGAACAGTTGTAAGAAGCTGGTGAACGTAACCCTAGTTTCAATCGCTTAAATGGCATCACAAAGTTACTGAAAGTTCATGGTGATGTAGAAGCCAAGAATCTCTCCTATTGGTTTCAGATTCTCACTTGGGTAAGAAGCCATCACAACAAAAATCCGTGACGCAAGAACTGTCTATGAATAAAAAAAGTAACTCTTGGAATCCATTAGCCTTCAATAGGGTGCACTCAAACTAGTGATAAACTATTTATTTTGCTTTGATTTTGAATACCATGAATGGTTTTCCATATTTTGTTTAGGTTCTATTTTGTATAACGATTTCTTGTTTTGTACCTCAGTTCGTGCAGCCTCTACTAGTGTCTTGGACCCCCCATTGGGAATGAGACCATTTTCGTTTTTGTTAATTAGAATTTTATTTGTAGTTTGCAATATGATGGGGAATAATAATACCAAAGAAATATTTTAGTGATTTGAGTAGTAGTGTTTATTTATTTATTCTTTTTTCCTTTGGAAGAAATTAGAGTAAGATTGTAGATATCATGGAAGTCCATATTTATTTTTTTACTAAAGAGTTCATAAAGGAAGAGTGGAGTTAATACAATAATTTTCATCATAATTAAGTTATTAACCTCATGATATTATTAATAAATATTTTAGCACATCATATTACTATATTATTAACTGGGATTTTAATTTTTGATGTTATTAACATAAATTTGAACTAAACTATTGAAGTGGTATTTATCAAAATAATTTAGGAATTGAAATATGACTAAATAAAAAAAATAACAAGTCATTCCACGTTAGAGATACCAAAAACCAGAAATCTATTTTAAGCAGTGTTAAAATATCTTTTAGCCATGGCCAGAATACAAAAAAGCCAATTGTGAAAAGGGTTTAACCCTTCATTTTCCAAATGTATTTTGTGATTTTCATGTTCAATTGTTTTGTCCATTCAATTTGAGATATTAAATGTTTATATTTGGCATTATTATTAGGAGTTGTTAAATTCCCCTGGAACTCCATCGAGCTTAAGCGTGAAGAACATACCACCCATGAATTTGTCAATGAGAAAACATTTACTGTCAACTGAGAATGGAACAGTATGTCACGTTGATCGGGCGAGCAATAAACAGAAGCAGGAAGCTAACTCTAACAGATATCATTCCTAGATATCATTCAAAAAGATATCACGGAATCTCTCAGAAATGTTGGAATATTGAAAAATTCCACAATAACAATGAAGAGAATAAACTCCCTTCTTCTAACACAGAGAAATTAAAATATTTCTCACTGGAAACAGAGTTTCAACTCATAAAAAAAACTTTTATTTCATAAAAAATGTTGTTACAAATTCTTCCTCTAACAGAGGGATTTACAAAATATTGACTGACTGCTACAGACACAGTGCCTCTCAAAACAAATCTCTGTCTCGCTCTCAGAAATACGCTCTTGTGTATTTTCTTCTAATTCCGCACTGTTGTGCATAAAAACGACTCTGTTATGTGTACAATACAAAACATTGTATATTGCCTCTCGAGCCTTTGCTTTATATATGTGCCGCGCATGTATTAAAAAAAAATAAACAAAACATATAAATAAAACAACCAACCGACTATTGGCCCCACCGCCATAGCGCATTGAATGCGCGATCAAACAAAACAAACTTTTGAAATTGCGATTTCGCGATTTTGCGATGTTGCGATGAGATCGCATCGCAAACATCCGCGATCAACTCATATGGTGGAACATATATATAACATGAGGTTGTGCGATTGTACGATGGCGTGACGATCGCACATCGCAATTTCAACGAAACTCTGGTGATGGGCGGATGTAATATGCGATATGCGATTATGCGATGGTGCAACCATCGCACATCACATATTTCCCTATCAACAAGACACTTTTCTCTTCAAAACTGAAAGTTGCGCTCTGCGATCTGTGCTAAAGCACTTAAGTGGTAGGGACCACTTGTCCTCCTCTTGTTTTAAACACATTTTAATTCAATTTGGTTGTTGAGGGCTTTAAACGCCCATAAAGACTATCTTTAAATAAAACTGTTCTTCCGTGCTGTGAAGCCACGAAATTCTTTGGCATTCAAGTCTGCTGTTAATTAAAATGGCTACCGCCTTTGATAAAATATCAAAGGGATCAAATCCCATCTGCTCTTTACTGCACCTGTGCGCTTTCCAATCCTTTTGCAATTTGTTCAAGATTGCAGGCAACCGCCTTAGCCTTGGCTTCAATGTGTCGCGGATCTTTCACTTCTGCATTTACTGCTGATTGACTTCAGCAGTTGGAATTAATTTCCAACACTCCCCCTTAATTTCAACTGCTGGGTTTTTCTGCATACCCAGGCATTTCCTGAAATGTTCAAAGCTTTTCTACGCAAGTGGCTTTGTGAGGATATCAGCAAATTGATCCTCTGTTCTGCAATGCTGCAAACTATGTCACCATTGTTAACCAATTCACGTATGAAGTGAAAATTGGTGTCAATGTGTTTTTTCCTTTTATGAAAAACAGAATTTTTAGACAATGCAATAGCCGAGCTATTGTCACAAAATATCACTGTCCCTTTTACCTGTTCTTGACATAAACCGCTCAACATTTTTCTCATCCAAACTGCTTGACATGCTGCTGCTGTAGCTACCACATATTCTTCTTCTGCTGTAGACAATGCTACAATGGGTTGTTTCTTAGAAGCCCATGAAATGGCACCTGAACCCATGTGAAAAACATAACCGGAAGTGCTCTTCCGATCATCTACACTTCCATCCCAATCACTATCCGTGTATCCAACTAAATCTGAACATTTTGAAGCAGTATAAAAAATACCAAAACTTTTTGTACCTTTAACATACCTCAAAATTCGTTTTGCTGCTTGCCAATGTGCATCCTTTGGCTTTTCCATGAATCTGGAAATCAAACTAACAGCATGCATTATGTATGGCCTAGTTGCAGTCAAATGCATAATGCTGCCAACTATGCTCTTGTATAAAATAGGATCAAAGTCCTTGCTATTGTCCTCTTTGCTGAGTTTTAGTCCCATCATTGTGGGAGTGATTGTTTCTTTGCATTCCTGCATGTTAAATCTTTCAAGTACCTCATTAACATACTTTTCCTGTGAGATGAAAATCCCACTTTTATCTTGCTCTACTTCTATTCCCAAGAAGTATCTCAACAAACCCATATCAGTCATCTCAAATTCTTCTTTCATGACTGTTTTAAAATGTTCAATAAGGCAATCATCATTACCTGTAAAGATAACATCATCAACATACAAAACTACTATCAATAGTTTTCCATCTTTTTCTTTGATGTAGAGGGTGGGTTCTCCCTCACACTTCTCAAATCCATTTTCCAGTAGATATGAATCTATCCTACTGTACCACGCTCTTGGCGTTTGCTTCAGCCCATAAAGAGATTTCTTCAACTTACACACTTTGTGCTCTTGGCCTTTCTTCTCATAGCCGAGAGTTTGTTAAATGTAAACCTCTTCCATTAACACTCCTTTTAGGAATGCTGACTTCACGTCCATTTGGTAAAATTTCCACTTATTTTGTGCTACTATGGACAGCACTGCTGTCACGGTTTCCATTCTTGCAACTGGTGCGAAAGTTTCCTCACAATCTATTCCATGTTTCTGCTTATAGCCCTTGACAACAAGTCTTGCCTTGTGTGTCTCTAGTTTTCCTTCAGCATCACTCTTGGTCTTGTAGACCCATTTAACACCAATGACATCTTTACCTTTTGGGAGTTCAACCAAATCCCAATTTTTGTTTCTCTCTATGGCATTTATTTCCTCATCCATAGCTTCTATCCATTTCTCATCCTTGATAGCTTCTTCGAAATGAACAGGATCATCAACATGAAAATATAAAGAAAACAAAGAATTGATACCTTCATTTTTTATATCTTTTTCATAAATTTCTTTCAATCTTCTGAATTTCTTACCTCTTTCAGTAGGTGTACAAATGCTTGAAGAAGCACTTGAATTTCCTCCTTGTGGTGTGCTTAGAGAAGCACTTTCATTTCTCCTCAAGGGTGTGCTTTGCTGCTCTTGTGTTGGTGTTTCTGTTTGGAGATGTATTTCAGCCAACTCATCATAATTCTCATCATGAGATAAACAATTTTTAACATTCATTGTTTTCTCTATGCTTCCATCCCAAGCTTCCTCTTCAATAAACTGAACATCTCTGCTCATAATAAACCTTTTGTTGGATGGGTTATACAACCTGTATGCCTTGAATTCCTCACTGTATCCAATGAAGATACATTTCTCCCCCTTGCTATCCAACTTCTTCCTTAGCTGATCTGGAATGTGTGCATAAGACACACATCCAAAAACCTTCATGTGTGTGACACCTTGCTTTATGCCACTCCATGCCTCTTCTGGTACTTTGTTCATGACTGCTTTTGTAGGGCACCTGTTCAAAATATACGCTGCACAATGTACAGCTTCAGCCCAATAATCATTAGAGAAATGATTTTCCTTTAACATGCTTCTTGCCATGTCCATTATGGTTCTATTCTTCCTTTCCACTACCCCATTTTGCTGCGGAGTATATCTAGTTGTAAACTGCTTTTGAATTCCATTTTCTCTACAAAAACGTAGAAAATCTTTAGATATATACTCACCTCCTCTATCAGTCCTTAAGACTTTGATATGCAGCCCACTCTGGTTCTTTGCAAGTATTTTGAAATTGAAAATTTTTTCAAACATTTCACTTTTGTTTTTCAAAAAGTAAACCCAAGTTTTTCTTGTAAAATCATCTACGAATGTTAACACATAGTGGCTGCTTGCAAGCGATGGAGTTTGCATCGGTCCACACATATCTGAGTGGACAATATCCAAGGGTGATTTTTCCCTTATGCTTTTCCCGGAAGGAAAAATTTCTCTGTGTTGTTTCCCAAGATACAACCTTCACAAAGGCTGTTCGGTTTCTCTATCAATGGTAAACCACTTACCATTCCTTTTCTGTTTAACAAATTAAGACTTCCAAAGTTGAGATGTCCAAATCTCAAGTGCCATAACCAATTATCATCTTTTGGTTTGCTTTGGTAAGTCTCCTGTGCAACTGCTGCTTTCTCTTCACCATTCTTCAAGTCTGCTCTCATTCTGAGAGGGAACATCCTGTTCCTTGTCATCTTTACTTCAGCAATACATTTTTTGCTGGGTGGTTTATCCATGATGGTACAAACATCATTATCAAAGAAAACATTATACCCCTTATGGACAAGCTGTCCAATACTTAAGAGGTTACACTTCATTCCTGGAACATAATAAACATCTGCTATAGTTTTCTTTGCACCTAATCTTGTTAAAACATTTACATCTCCTTTTCCCATAATAGAAACTTTGCTATCAGTTCCTAGTGTGACTTGTGACTTCACACTTTCATATAACATGGAAAACATTGCTATGTTTCCTGTCATATGGTTACTACAATCATAGTCTAGAAACCATAAATCCTCACTTTTCTCTTCAACTATATTACAAGCTAAAAAAAAATTCTTTTGATTGACGTTTTCTCTAGTGAAATTTGCACTAGTTCTATTTGCCATATCTTGCTGCTTTTTTCTGCATTCATTTGCATAATGACCATATTTTTTACAATGGTAACATTGGACATTGGATTTATCATACCTCTATCCTTGTGCATTTTTCTGTCAACTTTGCTGGCTGCTGCCTTGGCCGTGGCTGTGATTTTCACTGTTGCACCTTCCATGTGAATGTGAAGGGCTATTCCTTCCACCTCTGTTTTGGTTTCTGCCTTTTCCTCTTCCTTTGCCTTGCCCTCTTCCTCTTCCGAAAGACATCTGGGTCTTAAAGGCATGCTCAAGAGATGATTTTTCACTCCTACCCAATCTCTGTTCATGGGTCATCAGTGATGCATGTAGCTCATCCACTGAAAAACTTGTGAGATCCTTAGTCTCTTCTATGGTGGTGACAATCACATCAAATCTTGAGGGTAAACTTCTCAAGAGTTTTTCAGCAATCCTCTTGTCTTCAAGAGTCTCTCCATGAGATCTAATTTGTGTGACCATTCCAATCACATGAGTGAAGAATGAGTCAATAGTATCTGACTCTTTCATACAGAGATTCTCGAAGTCTCTCCTCAGCAACTGAAGTTTTGCTGTCTTCACTCTTTCCATGCCTTGATAAGCTGTCATGAGAGTTTCCCATGCTTCTTTGGATTTCTTAGTTGCTGCTATCCTTGGAAATACACTCTCATGCACTTCTTGATACAATAAGAAAAGAGCCTTAGCATATTTCTTCTTATTGTTCTTCAACGGTTCTCTTCCTACTTGATTTAAAACAAAAAACTCTGCTTCATTTGCTGGCTCTTCAAAGCCATCCTCAACTAATTCCCTTAACTCTTGTGAGGTAAATAAAGCTCTCATAGTTCTTGACCAGTAGTCATAATTTTTCCCATTAAATTGTGGGAGATGGATATTTCCCAAACCCATACCAGTGCTGGCTCAAGCCATTCTGCACTCTTAACTATGATTCAAAAACACTTGATTGTGTATCTAAATAACTTGACTGTTCTGCAACAGTAACACTAAAACTGTATAGATAAATACCTTTGGATTCTTTTTGGCTAAGTCTTCACAGTACTGGAGAAGCTACTGCAACAAATAACTCCTTCCTTCAGCTTATTTGACCTTCAAATAGCCTGGACTAGCTCTGATACCATGTTGGAATATTGAAAAATTCCAGAATAAAAATGAAGAGAATAAACTCCCTTCTTCTAACACAGAGAAATTAAAATATTTCTCACTGGAAATAGAGTTTCAACTCATAAAACAAACTTTTATTTCATAAAAAATGTTGTTACAAATTCTTCCTCTAATAGAGGGATTTACAAAATATTGACTGGCTGCTACAGACGTAGTGCCTCTTAAAACAAATCTCTGTCTCTCTCTCAGAAATATGCTCCTGTGTATTTTCTTCTAATTCCACACTACTGTGCATAAAAACGACTATGTTCTGTGTACAATACAAAACATTGCTAAAATATCAAAGGGATCAAATCCCATCTGCTCTTTACTGCACCTGTGCGCTTTCCAATCCTTTTGCAATTTGTTCAAGATTGCAGGCAACCGCCTTAGCCTTGGCTTCAATGTGCTGCGGATCTTTCACTTCTGCATTTACTGTTGATTGACTTCAGCAGTTGGAATTAATTTCCAATAAGAAACATAACTTCTCCTACGCAACCAATGGTAAACTGCATTTATTTTAGCCTTGTACTTAAATTATTTTGAACGTTTTCATATTGGTGTTTTTTTTTTTCTGTTTTGTGTTTGTCCCAATGTCTAGCATTGTGTATGGCACCATATACTTCACAAGTATGATCAATTTCATTGTAATTTCAATATTTCTGGGTTGGTGAAATAAAATTGTCTAAGGGTTTTTGGACACTCCACTAATCATGATTGCTTTCTCCCTGATGATGGGTGAAGTGACCAGTAGAAAATTTAGACCAAAAATTCTTATATTTTCATAACAAACAACTCTACAAGTCTACATTTTTTATTACTAAATTCTGTGAAGATAAAAAAATTATTATATTTTTCCTTATGAACAGAGACGTACGAATTCACCCTCCCACCAAGATTCAAAAACTGTGCTGCCGTTTAATTTGTCAGTCAAACCAGATTTACGTTCTAGTGCAAAACAACCTCTATGTGAAGCCATCTGTCACATGAATTTCATTTAATGCAGAATATGGTTAGAAGGGATGGATTGATCCTTTCCCAAAGTACAGGCTTAGACCTTCTGAATGTGATATTATGAGAGGATCAGAGATCCAAGAAGCTAAAAACAAAGGCCAGTCACTGGAATTGTTTCTTGTACATCCTGACCAGAACATAAGGTCACAGAGAAGCACATAATTTTGTGAGGGAAATCGTACAGACACTCGGGGGTGAAATGTTGTGATAGGTTCGGAGGGGGAAGAAAATAAAAACAAAGGTGAACTTCCAGACCTATTCCCCTTACATCGGGGACGGTAACCTAGGTTAGCGGTCGTACTGGCGACAAAGATGACACTACTGAAGGAAATTTAAGGGTTGAATTGTACATGTTCATTGGATTTCCTGTATACAGTCAAACAATTCTGGTTGTTATGGCTGTGCAAGTGAATCCCAATGCAGGAATACTTATATTATGTGTGTTTACTTTTGTAAAGGATTCAACTTTTGAAAGTTGACATGTAAATTTGGCTATGTAATCTGCTTGTTGTGCCTTGTTAAGTGAATCCGAATGCATGATGCTTTAATATGTGTGTTTATTTTCGTGGGAGCCTACTTTTGAATTTGTATTGGTTGGAAATTAATCTCAACCACCAGAGTAAATGAATTGGCAGCACCACAGTTAGTGTTTTTCTTGTAGGTTACAAATTTTGTGTGCATAGAAGATAAGTTCTAAGAAAAAGACAATTACCTATTCCCCAACAGATTAAATAATTAAAGTCAAATAATAATTTAATGCATGGGTAGTAAATGTGCATGGGAAAATATTTAATTTGCAAGTTAGTAGTTCACGCAAGTTTTATAATGTTCAGAAAATGATGTCTGCCATACTATGTATTAAATATATATGTTGTTTTGATGTAAGTGTGAAAAGACAAGTGGAGAAAAAATTGGAGTTAATTTTGGTGGGTGCCTGAAAATAAGTCTGATGTAAGTGTGAAAAGACAAGTGGAGAAAAGTGTGGAGCTAATTTTGGTGGGTGCCTGAAAACAAATCTTGTTTTACTTGTGAAGGAACTGTAGCCTCCATATGTGAATGTATTTCATGTTTTGAAGTTTTAATATAAAGTCTGGTTAGTCTCGATATAGTTGCCAAAATTTTAGTTATTGTTTTTACCACAACACTATGTTTTACTTTGCTTCACCGTGAGTAAAATAAGCTGATTATATTTGCTCCTCTCCATAGTTGCAATTTTGATCTTTGCCACTCTATATTGAAATGACGATTCATTTGAATTGATTAAACTGTACGATATGGATTAAGTGAGTTCCACAACTCTATGTAAACTTCGGTAAATGTGTTTTGTTGATTAAATTAATTTCTACAACTCTGTGTGAACTCCGTGTGTTGAGGCAAAAGCATTTTTCCCCTTGTGTCTTTAAAATTTTCTAGCATGATATCAGAACGGGTTTAAAACTCTCAGTAAAAGATAGTGTTTTTACTGAGGATTTAAAATGAGTTCTGAAAAATTTTGTGGAATGTATTCTCCAGCAATGAGAATGTTTTCACACAGTGAGAAAATTTTTTTACACAGTGAAAATGGAAGCAACAAGCACAAGCTTGACTAATCCACAGATACCATAGTTTAATGAAAAAAATTATGACTATTGGGCAATTACAATGAAGGCTCTATTTTTTTCACAAGACATTTGTGAGTTTGTGGAGAATGGGTTCCCAGAACCAACAGATGCAGTAGCATACAATGCTTTGACACAAGAAGAAAGATATGTGTTAAGAGATAACAAAAACAAGGGCAACAAAGCCCTCTTCTATATTTTCCAAGCAGTGCATGAGAGTATTTTCCCAAGGGTTGCAGCAACAACAAAGTATAAGGAAGCATGGGATATTCTCAAGACATCCTATCAAGGCATGGATAAGGTGAAGACAACAAAGCTACAAAATCTAAGGAGAGACTTTGAAACTCTCTGTATGAAAGAGTATGATAACATAGACTTGTTCTTCACACATTTGATTGGGTTGGTTACCCAGATAAGGTCTCAAAGAGAGACACTTGAGGAAAGAATAATAGTGGAGAAAATTTTGAGAAGTCTACCCTCAAGATTTGATGCCATAGTAGTGGCAATAGAGGAGACAAAGGATCTCTCACAATTTTCAGTGGATGAGCTTTGTACATCCCTGATGTCTCATGAACATAGACTGAAAAAATGATGAAATCCTCATTGGAGCATGCCTTCAAGACACAGATGTCTTTTGGTCAAGGTAGAGGTCGAGGAAGATCAAACTACCGAGGACAAGGAAGAAGCCCAGAGACAAGTGGAAGAAACAACCATGCAAGCACAAGTGGAAGGGGCAACAACTAGAATCAAAGTGAAGGCTCAAGCAAGAGTCAATAAAATGGACAAAGGTATGACAAATACCAATTTCAATGTCATTATTGTAAAAATTAAGGGCATTATGCCAATGAATTTAGAAAGAAACAAAATGACATGAATAATAGGAAAAATGAAAAAGTTTGCAAAGGAAAATAAGAACCAGAGTAATGTGCTTTTAACATGTAATGTAGCACAAGAAAAATGAGATTATGTATGGTTTTTAGACTCAAGTTGTAGTAACCACATGACTGGAAACATAGCAACATTTTCCAACCTTGATGAGAATTTGAAGTCTGAAGCGACAATAGGGACTGATAGCAAAGTCTCCATTATGTGAAAAGGAAGAGTGTCAATATTGACAAGGAGGGAGAAAATAAATTTGTGCTAGATGTATATTATGTACCTGGCCTGAAATATAACCTTCTAAGCATTGGACAACTCATGAATAAGGTCTACAATGTATTTTTTAAGAATGATGTGCATACTCCCATGGACATACCTCCAAGTAAAAGGGTTATTGTAGAAGTGCACATGACAAAGAATAGGATGTTTCCTCTCAAGCTTAGAACACACTTGAAAGAAGGAGGTGTGATAGCAACAGTCACACAAGAGGTATTTCAAGAAGAAGTGAAAGATGAAAACTGGTTATGACATTTGAGATTTGGACATCTCAATTTTGGAGGTTTAGAAAAGGGATGTTAAAAGGATTACCACTCATTGAGAAACCATACAACCTATGTGAAGGCTACATCTTGGGAAAACAACATAGAGAAACATTCACAACAGGGAAGAGTATAAGGGAAAAGACACCATATCAAAATGGGGTTGCAGAAAGGAAGAATAGGACCATCATGGACATAATCAGAACTATGTTGAAGTAAAAAAAATTTCCAAATGAGTATTGTGTCTAAGTTGTGAATTGTGTAGTGTATATTTTGAATAGATGCCTAACCAAAGTTGTTATGAACATAGTTTCGGAAGAAGCATGGAGTGGAGAAATGTAGTTTGTCACTCACATGAAAGTATTTGGATGTGTGGCTTATGCACATGTCCCAGATCAACTAAGGAAGAAGTTCGACAACAAGGGGGAGAAGTGTATCTTTATTGGATACAATAATCAGTCTACAACATCAAACTCTATAATCCATCCACCAAGAAAGTTATAATCAACAGAGATGTGCAGTTCATTGAAGAAGAAACTTGGGCTGGAAGGTTAGAGAAAGCAGTGAATGTGAAGACATGTGTGTCTCATGAAGAGCAAGAGGAATGAAGCGCAGCAAATAATTCCTCCACGGTGGTTCCTCCTCCACCTACACAAGCACAGCAAAGCACACCACAAGATGGAAATAGAACAACCTTGAGAAATCAAGGAAGTGTTTCTCCAAGCATACCACAACGATCATAAACTCCCTCCAGTTCAAGTGGAACTCCAAGCACACCAAGAAGACGGAGATTCAGAAATTTGAGTGAAATTTATGAGTAGGGAGAGGTAAATGATAATGCTGGTCCGAACTCTTTATTTTCTTTGTTTTGTCATGTTGATGATCCAATCCATTCCGAAGAAGCAGTAAAAGAAGAAAAATGGATTGAAGCAATGAATGAAGAGATTGGTGCAATAGAAAATAATGACACATGGGAGTTAGTGGACCTTCCGCAAGGTAAATAAATCATTGGAGTGAAGTGGGTCTATAAGACCAAGAGAAATTCTAAAGGAAAGATTGAAAGACACAAAGAAAGATTTGTTGTGAAAGGTTACAAGGAGTAGTATGGAAGAGACTATGCGGAAACATTTACGCTAGTCGCGAGGATGGAGACAATGCATATAGTGTTGTTAATTGCAGTGAAATAGAAATGGAAAGTCTATCAGATGGACGTAAAGTTAGCATTCTTGAATGGAGTGCTGAAAGAGGAGGTGTATGTTGCGCAACCTCCTGGCTATGAAATAGAAGACCAAAAACAAAAGGTGTGTAGGTTGCGGAAAGCTCTCTATGGGCTGAGACAAGTACTGCATGCATGGTATAGCAGGTCAAATGCTTACTTGATGAACTATGGGTTCGACAAATGTTATAGTGAACCTACTATCTGCATCAAAGAAAATAACAGTAAGATTCTTATTGTCATTTTTCATGTAGATGATTTGATTTTTACAGGCAATGATGATTTTCTCATGGCTGATTTCAAAGAAGTCATGAAAAGTGAGTTTGAAATGACTGACTTGGGGTTGTTAAGATATTTCTGGGCATAGAAGTGAAGAAAACAGAAAATGGAATTTTTATTTCACAAGAAAGGTATGTAGCAGAATCTTTGGAGTTGTTTAATATGCAGAACATGAAGCCATCACCAATTCCAATCATCATGGGGTTGAATTTGAGCAAGGAAGATTGCAGCAACAATGTCAATCTGACATTATACAAGAGCATGGTGGGTAGCCTAATGTGTTTGACCACAACCAGGCCTGATATAATGTATGTAGTGAGTTTGGTGTCAAGGTTCATGGAGACATCCAAGGAAACAAAACAAAAAGAATTTTAAAGTATGTCAATGGGACAAAGGAGTATGGAGTTTTGTACTCTGCAACTCATGAT
Organism: Pinus albicaulis; assembly: GCA_034641835.2. Lineage (NCBI taxonomy): Eukaryota > Viridiplantae > Streptophyta > Pinopsida > Pinales > Pinaceae > Pinus > Pinus albicaulis. Next base: position 809,525,296 of record CM076583.1, on the reverse strand, counting down.
TTTAGGCTAGTTGGTTACACTGACAACGATTAGGCAGGAAGTGTTGATGACAAAAAGAGGACGTCAGGATATGTTTTTCATTTTGGTTAGGCAGACATTTCATGGGCTTCCAAGAAGTAGCCAATAGTATCATTGTCAACAGAAGAAGCTGAGTATGTTTCCGCAACAGCAACAGCGTGTCAGGTAGTTTGGATGAAAAGGATGTTGCGAGATTTATGTCATGAAGAAGATGGAGCAACCACTATTTTCTGTGATAACAGTTCAGCAATTGCACTATCAAAGAATTTTGTCTTTCACAAAAGTACAAAGCATATTGATGCCAAATATCATTTCATAAAAGAATTGGTTAACAACAATGAGATTGTGTTGCAGCGTTGTAGGTCAGAAAAACAATTTACAGATATCTTCACAAAGCCATTGGCACGTGAAAATTTTGTTTATCTCGTAGATTTTCTGGGAATGGTCAGTGGTGGAAGTTTCTATTAAGGGGGAGTGTTAGAAATTAATCTCAACCACCATATTAAATGAACTAGCAACAACCATACCTCAGTTAGTGTTTTGCAGGTTTCGTATTGCGTGTGTAGAGAAGGACAAGTTTTGATCAAAGGAAAATTACCCATTCTGCAACAGATTAAATAATTAAATTCAAATAGGAATTTAATGCATGGTTAGTAAATGTGCATGGGAAAATATTTAATCCACAAGTTTTGTTTAGTTCACACAAGTTCTGTAATGTTTAGAAAATGATGTCTGCCCATACTATGTATCAAATTATGTCTGTCACGAATTAAATTTCTTAGATATATATGTTGTTTTGATTTACATGTTAGAATTAGTGAAGAGAGTGTTGTGTAATGTGGTGGATGTAAGTCTAGAAATACAAGCGGAGAAAATCATGGAGAAAATTTTGGTGGGTGTGTGAAAACAATTTTACTTGTGAAGGAGCCACAACCTCCATATGTGAATGTGTTTCATGTTTTGAAGTTTTAATATAAAGTTTTCTTAGTCACAATATTGTTGTGTAGCAACACTCTGTTTTACTCTTCTTCACCATGAGTAAAATTAGTTGATTATATTTGCTCCCCTCCATAGTTGCGATTTTGATCTCCGCCACTCTTTATTAAAATGAAGATTCATTTGAATTGATTTCTGCAATTGTATAGTATGAATTAAGTGAGTTCCACAACTATGTATTAATTTCCGTAAATGTGTTGTGTTGATTAAAGTAATTTCCGCAACTGTGTGTAAAATCCATATGTTCAAAGAAAAACATTTTCCCCTATGTCTTTAAAATTTTCTAATAATATTTACTTAGCATTCTGCAATCAAAATGCCTCAGTGAATTTCCAAGCATCTTGAAAACTTTATGGTAGTTCTTCTTAATAATTGAATGGGTCCATTTGATTTATGATGTAGTGGTGGGATTTTAATATTATTAATTGCAAACTTCCTGAACCATTTTAAAATAATTAGTTATTATATTGTTTTAGGCAAATGAATTTTCTAAAATAATTGATATTTGAATTTTCATATGATAGCCAACTATGCAGACTAATTGGGGAAGCATATTTATGTTAAAGTGGGAAGGTGATATAATGGATCAGAATGCTTTTGATTACAGTTAATGGATTGACATTCGTCGTCCAAAATATTTTGAAATATGGTTTAGTTTCTATGATTGTGTTTGACCGAAATTATTTTGAAATATGTTTTAATTTGTGCATTTTTTTAATCTAATTATTTAATATGATTTAGTTAGCTTACTAGTTTATTATTTTTAAGACAACTTATTTTGAAATTGGTTTTAATTATATTTATTAAATTGAAATCTAGTTGGAGATGTTTAGTTACATTTTAAAATTTATGAAGTTGTTTCCTTTTTCACCAATATCCATGTCCTCAAATCTCTCAACATAATCTCCCAACTCGTTGACCCCAAAAAGGTTAACCTGATCCTTAAGTCCACCTTCTTTACTTTCAAAGACTATTTATGAGAAGAATGAAGGCACTTCTATGGGATCCCCCTATCCCATATAGTGGCCAATACCTTTATGGGACATTTTGAAACTAGAGCTCCCAGTTCATGGTATCTCAACTCCAAATGCATTCTAGTTGCGGTTTGTTGATGACACTTTTGTCATTTCGCAACATGGACCTCTTGCAATTGATCCCTTTCACTCCCATCTCAATAGCATATCCCCTCATATCCATTTTACAATGGAAATTGGGTCCAAAAAATCTCTTTATTTCTTAGATTTCCATGTTACCAGCCTCCCCAATGGCTCCCTCTCCCATGAAGTCTATAGAAAAAAAACTCACACCAACCCCTGTCTCCGGTGCCTCTCTCATCACCACCCATCCCAAAAGTCTGGATTTCTTAAAACACTTTTCTCATGAGGCTTAAAAATGTGAGATGTAAGATTTTTATTATCCATAAAGTCGATAAATGTATTTAGGATTAAGGATGGACCATATTAGTTGGTTCAAAACTTCCACCAACTCATAATAATGTGATTAATCCAAAAGAAATTTATGAACCTTAAAAATATCTGCTCCCAATTTATTTTAGTTGAAAAATCTCATCTATTCAAAGCTTTCAAATAAAATGGTTATTTATTTTCTTAGATCTCTATCTCAAACCACTTGCTCACCCTAAACCCACAAAGTTGGATCTCTACCCTTCTTGGTGCCAAGTCACCACCCTACCTTACATTAAGGGAACCAATGATCTTATTGCTAATATTTTGGCCAAGTAGAGGATAAAAATTGTATTCAAACCCCACAAAACCCTTAAGAAATTATTTTTATAGGCTAAATACATATTTTATCCCATGCTAGTAGCAAGGATCTATAAGATTCCTTGTTATTTACATGGGTAGCCCATAACCTTCATTCTAAATCCACCATGTATCATCACTCACATAAGACCAAGCATCTAATTTTATTTGATCAATTTCAAATATTAGCCTCCGCACCTTTCTACAACTAGTGTATCATTAGTGAAGCCCTTGAAATAAAGAAGAATAAAAATAGAGAAAAACACTTATAACTTTAATAAGGAGTTACACACTAAGCTAGTCCTGAAAGACCCTCCTTTGAGTCTTGCCCATATCTTTATCTTTATTGCCCTATTTTCTCCATTATCTTATCCTTTCCTTTATTATTTATCTCTTGTGGGTGACCAATTGTTTGTTAACAAAGAGTAAGGAAATATGGCTTTTCAATAGTTCTTTCCGACCAATGAACATGAAGACATAAAGGTTTCAAGTAGAAATCCATCAAAATGAAAATAATCTATTTTTCCTATTATAGAGTCTCCCCGATGTGGGTTTTCCATGGAAATAAATGAAGATATTACATCATCTTATTCTTCTCGTTGGAGACCCACAAAAAAATAGAAGAAGATTTTGGAACATTTGTATGAAGCTGGTGAACATAACCATAGTTGCAATCACTTAAATGGCATCAAAAAGTTACTTAAAGTCCATGGTTATGTAGAAGCCAAGAATGTATGCTATTGGTTTCATATTATCACTCATGTAAGAAGCCATCACAAAAAAAAAACATGATGCAAGAATAGTCTATGAATCAAAAAGTAACTGTCAGAATCTGTCAGCCTTGAATAGGTTCTGCTCCACCTTCTTCACCTTTCAAGGTGAAATATTTGAGCAAACATTAGGAGTAGCTATGGGTTCTCCGTTGTCCCCTAATAGCTGGTGAACGTAACCATAGTTGCAATTTCTTAAATGGAATCACAAAGTTAATTAAAGTTCATGGTGACATAGAAGCCAAAAATGTCTGCTATTGGTTTCATATTCTCACTCACGTAAGAAGCCATCACAAAAAAAAACCCTGATGCAAGAATAGTCTATGAAGGAAAAAGTAACTGTCAGAATATGTCAGCCTTCAATATGTTCCACTCCATATTATATTAAAAATGGCTAAGTAAATTGGCAAAGGAAATGGAAAAGGATTTGGGAAAGAAACGTGGCATTTTATTTATGAAAATAATGGAAATTAGGGGAAAAGGAAGGTGAAATGTTACACGTTGCATGCAAGGAAGAAAATAAATTAAAATAATGGAAATTGAAGAAAATACAGGTCTCATTAATAAAAATAATTTTAAGGATCAGTTGGTAGCTTTTGACTATTTTATGGTGCAACTCTCTCTCTCTATTCTCTTTCTATCTCTCACTCTTGGACACAGATAATTCTTGGAGAATTTCAACAATGGACCAAGGAAATCAAAGGAAGGAAAAAGAAGGAAATTTGATCAAGCAAGGGAGAGCAGGATCAAGCAGCTACAACAAGATTACTTGCATGTATAAAATTGCATGTGTGATTTCCTCTTCAGATTTGGCATGCATGGTAAAATCACATGTGTATCTGGTTCTGCAGCACTAAGGTGGTTCTGATTTCTCTTATTTGGTTAAGCTGCATTTTCAAATGGCTTCAAAAGGGATTAAGGTGGTATTTGAAAGAAATAGAACATGGCCTAGGAATTCCTAGACCACAGAAGGTGGAATTGAATTAATGCCATATTTTGTGTACCTTGGTGGGCCTAGGAATTCTAGACTCGTAAATGGAAGGATACACGGTAAAGCCTAAAGTCATGTGCCCTCGATGAGGCCTTGGAATCCTTGACCAGTGAATAACAAGATATATGGTAAATCTTGGAGGGTGGAGTCTCGTTTAGGCCTAGTAACCCTTGAGCGGTGAATGGTGGGATATACGGTACCTAGAGACTATGAGGTAGGAAAATTCCTCATGGTGTAGGTTGAGAAGTACTATGGCATCAATGCTTGTTTAGGGCCTAGTAATCAGGTGTGGATTGCGGTAAAGCATGAAAAAACCTAGATTGGTTTCGTTGTGAGTGCCAAGTTTACACTTAGGATATGTCACAGGGATGATTCACTGCATGAAATCTTTGGTTCAACCAATCTATGGTCCAGTGGTTCATGGAAGTCCCATACATTGTTGGCTTTTTCATTCATTAAGGAGAGCTTCTTGTCCTTGATATATCATGTGTAGATGTATTGTATTATATATGGATTTTATGGCTGTTATATCCTTGTTATTTTTGTCGATCATATGCTCTTTGTGAGTATGTTCCCATGCATAATTGATTTATGGCTCTCATCATGTTTTTATTCGAAATTAAATATAAAATTAATACTTGTCCTAATATATGATAATGCAGATATTGTCATGAGGTAAAAATTCTTCCTTACGAATCTCAAATAACTGTGAGACCCTATGCTCAGATCTCTTGTTATGACCTATAGATTGTATATTTGTGACATATTTAATGAAATGCTTGTCATGGATAGTATGGGTCAAGTCAAAGACTTATATAATTGTTAAGTGATAGCATTAGTCTCTTTGCTTCATTTTCATTATTAATTTTATGGAAGTTTCATTGACTTCTCGGTGGTGGCATGTGACCTAACCCTAAAAAAGTGGCTCAAAATATGGGGTCGCTCGCACAAAGTTGCCTAAAAAAATCCATAGTGAGTGGCATGCCTTCCCATGGGATAAAATGGAAGGCTTAAGTCACATGCATGGCCTATTATTAGAGCTACTAACGGTTTAGATGAGTAAAATGCCAAGTTACTTTATGGGTTGTTCAAGTGTAAGGGTTGGTTATCTCCTGAAGATTTTTTAGCATGTATGAAAAGTAATTTTGGTTTTTTTTCTTCGATCCCACTGCCGTAACTGTACATGGAGAGTGGATAGTTGAATCACATCATAGTAGCCTCTTGTCACATGTTACCATAGTGGACCAGTTAACTTGGGTAAATGTGGAAAAAGTGTGTTACATTTTATTTCGAGTAATTACACCAAATTAAAGTTTATGTTTGGTATAAATATTTAAATATAATTAATGTTTAATGATGCATCTCAAAGCCTCAAATATTTTACTCTATTTTCCAATTTTCCTATCAACTATGATAGTTTAATTGTATGTTACTCGTTATTCTTTCAATCTCATGGAAACTTTAACATAGTAGTATATGTTTTATTATGTGTTCTATAGTTCAATTTTTTTTTACAACATTTGGTATTGTTCTCAGTTTAGTATTTACAATATATTTACTTATAGTATTTACAATACTCTTCTAGGTCTGCAAGACCCAACATTTATATTGGACATGTTCTTCACCTTATCAAAGTATTTAGATATATTTACACATCTCGAAAAATAAAACTACTCCAAATATGGACTCCCATCGGTTTCTAGAAATTAACTTCTTCGAATTCTAATTATTCATGTTACTTATAAAACCAATATTCTTATAAAAAAAAGAAAAAAGAAAAAAGAAAAAACAATATTTCTATTCTTGTTTCACGTTATTAATTTCATGGACTTACATCAACCTTCCCATAGCTACATATTCTTTTAAGAGGAATTTATTACATTTCAGTTAACCATTTCTTCCTTGTAACTCATGACTGAGAAAATATGCAGTTAACCAATGTAACTCATAACTGAGAAAATATACAGTTCACGACAATGATCAAATAATTTATGTTATGGAATTCAACCATACAAAAAAAATATATGTTTTTAAATTTAGGCTACCACCAAATTACTGAGGAGATAAGGTTTCTCCCCATGACAATCTAGTTCATGTAACCTTTACCAATGTTCCCCTCGAGCTGGTTCAGTTCAAGAACACAACTGTGCATTTAGACATAATCTAGTTCATGCAACCTTTACCAGTACTCCCCTCGAGCTGGTTCACTTCCACTTCCACAACACAACAGTGCATTTAGACATAGACAGGTACCGCCCATGTCTTATCTCTTACGTTATAAGCCCAACAGGGAATTCCACTCCTAGCTCAAGAATCCCTTTCTCTTGCGTCTTTCCCTTCTTCCACAACATCACTTGAGGAATTGAGTTTTGTATCTTATGTTTTACCTCCTCTGACGAGGTTTCAAGTCTTTAGGTTTCCTCATGCTTTTTTCCCTCTCACTTTAGTGATTAGGGGTATTTATATCTAGGAAGAGGATTAATTGTCTTAACTTTATAGTAAGTAAGCTCTAGGTTAGCATATTTTTTTCTTCAATAATTCTTTGAAAAACCAAAACTGAATTTAAATTTAAATTAAAATAAACTTTAGTTATTATTATCTAATATTTTAATTTTCTCTCCCAATTAGTACAATAAATGTAAACAATATTTGTTAACTACAAAGGGATGTAAATAATATTTGTCAACTACACACGAGTGTAAGCTAAATACCTTTTAAAATGCTAAATACTTTTTAAAATGCTATATGTCAAGTCTACACTAAAAACTAAATGAATTACAAAGATCCTTTATCAATTATATTGACTCTATGTAAAAAATTAATAATTTTGTTTGATATATATTATTTTTATTAATAATATTTAAAATGTTACATATCAAAATATATTTAATAATGTTATATTTCAACTCTATATTAAAAAATAAATAATTTAGAAATCTCTCAATAAAACTTATTAATAGAATAATATTTTTGCTAATATATAATACATATTAATTTTTTTATTATCAATATTTTTTAAAGGTTATGTATAATGCAATAAATTACATCTATATTTTTTTTGAAATTTAATGTTTTTTTTTTTTTAATATAAATTATGTTATTTAATATAGATATTAATTTTTATTTTATTTTTAGTTAACAAAAAAAAATATTAATAAATTTTTATTTTAATTATTATGCCAACTCAATATTAATAATGCAATAAATTACATCTATAATTTTTAATTTAAATTATTTTGTTGTTTTAAAAATAAATTATGTTATTTAATCTGGACATTAAAAATTTGTATTTATAGTCAACAATAAATATTTTAACCCAACTTAATAAATTATTATTAATAGAATAGTATTATTAATAGATTAGTATTTTAACCCAACTTGAATATCAATTAATGCTATTTTAAGAAAGAATTTGTCAAATAAAAGTGTGTTTCTTATTAATATTTATACTCACAACTTCGCTCCTCTTAACCAGCTCATCCAAGTCGTGCTTTATTCTTATTTGTTTTAATTAAATAATTGGCTTCAAAGTCAGGTTCAATATTTAAAATTTCATCACAAGATTTATTATTTTTAAACATTGAGTTAAATGACACCATCTCCTCTGGCCACCAGTAATCAAGATTTAAAATTTTGCCCTGTTCCATCATTTAATTTCCTGTGAGCCATCTTTCACTTAACGTTATGTGCTTTCGTCTTTATTCTGCGAACTAATATTATATTTAATTCATACAACTCTAGCCCTATCTCTATTTACACTTTCATCTCCCCTTATTCTGTTAGGCATCTCATCAGCCATCCCATCATCCGTGCCTCATTTCTTTGTTTCTGGAATTTTTATACTTTCACCTCCCGTTATTCTATTAGCCATCCCATCATTCGTGCATCATTTCTTTGTTTCCAGAATTTTTGCAATTTTCTCCATATCAATGGCTGTTTCGAAATTCGTATTAGTGTTGGGCATTTGCGTTTTTGCCCTCTTCCTACCATCTCCTGTAAGAGCCATAGACTATGATCATGCGTCTCGAAACCCAAGGTCGGCACCGTCACTGGGTAAAATACCACTGAATCACTGGTAGTTCTTTTGTTTTTTCATATATATGTATTTGAATCCCTAATATAATGTCTCTCCAGTTAAAGTGTTAAAAACAAGTATTAATATACTAATTTGTTACTAATTGTAAAATTGTTTGATGTGTGTTTTTGGGGCCGGTAGTGTTGCTCAGGAAGGGTAAGTATGTGATGTGGCCAGATTGTCGGTGCGTAAAATTTGTTGGGATTGGTGCTACGAAGTGTGCTGCACGGAAGCTGTAAAGAAGGTAGAGAAGCCGCCGGCTCCATCACCGAATCACTAAATCACTGGATGGTGCTGCACCAAAGATGCTGAAGATGGTATTGCACCGACGAGGGGTATTGGTACATAGGATGGGGTATTTGTACATAGAATAATAATAATGTTTGGGTGCCCCGGATGCTGTTGGATAATAGCGAAGACCTTAGTTATGTTTCATTTTTCAGCCATGGAGATGACCATCCATACCTCTATATATATGATAAGTCAAAGTTAAAAATAAGTCAAGGTATTATATGGTTGTAGAGAAATTAAATTTAGGGCATATATATAAGAAATTAACATGGGAAAGGGATTTGGTGTTAATAGTCAAGGGGGGCTTATTATTAATTTACCCATTCACCATGTAAAATGAAATGGGGTGGTCATAGGACAAATTTAGTCCTAACAAGTATATTTTCAAATTTGGAAAGGAAATATATTAGTTATATTTATTAAGGTGCTATGTGGACTGATAACATACGTAAGATGATGAAGAGAAACAATCCATACATGGATGGTATAAAATAAAAATAAAAAAATTGGGAAACCGAAATGTTACACATATTAAGGGTTGAAAGCATTAAATTAACTCTTCAGTTGTTATCAAGCTATGTTATTAGTGGGTTACTAGGAGGAAAATATGTTTCATTCTATTAGAGTGAATTTTGTTTCATATATAAATAAAGTAGTCCAGAGTTGATATAAAAAGATAAAATAGAAAGGTTTTGTGTGTTTTGTCAGCCCATGGGCCATCAATGTCACTTATTTTTACTTGCATCCATTTACATTAAAGGAAAGAGAGTAGAGGAGCCTCACCTTCCAACTAGGTATTTCCCTTTCCTACATCAAATCTTGTGTCCTATAATTGTTAATGATTTAATTTTTGTATTTTATCTATTTTCCATATTTCATATATTCCATGCATAATCATAACACAATAATTGACAAATCCATAAATCTAATGGAATATACATGCAACTTTAGGGATCATATTAACATTAAATCATATTTCTTTGGGTATATTATGGGGAGTTACAATGGATCTATATCTGTTAATTTGAAAGTCATAAAACCTTATCCATGGATGGAAAATATGTTAATAACCCTTAATATCTTGCAAATCAAATGTTTGTGCAGTTCGAAGCATAAGATAGAGATATAAATCATAATGTAACCTTCTGTAATGATCCTCTTTTTCACCATTTTTTTTGTTTTTCAATAACCTTAAATCACTATTCTTAAATATTTTTATCATTAGTGATATTCTCAATTCCCTTAAGGCATAATTTTGAACCTCGACCCTCCATTTTTCACTATAGAGGGAACAACTTAATAATTTATAAAAGGTTTATCATAAAAATTTTACACCATTTATGTTTTTGGTCTATATTATAATTGTAATAGAGCTTCAACACCTATGGTTATTGCACCTCTTAACTTTTTCATATCCAATTTGTTTTTATTCCTCAATTAAGATATTCATACAAACCCTCTATATGCATTTAATGATTATGTCACAATAACCCACTCTTTAATTTAATATAATTACTCCAAATTCAATCTAACAATTCCTTCTTTGGTTATAACTCAACTCTACTCATCTTACATACCTTTCTATTGTGGCATCACCTATACCTATTTATTTTGGCAAATGTATTTTCATATTTTATACCTTACGTTCACATTTTTATTACCCAATAGTTAAATGTATGCACTAAGTGAGTATTGGGTTCTATTCGATGCTAATTCCCTTTTGTTGAACTACCAAGAGGATTTCTTCTTATCTTATCGTTTATGACAACATTAAAATTTAGTTCTAACTACATTTCTTGTATGTTATGTCAATTGGCACTTATTAATTATACCATTGTTGTCACTCTAGGTTGGTACGCTTGCCTTAAAGTCATTCTCCCACTCGTTTCCATGAGCCACATAAATAAATATATTTTATTGTTCCACACTACGGTTTTGAAATCGTATTAAAGTTCTACTATGAAATTGTACACTTCACGTTTAATGTAAATAGGGTTTTTTTCATACCAATTGGATGATCCTCGATCTATGGGAGAGATGATGGATTTACGACACTTGTAAGGATGGATTGGATTAGGGTTTTGAAAACTCAATCTCTACTAATTCAAGAGTTTTAAGTCTATTATACTTCTCCGGCCGTTTTTCTTCATGAGTAAATTTCTGTAGTTTCTCTAACGCAGTATGAATAAGGTGGAATAAACAATATATGTCTTCTATGGCATGCTATGACTCCACTCTTATGCTTTCTCCATTACACACACGGGTAATCCTCATTTTATTCCACCATTTCAGCTTGAATACATTTGGAAATCGTATATTATGGTGACTGTGTAATCATCTTCTAATCTTGTAACTTTTCGTGAAACCTTTTGTTGTCTTTCGTTCCAAAGATTAACATTCTCATTATTTATATAATTATGATTACATTGAAATGTCTACTTGCTTGGCTTGTAATGTCTCTTTACTGTTAAATTCCCATAATTTTGTTGTGACTTCTGACTGAGATTCAATTGTGAATCACAATTCGATTTTGGATGTGTCGTATAGATTTGGTTATGGTTTCTCTTTCCATTTAATTTTCCTAGCTTACAAAGGCTTACCTTGAAATCCAACTGTGGATTTCAGTTCGAATCTTTATTTTCTTTGCATCTGAGAAGTTTTCCAATGGAATCAGAAAATGTTAATTTTTTTCTAATTTGATTTCTTATTTATGCCTGTATATGACTACATTGACATGAGGGAGAAATCGGAGACTTTATTCTTCATTCTCAGCCGGTTCAATAATTTACTTCGACAATGTCATTGAGATGTAACGAGTCATTCATCTCAGGAAATCAATGCAGTTTTCTTGTGCCCTCAATTTTTTTGGTTTCGAACTGATAATGAGTTCTTCCCAATTTCACCTATACGTAAGTATACTTCCACGTTAGATAAATTTTGGAAATCAACTTTGTAATTATTCCCCTTTTTTCTTCTACGTTGACATTTTAATCTTGGTTTCTTATTCCATTCTGATTGATCTTCTTACAGGGGTTTCATCTCATTTTTCCTCGCTTTATAAGGTAAGACGATGTATCTTTGTTACGAAGTTTCATTTTTATGTAGTCATCAAGTCCGACATCAAGCTCAGCCTTTTAACAACAACCGATATGTATTTATATACAGGTTGATTCTGCGATGGGTTCCATGCTTGTAGAATTTGATGGCAGTGTTATCTCAGAATGTTTCAGGTTGTTTTTTTTAATGGTTTATGGTTTTTCCCCATAAAAATCTTCAGATATACTCTATAGAAATGATACTATATATATATATGCTTACACTACAATAACAGTCAACGTCTAAAATTCATAACTGAAAGCTCTTAATTTCACTCCAACTTACCTCACTGTTTAATTCGAAATTTTCATTTCTGTTGTTCTGAGAGGTAAACAGTAGTCTATACTCATGATTATATCTGAAGTTCAGGTCATTATAAAGTGTTGAGATCTGCTTGCACAGGTTAAATTTTTTTGTTCCAGATTTCCTTAATAATTTGTTTTATGTTTTCTGGACACCTTAAAGTGAGGCATTTATGAATATATTCGGCTTAGTTTTGTGTACTTCCTATTTACAGAAAGAGAACTTATATATTTATATATATATATATATATATATATATGTTGATGGAATTTGACTAAACAATTTATTTATCATGAGAAAATTCCCTTTTAAATCAGAAATTTGAGTCAAGTTTTTCCTCTGATATATATATATATATATATATATATATATATATATATATATATATATATATATATATATATATATATATTTAACTCATTTCGCTTTGTTTATCTGTGGATTTTAAACTATTAATAATTTCACTACTACCATCAGAGTAGGAAATACTCAAGTAGATTTAGAGTTATAGATATATATAATTACATATATATTAGCCAAAAATAATTTCATATCTTATCGAGTATGCAGAAATATGTTCCACAATATTTACTTTTCAATTTATTTTTTTGATATGTTAAATTTTCACAATGCAGAATAATAGTAATTTCTATAAATGTATTACTATACTTAATGGTGTACTGCTGTATACTTTCTTGAATTCAATTCATGAGAAATATATGTACTTCTGGAATTTTCCTTTAGAATAGAAAATATAGATTAATTTCCTGTAATCAAATATTTTCCTTGTGGAAGTAATTAAGCAGAATTTAATATTTTATACTCATTAGATTCAAATCTTATTTACTTAGCTATGAAATCTAATATTCTAACTTTTTTTTTCATGTACATATAACAAGCAGATTAAAGTTATAAATATACATAGTCTGTGGGAGTAAAATATATCTTTAGATTTAAACCAATATTAGTTTAGAAATTCTGATTGATATTTCCCAATAGATTCTATTCCTACAACTATACAGATTTTAGAGGATTCTGTATTTTGATAAAATCTATTAAATGTAAGGAATTTAATATTTATAGCATGAAAACTTAATACTTTCAATCTCAATATCAATTTAAGCTTTCATAATACAATCTGTAACAAAAATTTATAGGTTAGGTGTGCATACCACTGTTTCTCTATGACCAATCCTCCCAACCATAGAATTCTTCTATCTCCGAAATTCACTCCCGAGCTGAGATCCTCCCAAGAATAGAATAACCTCAGTTTTTTCTGGAGTAGCTTACTTAAGCTATGCCTTCCCTAAGCCTGTTTCTAAATTTTGCGTCCAGAATTTCAGGATGCTTTCTTCCTATTTTGCCTAGGCTTCCCTCAATGAGGGACTTTAAGGCTTCTTTCCGCTTTTCCAGATTTTTCTACCTCTTCCCAACTACTTTCGTCTTCATTGGGGAATTTAGATTTTTCCTCTTTAATAAAATTTAGAAATATTTCCTTTCAAGGCTTTTTGAAAGGTTTTGGGAAAAGTCTTACCCTTTTTCCATACCCTGATGGATCAGGCTTGTGATCTCCAATCTCATCTAGTCATAGTACACCCATCAATATTCCATTTATTTTTCATTAATAAATATTTAAATAAATTCACACAATAATTCTCCATTGGGGTCCACTCCCCTTTGGATTTATGTTCAAATTTCTAACTTGGAAATCATAGAAACTTGGGGTGTTACACCTTCCTAATGTCGGACCTAACCATTAAAATTAGGATATTGAGAGAAGATGGAAATTATAACATTGAGGTTAGATAAGAAGGGAGATCGAGATACTATGAAGAACGAGAGAGGAAGTTTAATAAATAGCTCAAAAATAATAAACCCAATTCTAGTTTCATGAACAACTCATATTCCCTATTCAAGATAGAAATGAAGGATGATATGAATCCGTATTAAGGTGAAATTTAAGTTTTGAATTTAAATCTCTGGCTGCAATATTTATAACGATATCATGTTATTCAACATATAGAGAAATGACCAAAAAAAAAAAATTTCTCCATTGAATTTAGAGGGCCATGTCACTACATGGTGGGAAACACACAAAAAACTCAAGGTTAGAGGGAGATACTTTAGCCACCTTGTACAAATATTTCAAAACTCTTATAAAGTCATTACTTACCCTATTGAGTATGTGGAGAATGGATGGATTTGGTAGCATTAATCCCTTAAGAAGTAGGGGAAAGTTTACAAGACTACAATATAAAATTTAGAAAGATGGAAATAATGTTAAGTATCTCTCTGTAAAACCTAGTTGTAATCCTCCATAATATAGGGGGTATATATAGCCATTTATAGAAATAAGTGATTTTTTTTAAAGCCAAAATGTGGATAAGTGTAACACTCCTAGTTTCTATGCTTTTCAAGTTAGACACTTGAATGTCAATAAAAAGGGGAGTGGACCTCAATGGAGAATTATTGTGTGGATTTATTTAAATAATTATTAATGAAAAATAAAAAGGAATATTTATGTGTGCACTATGACCAGATGAGATTTGGAGATCCCAAGCCTGATCCATGAGGTTATGGAAAAAGGTTAAGACTTTCCCCAAAACCTTTCAAAACACCTTGAAAGGAATTATTCTAATTTAGAATTTTTAGGAAAAATGTAAATTCCCCAATGATGAGGAAAGTATTTGGGAAGAGGTAAAAAGTTGGAAAAGCAGAGAGCAGCTTTAAAGTCCCTAAATAAGGGAAGCGTAGGCAAACAATAATAAAAGCATCCTGAAATGTTGGACGCAGAATTGGAAACGGTCTTTGAGGAGAGCATAGCTTAAATAAGCTACTCCAAAATAGATTGAGGTTGGTCTATTCTTGGGGAGGATCTCAGCTCGGGGGTGAATTCTAGAGATAGAGGAATTCTATGGTTGGGAGGATTGGTCATAGAAAAACTGTGGTATGCACTCATCTATGATATTTTATTATAAATTTTGTTATGAGTTGATAATATGTTATATTGGATTTGAGAAATTAAACTAAGAAGTGGTAGATAAAAAATTTCTACATTTAATAGAGTTAGATAGAAGAAATTAATCTTCTAAATTTCTGTATAGTAGCAGAAATAAATTCTAGGAAATACTATGAGCTAGAATCTCTAAACCATAGTCTAGTTTAAATCTGGAGATATTTAAATAATCCTAGAGGTTCTTATAAGATAATAATTTTAATATACTTCTATAGTATAAAATAAACATTCTGCTGAAATTATATTAGGTTAGCTATAAGAAAATCTATACCTAGAGCTAGCTAATTCAATTTAAATGATAGAAAATGAAAGTGTCAAATATCATTACAACTATTCTGAAATGAAGTAAATACTTAATTATATTGCAGAAGAAAAATAAATAGTAGAAGTAGAATTAATATACTACTAGCTAGTGCATTATATAAAAACATGAGTAAAGTCAATAATTAGATTTTATTTCAGAAACTAATGAAATCTGAAATCTAATTTCTATTAAAATAAAAGTATTCCATGAAGTAACGTTTGTAAAGAAATCATGGCTATTTATGCTGAAGAGATAAATAAATGAGAATAGTTATTCTAAGATAGAACAGAGAAATGCTATTATATCTAAATACTGCCAATTAAAGATGCTAAGAAAGGGATATGGAACCTTATTGTTTATTTTATTAAGTATAAGGGTAATCAAGAAATAAAAAGGTAGAACCATTATTTTTAATGAATTTATTCACCATATTACTTCTAAATCAACAAAATTTATATTATGATAATTATAGTAAGATATGACAAAATACTTTGAAACATCATTGAAATCATTATTTTATAGGATCACCTTACAAAACAAGGCGAATTATTTCAGTTGAAAATTAAACATTAAGTAGAATTTATATACAGAGATGAAAGAATATATATATATATATATATATAAACTGATAGCAATTTTCATTCACCGAAATTGTAAGCATTATAAATTGAAATGAAAAATAAAACAACCTGAGAATCGATACATTCATTTATACATAATTCTATAGGAAGAGAAATTATATGTAAATGTATATCAGTGTAAACCGTATGATAATAATATCATAAGAGGGCACTTTGGAAAATTATATAAAATTTAATTCTAAACCAGATAAAATAGTACTGATATTGAGAATCTGAAATCCATACACCGGCTATATTAATAATAAAAATTTACAGTCCATAGGTATTGTATGGTATTGGGAACTTTAAAAAGGAATCTATCTATAATTCCCGTAGAATAGCCAAGAGGCTAAGAAGGCAATAAACGTATTAAAATACAATAACAATGGTATATTCATAGCTCCGCTGTAACAGACTAGAAATACTCGATGAAGAGCTTGTAAACCAACCTGTGTAGAGGGAAACAAGTCAAGTATTAAGAAGAGAAATAGTCCGAAAAGCCAGAGTATCATTTTGACAATGAAGGATAGATGATAAATGAAAACGTTACCTACGTCACATAGCAGATAAACATTGAATTAGTATGTATAAAATAAAATGAAAATTATTTCAATTTAATAAACCCAGATTGACATTACTAATTACCTGTGACAAACCCAAAGCTATATATTGTCGAAGCTCGACTTCAATACAGGGCCGGAATCGATTTCATTTTAGAATCGAGAGACAGAAATGAAAAACCCTATACATAATGAAATGGGTGAATCCATAGAAGAAAATAAAATACGATTTGGGGTTTTAAAACTCCCATCAAATATGAAAAAAATACATATAGAACGAAAACGAATTAAGGAAAGCTAACCTAAGGTTTCTCTGAACAATAATAGCCATCATCGTGGTAAAAATAATCTCTGCATTTTGCCATTAAGGCCGTATGAAATACATAGGAGGGTTACAAATACAATCGGAATAAAAAAATCAAAAACAAAATCATATTTCATTAACAGAGCTATATTTCAGAGGTATCTCAGAGATGAACGAATATAATGCAGAGTATAAGTTGAACGATGTGTAAAGATTTAGAACTAAACTAATAATCAAAATATTACCAAATATAAGAGCTTCATATCCAAAGGGATCGGTCTATGAACCAACAAAGAAAAATCCTCATCATAGTTCAGGTATGAGACGAGGAGAATTCAGCCAGAAGCAAACAAGTTACGATGTAAAAAGATAGGAAAATGAAATATCAACCACTGATAATTAACATTAAATATCAAATGAATGCCAAAACCCTAATAAGATCGAACCCTACACATGTCTCGACCTGCTTGAATCATATGATTCAAGATGGAAGAATCGATGTAATTTAATGCAAAGGACTATTGGGAGTAGTTCCATACGGTTCAATTTAATACAAATATATGACTACAACTGTAAGATCTAAGTTATCAAAATGACGGAATTCGAGAAAACAACATGAAACAAAACCTTATGTGTGAGAAGCAAGTTAATAAACTTGATGGTAAGAAAAATTAAATGTTGTAGTTAATTCTGGAGTACAAACTGACCGGATTGCCAACGCATGACTTGACATGCATCTCAATAAACAATGACAATTACATGCACTAAGATCGAAATCAACATTCATTCTAGAGAAATTTTATAGTGAAGCAGTTCGATGGTATAAGTGAGTTCTTTAACATTATTAAAAGTGAATTACGATTTACTCAATACCTTAATCGAATGTTAATTCATGTGGTGGATAATATATCTTAATCAAATGTTGATTTATGTAGTACAATGGTACTATTATATGAATTATGTATGAATAGAATTAATGGCAATACATATATATGCTTAGGTCTAATGGAACCATCGAATAATATATCTACGTTTAGATATAAATTATGAAGTAAAAAAGAAACGATTTCTTAAAGTAAGATAAGGAGAGTAAATAAGGTTGGAATTTGGGATAGGTAGTGTATGATAGGATCCATTATAGAGTGTGGTAAATCTCTTATGGAATAATAGTTGGAAAATTATTATACTTAATATGTATAATAATATTAAATTTTTCCTTTTTGAACTATGAGATAAATCCTTTGTAAGTAAAATTCCTATGTTGAAAGGTATAGAATATCAAAGTTATATCGTCAGAAAGCGACGAAATGAAAAAAAGAAAAATAAATAAATTTTGAGGTATGTTACAATAAGGGTTGTGTATATATCCAATACTTGTGGAACATAGGATAAAATAAAGGGTAATCAAGTGGGTCAAAGAAAAAGGAAAACAAGGAAACTTCCAAAGACGGCAAGAAGAAGTGAAAAAGGGAAAATATGAAAAGGCCTTAGCCACAACAAACTAGTTCAAATATCCCAACAAACACTATAACAACTATAAGTCTTCTGGCCATACAAGCGAGAAGTGGTAGAATTTGCATCTAAAGCTCAAACCAAAGACCAAAAAAAATGCTAAGAAGATAAATATGATGCTCACATATTTGAAAAATTAGCTGGAAATCAACTAGGATATGGATGAGAATATTTCCTATACGTAAATGCATAAAAATTTGTATTTGAGTATCCTTCAACTCAATCAAGATAATGAAATGTATATAATATGACATATATAGATAGAGGTTAAAATGAAAAAAAATGATGCTTCTTTTAACTTAGGATCACAACGGAAAGTCATAGAAATATATCTAGTTAAGAAATTGGAACTTGAGAGTGATTAACATATTATCCCATATCCATCAGGATGGTTAAATAAAAAGGTATATATAAATGTAAAATAATAGTAGATAATCAAATTTCAAGTTAATGTTTATTTTTTTTATGAAGTAGAATTAGATGTAATTCCATGTATGTGGAGTTTTATTTGGGAGCCGATATATGTGCATCGGGGATGTGATGTAATGTTCCTTTCTGACCCTTAAAATAAAAAGGAGATTAATTCATAATATATCTATATCCCATGGGACATTGACACCAAAAATAAAAGGGTTCAACATAATAAGATAAAAAATAATAAAAGAAAATGGGGTAAATTCACTTTTTGGGAGATTAAGTGACTCATTGTATTACCCATGATTTTCCGAGGAAGTTATTATTAAAAGGGAGAAGGATATTGAACAAGGACATGAGAAGAATTATTGAGGAAATTTACAAGGAGTTGTAGAAGTTTTCGAGAAAAGGGGAAGCCCGACTATTTCTACTTTAGATGTTGAAATGCACGCTCTAAATGAAGATCATTAGTTTTACTGTTGAAATACACACCATAACAAGTTTTTGTGTGTAATAAGTTATTTGTGGCCAATATGATCAAACCCAAGAATGGTTTCTCCAATCGTTATGCAGGCCAAGCCTAATTCTTTAGAGAGTAAAGTTTATTGTATTCCAGTAATTAATCTCGTACTTAGTAGAGGCTAAGTTCATGAATTTTTGGAGCTAACATAAAAATTTCATGTAGGGCACATTCACTAGATCCTAATGTTTAAATCTATAATCATTTTCTTCAGCAGATTCTAAGGTTTTTTTCCAATCGAGTTGTGGTGTTGCATTAGGGGTCAATATATACATTTGTGTTGGGGGAATTCTATTTTTTTCTTAAGGTTGATTTGATCACATTCCTAGGGGTAAATTTAATTTGTTTGAAGGGTTTGAGATTACTGATTTAAAGAGTCTAGATTTGTCACACTCCTTCTATTCAAGTTCGTCCTATTCACATGGGTCAAATTTTTACATTTAAAGGATTGATTTCATCTAGTGCAAGTTTCCATTTCCATGAGAAGAATAATGAAGGTCGATATATTAAATTACTAAATATGAGATCAAGATTTCTAAGATTTTGAAGGCATATTTATGGAGTAAAAGTTAATAATATTTTTATAGGCTGAAGTACCAGCAACCAAGGCCAAATTCTATGATCTATTTGAGGGACGATTTATAGGTTCAGAAAGAATAAAGGGGAAAAATAGAGAATCCTCCCAGGCCACATTCACATAGTAGAGGAGATTGGTACTAAGGCTAAATTTCTATGACAACACGTTGCATTTCTTGGTTGAGTTTTACAAGGTAAGTGAATACATATTTGGCAAGAAATTCTTCTAAATAATGTCTCCATGTTCCATCTCCAAATTAATATGTGAACTTCCTCCTATAAATTTCTCCAATAAAATTAGATTTTCAATTGAAATATTCATTTGTGGTGTTGCACATATTTTTTTAATTGTTGGTGTTTTCTGAAATGTAAAATCTATGTGGATTTATGGGGTAAAATTATTCCATCATTACTTTATAAACATAATCCTTTAACATCGACATGAACAGGGTCAAGTTTAATATCATACGAGTAAGTCCCAACCGGGCCAAAAAGTTGAGAAGTTTGAGTAAGAAATATATTTTGTTATTTTTAAGAGAAAAATTAGTCTATTGAACACGACATAAGATCTAAGTCATCTGTGGAGGAATGAATAAAGAATAGAAAGAAAAACTCAACGAGTTTCTAGAAGAGTATAGTAGTGTGGTCTAAGAGCCAAAAGGGAAACAACACAAGAAGGAACTGGTGCGTGAGATCTAGCCATTGCCGAACTATCCATTGATAAACATTGGGATGTAAAGGTAATTTATTATATAGTCAAATGAGGTGAAGAAGTAGTTTTTGCAACTACTATAACAAGGTATTATTTGACTAGACTAGTACCTCAACATGTGGGTCACTCATCATGTTGTGTCAAAGAATGATATAACTTGATGAATTTGTATTGATTACATGGAATTAAACAAAATTATACTCAAGAATAATTTCGTCTTATCCAAGATAGATAATTTTTTAGATTAGTTGCAAAAATCTAAAAATTTCAACAAACTAGAATTAGATTCAAGATATCATTAGGTTTAGCTCATAGAAGAAGATACGAGAAATACCACCTTGAAAACTAGGAAATATTTTATATGAGTGGTTAGTCATGTCATTTATCCTATGCAAAGCACTACCTATGTTCATCACGTTTACAAATGATGTATTACACCCTTTTATTCATTCGTTTGTTATTTTTTATTTGGATGACATGATAGTGTACACTACTACCTAGGACAGGAAAATCTCACACTTGATGTAGCTATTAGAGACATTAAAAATTATTGGTTGTTAGAAAATATTAGGAAGTTTGGGATTTCACAACAATATTTTGTGCATATAAGAAATGTAATATGTGGAGGACAAGTGAAGATAAACCCTACCTTGATGGAGGCCATCATGAGGTGCTCAACTCCTACTAATGTTTCTAAGGTCAACAGTTTTTTTTGGGTAAAAAAGTACATGAGAAAATTCATATTCCAAGTTTTAATAGTTGTTACGAAATTCCATGCCATAATAGCAAGTGGAAAAAATTTCCAGTGGGGAAAGTGTCACCAAAGGGACTTTGAGAACTTAAAGAAGAATATTTGTCAAGCATTCATTATAACATTACTAAAATTTTAACATCCCTTTGAGGTGGATACCAATGTGACTCGGTATGTTGTGAGACAAAATTTGATGCAAGGAGTAAGGCATACATATGCTATTATTATGAAGTATTTCATTAGTTGGTTCTAAACAACACTCCCTACCATAAATAGCGCTATGACCTAGTGCAAGCTATGAAGAATTGAAAACACTATTTAATGGGGAAGGAGACAATAATCCACATAGATCACTTGCCACTATAATTCGTGCAAGACCAAAGAAATCTACAATAGACAAGGAATTAAAAATGGATGGGGCTTTTTAGTAGTATCATTTAGTGATAAAATACAAGAAGGAAAACACAAAAACATTTATTAACATGCTTTCAAGCCAACCATATCAAAGATCACATCTTTAGGAAATATATATATATCTGTGTGTGTGTGTGTGTGTGTGTGTGTTATATAGTTAAATACAAATATAGTAAATGCAAGTTACAAAATCATTACTCAACTAATAAATTTAAAAAGGGTGGGAAATAAGAGATATATAGTTGTCATGTATCATTTTTTTTTAAATTGTACAAATATGAGAAATTAAAATTTTAAGGAAAATTACAGTTTACAGATTAACTAGAGTCTTAAAAATATTGTTGAGAATCACTCATATTATGTTAAATTATGAAGAGCACATTATGCTAAGTGATTATAGAAATATATTCAATGTTATATATATGTGTGTGTGAGAGAGAAAGAGAGAGAAATGTTATAACTATAACTATGTTATATATCTAGTTAAGTTGTATATATATATTCTTTTCTTGGTTTGGTTAACAAATTTTAATTAAGTAAAAAATATGTTTCTACTTTTAATTTAGTTAAAATATTTTATTTATGTACAATTAATTTCATAAAACAAATTGCTCTATTTATTGGGGAAAATATTTATTTAAATATAGTTTTATTTAAATTTAAAATAAAAAATGAAATAAAATTTCTTATTTGATTTAATATAGGTTCACTATGAACAACCATATTCTTTATGTGAAATTAAAGTTCCTATTTATTTATTTATTGGAGTTCTATACTTTTATGTTTTTTTCTTTGAAAATTGTTGGGGCATATTGCTCATAATATTTGTTGTAAATTTAAAATGCATTTTTTAATAACAATAAATAAATTTGTTTTGAAAATTTATTTCGGTAAAATCATAGAAAAATGTTTAAAATGTAAAATAACTAAAAATAAAATTTACCATAGAAAATGTTTATCATAAGAATGTTAATATTGCAAATAACCAATAAATTTAAATAATAATAAATACAAATTAAAACCTAGACCAGCCTAGATCTATCTTAACTCCGGATCTATAAAGCACTAGGAGCGATCAAATAACTAAAAATGTAAAAAATAATGTTTTCTGTTTTGAAAATTGGTTGGGCATATTGCTGATTAAATTTGTTGTAAATTTAAAATGCATTTTTAATAACAAAATCAATTTGTTTTGAAAATTTATTTCAGTAAAATTGTAGCAAAAGGTTTAAAATATAAAATAATTAAAAATAAATTTTACCGTAGAAAATGTTTATCATAAACATGTTAATATTGGAGATACCAATACATTGAAATTATAATAAATAAAAATTAAAATCTAAACCAGCCTAGATCCGGATCCATAAAGCACACGGAGGGATCAAATAGGCTTGGTATATAATTAGATGTTGATTTCTAGTCCTATTTGATATATTTTTATTAATTTACCATACCTCTTTATACCCCTTTTATATTTATTTATTTACCATACCTCTTTTATAATTATGGTATTTGGCCAATGGTATTAATAATAATTTGTCCCATGGTACTTGGCCCATATGTTTCACCTAAGTAATTTTTTTTTTTTGAGTTTTTGCAATATAAAGAGGTTTATGGAGTAAATACAAAAAGCAGTTTTATTTATTTACCATACCTATAGACTATTTATATATTTTTTTACGTACTATACCTCTAGAGTAAGTATAAAAGTAGGTTTTATTTATTTATGATACCTATGCTTTATTTGTAATTTTATTTCTTTAACATGCATCATTTTTGGACGTTCCTAAAGCTCTTCATATTTTAAATTTATAGGGTGAAAATGTGAAGTTGGGTTACACTTTTGTGAAAATCGTGGGCGGAACTCTTTTTTTGATAATAGTTTGGCTGAAATTTTACAAAAGTTCAGCTGAATTCTTTCTGATGTTTAGATCGAAAGTGTACTCACAGTGTTGGCAAATAGATTTTTGGCCGGAGATGGGAAAACTGGCAACAAAAGTTCGACCGAACTTTTAAAATAGTCCGGTCGAGCTCATATTTAATAAATATATCACTCGCGAACTATTATCATTTTCGCGTGTCTCCGTTTGTGTTTGAGTTTCTATTCGCGGGTTTCGGTTTGACTTTTTGTGGTGCTATTGCAGCTGTTTTGTTGTTGAATTGGCGCCTGTGAATTACTGCTCAAGAGTTGTACTGTTGCTCAGGATTTGTTCTAGGTAAGTAGTTGTAGTCCTGTCGAAATATAAAATCGAGATAAACATTCATCAAGCTATACGAAATGCCTCAATTTAAATTGTCTGATTTCAAAACTTTCAATTTTATTAATACACTGGCAATTTATCACCTAGTATAATTTATCACCAGTGCTTGCCCCCTAGCTTCAAAAAATTGATATTTCACATTCACAGTCAATAATACGCATGCGACTCACAACTCCTCCACATCTTATCCTCGATTTTTAATAGAATCCTTGCAAGAATTCCAATTTGTGTACTGTACTCTGCATTTCCATTTCTGAAAAATCCAACAATTTCATAATGGGGAGTTAATTAATCTTTCCATAATTGAGAATTTTGGTAGACATATCCCCACTGCTATATATATCAACAGGGAAATAACTATTTCATTCTAGAATTTCACAGAAAGGAGAAAAGTCAAATACCTCATTCAAATATTTCACAGGGAGGAGGAAAATTGTTTAGGCTGACACTCTGTTTTTTTTATAGTATTAGTATTATTTTAGGAAATTTTTTTAGGCTGACACTCTATTTTTTTAATAGTATTAGTATAATTTTAGGAAAATTTTTTAGGCTGACACTCTATTTTTTCCTTTCTAAGAAAATGTGTATTATTTTAGTAAAATTGTTTAGAGAAAAGTTTAATAGAAAGAACCTCTCTGAAGAAAATTCCGTTACAACCACGGGTGGAAAAGTCATCCACAAGCCTATTGTGCCAACTCAGCCGATGATGCAACATCTGTTTAATTTTTGGGCTTGCAGAAAATATAAACAGGAATAGATAAACGACTTTAGGGAAAGTGAGAACAAATACATATGTACTCTGAGATGAAGTAGAAGACTTTTAGGCTGAGAGACAAGCTCTGAGAGCTTTCAAAATTTGACCAAGGTCAAACATGTCATTGGACCCCATTGAAATATTGGTTTTCCCCTTCAAGTTGAACCACTATAGCACAACCTCTAGATATCAGTTGATCCATTACACCATCAGAGACAAAATATGGCTTGTCTGTCTCGAGAGATGGACATTAAAAACATTACACCTTCAAAATACTAGACCAAAAATGAAATATAATATGTTTATCGTTCCCAAGGAGAATATGGAAATTAGGCATACGTGTTCAAGGAAGTACACAAAAAACATTTAATCTGAATGACTAACCCAGACGTAATCTGTTTACAACTGTGATCCTTGTTCCTAAGGAGAATATAGCAATTAGGTGTTCAAAGTCAATTAGGTTTTCTTAGGTTGTCAGAAGTACTCAAACATTGAAAACACTCTTAAAAATTCAACTAAAGTTCTAACCCAGACGTATTATGCCCTACTTATATCGTGCACCTCTATCAAACAGAGAACACAGAGCACATGAACATATATCTGAAAATAATAACCATTCATCATAGATGAATAACAAACCTCTTGGATGATGTTTTCGACCCAAAAAATTCCTTAAAACACATCATTCAATCCATTGTCCTTCATAATTTATGCCTAGGGCTGCAGATAATGAAGTACTCTTGCATCTCTAACCCACCTTTCAATCCACTGACCTGCACAATTTATGCTAGGGTCGTAGATCGTGGAGTAATCATGTAATATCACCAAAATATAAATAGAGAGACTGATCCTCTAAAGCTATGCACCACAAACTAGAAAGTACACACTCAAAAGGAGTTTTAGATCTATAGACCTCATACTTCATCAGATACCTGTTTCTTGATGAAATTTCAAGATAATATTCTGCTATCTATAGCCAAATCACAAATGTAGAAGAATATATTTATCCTGCAGCCCAAGGACCAATCACTTTCCAAATCAAGGATAACAATGACTAGATACAACGTTAATTCCAAAAAAAAGACAACAAATACTCCACCAAACACCCTTATGTAGACACTGTAATAGATCAGGAAAGTCAAATACTTCATTCAAATATTTAGTATTATTTTAGGAAAATTGTTTAGGCTGACACTCTGTTTTTTCCTTTTTGAGAAACAATGTATTATTTTAGTAAAATTGTTGAGGTTGTCACTCTATTTTTTCCTTTTAAGAAACTCTGTATCTTGATTGAATGTTTTACCCCACCTAGAAAGCATTTAATGAACTTCAAAATCTTTACAATCAATGATCGAAACTTATCTACCCATGGTAAAAAATTTAATAAACTTTGAAATTTTTACAACAATTAAGAAACATTTGTCTTTGATAGTATTAGTATTATTTTAGTGAAATTGTTCATGTTGTCACTCTGATTTTTCCTTCTAAGAAATTGTGCATTATTTTAGTAAAATTGTTTAGGTTGTCTGTCTATCTTTTCCTTTTGAGAAACTATGTATCTTGATTGAATGTTTAACCTTGTTTGGTAAAGCATTTTTCTGAGAAATTGTTCACTATTTTAGTAAAATTGTATAGGTTTTCACTCTGTTTTTTCCTTTTGAGAAACTGTATATATTGATTAAATATTAAACCTCGTTTGGTAAAGCATTTAATAAATTTCAAAATCTTTATGGCAATTAAGAAATGTTTGTCTGATAGTATTTTAGTATTATTTTTAGTAAATTTTTTAGATTGTCTATCTATTATTGAAAGAAATCCTCACGAGGTGATGCATCAAGGTTTTGGAGTTTGCTTCAACTATTGACAATTTAGTTGCACGCAAGCATTGTTTTGTTCTGTGTGGTTTTACTTCTTGTTCACCTTAACATATATATATATATCTTTGTGTGTGTGTGTGTGCGCATCAACTGAAAACAAAATAGCTTTAAGAAATTCAGAGCGATTTACATATTTCTGAAATTCGTGCTAATGCGCTATAGTTCAAAACTAGATATTTGCATGTTGTTTCAGTTTATCTTAGTTCATATTAATTCTATATAACACTTTAGATTTTCAGAGTAGATTTTTCACTTGAACCTTGCTAAAATTGTTTTGTTTGCACCAATCGAGATAAGAATTCATCAAGTTGTACAAAATGCCTCAATTTAAACTATCTGATTTCAAAAATATTAATTTTACTAACCCCATACACTGACAATTTATCATCTAGGATAACTTATCACCAGCGCTTGCCCCATAGCACTTAAAATTGAGCAGGGAGAATTGAAAAGGCATATATTAGAGAGAAGTGCAAGTTTGAAGACATATTAATTCTTTTTTCACATCTAACTACCATTGATGTCTATGGGACATAAATGACAAAGGGGGATATTGTTTCAATTAATGTTTTCATTGATAATAATAAGAGGTCATTGATGTAAAAAAGGATATATGAGTCAGCAATATTAGTGCCATATTTGATGACCAAAGAAGCAATAGGACACTTTATTAAATGACATGGAAACTAGATCTTTCACAAGCTCTCATGATATGAATATATATGTGTTGGGATAATTTTGGATGACACAAGTTTTATCTATACTACACACCAAAAAAACCCTTGATCATTGGTGCTTTCAGCAACAACCTGCACGTAGATCGTAGTATCACCTGAAGTGATTATGGGAGGATGAAAAAATAGGTTTGTGCAGCCTTGAGGTACTAGGAGATGTTTTATTATTATGATACATTATTCCTAGTACTTATAAATCACTTCACCACATTCGATTAATGATTTAAATATGCCATATAGAACCATAAACTATCATTGTGTTGAACTAAAATCCAACTATAATAACTATTACTCTACAATAGATAATAAGAAAATATACATATCAATCACATAGGAACACCAAATTATCATGGTTTGCCCCAGTGTAGGGCTATATCCACCAGAAATTTTGCTTAATATAATGAATCTTTAACAAAAAAGAGTTCTTATCCTACACACTAAGCTGGAGGCTTTCTACGCACTAAGCTACCAAATGAGGCCTCTGCGTACTCAACTGCAGAGCCTCTCCTTTGCTATCAAATTACAAATCACAATAATTTTCCCATAACACGGATTTGGATCAAAAATCATTTATTTGATAGTTATCTTCTTATTATTTTACCATATATACTCTATTACATTGTAGGATTACATCATCAAAATACCATGATCCAGATACCATGGAATCCTTAAAATGAGAAACTATGATCCCAAAACCATTGATCCCTTACAAAATAACGCACTTTTAAAAAAAGGAAGGGATTTGACCCACCCCGAAGCCCCTATGATAGCATGCAATATAATAAAAATGCTCCACTATCTCGTACACTTCGTGCTCCACCCCAAAAAATTCAGATTCTTTGCTAAAATCTATGCCAAGTTACGTTGTGCAAAACATGCCCCCAACACTCACATGTGACTTTTCCTGAGTCAGTCAGCTGATTTTCCTCTGATATTAATTGTATTGTTTTTGTAGAAATACTACATAATATCTGTGATCTTCTTTTCTTCACTACATACTACCTCCAAGAGTTCTTTTGTCGTCAGTGTTGTAGCCTTCTCCATCACTACCTCATCTTTATATCTATGCTATTGAATATTCTCGTCCAATTCTTGGGATAGTTGGAGAGCCTCATGCTACAATGGATGGGTTCTCTCTATTAGAGTCTACTCTTCCTTCCTCAGCTCCTTTGTCTTCTTCTGGAGGGTATTCACCTCATTTATGTTTGTGAGCTTCTATGAGATTGGTAGGGTTATCATAGTTGCTAGAATATACTACAACTGTTACTTCTTCTGTTGAATATCATCTTGTAGCTTCTACACATTTGGATCATCATACAAAGAAGTCCAAATCTATAAGATTTCATCCAAAAACTTCCCACAATCTTCCATTGTTGCAGAGGTTCTGACCACTCCAACGTTTAGGTCGACCTCCCTATGATATCGCACTTCATGTGGTGTAGTTGGTTGTAGCTTCATATGTAGGTCATTTATATTTATCTCATATTGAAATTGTATGTCTATGATCATACCCTTGTATCATTTTAATATAAGGCTGAGCTTCACGACCTTGTCCCCCACTGGTTCCTCTTCTTGGACATCAATTTCTGGAACTTCACGTCATGTTGCTTTGACCACCTCCTTCAACTTATACTTCTACTGTAGTGCCTAATCCCTTTCCTCGATTGTCTAGTCAAGATTTTTCTTCAGTGAAGGTTGTTCTCTCTCTATCTGGATATTTAACTACGAAATGTGTTGTTCACGTCCCTTTCGCTCGTCTATGATTTCTTAATGCAGCTTCCGTAATATCTGAAGTGCCACTGCTACGATTTTCATGTTCACATACCTCCATTCTTTCACTTATTGTTGTACCTCAACAAATTCAAACTACAGGTATTTGTGCTGCAAGTGTAGGCTCTACTAGTATTTCTTCTTGAAGCCTTTTCTTTTGCTATACTGGTTGTCTTACTGTCTATGCCAATAACTTCAATTCTACAATGCCCTCCTTGACACCTGTTAGAAGTTCGTCATAGTGATCCTCTAGCTCATTCCATGATTATGTTATTTATTTCTGAATTATGTCCCTAATCTGATCCAAGTCCCCACTAGTGACGATGAATGGCATTATTTCCTTTGTATTGTGTGCTTTATTCTTATTTTTGCTTCTTATAGCAGCTTCGGTGTGTGCTTTCCTCTTCTCTACGATAGATGGGTCTGTATCTGTATTTTCAGACTCTTTTTTGTGCTCATCACCTCTAAGAGGATCCTGGTGACGCTTTTTGTGTTGCTTCTCTTATTCTACCTCTTTCTTATCTTATTCTACCTCCTCTATCAAAGTATCTTATGCCTTTGTCTCCAATTCAGTGATCCACTCCTCGGGTCAATACTGTATCAATGCTGGGATATCTTCTTTTGTCACTAAATAGGGTAAGGGATGGCATGTCTTCATTGTGTCCCTGCGATCCTGAATGTAACTTTTGTGGAAGTCAGCCTTGAAATTTGTGATAGAGTTATAATTCTTGTATAGGCTCGGTGAAAGGAAAGGGTGTTGGGTCACCATAATGTGTTAGTCCATATGATATATAACGAAAAACATTATGTTATCCTATCCACATGTTAGTTTAGTGGTATACCATAGTGAGGCATACCCTGCGGCTTCACAAATATCTGAGGCTACCAGAGGGAACTACGAATCTACCGACTCTTTCCATGCAAGCATCTCAAAATCAAAATTAACCATGCATAGTGAAATGAAGTACCTTTCTCCTAAGCCTCGCAGTAGTCATCAAGACACTCTTTGCATAGGTATGTTACCTAGTTGTACTGAACCCCATTAGCACACTATGCAGCTAATGAAACCAATAATGTAGGGAATTCATTACTACAACACTTCCTCATGATTTTTGTAACCAATATATGTGCTACGAAGAAAATATCTGGCCATTGATCGAGCTGATATCATAACCTCACTTCTCTTTGATCACTCCAAAAATTTTCTTCCTGTTTTCTGCGACGACTATGTCGTAATATTTCCCAAAAAACTCCTCTATGGGGTTTGAACCTTGATAAGGAAGTATTCTGATTCTCCATATTAGCATTGGGTCGATAGGGGTCCTCTTCCCCATCCATAAGCATCCATCGTGCACCAACATGAGTAGTTGTCTCACAGAAGCTGTGCTTCCCAGACTTCTACTAAAGTGTGGCACATTCAACATGTTCAACAAACTTGACTACGCCAACCCATCCACTGACTGGATCATTTCTAACCTCGTCACACCACTCTCAGGGTAGTGCACTTGTTTTAAGTATCTATCTGGTGCGTACAATAGATATTTCTTTCTATCAACAAAATCATAGTTTGTGAACTTCAGTTGTACAATATTTCCAAGGTTTTCCCCAATAAATCGCACTAACTCTATCAATAAGGGTGTGAACATATGGTGGGAGAGGTGATAGAAACACTACACTATACATTTTCACTCACACTTTCTCAGCTTCCTCCTAACTATCTGTCCCATGTTCGGGTTCTTGCTGAGGCTCAATAGGTTTCTTTAAAATTTTCTTCTTCTTTCTCTACTATTTCTTCATTTTCTTACGTGGGGATCTCTGTTGTGTATGTGATGATGCTTCTGGGGGTGGTGATGCTACTGCTGGTGTTGGCTTGTGGCGTTCATGAAGGATTAAGGCTACATTGAAATTTTAATTAAAGAAGAGTTGGAATGGCCAAATCAGAAGGTTAAGGGGGAATCAACATAACTCACTTAGCACGCCTCCCATGCATACCAATCACCATCTCCTTACCTGCTCCAAACAAGAGGCACAGTTCGCGGAAGTAGTGGCACCACCCACGAAAGAGCAGGCCATAACCATTCCGACGACACTCAGAGGTGCAAAGGGTGGCTAGACTAACCTGTCGGAGGGGATGATGTCAGCATCCCCTCAGGTAAATCAGAGGAGCTCCAGGGGGCAAGACAGTGCTCGGCCCTCAACTTTCGACCCAACTATAGCTAGTGGGCCCACACATGTACAATCGATGCAGGTAAGTATAGGTAAGGTAAGTTCATCCAAGGTATGAGGACGATACCTCCATGTTAGGCACATTGCCTCTAACCTGCCCAACTGCCTTCGGCCAATGACCATGTGCCATGTTTCCCTCTGCTGACGTCCTCATGACGTCAAAGATATAGTTGTCACCGCGCTCCACTGCCTAGTAAAAACCTGTCTTCACCCAAATTTTTACTCCCGACCATTTGAATTGGTTACCATTTACCAAGGTTTCTTACTCAGTTGGGCGCCCTGGTAAAACTGAAAGTATTGGTTTATTTTCCCCTCGCGTCGCTTTCACTGCTGCCTCAGGTATTTGGTAAAGTCATTTTTCCTATTTTCCTTTACTGTTTGTTCAAATTGTTATGGAAAAAATGAAGCGAACCACCCCGAATCCCCGCAAGCCTGTAAAACCAAGATTTCTCCGAGTCCCGAACCACTCATGGATTCCCACTCCCAACTTTGTGACATGGTTTACCCTTTCAATATGGCCCGTATTAAGACCGAGCTCTTAGAATTTAAACGACAGAGTGAGGATTTGTTCATAGTTATTGATTGGGGGCTCTACTACCAAATTTCCCCAACAATCCATCCCTTCCCTAAGTTCGCAGCCTGGCTCATCAACACCTACATTGAATGGAAGGATATTTTCCTCTCCCCTTATGGGGTCAAATTCCTAAAAATTACCCCTCATCTCATCAGAAAGGCCCTATGATACCCTTCCGCTCAAAAGTGTGTTGAATTCACTGAAGTCACCCTCTCCTGTCATTTCTCAAAATTGCCCATGGAAAAACAAAGGGATTTCCACGAGGACATCACTACATCATGTCTATATTCCACCTCGCCTATAGAAACTATTCCGTTGTCTCTATTTCGTGACACCATACAACTTATCCTAGAGGTCATCTCGAGAATGTTGGGTTTAGACAACGCAAATAGGGTAATCACTGTTGGTCTAGGGCTTTTAGACCTTATGATGTAACCTGGGGTTCTACTACATATCCCCACATTTTTTTCCTCCACCGTTAAATCTCAGTTCCAATACATATCGTCCTCTAGTTCCTTCAGATCATGTTATTTGGTATTCTACCTATTCCTAT
This sequence comes from Pinus albicaulis, assembly GCA_034641835.2. NCBI lineage: Eukaryota > Viridiplantae > Streptophyta > Pinopsida > Pinales > Pinaceae > Pinus > Pinus albicaulis. Next base: position 809,492,541 of record CM076583.1, on the reverse strand, counting down.
TCAAGCATGTAGACAAGTTCAAGGGTTTAGGCCTAGACAAGTTCTCCATGATGAACGCCAAACCAAAATCCATTTTCGAATGGAATCAGTCAGTTTTCCAGCACCCATTGGGAAAGGGGTACTTGAAATTCCTCACAAATTTCATGTCCAGGGCTTATGCAATCATACATGACAGTCACCCACCCATTATTTTTCCTGAGCAAAAGGAGTGGCTCCAGTTTAGTGAGACAGAGTGTTACGATGATTGGTACTTATTCAAATATCATACTGAGGTCATCGTTTATCATGCCAAAGTGCCTCCCTACCATCTTCCAGTGTTCATTTACATGAGGATTTTTTCCATTGAGTTTATCCACCAAGTCCTGAGTGCTGACCAAACTCACTTTGTGCCAGCAAAGAAGGGATATATCTTAAGTCTCCCAAATGTCATAGGTCCTTTCACTATCAATTTGAGACACACACTCACCTTTGTTGAGGAGGCGCTATAGAAGATGAATTTCTTGTAAGGAGATGTATTTCACTGTGATCCTAAAGGGTTCATCACATGAAGAAATAATAAGATTAAGTCTTCAACAGATGAGCATGAACCTAGGCCTCTTATATAATGGAAAGCTAACTGTGACTCATGGCCTTTTGATATAGAGATGGAAGCTGAATCCCGAGCTACTGAAGGAAAGGGAAAAAATACACATGATGAAGTGGAGATCCTAAAGTAGGAGATCCACCAGGCAGACCAGGAACACAAAAATGAAGAAGAAGAGGATCACCTCAGTAAGAAACAGATAACTAAAGGGCTGGGAGAATAGAACACCGAGCATATCGAGGATGAAACCTCATAGCTCACAGGCCATGGTAAAGATAGGCCAAGGTTTTAGCTCTCCTACTATTTTGCTTCCAATTCCATGCCTTCAAAGCTTTCATAGGTCGTTACCTTGGGTAAGGGAGAAGGAAGAGAGCAGATTGAGGCGAAGAACCAATCTGCAAGAGAAAAAATGAAGGCAGAGTTGGCCCATCTCGTCGATAAGCATCACATTAGGTTCACTACAGCCTTATATGTTGAGAAGGACCAGCTTATAGTCATTTTCTATCACTCATACTCTCACCCCCTACCCCCAGGATCCAAGTACAAGTCTTTAGAGATGATTCCGGAGCTGGCCTCTATCCCCTTTCTAGAAAAAATGAACTTGCATAAGTCCATTGGGGAAATGCTACATAGATAGGTGCTAAAACATACCATCTCCCTATAGAAGGCTGAGAAGAGGCTAGCTCAGATGAATATCACTCTACAAAGGGAAAGAGAAAGTGGAAAGGCTCTTGCCACTCAAATGGCATACTGGAAAAAGCTGGTAAGAGTTAAAGGAGTCAATCCCAATACAACAGTGCGAAATATTTTATGCAAAGCTGAATTGGTAGTGTAGGAGCTACAATGCAAGTTGAAAATCCATTGTTCAGAACATATCCAAACAGAGGAGCTATCCAAAGTTGAAAAAGAGAAAGACGCCCTCACTGAGGCACTTACCCAGAAAGTTGAGGAGAATGCAGAATTAAAATGGAAGCTGGATGAGATATAATAGGATCAAGATAGCCATGTGTGTCTAGTGCAGGTATCAGAGGACCCCAAAAATGCTCCAGATCATTTGACAAAGGCTCTGGGAAACCTAAATATTTCTGAGGATGAAGCTTGTACCACTCAGTGACTCCTAGATGAAGCCAAGGCAACCTTCATAGAAAAACAAAGGATGGTCTCATCCCTACAGAAAGAGGTAGATACCCTTCACAAAGAGGCTCAAGAGTAGCAGAAGCCAATCAAGGATTTGAAGGCACAAATTAAAGGTAATATGTCATTAGTGGAAGCCAGGAAAATATTCTAGACTAAGATTATAGCAAAGGTGAAAGAGCATTGGGAGTGCATCACGTTGGCCAATGATAAGAATAATGCCATCTGGGATTGTAAGGTAAAGATGGAGGGAGGACGCAGGGAAGGAAATGAGAATATAGAAACTTCTCAGAGATATATTAGGTACATCAATGAGCTCCCCTCTGAAGAATTGGGCATGCCGGAAGTGGTCGAGTTGTTCAAGACCATTATGGACGTCACCAAAATGATCTAGGAGGAAGAGTCACAAGTAAAGGCATGTGGATATTTGGCACTCATGAAAAATGGAGTGGAGACCTTTGATTGTGAATGTGGTAAGTTAGTGGAAGTCAACCTTCCCCCATGGTGGGATTTGTTAGGGGCATTTCTCACCCAGACCACTTATGATCAAAAGCTGTCCGAGATCAAGTGTAGGGCCGATTTGACAGTACAAAAGACCTCTCACTTAAAGGCTGAGACCTTGGTGGCAACATTATGCAAGGATTTATTTCTCCTTTCCATGGTCAACATGTTTTTCGCTGCTCATCTTGATTATAATGAGTTGACTCAGCTTCAGGCATTATTAAAGCTTTTTAGCTCCGCACCTCTCCCCGCTGAAATTATATGGAAAATATGCTACGATTATTCACATCCACAAGATCCATCTACTTCGCATCAACTGCCACCTCAGCCATCTCGCAACTATGGCTCTTCCTCTGCTTCAACGCATCCACGTAGCTTGGGGACTTCTTCCACTCCTTTTCGTCCTCATTAAATATGTCAAGATCAGGCCCATGCAGCCTTTTATTTACTTTTCCTTTTTATTTCCAGCAATGTTGCAAAATCGAATGAAATCTCGATTTCACCCTAAGTACTATTTTATTGTTATGTCTTTGTTGTAATCAGTGACGAAGAGTAGTTATATTGATATGTTACAGTTATATCATATCATATTTTATTTTTATGGGAAACAAAAAGATCAAGAAAGAATAACTCTCTGAAAAATATTTGGTCGATGGCCTTGATTGTAAGAGACTATAAAGAGTAAACTCAGCAAGTGTAGACGGGTTCTGGTTTCTGTTGAAGTTTTGAGTTTAGACATTGTATAGCCCATTTTGTAATGACTATGATAAGCTCTAAATGCATATCTTGAAGAGTTGTTTTGAGAAGATAATATAATAATGACTTGTTGCAAATGGATTCCAATTTGACTTTTGAATAGTATGTATGTATCTTTCGTATGTTTTTTTAACTTTCTAATTCTATTTCGTTGAATTCTTCTTCAATTATATTGTGTTTGGAATGTTGGTCACTAATGTTTAACAAATGAATTTTCCTATATCCTACTGTGGAAAAATGGTACTCATGAGTTAATCACTTGGTCACCTTAATTGGGCTCGACGATTGATTATTGTTTCATAAATATTATAACAGCCACTTTCCTCTTTAAACTCTGAGAAGGGTGAATTCTTACCATATAATAAGCATGCCTCCCTCAAACTCTCCTCCTCTGTTCATCTGAGCGTTCATCCATTTTAACCCTAAGGTCTATTCAATGGTTTCAAACCTAGCCCATTCACAGCATTTGAATTTCATATGGCCTCAAACCCATAGTGAGTTATGTCTAGTATACATCAGAGTTAGTTCCATTTCTCCCACTGTTATCTATAACCACCAAATAAATAAATCTTACAAAAGTTAAATTTCGGAGGGTCTCCCAAAGTGAAATTTAATATAAGGAAACCTCATATTCCTAAGATGTCCTAGGAAATGGTCTTCTGCAACTCAAGACTATCTCCAAGAGTGACAACAATTGGCATCTCAGATGATGATGCAGGTATATCAGACACTATTTCGGTTGCTTACATGATTCTAGCTAAGCCCTTCTCAGTGAATACAAAAATAAAATCGTCAAGATTCATAGAAAAACACAAATTTTGCAACTTCTCTACAGTGGCAATAGTCAAATTCTCAAGACAACAAAGTGCCAAATCTGGGTGGGACATAGCCTTTTATAACAAATATGAATTTCTAACCGCATCCTGATCTCATATTGTGTTCGTTAATTTCATATTTGTCACCAAATCTAATCGGTCTATCCTCATAAATGCATCTTTCGACGTATTTCAACGACAATGTTTCCTTTTTAATAGTCATATTTTTCCGACGAACTTGGACATATCCCATATTGTAGCGAAAAAACCCTTGCAAAATTTTACATAATTGAGATTGTTGCGAAGTAATTTCCCACGTTGAGTCTCTCTCTGCAACATAGGCTATAGTCCAGTTCCCACTTTTAACTGTAGGTGGCACTAAAAATTTTCTCCTTTCTTTAGAGAGAAGCTGTAGGGGTAGGTTTGTCCCTATATAGATTCAACCTGTTTCCATTTAATCTTACCTGAAACAAGTCCATTTAAATTTTTTAGTTTAACTGTGTTCCATCAATATTATGCTTGATAATGTATGGGCCCAACCAATGCATCTTCAATTTTCCTGGAAATTTTACAAAATTACTATCTTAAACAAGAACAAAGTCCCCTACATAGAATTTCTTCTGATAAATATTTTTTTCATGCGAGGCCTTTTCCCTTGCTTTACGTACCTACTTATGGAATCCTTATATAAATCTATCTTCCTCCAAAGAAATTAATTATGACATTATTTCCTCCATTATATCAGGGTCTTCCATATCTGTTAAAGCTACAATCCTAAAGCTAGGCACGATGTACTCCATGGGAATTACAACTTATTTACAATAAACTAACTTAAAGGGTGTCTGACCTGTCAACTTCTTACATGTGGTCCTATAATCCCACAACACTTCTGGAAGTCGAAGGTCCTAGCCATATCTATTCACATTTCCTACCTTAGTAAGTGCATTTTCCAAAATATTATTAAATGATTCTACTATTCCGTCGACCCAACAGTGATAAGATGTACTCTTTTGATGATATTCTTGGAACTCCACAGTCAATTCTTCAATAGAATTATTTAGGAAATGTGAACCTTGGTCACTCATCAAAATATTTATACATCCAAATCTAGACAATATGTAATAAAAAATAAAAGTTTTTGTACTTCTGTGCTGTAGTCCCTGACTAGTTGTGCTTTGGCTCATCTTGTCAAGTAATGTATCACTGTAATTATATACCTTGAACCATTTCTCTTTCGAGGTGGGTTGATGGGTCCAATAAAATAAATGGCCCACTTATCAAAGCCCTTAAATTTAACTTGTGGTACCAATGGAATCTCATCTCTTCTAGAATGTTTCCTTATTCTTTGACATGCATCACATACTAAAAAATACTCCTTTTAATCTTTATGTAGTGTAGGACACCACAATTGTTCTCTCAAAATCTTATGCCCAGTGGATTTTCCTACATAGAGTCCAAAAACTATGCCATCATAATTAGCCTTTGTTAGAATCATATGTCTTTCATGTTCAGGAACATACCTACACAATATCTCATCTGGTCCCGTATTTTATATTAATCTTGCTATTAATGAAAAGTAAGCTTCCTTAGCCATTATTTCTTTCTTTTGTTGCATAATATATTTTGAAGGATCCAACCTTGTGGTAAAAAATTGAATGATATCTGTGAAATCATCATCTGCCACTCTAATTGAAAATAACTATGCAATCAGGGAGATTATACTCTATGCTAGTTAGTTCTTCCCCTATTTCCAATGTTGACAGATGGTTGGGTGCTGCATTCACTCTTCATGGTTTAACAATGATCTCAAAGTCATTTCCTGAAATCATTGTTAAACCAATGCAGGAGAAGACTGGAAATAGAGGAAGACTGGAAATATTTCCTCCTAAGATAACTTTGTTAACCAAATACTTTAGTGCAGAATAATCTGTGAAAATTTTAAAGTGTGACCCCAATAAAGAGTGTCTAAACTTCTACAAATAATACACTGTGGCTAGGCCTTCCCTTTTCATAGTGGTATAATTATTTTCTTCTTTACATAACTTTCTACGTGCAAAAGCTATCAGATGATCAATCTACCCTACACCAGGTTGTACCAATACCACTCCCAAATGTATACAAGAGGCATCCACATGGACATGGAATTCCTTTTCCCAATTAGGGAACACTAATATAGGTGAAACTACCATTTTTATTTCAATATGTTGAGACTCTTCTAACATTCTTCATTCCACTGAAAAGTTACATCCTTTTTCAATATTTTCCCCATATGCATAGTGATCTGATCATACCCCTTGATGAACTTCCTGTAATACCCAGTATGTCCCAACGTAGTGAGAAGTTGTCTTACTATCTTAGGTGGAGACAAGTTAACAATGCTAGAAATATTAGCAGGGTCCACCATTATTCCTTGCTTACAGACAATATTTCCCAACAATATGCCGAAGGGTACACAACATATGCACGTTTTTAGTTTCAAAGAAATATGATATTGTCTAGATGTGTTGACCATAAGTCTTAAACTGCCAACATTTTTTCTCAACAATCCAAATATTGTCCAAGCATCAAAGTATACCTACAAAAACATGTAGATGTACTCAAAAGATGTGACCACCACCCTAGAAAATATAACAGGGGAATTTTTTAATCCAAAAGGCATTACTATGTATTGATATGAGCTGTAATATCCCTCACATAAGCCACCATAAAAACTCTCATAAAATGAGGGTTATTAAATAATTAATTATTATTAATTATTATATTGATATTAAATGAAGAATATTCTTGTAATTATTGATTATAAGAATATTGGAAGAATTATTTCTTAATTATTTTATTTATAATAATTTATATTCTTCCATGGAAATAAATTATATTTCCAATTTGGTATATTTTATGAGTTTTAGAAATAATGAGTAATAGATTTGGAAAAAGTATGGATAAGTGATATTTTTCTCATAAGGAAAAAGAAAATCTACCTTTAAAAATAAAAGCATGAGGAATTTATGGAATGCTTTTCTGATTTAGGAAAAATCAGATTTATGGAGGCTTTATGGGTTGCTTTTGTGATTTAGAAAAGCTGGAATGCTTTTATGATTTAGAAAATATGGAATTATTTTATGATTTAGAAAAATTTGGAATACTTTTAGGATTTAGAAAATCTTGAATGCTTTTATGAATTAGAAAAGATGGAATTCTTTTATGATTTAGAAAAAAGTTGGAATACTTTTATGATTTATAAAATCTATTCCATTTTAATTAATTCTATTTTTTATTATAATCTCATGAGAGAAATAGAAGAGGGAAATGGGAGAATACAGGGAGAATGGAGCCAAGGAAGAGGAAGAGAGTATTTCAAGCATGCATCAAGAGATGAGTAACCATATCCTTTGAAAATATCTTTTTTTTCATATGGACCATGATTATATAATGATTGAATTTATTTGCAATAAAAATTTTAGTGTATTAAAAGCTAGATCTACACTTATTTATGCATTATTTTGATAAAACCCCAGGGAGATCTTGTTTAGAAGGCTGAGTAGTTCCAGATATGGTATGGATCTGATGTTTCAGCCATATATGATTTGTAGATCTGAATATTAACCTACATCAGCTGAAGCTCCTCATATAAAATGTTGTCAAGTCTTTCTGCAGCTTTTCCAATTGTTTCTGCTATTATTTTTGAAGGATTCTTGCTCTTGTTTCAAGTAAATCCAATTCTTCTACAAAGGAAATTGATTATAGATCTGATTTCTTGATGCCATACTATAACATGAGTCTAATGGCTGATTTCTAGTGTCTTCCAGCAGAAACTGCGCAATTTCTAAAGGACGGTTTCTCTATTTACCAACTGTCTCCTTTAGCTGATTTTCAGCTAGTGTTGATTGTGGGAGATCTGTTAAAACCTCTAAACTCATTTATTTTTTCCGAAACTTTTCTTGAGGTCTGAAACAGCCTAAAATAAGGGAACCCAGCCCTGTTCTACATTATTTTCACACTGGCTTGCTTATACAATGTCCTCCTTGAGCCTATTGCAGATTTTCCTGAGAGTGGAATTTTGCGCTTCTTTCTTGGTTGGTTTTTACTTCTCTTTTGGATCCATTGTTTAGATCTATAGATCTAAGGTTCCCAAGAGAAAAAAAATCTAAGAGGATTGTGTCATTCCCACACTTGCTGTGTTTCACCATTCTTCTATAGACAGACTCTGGAACGGGCCAGGAAGCCTCTGGATTTCACCCTTCCTTGTGAAGGTGATGCATCTAGTAAATGCCCTGCCAGTCTATCTCTGGTTTAGATCTATTGGTGTAATTCCATATTGCTGTGATTCCATAGTGGAATATCTTAAGATATTCCCTACTGAGCCTATATTTTCCCATTTGGAACATTGCATAATTGTATGCAAGGAAATAATTATTGTGTTAAAACTCTTCAAAATGAATAGAAGATAAAAATATATCCTTGTATGCATTATTGGATTAGATTCTTAGAGAGGAAAAAGAGTAATCACATGCTTTATTATGTAATATTATGTAGAGAAACATATATGCTTGCATGCATGGGAAAAATATATTTTTGAGTATTAGATTTCTAGAGAAAAGGAAGATGCAATCACATAATATTTATTGTGTTAGCCTTCTTTTGAGAAAAATAATATGTATTTGTCCAACCTAAAGGGATTAGCTATGGTATTAGCTTTATCTTGGGAGAATATTATGCAAAAATATATAAAGAAATTTATAAGGTTACACATTCGTAAATGTTGAAAAAAAGTCCTAACTCCATGCATTTTTCCTGCGAGGTTATCGGGGTATGCTACAAATGGTATCAGAGCAAAAGGTTGCAACACTAGCGCCTTTTGGGAATTATTATGCAAAAAGGAAGTAGAGGTATGATGCTAGTGGGCATCATCTCAGGTATGATTTTAATTAAACTTGTAGTATACTACAATTAACATGAGATTAGCATAATTTGGTCAAATTTCCTGATTAGACGTTGTTGTAGGGATTTTTGGTTCTGTTATTAGCATAAATTTTACCATTGATGATATTAATATGATTCATGATGTTCTAGAAATTCCAGTTTTACTATCTCTATGAGAGTATAAACATATTTATGGAAATTTATTTCATCTCTGCTAAATAGTCCCTCAATGGTAGTAGATTGTATGCTTGCCAACTATTTGGAAGAATGCCTTATCCACCATAGATTGCATGCTTTCAAATTGTTGTTAAAATTCCTCAATGGATGTAGATTGCATGCTTGAAAATTGTTTGATGGAATGTCGAATTGGTTGTAGATTGCATGCTTGCATACTATTTGAAAAAAAGTCTACAGTGATTGTAGATTTCATGATTGCAAATTATTTTCACAAAATTCCTCAATGGTTGTCGCTTATATGGTTGCAAGCTAATGGTAAGCGAAAAAAAAAGAAAAGAAAAGAAAGAAGAATCATATTTTGTGTCCTAGTGTTCAATGGGACTGTTAGTTCTCTACAATATTGATGGCTGCTAAGGTGAGACCTTAAATAAAGTATCATGCTATGGTATGCAACATATGTTAATGTCTTTTTTCTAAGCTACATGATTATTATTATTATGTGGAAATTTTGAATGTATACCACCTATATTGCATGCGATGAATTGTTGTCAATGTGCTTTGACAAATTTTGGACCCCATGTTGTGGGTCAAGTATAGATGCATGGTGTACATAAATGTTCCTTTGCCTTAATGATAATATGCAATGGAAAATTATGTAAATTACAGTGGATTTGTAGACATTGACTATTTTTAGACATTGAATTTTTATTGGATTCAATGGCTATGGAAGCTATGATGGGATTGATGTAATGAGGTAATATTTTATTTTATTGTTGAGTTAATGAATACTTTAGTTGGGGTATTCAGGAAATAACTCTAGATTTTTTGTAACACCCCCAAGTTCTATGCTTTTCAAATTAGACATTTGAACATAAATCCAAAGGGGAGTGGACCCCAATGGATAATTATTGTGTGGATGTGGTTAATTATTTTTTTATGAAAAATAAATAAAATATTGTGTATGCACTATGACCAAATGAGAAATTGAGATCACATGCCTAATCCATGAGGTTATGGAAAAGGTAAAGACTTTCCCCAAAATCTTTCAAAAATCCTTGAAAGAAATTATTTCTAATTTAGATTTTTGAGGAAAAATCTAAATTCCCCAATGATGAGGAAAGTAGTTGGGAAGAGGTAAAAAGATGGAAAAGATGGAAAAGCAGAAAGCAGCTTTAAAGTCCCTAAATAAGGGAAGCCTAGGCAAACAGGAATAAAAGCATCCTGAAATTCTGGACGCAGAATTGGAAACAGGCTTTAGGGAGAGCATAGCTTAAATAAGCTGCTCCAGAACAGATTGAGGTTAGTCTGTTCTTGGAGGATCTCATCTCGGGGGTGAGTTCTGGAGATAGACGAACTCTAAGGTTGGGAGGACTGGTCATAGTATCGGTATGCATACATAAATTTGGAGATTTATCTATGAATTTTTATATAAGGTTATATGAATTGTTATGTTATGATTTCTTATGCAAAGTTTATATGAATCATTATGTTATGATTTATTATGCAAAGTTTAGATTGACTGTTTGTTCAGTACCTCATGCAATTGCAAATTAGATCTATTAGCTGAAAATCCAGTAAGTTAATAGCAGGGACAAATGGTTGGACTCCGGGGATAAGTACCCTATAGTAATAAAGTTAGAGATGATAGATTTCCTGAATGTCAAATCTAATAACAAATGTACCGGTGTAGCTTGTTGTCTTTTAAAATGAAAATGGAGTTGCTGTGTGTATAAACCGAAATTTTTAACAAAACGGTAAACAGGAACAACAAGTACAGTCCAAGGGAAGAGTTGTAAAATGCACCAGAATTACAAGTATGCTGAATAATCTTAACAATAATATAAGAGAATAACCCTATTTTTATATGTGGTAAAAGTATGGGTAAAGGAAGATTGTAAACATATTTAAAATACTGGGAAAAGAGCGTCTATCCACTTTCAATATAAACTACTGTAAAAGTAGTTGAAGCAAAGAAGGTTAACTGAATATAGATAGATGTATATGTAGATATCTATACATAGATGCTGAAATTTTATAATTATAGAGGTTAGAAAGTCTATAAAGCTTGCTAACTAAAAAAGTTAGAGAAAGGGACATATTGATCTATTAGAGTTGGACAAAACTCTGAAAAACAGATCTGCGAAATACAAATGAGTATATGTTTATATACACATATAAATATCATTCGACTGGGTTGACTGATAGGAATTGAGGTTAAGCCAAAATTTCTCATGGGAATATTTATAGTACCAAGAGTGTCTGTAATTACCAAAGAGAAATTAAAGACTTGATAAAAGTATGAATGTGAAATTGATTATTAAAAAAAATTAGGTGCATAAAAGTAGAGTATATCTGAGTTAATATTATGCGGATAAGAAGCTGGGGATGGGAGACGTGACAGTTTTAGAAGACTTCTTGCCAGCTTATGGAAAGCTATTGGTGGTTAATTTCAACATGGAACCTCCCTAAAAGTCTCCTAAAAATCCCTAGGAGAAAATAATAAAGAGGAAATATTAACATAATGGTTGGAGATAAATACCATGAGTTTGAATTGGATTTAAATTATTGTGGGAGAGAAAGACAATAATTTGCAAAAACACTAGTGGGAGATAAAGACTAGTGTAACTCCTAAATAAAATGCAATGTGCACTTGATAGAGTTTTCTTATCATTTTGATGATTAAAGGGTTAAGTGCTGCTTGAGTTTTTGTGAAAGTATTATGACTTAAGTATTATTTTACATTTCCTAAATAATTGGAAATGAAAATTAAAGGCTAATGTTCCAACAAGAGAAGAACATCGAGGATGATGTTCTCTTTAAGGGGGGGAGTTTGTAATATCCCTCGCATAAGCCACCATAAAAACTCTCATAAAATGAGGGTTATTAAATAATTAAATATTATTAATTATTATATTGATATTAAATGGAGAATATTCTTGTAATTGTTGATTATAAGAATATTGGAAGAATTATTTCTTAATTATTTTATTTATAATAATTTATATTCTTCCATGGAAATAAATTATATTTCAAAGTTGGTATATTTTATGAGTTTTAGAAATAATGAGTAATAGATTTGGAAAAAGTATGGATAAGTGATATTTTTCTCATAAGGAAAAAGAAAATCTACCTTTAAAAATAAAAGCATGAGGGATTTATGGAAAGCTTTTCTGATTTAGGAAAAATCATATTTATGGAGGCTTTATGGATTTCTTTTGTGATTTAGAAAAGCTGGAATGCTTTTATGATTTAGAAAATATGGAATTATTTTATGATTTAGAAAAAGCTGGAATACTTTTAGGATTTAAAAAAGCTTGAATGCTTTTATGAATTAGAAAAGATGGAATTCTTTTATGATTTAGAAAAAAGTTAGAATACTTTTATGATTTATAAAATCTATTCCATTTTAATTAATTCTATTTTTTATTATAACCCCATGAGAGAAATAGAAGAGGGAAATGGGAGAATACAGGGAGAATGGAGCCAAGGAAGAGGAAGAGAGTATTTCAAGCATGCATCAAGAGATGAGTAACCATATCCTTTGAAAATATCTTTGTTTTCATATGGACGATGATTATATAATGATTGAATTTATTTGCAATAAAAATTTTAGAGTATTAAAAGCTAGATCTACACTTATTTATGCATTATTTTGATAAAACCCCAGGGGGATCTTGTTTAGAAGGCTGAGTAGTTCCAGATATGGTATGGATCTAATGTTTCAGCCATATATGATTTGTAGATCTGAATATTAACCTACATAAGCTGAAGCTCCTCATATAAAATGCTGTCAAGTCTTTCTGTAGCTTTTCCAATTGTTTTTGCTATTATTTTTGAAGGATTCTTGCTCTTGTTTCAAGTAAATCCAATACTTCTACAAAGGAAATTGATTATAGATCTGATTTCTTGATGCCATACTATAACATGAGTCTAATGGCTGATTTCTAGTGTCTTCCAGCAGAAACTGCGCAATTTCTAAAGGACGGTTTCTCTATTTACCAACTGTCTCCTTTAGCTGATTTTCAGCTAGTGTTGATTGTGGGAGATCTGTTAAAACCTCTAAACTCATTTATTTTTGCCCAAACTTTTCTTGAGGTCTGAAGCAGCCTAAAATAAGGGAACCCAGCCCTATTCTACATTATTTTCACACTGGCTTGCTTATACAATGTCCTCCTTGAGCCTATTGCAGATTTTCCGTAGAGTGGAATTTTGCGCTTCTTCCTTGGTTGGTTTTTACTTCTCTTTTGGATCCATTGTTTAGATCTATAGATCTAAGGTTCCTAAGAGCAAAAAAATCTAAGAGGATTGTGTCATTCCCGCACTTGCTGTGTTTCACCATTCTTCTATAGACAGACTCTGGAACGGGCCAGGAAGCCTCTGGATTTCACCCTTCCTTGTGAAGCTGATGCATCTAGTAAATGGCCTGCCAGTCTATCTCTGGTTTAGATCTATTGGTGTAATTCCATATTTCTGTGATTCCATAGTGGAATATCTTAAGATATTCCCTACTGAGCCTATATTTTCCCATTTGGAACATTCCATAATTGTATGCAAGGAAATAATTATTGTATTTAGAACTCTTCAAAAATAACTGAAGAGAAAAATATATCCTTGTACACGTTATTGGAATATATTCTTTGAGAGGAAAAGTAGTAAGCACATGCTTTATTATGTAATATTATTTAGAGAAATATATATGCTTGCATGCATAGAAAAAGTATAGTTTTTGGTATTATATTTTTAGATAAAAGGAAGATGTAATCACATAATATTTATTTTGTTAGCCTGATTTTGGGAAGAATAATATGCTGTTGTCCAGGCACAAGGGATTATCTATGGTATTAGCTTTATCTTGGGATAATATTATGCAGAAATATATAAAGTAATTTATAAGGTTACATATTTTTAAATGTTGAAAAAAAGTCCTAACTCCATGCATTTTTCCTGTGAGGTTATCGGGGTATGCTACAAATGGTATTAGAGCAAAAGGTTGCAACACTGGCACCTTTTGGGAATCGTTATTCAAAAGGAATAAGTAGAGGTATGATTCTAGTGGGCATCATCTCAGGTATGATTTTAATTAAACTTGTAGTATACTACAATTAACATGAGATTAATCTTTAATATCAAGGGGTTTTCATACCTTGAGATCATGTAACCCCCATGGTGATTCCAAGAAAAAGTTATGTTTAGAAATGGATCCATAATTTGGTCAAATTTTCTGATTAGACGCTGTTGTAGGGATTGTTGGTTCTCTTATTAGCAGAAATTTTACCATTGATGATATTAATATGATTCATGATGTTCTAGAAATTCTAGTTTTACTATCTCTATGAGAGTATAAACATATTTATGGAAATTTAATTCATCTTTGCTAACTAGTCCCTCAATGGTAGTAGATTGTATGCTTGCCAACTATTTGGAAGAATTCCTTATCCACCATAGATTGCATGCTTGCAAATTGTTGTTAAAATTCTTCGATGGATGTAGATTGCATGCTTGAAAATTGTTTGATGGAATGTCGAATTGGTTGTAGATTGCATGCTTGCATACTATTTGAAAAAAAAGTCTACAGTGATTGTAGATTTCATGATTGCAAATTATTTTCACAAAATTCCTCAATGGTTGTCGCTTATTTGGTTGCAAGCTAATGGTAAGCGAAAAAAAAAAAAAAAAAAAAAAAAATCACATTTTGTGTCCTAGTGTTCAATGGGACTGTTAGTTCTCTACAATATTGATGGCTGCTAAGGTGAAACCTTAAATAAAGTATCATGCTATGGTATGCAACATATGTTAATGTCTTTTTTCTAAGCTACATGATTATTATTATTATGTGGAAATTTTGAATGTATACCACCCATATTACATGCGATGAATTGTTGTCAATGTGCTTTGACAAATTTTGGACCCCATGTTGTGGGTCAAGTATAGATGCATGGTGTACATAAATGTTCCTTTGCCTTAATGATAATATTCAATGGAAAATTATGTAAATTACAGTGGATTTGTAGAAATTGACTATTTTTAGACATTGAATTTTTATTCGATTCAATGGCTATGGAAGCTATGATGGGATTGATGTAATGAGGTAATATTTTATTTTATTGTTGAGTTAATGAATACTTTAGTTGGGGTATTCAGGAAATAACTCTAGAGTTTTTGTAACACCCCCAAGTTCTATGCTTTTAAAATTAGACATTTGAACATAAATCCAAAGGGGAGTGGACC
Source organism: Pinus albicaulis (assembly GCA_034641835.2). Taxonomy (NCBI): domain Eukaryota; kingdom Viridiplantae; phylum Streptophyta; class Pinopsida; order Pinales; family Pinaceae; genus Pinus; species Pinus albicaulis. Next base: position 809,477,427 of record CM076583.1, on the reverse strand, counting down.
CCAATGGATAATTATTGTGTGGATGTGGTTAATTATTTATTTATGAAAAATAAATAAAATATTGTGTATGCACTATGACCAGATGAGAAATTGAGATCACATGCCTAATCCATGAGGTTATGGAAAAGGTAGACTTTCCCCAAAATCTTTCAAAAATCCTTGAAAGAAATTATTTCTAATTTAGATTTTTGAGGAAAAATCTAAATTCCCCAATGATGAGGAAAGTAGTTGGGAAGAGGTAAAAAGCTGGAAAAGCAGAAAGCAGCATTAAAATCCCTAAATAAGGGAAGCCTAGGCAAACAGGAATAAAAGCATCCTGAAATTCTGGACGCAGAATTGGAAACAGGCTTTGGGGAGAGCATAGCTTAAATAAGCTGCTCCAGAACAGATTGAGGTTAGTCTGTTCTTGGAGGATCTCAGCTCGGGGGTGAGTTCTGGAGATAGACGAACTCTAAGGTTGGGAGAACTGGTCATAGTATCGGTATGCATACATAAATTTGGAGATTTGTCTATGAATTTTTATATAAGGTTATATGAATTGTTATGTTATGATTTCTTATGCAAAGTTTATATGAATCATTATGTTATGATTTCTTATGCAAATTTTAGATTGACGGTTTTTTCAGTACCTCATGCAATTGCAAATTAGAGCTATTAGCTGAAAATCCAGTAGGTTAATAGCAGGGACAAATGGTTGGATTCCGGGGATAAGTACCCTGTAGTAATAAAGTTAGAGATGATAGATTTCCTGAATGTCAAATCTAATAACAAATGTACATGTGTAGCTTGCTGTCTTTTAAAATGAAAATGGAGTTGCTGTGTGTATAAACCGAAATTTTTAACAAAATGGTAAAAACAGGAACAGCAAGTACAGTCCAAGGGAAGAGTTGTAATATGCACCAAAATTACAAGTATGCTGAATAATCTTAACAATAACATAAGAGAATAGCCCTATTGTTATATGTGGTAAAAGTATGGGTAAAGGAAGATTGTAAACATATTTAAAATACTGGGAAAGGAGCGTCTATCCACTTTCAATATAAACTGCTGTAAAAGTAGTTGAAGCAAAGAAGGTTAACTGAATATAGATAGATGTATATGTAGATATCTATACATAGATGCTGAAATTTTATAATTATAGAGGTTAGAAAGTCTATAAAGCTTGCTAACTGAAAAAGTTAGAGAAAGGGACATATTGATTTGTTAGAGTTGGACAAAACTCTGAAAAACAGATCTGCGAAATACAAATGAGTATATGTTTATATACACATATAAATATCAGTCGACTGGGTTGACTGATAGGAATTGAGGTAAAGCCAAAATTTCTCATGGGAATATTTATAATACCAAGAGTGTCTATAATTACCAAAGAGAAATTAAAGACTTGATAAAAGTATGAATGTGAAATTGATTATTGAAAAAAATTAGGTGCATAAAAGTAGAGTATATCTGAGTTAATGTTATGTGGATAAGAAGCTGGGGATGGGAGACGTGACAGTTTTAGAAGACTTCTTGCCAGCTTATGGAAAGCTATTGGTGGTTAATTTCAACATGGACCTTCCCTAAAAGTCTCCTAAAAATCCCTAGGAGAAAATAATAAAGAGGAAATATTAACATAATGGTTGGAGATAAATACCATGAGTTTGAAGTGGATTGAAATTATTGTGGGAGAGAAAGACAATAATTTGCAAAAACACTAGTGGGAGAGAAAGACTAGTGTAACTCCTAAATAAAATGCAATGTGCACTTGATAGAGTTTTTCTTATCATTTTGATGATTAGAGGGCTAAGTGCTCCTTGAGTTTTTGTGAAATTATTAACTTAAGTATTATTTTACATTTCCTAAATAATTGGAAATAAAAATTAAAGGTTAATGTTCGAACAAGAGAAGAACATCGAGGACGATGTTCTCTTTAAGGGGGGGAGTTTGTAATATCCCTCACATAAGCCACCATAAACACTCTCATAAAATGAGGGTTATTAAATAATTAAATATTATTAATTATTATATTGATATTAAATGAAGAATATTCTTGTAATTATTGATTATAAGAATATTGGAATAATTATTTCTTAATTATTTTATTTATAATAATTTATATTCTTCCATGGAAATAAATTATATTTCCAAGTTGGTATATTTTATGAGTTTTAGAAATAATGAGTAATAGATTTGGAAAAAGTATGGATAAGTGATATTTTTCTCATATGAAAAAAGAAAATCTACCTTTAAAAATAAAAGCATGAGGGATTTATGGAATGCTTTTCTGATTTAGGAAAAATCAGATTTATGGAGGCTTTATGGATTTCTTTTGTGATTTAGAAAAGATGGAATGCTTTTATGATTTAGAAAATATGGAATTATTTTATGATTTAGAAAAAGCTGGAATACTTTTAGGATTTAGAAAAGCTTGAATGCTTTTATGAATTAGAAAAGATGGAATTCTTTTATGATTTAGAAAAAATTTGGAATACTTTTATGATTTATAAAATCTATTCCATTTTAATTAATTCTATTTTTTATTATAATCCCATGAGAGAAATAGAAGAGGGAAATGGGAGAATACAGGGAGAATGGAGCAAAGGAAGAGGAAGAGAGTATTTCAAGCATGCATCAAGAGATGACTAACCATATCCTTTGAAAATATCTTTGTTTTCATATGGACCATGACTATATAATGATTGAATTTATTTGCAATAAAAATTTTAGTGTATTAAAAGCTAGATCTACACTTATTTATGCATTATTTTGATAAAACCCCAGGGGGATCTTGTTTAGAAGGCTGAGTAGTTCTAGATCTGGTATGGATCTGATGTTTCAGCCATATATGATTTGTAGATCTGAATATTAACCTACATCAGCTGAAGCTCCTCATATAAAATGTTGTCAAGTCTTTATGCAGCTTTTCCAATTGTTTCAGCTAGTGTTGATTGTGGGAGATCTGTTAAAACCTCTAAACTCATTTATTTTTGCCGAAACTTTTCTTGAGGTCTGAAACAGCCTAAAATAAGGGAACCCAGCCCTGTTCTACATTATTTTCACACTGGCTTGCTTATACAATGTCCTCCTTGAGCCTATTGCAGATTTTCCGTAGAGTGGAATTTTGCGCTTCTTCCTTGGTTGGTTTTTACTTCTATTTTGGATCCATTGTTTAGATCTATAGATCTAAGGTTCCTAAGAGCAAAAAAATCTAAGAGGATTGTGACATTCCCACACTTGTTGTGTTTCACCATTCTTCTATAGACAGACTCTGGAACGGGCCAGGAAGCCTCTGGATTTCATCCTTCCTTGTGAAGGTGATGCATCTAGTAAATGCCCTGCCAGTCTATCTCTGGTTTAGATCTATTGGTGTAATTCCATATTTCTGTGATTCCATAGTGGAATATCTTAAGATATTCCGTACTGAGCCTATATTTTCCCATTTGGAACATTGCATAATTGTATGCAAGGAAATAATTATTGTGTTAAAACTCTTAAAAATGAATAGAAGATAAAAATATATCCTTGTATGCATTATTGGATTAGATTCTTAGAGAGGAAAAAGAGTAATCACATGCTTTATTATGTAAGATTATTTAGAGAAACATATATGCTTGCATGCATGGGAAAAATATATTTTTGAGTATTAGATTTCTAGAGAAAAGAAAGATGCAATCACATAATATTTATTGTGTTAGCCTTCTTTTGGGAAAAATAATATGTATTTGTCCAACCTAAAGGGATTATCTATGGTATTAGCTTTATCTTGGGAGAATATTATGCAAAAATATATAAAGAAATTTATAAGGTTACACATTCGTAAATGTTGAAAAAAAGTCCTAACTCCATGCATTTTTCCTGCGAGGTTATCGGGGTATGTTACAAATGGTATCAGAGCAAAAGGTTGCAACACTGGCGCCTTTTGGGAATCGTTATGCAAAAAGGAAGTAGAGGTATGATGCTAGTGGGCATCATCTCAGGTATGATTTTAATTAAACTTGTAGTATACTACAATTAACATGTGATTAATATTTAATATCAAGGGGTTTTCATACCTTGAGATCATGTAACCCCCATGGTGATTCCAAGAAAAGGTTATGTTTAGAAATGGATCCATAATTTGGTCAAATTTCTTGATTAGACGCTGTTGTAGGGATTGTTGGTTATGTTATTAGAAAAATTTTTACCATTGATGATATTAATATGATTCATGATGTTCTAAAAATTCTAGTTTTACTATCTCTATGATAGTATAAAAATATTTATGGAAATTTATTTCATCTCTGCTAACTAGTCCCTCAATGGTAGTATATTGTATTCTTGCCAACTATTTGGAAGAATGCCTTATCCACCATAGATTGCATGCTTGAAAATTGTTGTTAAAATTCCTCAATGGATGTAGATTGCATGCTTGAAAATTGTTTGATGGAATGTCGAATTGGTTGTAGATTGCATGCTTGCTTACTACTTGAAAAAAAGTCTACAGTGATTGTAGATTTCATGATTGCAAATTATTTTCACAAAATTCCTCAATGGTTGTCGCTTATATGGTTGCAAGCTAATGGTAAGCGAAAAAAGAAAAATCACATTTTGTGTCCTAGTGTTCAATGGGACTGTTAGTTCTCTACAATATTGATGGGTGCTAAGGTGAGACCTTAAATAAAATATCATGCTATGGTATGCAACATATGTTAATGTATTTTTTCTAAGCTACATGATTATTATTATTATGTGGAAATTTTGAATGTATACCACCTATATTACATGCAATGAATTGTTGTCAATGTGCTTTGACAAATTTTGGACCCCATGTTGTGGGTCAAGTATAGATGCATGGTGTACATAAATGTTCCTTTGCCTTAATGATAATATGCAATGAAAAATTATGTAAATTACAGTGGATTTGTAGACATTGACTATTTTTAGACATTGAATTTTTATTAGATTCAATGGCTATGGAAGCTATGATGGGATTGATGTAATGAGGTAATATTGTATTTTATTGTTGAGTTAATGAATACTTTAGTTGGGGTATTCATAAAATAACTCTAGAGTTTTTGTAACACCCCCAAGTTCTATGCTTTTCAAATTAGACATTTGAACATAAATCCAAAGGGGAGTGGACCCCAATGGATAATTATTGTGGGGATGTGGTTAATTATTTATTTATGAAAAATAAATAAAATATTGTGTATGCACTATGACCAAATGAGAAATTGAGATCACATGCCTAATCCATGGGGTTATGGAAAAGGTAAAGACTTTCCCCAAAATCTTTCAAAAATCCTTGAAAGAAGTTATTTCTAATTTAGATTTTTGAGGAAAAATCTAAATTCCCCAATGATGAAGAAAGTAGTTGGGAAGAGGTAAAAAGCTGGAAAAGCTGGAAAAGCAGAAAGCAGCTTTAAAGTCCCTAAATAAGGGAAGCCTAGGCAAACAGGAATAAAAGCATCCTGAAATTCTGGACGCAGAATTGGAAACATGCTTTGGGGAGAGCATAGCTTAAATAAGCTGCTCCAGAACAGATTGAGGTTAGTCTGTTCTTGGAGGAGCTCAGCTCGAGGGTGAGTTCTGGAGATAGACGAACTTTAAGGTTGGGAGGACTGGTCATAGTATCGGTATGCATATATAAATTTGGAGATTTATCTATGAATTTTTATATAAGGTTATATGAATTGTTATGTTATGATTTCTTATGAAAAGTTTATATGAATCATTATGTTATGATTTCTTATGCAAAGTTTAGATTGACTGTTTGTTGAGTACCTCATGCAATTGCAAATTAGAGCTATTAGCTGAAAATCCAGTAGGTTAATAGCAGGGACAAATGGTTGGATTCCGGGGATAAGTACCCTGTAGTAATAAAGTTAGAGATGATAGATTTCCTGAATGTCAAATCTAATAACAAATGTACAGGTGTAGCTTGCTCTTTTTTTTAAATGAAAATGGAGTTGCTGTGTGTATAAACCGAAATTTTTAACAAAACGGTAAACATGAACAGCAAGTACAGTCCAAGGGAAGAGTTGTAATATGCACCAGAATTACAAGTATGCTGAATAATATTAACAATAACATAAGAGAATAGCCCTATTGTTATATGTGGTAAAAGTATGGGTAAAGGAAGATTGTAAACGTGTTTAAAATACTGGGAAAAGAGCGTCTATCCACTTTCAATATAAACTTCTATAAAAGTAGTTGAAGCAAAGAAGGTTAACTAAATATAGATAGATGTATATGTAGGTATCTATACATAGATGCTTAAATGTTATAATTATAGAGGTTAGAAAGTCTATAAAGCTTGCTAACTGAAAAAGTTAGAGAAAGGGACATATTGATCTGTTAGAGTTGGACAAAACTCTGAAAAACAGACCTGCGAAATACAAATGAGTATATGTTTATATACACATGTAAATATCAGTCGACTGGGTTGACTGATAGGAATTGAGGTTAAGCCGAAATTTCTCATGGGAATATTTATAATACCAAGAGTGTCTGTAATTACCAAAGAGAAATTAAAGACTTGATAAAAGTATTAATGTGAAATTGATTATTGAAAGAAAATTAGGTGCCGCAAAGTAGAGTATATCGAGTTAATGTTGTGCGGATAAAGTAGAGGATGGGAGGCGTGACATTTTAGAAGACTTCTTGCTAGCTTATGAAAAGATATTGGTGGTTAAGTTCAACATGGATCTTCCCTAAAAGTCTCCTAAAAATCCCTAGGAGGAAAATAATAAAGAGGAAATATTAACATAATGGTTGGAGATAAATACCATGAGTTTGAATTGGATTGAAATTATTGTGGGAGAGAAAGACAATAATTTTCAAAAACACTAGTGGGAGAGAAAGACTAGTGTAACTCCTAAATAAAATGCAATGTGCACTTGATAGAGTTTTTCTTATCATTTTGATGATTAGAGGGCTAAGTGCTCCTTGAGTTTTTGTGAAATTATTAACTTAAGTATTATTTTACATTTCCTAAATAATTGGAAATAAAAATTAAAGGTTAATGTTCGAACAAGAGAAGAACATCGAGGACAATGTTCTCTTCAAGGGGGGGAGATTGTAATATCCCTCACATAAGCCACCATAAAAAATCTCATAAAATGAGGGTTATTAAATAATTAAATATTATTAATTATTATATTGATATTGAATGAAGAATATTCTTGTAATTATTGATTATAAGAATATTGGAAGAATTATTTCTTAATTATTTTATTTATAATAATTTATATTCTTCCATGGAAATAAATTATATTTCCAAGTTGGTATATTTTATGAGTTTTAGAAATAATGAGTAATAGATTTGGAAAAGTATGGATAAGTGATATTTTTCTCATAAGGAAAAAGAAAATCTACCTTTAAAAATAAAAGCATGAGGGATTTATGGAATGCTTTTCTGATTTAGGAAAAATCAGATTTATAGAGGCTTTATGGATTGCTTTTGTGATTTAGAAAAGCTGGAATGCTTTTATGATTTAGAAAATATGGAATTATTTTATGATTTAGAAAAAGCTGGAATACTTTTAGGATTTAGAAAAGCTTGAATGCTTTTATGAATTAGAAAAGATGGAATTCTTTTATGATTTAGAAAAAAAGTTGGAATACTTTTATGATTTATAAAATATATTCCATTTTAATTAATTCTATTTTTTATTATAATCCCATGAGAGAAATAGAAGAGGAAAATGGGAGAATACATGGAGAATGGAGCCAAGGAAGAGGAAGAGAGTATTTCAAGCATGCATCAAGAGATGAGTAACCATATCCTTTGAAAATATCTTTGTTTTCATATGGACCATGATTATATAATGATTGAATTTATTTGCAATAAAAATTTTAGTGTATTAAAAGCTAGATCTACACTTATTTATGCATTATTTTGATAAAACCCCAGGGAGATCTTGTTTAGAAGGCTGAGTAGTTCCAGATATGGTATGGATCTGATGTTTCAGCCATATATGATTTGTAGATCTGAATATTAACCTACATCAGCTGAAGCTCCTCATATAAAATGTTGTCAAGTCTTTCTGCAGCTTTTCCAATTGTTTCTGCTATTATTTTTGAAGGATTCTTGCTCTTGTTTCAAGTAAATCCAATTCTTCTACAAAGGAAATTGATTATAGATCTGATTTCTTGATGCCATACTATAACATGAGTCTAATGGCTGATTTCTAGTGTCTTCCAGCAGAAACTGCGCAATTTCTAAAGGACGATTTCTCTATTTACCAACTCTCTCCTTTAGCTGATTTTCAGCTAGTGTTGATTGTGGGAGATCTGTTAAAACCTCTAAACTCATTTATGTTTGCCGAAAATTTTCTTGAGGTCTGACACAGCCTAAAATACGGGAACCCAACCCTATTCTACGTTATTTTCACATTGGCTTGCTTATACAATGTCCTCCTTGAGCCTATTGCAGTTTTTCCTGAGAGTGGAATTTAGCGCTTCTTCCTTGGTTGGTTTTTACTTCTCTTTTGGATCCATTGTTTAGATCTATAGATATAAGGTTCCTAAGAGTAGAAAAATCTAAGAGGATTGTGTCATTCCCACACTTGCTGTGTTCCACCATTCTTCTATAGACAGAGTCTGGAATGGGCCAGGAAGCCTCTGGATTTCACCCTTCCTTGTGAAGGTGATGCATCTAGTAAATGCCCTGCCAGTCTATCTTTGGTTTAGATCTATTGGTGTAATTCCATATTGCTGTGATTCTATAGTGGAATATCTTAAGATATTCCCTACTGAGCCTATATTTTCCCATTTGGAACATTGCATAATTGTATGCAAGGAAATAATTATTGTGTTAAAACTCTTCAAAATGAATAGAAGATAAAAATATATCCTTGTGTGCATTATTGGATTAGATTCTTAGAGAGGAAAAAGAGTAATCACATGCTTTATTATGTAATATTATTTAGAGAAACATATATGCTTGCATGCATGGCAAAATATAATTTGAGTATTGGATTTCTAGAGAAAAGGAAGATGCAATCACATAATATTTATTGTGTTAGCCTTCTTTTGGGAAAAATAATATGTATTTGTCCAACCTAAAGGGATTAGCTATGTGTGCTTTATCTTGGGAGAATATTATGCAGAAATATATAAAGAAATTTATAAGGTTACACATTCGTAAATGTTGAAAAAAATTCCTAACTCCATGCATTTTTCCTGCGAGGTTATCGGGGTATGTTACAAATGGTATCAAAGCAAAAGGTTGCAACACTGGCGCCTTTTGGGAATCGTTATGCAAAAAGGAAGTAGAGGTATGATGCTAGTGGGCATCATCTCAGGTATGATTTTAATTAAACTTGTAGTATACTACAATTAACATGAGATTAGTCTTTAATATCAAGGGGTTTTCATACCTTGAGATCATGTAACCCCCATGGTGATTCCAAGAAAAAGTTATGTTTAGAAATGGATCCATAATTTGGTCAAATTTCCTGATTAGACGTTGTTGTAGGGATTTTTGGTTCTGTTATTAGCATAAATTTTACCATTGATCATATTAATATGATTCATGATGTTCTAGAAATTATAGTTTTACTATCTCTGTAAGTATAAACACATTTATGGAAACTTATTTCATCTCTGCTAACTAGTCCCTCAATGGCAGTAGATTGTATGCTTGCCAACTATTTGAAAGAATGCCTTATCCACCATAGATTGCATGCTTGCAAATTGTTGTTAAAATTCCTCAATGGATGTAGATTGCATGCTTGAAAATTGTTTGATGGAATGTCAAATTGGTTGTAGATTGCATGCTTGCATACTATTTGAAAAAAAAGTCTACAATGATTGTAGATTTCATGATTGCAAATTATTTTCACAAAATTCCTCGATAGTTTATGCAACATGTAGGTTGCAAGCTAATGGTAAGCGAAAAAAAAAAGAAAAAGAATCACATTTTGTGTCCTAGTGTTCAATGGGACTGTTAGTTCTCTACAATATTGATGGCTGCTAAGGTGAGACCTTAAATAAAGTATCATGCTATGGTATGCAACATATGTTAATGTATTTTTTTTCTAAGCTACATGATTATTATTATTATGTGGAAATTTTGAATGTATACCACCTATATTACATGCGATGAATTGTTGTCAATGTGCTTTGACAAATTTTGGACCCCATTTCGTGGGTCAAGTATAGATGCATGGTGTACATAAATGTTCCTTTGCCTTAATGATAATATGCAATGGAAAATTATGTAAATTACAGTGGATTTGTAGACATTGACTATTTTTAGACATTGAATTTTTATTGGATTCAATGGCTGTGGAAGCTATGATGGGATTGATGTAATGAGGTAATATTTTATTTTATTGTTGAGTTAATGAATATTTTAGTTGGGGTATTCAGGAAATAACTCTAGAGTTTTTGTAACACCCCCAAGTTCTATGCTTTTCAAATTAGACATTTGAACATAAATCCAAAGGGGAGTGGACCCCAATGGATAATTATTGTGGGGATGTGGTTAATTATTTATTTATGAAAAATAAATAAAATATTGTGTATGCACTATGACCAAATGAGAAATTGAGATCACATGCCTAATCCATGGGGTTATGGAAAAGGTAAAGACTTTCCCCAAAATCTTTCAAAAATCCTTGAAAGAAGTTATTTCTAATTTAGATTTTTGAGGAAAAATCTAAATTCCCCAATGATGAGGAAAGTAGTTGGGAAGAGGTAAAAAGATGGAAAAGCTGGAAAATCAGAAAGCAACTTTAAAGTCCCTAAATAGGGGAGGCCTAGGCAAACAGGAATAAAAGCATCCTGAAATTCTGGACGCAGAATTGGAAACAGGCTTTGGGGAGAGCATAGCTTAAATAAGCTGCTCCAGAACAGATTGAGGTTAGTCTGTTCTTGGAGGATCTCAGCTCGGGGGTAAGTTCTGGAGATAGACGAACTCTAAGGTTGGGAGGATTGGTCATAGTATCGGTATGCATACATAAATTTGGAGATTTATCTATGAAATTTTATATAAGGTTATATGAATTGTTATGTTATGATTTCTTATGCAAAGTTTATATGAATCATTATGTTATGATTTCTTATGCAAATTTTAGATTGACTATTTGTTCAGTACCTCATGCAATTGCAAATTAGAACTATTAGCTGAAAATCCAGTAGGTTAATAGCAGGGACAAATGGCTGGATTCCGGGGATAAGTACCCTGTAGTAATAAAGTTAGAGATGATAGATTTCCTGAATGTCAAATCTAATAACAAATGTACAGGTGTAGCTTGCTATCTTTTAAAATGAAAATGGAGTTGCTGTGTGTATAAACCGAAATTTTTAACAAAACGGTAAACAGGAACAACAAGTACAGTCCAAGGGAAGAGTTGTAATATGCACCAAAATTACAAGTATCCTGAATAATCTTAACAATAACATAAGAGAATAGCCCTATTGTTATATGTGGTAAAAGTATGGGTAAAGGAAGATTGTAAACATATTTAAAATACTAGGAAATGAGCGTCTATCCACTTTCAATATAAACTGCTGTAAAAGTAGTTGAAGCAAAGAAGGTTAACTGAATATAGATAGATGTATATGTAGATATCTATACATAGATGCTAAAATTTTATAATTATAGAGGTTAGAAAGTCTATAAAGCTTGCTAACTGAAAAAGTTAGAGAAAGGGACATATTGATCTGTTAGAGTTGGACAAAACTCTGAAAAACAGATCTGCGAAATACAAATGAGTATATGTTTATATACGCATATAAATATCAGTCGACTGGGTTGACTGATAGGAATTGAGGTTAAGCCAAAATTTCTCATGGGAATATTTATAATACCAAGAGTGTCTGTAATTACCAAAGAGAAATTAAAGATTTGATAAAAGTATGAATGTGAAATTGATTATTGAAAAAAATTATGTGCATAAAAGTAGAGTATATCTGAGTTAATGTTATGCGGATAAGAAGCTGGGGATGGGAGACGTGACAATTTTAGAAGACTTCTTTCCAGCTTATGGAAAGCTATTGGTGGCTAAAAAAATCCCTAGGAGAAAATAATAAAGAGGAAATATTAACATAATGGTTGGAGATAAATACCATGAGTTTGAATTGGATTGAAATTATTGTGGGAGAGAAATACAATAATTTGCAAAAACACTAGTGGGGAGAAAGACTAATGTAACTCCTAAATAAAAATGCAATGTACACTTGATAGAGTTTTTCTTATCATTTTGATGATTAGAGGGCTAAGTGCTCCTTGAGTTTTATTGAAATTATTAAGTTAAATATTATTTACATTTCCTAAATAATTGGAAATAAAAATTAAAGGTTAATGTTCGAACAAGAGAAGAACTTATCGGGCAGATATTCTCTTTAAGGAGTGAGTTTGCAATATCCCTCATAAGCCACCATAAACACTCTCATAAAATGAGGTTATTAAATAATTAAATATTATTAATTATTATATTGATATTAAATGAAGAATATTCTTGTAATTATTGATTATAAGAGAATATTGGAAGAATGTCTTCTTAATTATTTTATTTATAATAATTTATATTCTTCCATGAAATAAATTATATTTCCAAGTTGGTATATTTTATGAGTTTTAGAAATAATGAGTAATAGATTTGGAAAAAGTATGGATAAAGTGATATTTTTCTCATAAGGAAAAAGAAAATCTACCTTTAAAAATAAAAGCATGAGGGATTTATGGAATGCTTTTCTAATTTAGGAAAAATCAGATTTATGGAGGCTTTATGGGTTGCTTTTGTGATTTAGAAAAGCTGGAATGCTTTATGATTTAGAAAATATGGAATTATTTTATGATTTAGAAAAATTTGGAATACTTTTTTTAGGATTTAGAAAAGCTTGAATGCTTTTATGAATGAGAAAGATGGAATTCTTTTATGATTTAGAAAAAAGTTGGAATACTTTTATGATTTATAAAATCTATTCCATTTTAATTAATTCTATTTTTTATTATAATCCCATGAGAGAAATGAGAAATGGGAGAATACGGGGAAGAGAATGGAGCCAAGGAAGAGGAAGAGAGTATTTCAAGCATGCATCAAGAGATGACTAACCATATCCTTTGAAAATATCTTTGTTTTCATATGGACCATGATTATATAATGATTGAATTTATTTGCAATAAAAATTTTAGTGTATTGAAAGCTAGATCTACACTTATTTATGCATTATTTTGATAAAACCCCGAGGATCTTGTTTAGAGGTAGTGGTTCAGATCTGGTATGGATCTGATGTTTCAGCCATATATCATTTGTAGATCTGAATATTAACCTACATCGGCTGAAGCTCCTCATATAAAATGTTGTCCAAGTCTTTACCATGACTTTTGGTGTTACACTATTATTTTTGAAGAAGTTCTTGCTCTTGTTTCAAGTAAATCCAATACTTCTACAAAGGAGATTGATTATAGATGCGATTTCTTGATGCCATACTATAACATGAGTCTAATGACTGATTTCTAGTGTCTTCCGGCCAGAAACTACGCAATTTCTAAAGGGCCAGTTTCTCTATTTACCAACTCTCTCCTTTCGTGATTTTCGGCTAGTGTTGATTGTGCAGAATCTTGTTAAAACCTCTAAAATCATTTATTTTTGCCGAAACTTTTCTTGAGGTCTGAAACAACCTAAAATAAGGAGCCAATACATTCTACATTATTTTCACATTGGCCCCCTTGCTCTGATATCCTCCTTGAGCCTATTGCAGATTTTCCTGAGAGTGGAATTTTGCGCTTCTTCCTTGGTTGGTTTTTACTTCTCTTTTGGATCCATTGTTGAGATCTATAGATCTAAGGTTCCTAGGAGAAAAAAAATCTAAGAGGATTGTGTCGTTCCCACACTTGCTTTGTTTCACCATTCTTCTATAGACGAGACTGCAGGCAGACCGGGAAGCCTGCTGGATTTCACCTTCCTTGTGAAGGTGATGCATCTAGTAAATGCCACCTTGATCCACATCTGGTTTTAGATCTATTGGTGTAATTCCATATTCTGTGATTCCATAGTGGAATATCTTAAGATATTCCCCTCACCGAGCCCTATATTTTCCCATTTGGAACATTGCATAAATTGTCTTGAGGAAATAATTATTGTGTTAAAACTCTTCAAAATGAATAGAAGATAAAAATATATCCTTGTATGCATTATTGGATTAGATTCTTAGAGAGGAAAAAAGAGTAATCACATGCTTTATTATGTAAGATTATTTAGAGAAACATATATGCTTGCATGCATGGGAAAAATATATTTTTGAGTATTAGATTTCTAGAGAAAAGAAAGATGCAATCACATAATATTTATTGTGTTAGCCTTCTTTTGAGAAAAATAATATGTATTTGTCCAACCTAAAGGGATTATCTATGGTATTAGCTTTATATTGGGAGAATATTATGCAAAAATATATAAAGAAATTTATAAGGTTACACATTCGTAGATGTTGAAAAAAAGTCCTAACTCCATGCATTTTTTTCTATGAGGTTATCGGGGTATGCTACAAATGGTATCGAGCAAAAGGTTGCAACAACTGGCGCCTTTTGGGAATTGTTATGCAAAAAGGAAGTAGACGTATGATGCTAGTGGGCATCATCTCGGGTATGATTTTAATTAAACTTGTAGTATACTACAATTAACATGAAGTTAGTCTTCAATATCCAAGGGGGTTTTCATGCCTTGAGATCATGTAACCCCCATGGTGATTCCAAGAAAAAAGTTATGTTTAGAAATGGATCCATAATTTGGTCGAATTTCTGATTAGACGTTGTTGTAGGGATTTTTGGTTGTTATTAGCATAAATTTTACCATTGATCATATTAATATGATTCATGATGTTCTAGAAATTCTAGTTTTACTATCTCTATGAGAGTATAAAAATATTTATGGAAATTTATTTCATCTCTGCTAACTAGTCCCTCAATGGTAGTAGATTGTATGCTTTCCAACTATTTGGAAGAATGCCTTATCCACCATATATTGCATGCTTTCAAATTGTTGTTAAAATTCCTCGATGGATGTAGATTGCATGCTTGAAAATTGTTTGATGGAATGTCGAATTGGTTGTAGATTGCATGCTTGCATACTATTTGAAAAAAAGTCTACAGTGATTGTAGATTTCATGATTGCAAATTATTTTCTGAAGTCCTCAATGGTTGTCGCTTATATGGTTGTAAGCTAATGGTAAGCGAAAAAAGAAAAAAAGAAAAAAAGAAGAATCACATTTTGTGTCCTAGTGTTCGATGGAATTTGTTAGTTCTCTACAATATTGATGGGTTGCTAAGGTGAGACCTTAAATAAAGTATCATGCTATTGTATGCAACATATGTTAATGTCTTTTTTCTAAGCTACATGATTATTATTATTATGTGGAAATTTTGAATGTATACCACCTATTACATGCAATGAATTGTTGTCAATGTGCTTTGACAAATTTTTGGACCCCATGTTGTGGGTCAAGTATAGATGCATGGTGTACATAAATGTTCCTTTATATGATAATATGCGATGGAAAATTATGTAAATTACGGTGGATTTACTGCAGACATTGACTATTTTTAGACATTGAATTTTTATTGGATTCAATGGCTTCTGGAAACTATGATGGGATTGATGTAATGAGGTAATATTTTATTTTATTGTTGAGTTAATGAATACTTTAGTTGGGGTATTCGGGAAATAACTCTAGAGTTTTTATAACACCCCCGAGTTCTATGCTTTTCAAATTAGACATTTGAACATAAATCGAAAGGGGAGTGGTTAATGGATAATTATTGTGGGGATGTGGTTAATTATTTATTTATGAAAAATAAATAAAATATTGTGTATGCACTATGACCAAATGAAATTGAGATCACATGCCTAATCCATAGGGTTATGGAAAAGGTAAAGACTTTCCCCAAAATCTTTCAAAAATCCTTGAAAGAAGTTATTTCTAATTTTAGATTTTTGAGGAAAAATCTAAATTCCCCCAATGATGAGAAAGTAGTTGGGAAGAGGTAAAAATTTGAAAAGGCTGGAAAAGCGGCAGCTTTTAAAGGCCCTAAATAAGGGGAAGCCTAGGCAAACGAGGAATAAAAGCATCTGAAATTACGGGTAGCGAGAATTGAAACATGCTTTGGGGAGAGCATAGCTTAAATAAGCTGCTCGAGAACAGATTGAGGAGTTGAAGTCTTGTTCTTGGAGGATCTCTGACTCGGGGGTGAGTTACGGGAGATAGACGAACTCTAAGGTTGGGAGGAGGCGGGTCATAGTATCGGTATGCATACATAAATTTGAAGATTTAATACATGAATTTTTATATAAGGTTATATGAATTGTTATGTTATGATTTCTTATGAAAAGTTTATATGAATCATTTATGTTATGATTTCTTATGCAAAGTTTAGATTAATCATTTTGTTCGATACCTCATGCAATTGCAAATAAGAGCTATTAGGCGAAAATCGATAGGTTAATAAGCGGGGACAAATGGTTGGATTAGGGGATAAGTGTCCCCATTATTAATAAAGTTAGAGATGATAGATTTCTTGAATGTCAAATATAATAACAAATGTACAGGTGTAGCTTGCTATCTTTTTAAAATGAAAATGGAGTTGTTGTGTGTATAAACCGAAATTTTTAACAAAGCATTAGCAGAACTGACAAATGCAGGTCCAAGGGAAAGGATTGTAATATGCAAAATTACAAATTATCTTTGAATAATCTTAACAATAACATAAGAGAATAGCCCTATTGTTATATGTGGTAAAAGTATGGAGTAAAGGAAGATTGTAAACATATTTAAAATATTTGGGAAAGGAGGCGTCTATCCACTTTCAATATAAGCTATTTGTAAATGGTTAGACGAAAAGAAGGTGCTTGAATATAGATAAATGTATATGTAGATATCTATACATAGATGCTGAAATTTTATAATTATAGAGTTAGAAAGTCTATAAAAAACGCTAGCTGAAAAAGTTAGAGAAAGGACATATTGATACGGTAGAGTTGGACAAAACTACAGAAAAAGCAGTCTGGGAAATACAAATGAGTATATATTTATATACACATATAAATATACGATCGGCAGGTTGGTGATAGGAATTGAGGTTAAGCCAAAATTTCTCTCATGGGAATATTTATAATACCAAGAGTGTACGTAATTACCAAAGAGAAATTAAAGACTTGATAAAAGTATGAATGTGAAATTGATTATTGAAAAAATTAGGTGCATAAAGTAGAGTATATCGAGTTAATGTTATGCGGATAAGAAGGCAGGGATGGGAGACGTGACGGTTTTAGAAGACTTCTTGCCCGGCTTATGGAAAGCTATTAATTAGTTAATTTCAACATGGACCTTCCCTAAAAGTCTCCTAAAAATCCCTAGGAGAAAATAATAAAGGAAATATTAACATAATGGTTGGAGATAAATACCATGAGTTTGAATTGGATTGAAATTATTGTGGGAGAGAAATACAATAATTTGCAAAAACACTAGTGGGAGAAAGACTAGTGTAACTCCTAAATAAAATGCAATGTGCACTTGATAGAGTTTTCTTATCATTTGTTGATTAGGGCTAAGTTCTCCTTGAGTTTTTGTGAAATTATTAACTTAAGTATTATTTTACCATTTCATAGATAATTGAAATAAAAATTAAAGGTTAATGTTCGAACAAGAGAAGAACATCGAGGACGATGTTCTCTTTAAGCGGGGAGTTTGTAATATCCCCTCACATAAGCCACCATAAAAACTCTCATAAAATGAGGGTTATTAAATAATTAAATATTATTAATTATTATATTTATATTAAATGAAGAATATTCTTGTAATTATTGATTATAAGAATATTGGAAGAATTATTTCTTAATTATTTTATTTATAATAATTTATATTCTTCCATGGAAATAAAATATATTTCTAAGTTGGTATATTTTATGAGTTTTAGAAATAATGAGTAATAGATTTGGAAAAAGTATGGATAAATGATATTTTTCTCATAAGGAAAAAGAAAATCTACCTTTAAAAATAAAAGCATGGGGATTTATGGAATGCTTTTCTGATTTAGGAAAAATCGGTTATGGAGGCTTTATGGGTTGCTTTTGTGATTTAGAAAAGTTTGGAATGCTTTATGATTTAGAAAATATGGAATTATTTTATGATTTAAGAAAAGGCTGGAATACTTTTAGGATTTAGAAAAGCTTGAATGCTTTTATGAATTAGAAAAGATGGAATTCTTTTATGATTTAGAAAAATTTGGAATACTTTTATGATTTATAAAATCTATTCCATTTTAATTAATTCTATTTTTTATTATAATCCCATGAGAGAAATAGAAGAAGGGAAATGGGAGGAGAATACGGGGGAGAATGGAGCCAAGGAAGAGGAAGAGAGTATTTCAAGCATGCATCAAGAGATGACTAACCATATCCTTTGAAAATATCTTTTTTTTCATATGGACCATGATTATATAATGATTGAATTTATTTGCAATAAAAATTTTAGTGTATTAAAAGCTAGATCTACACTTATTTATGCATTATTTTGATAAAACCCCAGGGGGATCTTGTTTAGAAGGCTGAGTAGTTCCAGATCTGGTATGGATCGGATGTTTCAGCCATATATTATTTGTAGATCTGAATATTAACCTACATCGAGTGAAGCTCCTCATATAAAATGTTGTCGAGTCTTTTCTGTATTATTTTTGAAGGATTCTTGCTCTTGCTACGATAAATCCAATACTTCTACAAAGAAAATTGATTATAGATCTGATTTCTTGATGCCATACTATAACATGAGTCTAATGGCTGATTTCTAGTGTCTTCCCGGCGAGCGCAATTTCTAAAGGACGGTTTCTCTATTTACCAACACTCTCCTTTAGGCGGTTTCGGCTAGTGTTGATTGTGGGAGATGCAGTTAAAACCTCTAAACTCGTATTTTTGCCGAAACTTTTCTTGAGGTGCAGAAGCATTCAAATAAGGGAACCCGGCCATTTTGTTCTACATTATTTTCTGGCGGCTTTGCTTATCTGATGTCCTCCTTGAGCCTATTGCGAGATTTTCGTGAGAGTGGAATTTTGCGCTTCTTCCTTGGTTGGTTTTTACTTCTCTTTTGGATCCATTGTTTAGATCGCTAGATCTAAGGTTCCTAGAGCAAAAAAATCTAAGAGGATTGTGTCATTCCCACACTTCTTTGTGTTTCACCATTCTTACATAGACGAGACTGGAACGGGCCGGGGAAGCCTCTGGATTTCACCCTTCCTTGTGAAGGTGATGCATCTAGTAAATGCCACCGCCGATGCATATCTAGTTTAGATCTATTGGTGTAATTCCATATTCTTTTGTGATTCCATAGTGGAATATCTTAAGATATTCCCCTGCGAGCCCTATATTTTCCCATTTGGAACATTGCATAATTGTATACGAAATAATTATTGTGTTAAAACTCTTCAAAATGAATAGAAGATAAAAATATATCCTTGTATGAGTATTGGATTAGATTCTTAGAGAGGAAAAAGATTAATCACATGATTTATTATAGATTATTTAGAGAAACATATATGCTTGCATGCATGGGAAAAATATATTTTTGAGTATTAGATTTCTAGAGAAAAGGAAGATGCGATCACATAATATTTATTGTGTTAATAACTTTTGGGAAAAATAATATGTATTTGTCCAACCTAAAGGGATTAGCTATGGTATTAGCTTTATCTTGGGAGAATATTATGCAAAAATATATAAAGAAATTTATAAGGTTACACATTCGTAAATGTTGAAAAAAAGTCCTTACTCCATGCATTTTTCCTGCAAGGTTATCGGGGTATGTTACATGAGCTCCATTATGTAGCATATGTGGTCTTATGATGATCTTGAGGTGCAATCCTAATATGATGATAACTCGATAATCCATCTATAAATAACTAGGCTCCCTATCCTCCTACATTGTCTAGCACTTAATATGTGAAAGGGGTAGGGAAGGGATCATGTAAACGAGGCATCATTCAAATTTTTTAGATCAGCATAGATCCTAATTTATCATTGAGTCTTTTTCTCTTGCACCACCATAGGACTCACCCATTTGATTCTTCAATGGGTTCAATAATTACCGCATAAGCTTATCGAGACTCTACTTTAACTTTCTCTTTATACTTGATGTTCATCTTGTAAGGCATTTATTTGAATGGCTTCGCATTAGAGCTTAAGGATAATACTCATGAATAATATATCTTCTATTATACTCTTCATCTCTAAAAACTTGGTGGGAAAGAGAACTCTGATATTCATGAAGTAACTACGTAACTTTACTCACCTGTCTCCTCATATGAGTAGTATCCTATTTTTGAAAAACTTTTGTTTCTTCTCTAACCCTATGTTTACCTTCTTGGTCTTTAATGGCTCCATTATGTCAACGTTGCAAGGGTTTTCTTCTTCATCTGTAGTAAGGTTATAACACTCAAGTGCTTTTTCTATCGATGCAACCCAATTAGTTTTCTTCCATGTTAGTGGGGTTTCATTCTCAAACATATTCTTCTTCGTATTTATATGAAGGGCCAAATCTATGTATGGGAAATCATCCTAAAATCTAGATGTTAATATGAAGCCATCAAAATTTTCTTCTCATTTCACTGGTACCATGTTGAAGCTCTATTTCTAGGTACCGAGTTCTTAGTGTTTGTCTATAATGTATTAATGAATCCAAGTACCCATTCACGATGTGGAATCTCCTTCCATGCTGCATGTTGCATAGTTGGATATGATTCCTAGGATTAGTTTCACCATCATATTTTATATTTATCTCTGTATATATTTGTCCATACCTTATCCACATCAGTCTTCAACATTCACCCTCCAACCTCCTATTATTCTTGTGCGTACTCCACCATTTAGTAGTGTTATATTTCAGGGGCTATATCCAAAGATGAAAAACCTTTGATTTTTCACGGAACTTGTTCTTCATAATAATTTAAAAAAAAGAATTTACATCACCTAAGCCATCATTAGAAGGAAATTTACTCACCTCATATATCATACAACGAAATTATTTGATAATTCTTGCACAACACCTTATCGGATACTTCATGCAACCTATTATACCGTTCTCGAACACTTCTTCCGAGTTTGAGGTACAATAAATATCATGTTCCTATATCAACATTGCCTCTGTAGTAGGGTTAACACTCATGTTCCTTCATTGTCATTTGATAGATATTATCTATTTCAGCTACACAATATTCTTCTTTGATTGGTTCCATGTATATTACTCCTTTCGATGGATCCAAGGGAATAATCAATATCATGTTGTTTCCTTCAAATAATATATGTCTCTCCATATTAATTATGGCCAAATTTTCAAATGCCTACTCAATTCCCAGTAAATGAAGGATAATGGTTATTGTCATCAATGATCTCTATTGCCTCAAAATTAGCAATAGTGGGAACCCCTTCAATATCTACTTTGACACATGGTAGTCTTCCCATAGTTAAGAAAAATTTTCTGATTTTTCCATCCTTAACCGAATAGGTGACTATTGTAGCTTCGACTTATCCATTCATTCCCATGTCTAATTTATGACAAAATTAGCATCGGATCACAAATATAGAATAGTTTGATACATCTCATATTCTCCTATGTGAGCACTAAGCCTCATATCTCTTCCATTTCTCTTATTTCGATGCAAGTTATTGAGTGTGTGCATCGCACTTCACGATGTTTTCCTTGGATGCACAATAATCTATTAACTCGTGAAGCCCTTATAAAAATTTTATATCTTAACAATTTCATACAAGTATGTAGAAAACACTTTAAAATACCTACTTGATTTGCTAAATCCTAGTCTTGTGTTGGAGCCCAATCCTATGTCGAGCTCTGGTTACGTGTCGAAGTCGAGTGATGACACATCACAACTAATGGGCTTTGGTTGTACACTAGAGGTTGAAGCTTCAACATTAATAAAACTTTTTATTGGCTTTCATAAATACTTATATTTATTTTCTGAATATAAAAAACATGAGATTTCTAAACAATCCTTTTGACCCATGCACTTCCAGCATTCTCTTTATTTTCATCTTCTTTATCACTATCAGCTTGCATCTCCACTTCTACTAAAAATACTAATTCGAGGTTCATTGATCCTCCTTTCAGCAGATGATGATTTGAATATTACGTAATCGATCGATGATTCCTCTTTTCTTGCATCTTTTTCCATAAATATAGGAAATTATTCAATTACATGGTCAAAGAATTTACAATACTTACATGTCATTGTGGGGTTTTGGTAGTCTCTCACAAAATTAACAAGTTGACCCGCGATTATAGAAAATGATTTGTTCATGTACTCGACCAACTCCACCACCTTGACCTCTTCCTTGGTAACCTCCTCGACCATTGCGTTGTCCATTTTCCTCATGTATGTTATCTTCGCTGGAATTATATAAGCATCGCACTTTACACTCCATCATTAGTTCGTAAGGCCGAAAATTATTCTCATCATGTCCTATTGATTTAAAAAATTTTCAAAATAGATTCCTTGGAGTCTATACATATTTCTCTAACAAGTAACAATATTCTAAATGATGTTGTCATCTAGTCTTACATATTTCGCACCACGGGCTAGATCTTGCATTCAAGGGATTCGATGCCCCCACCAACCATGTAATCCCCTGAAAAATAGTGCATTATTCTTTAGAATATCCATCCGATCTTCACTTCGTACACCATACTTATTCTCTAACTTCTTTTATTTTATTAATGCCTTTTATTTGTAGGGTTAGGTTCCCCAGCTTGATTCTAAATCTATTGCATTCCTGCATTAGTATCTCCTAAAGGCGAAGCTTCCAATTTCATCGCAATCACCTAACGAGAGGATATGATTACTATTCTTTAGCTAGCTATAAATAAAGAGGAATAATTCCTTATGGATGGGGAATTGGAGTATATTTTTGTTTGATTTTTGGCTCGTTGCTACGTTGAATTGGTTTAAAATGAAAGTGAATAGATTGAAATGCTTCCATAAAAAGGATTATCATATGTTTCTATCCTACCTCTACTAATATCCTAATATGAGACAATAAAGTGGATTATGTATATTAATATTAAATATATAGTGTGTGATAACATTTTGAACTTTAACTTATATAAAAATATAATTTAAATGAATGAACATTTATATTGGGGATGTTTAAATATGATGAATTTCCAATTAACTTGGAGATAATTTTTTTTATATCAAAACTAATAAATATCTATATAATTGGATGGGTGATCATTTTCATCACATGATATAAATGTTCGCTATGTCATCCATGAATCATGTGAAATGATAAATGTTAATCATGACCTCGTCAAATGTTACAATGACTAAAGTTCCATATATGATGGATCAAATTTGGCTATGTCAAACTTATACCACTTCATTTTATCTTCCATCCAAAATTACTCATATGTTTACATGTGAGATGCTAAAGTTGAACAACATCGCTTTCCACACTATCATGCTAAAACAAATTCTAGTTGTATGTTTCATTCAATTTTATCTTTGCATAATAGAATTCAATGTGAATTAATTTTTATTAATGGTCAATCAAATACCTCGAGAAAATGACACGAGGTTCTTCAATACATACAATATTTCAATCTAATTTCATTATGAATGATTTGGTTTTTAACCTAAATTCTCATTATTGTGATTCTGCAAGCTTTATTATGGTCTATTAAATCATTATTAATGTTTCATAATAACTTGGCTCATAATGTGGGGATAACATGATCTAGATTTAGTGTTGAGGGATGAATACACATTCTACACTTGTTACATATGCCAAGTCACATATGATGCACCACATCTTCATTTTTTACACATTACAAGTCATACATGATGAGGAATTGAAATATTTTTTTTCCTCAAAATAAATGATTGAAATAAATTATACATATACAACTATAACATATTAAAAATTGAAAAAAATAATTGACTCAAAGTTATTCTAATTAATATTTCTTTACAAAAATTTAGCATAATAAACAACTTATCATTTTCTAGTATGCCTTTTTTTTATCGATCAACAAACTTGCATTATATTATCGAAAGGAAGTTAAGTACAAAATTCCTCTCCCAAGGCCCTTTCTTCTCTTGCCAGAAATATTTAGAGAGCATAGGGCCTATAAGAAAATAGTACACCGAGTATCATATTTTTATTTTCCGCTAGGCCCTATTGGCCATACCATACATTTTCCAAAATTGAGCCACATATACAATAAGAAACAACCTCTCAAGGAGGTGGATTAGGTGGAAATTTAGGAGAGGGAACAAAGAAAGTTGCATGATGATGCATATGGAAGTAAATGTGTTCAATCCTCACCTTTAGAGTGCGAAGGTGATCATCGGTGTGCCAATAGTGTTATTGGAGGCTTTTTATATTGTCCAGGATCTCATTCTGGACATGATGTACTTCATTAATATAAGCCACCAGTCAATTCTGATCCTTGTAGTGATGGTTCCTCATGATATCGATATTCAATTGGATATTCAAGAGCTAGTGTATGATTGTGTCCAGGGTGAATGGATCTAAAACTCTCCCCAAAGAGCTAAAATGAGAAATGGTCACATCCTCCTCTCATGTCTAGGCTAGTGGCATCATCAAAGGATGAGTGATTTCCCTCATTATGTAGTTGATTTACTTCAGGACAAGGAGTAACATCCCCCCCGTGTAGACGACCCCTCTAGCGTGACATTGAGGCGAGCCAAGGGTAATTTCGATGAACAAATACAAACAAATTAAACTCACATCGACCATCTTAGCGCTTCCCACTAGTTCTGTGGTATAACCTCCTATATGACAAAAAAAAATAGAACAAAATTGAGCAGAGTGAATAGGAAGCCATGCAACCCGAGTTACTAGTCTTGACCAACTCGGGACTAGAGGCGCGAGACTTCAACTTCGCGAGATCCTCTGCACCACCCCAGAACAAAATTGTGTGAATTGACCCCTTCTCGCCGAGAGATGAGCGACCTACAAATCTAGATGGACAACATGAAAAAATTGTCATGGAATATCTCCTAACATTACTGGTAGAATTGACCTCAAGATGCTCATGCCACAAAGCCAAACTATATCCGAACAACAAACTAAGGAACTAGTGGTGCGGTCTAGAGCCCAATTTGACTTCTGTGGTCGAGCTAGATGCAAAAAGAACAAACACATAAGACCTGGCGGGGCCACGAGCCGTATCGACCACAGCGTGTTATGATCCCACAGGCCTCCCCGGGATGAGAACTCACCTTGTTCCTAGCTACTTCATATCTCACCTCCCTTGCTTGTCCATAGTCATGACCATTGTTGGGAAAAATGACAATTTAAAACCAAAATTCTCCGTAGACCCCCACCTCATCGCCCAACACAATACGAGTAAGAGTCGTTCCCGGAATGAAAAGGGAAATTAACATTGTAGCCAACGGGAGTAGTGCCCACCTACCGAGTATTAATGATGCTCGGGACCATTAAGGAGCTTTCGGTTGGCATGTGGAGGCCGGATGGGCTTCATACGCCACCCGATTGCCACACATTCTAACGGGTCCGTCAACCCCCATCTAGGGGAGATCTATTTTTATATAATTAAACTATATACATATTTAAAATAATTAAAAGTTACACATTTTTTATTAAGTTACTACAAATTATGCAAAGCATAATTTGTATTCCACTTTACCAATTATTTCCATCCCATCAAAGGAATTGAATCTCTTGTATGTCATCCAAGCTTTTGTAATATTATTACTACAACATAGGGAAAACATATATGAGATCCTTTTTTTTCTTTCCCCAAAGAAAAATCTTAAATTTCATTATATATAATATTGAAAATTACATGTTCAAGGTACTTCCATGAAGCATATATCAAAATATGGTGGCGAGCCACATATCTGAAAATTGTATGTTACATTACTTGTAACGGGTATGTTGCAAGTGAAAATAAATATACAATAATAGTAGATTTGTAAACTTGTGCAAAATAACAAATATATGTAAAAAAGTTCCATCAATGGGTCAACCCAAAAATTCAAGGAAATGTAGCCCCCTATGCATGATGATCATCAAAAAAGGCTATGGAAAAAGCTGATAGAAGACATGATAAATCTGATCTCGAATCATCCAGGTAACCATGTGGCCACTGCGTGCCTCCTTGGAAAGGAGATCAAAAAGCTAGTTCCTTTCTCTGTAAATATGCTAACAAGATATAGACTCAAATTGTGATTTTATTATTAACATTTCATCCAACAAGTTTCGAGTGCGTGCACATGACATACAAATTTTTGGTTAAACCAATTAATGACAATTTTTTTAGTCTCCAAAAAATCGAAGATGCATGACTGTTATCCTAAATCAAAGGAGATTATATGTTTGAGACTATTAAGTTACGAGTATTCGTTTGTGCCTCTCCCTAGTCCCATCCTTATTTTGAAGAAATTTTCATCATCGAAATATAAGACAACATGGTCGCCACATCTTATTTGAAGTCGTCGATCTATCGACATAAGCCCATGAGTAGGATTTGTCAATGGTTTCTATAGTGATGGTCCTCTTGTAGATGTTTGGGGTCATCCTCTCGGAATTGAGTTGTATCACGAGATGTGGGCGCAAGATAATGTTCGATTGCGATGGTTTTCTCTAAAGATGAGCTTATTTACATGCCTAACGAGATACTCCAACAAACCAACAGGAGGCAAATTTACGAGCTTGGAGGGATGAGCTTGATTCAACCATGATTCCCATGCGGATAGTATTGATTTCCCCAGACCATCGACGTTGATGGCCAATAATTGATATAATTGATGCCATAAAGTAGATATAGAGGTGTAGTGAAGAAATAAGTGGTCGATACTTTCTTATGCATTCTTGCGAGAGCACACACCAAGAAGGACCTTGAAATGCACGTCGCTAAAGAATATCGCCGGTGGGAGCTTTATTGAACACGATGCACCCACGATGAAAAACTTGGCTTTGGGTGGGCCTTTTTAATTTCTAAAGTGGGCGCCACCACTAGATAGGATTGGGGGCCTCATGATGAGCATATATCATGGGATAAGCATCCTTAGGCGAGATATACTCGTCTTGGAGGGACAAAGCCCAATTAATGTTTTCATCCTTATCCATAATCCTAACATGTGCTTACGTGAGAGTGGTTATATAATTTTCCTATTCATGATGCCAAGCAACAGTGTATTCCCACAGTGAGAGCTGATTTACATGCTTGAGTAAATATATAAGTGTTGTCGGGGTGTCAGCGATGTGCTTAAGTGTCTTTATACCCGAATTCACCGGGAAAATTGGGTGAGCTCCGATGACAAAAATGTGTGCATTCCCACAATTTGACCAAGCATCCATTCCAATGCGAACTTCTCTGCCCTGATCCAATTCTCTAAGAAATACCAACTCATATGTGTTCAATTGAGTTTAACATAGCTTGCCAAATTGAGGAGATGTTATTTTTTTTCCCTAATTCGGTCTCCTAATCGAGTCTACAATACAAAGCGGGATGATATATTTCTAGATGACCACCTTTGTCCATAAATTTTTGGTTGTCACGACTTGCCAACATAATTTCACAACAAGGGCTTTGGAAAAACTTATTATGTTTTTCATTCCCCGTCCTCCCCATTTCTTTGGCAAGGTGATATGATCCCATTTGATCCATGAGATCCCTCTTTTTATATACCTAGGGAACTTTTATTTTCAAAGAAAAAGTTGTCCTTTCAAGTGTGATTTTAATAAGGAAATTTAAATTAAGTGAAATTTAATTAAAGGCCAATTGATGGCATTTAAAATTAATTAAATTTGACAATGATTTAGACTAATTTGTGGCAAAAGACACCATAGTCCTCAACTTTTATTAATTATTTTGTTGAGCCTTCGATTATCTCTTGCATACAATTCAAGCTATTGTTGAGTCATGGATTATCTTGTATGCTATCCAAACTTTAGTAATATTTCTATCACAACATAGAGGAAACATGTGCGTTATCCCTCCTTTTAGGTACCTAGGGAACTTTTATTTCTACTCGAAAAAATGTTTTTTGATGCCCAATTTTAGCAAGTAAATTCGACTACATTAAAAATTAATTAAAGGCCGGTTGAGAGAAATTATAATTAAAATTTTCTTTGATATGTGATTTTAGTAAGGAAATTCAAATTTGATGCCCAATTTTAGCAAGTAAATTCGACTACATTAAAAATTAATTAAAGGCCGGTTGAGAGAAATTATAATTAAAATTTTCTTTGATATGTGATTTTAGTAAGGAAATTCAAATTAATTAAAGGAAAATGGAAAATGGAGGGAAATTAAAATCAATTGAACATGACAAGGATTGAGACCGATTTGTGGTATATATACCCTATTTTTCAATTTTATGCTTTTTGATGCCCAATTTTAGCAAAGAAATTCGAATAAATTAAAAAGTAATTAATAGCCCGTTGAGGGAAATTATAATTAAATTTATCCTTGATATGTGATTTGGTAAGGAAATTCAAATTAATTAAAGGAAAATGGAGGGAAATTAAAATTAATTGAACCTGACGAGGATTGAGATCGGTTTGTGGTATATACACCCTATTTCTCAATTTTTTTTAATTTTTTTCATTGAGTCCAACAATAAATTTAAGGTCATAATTTGTTTTCGAGGGTTTTGCACAATGACAAATGCGTCCGGGCCCCTTGTTTTGGGGAGATTCTCACTTGAAATCCGGGACTCGGGGAATTAAAGTCATTTGCTCCCGAGATATCTATGGGATTCGTAAAATTCCACTTTTTACTATGCACACTAATTAATCCATCGGTCGATCCTTGTCCTCAAACATCCTCATGCAGTTTTTCTGTCCTAATTCTCCTTTTTACTATCCCCTCTAATTAATCTATCCGTCGATCTATCTCCTCAAACATCCTCATGCAGTTTTTGTGTCCTGATTGTCCGGAATTTCAATCTTAATTTTAATTGCCACATTAGTTTCCCGCGTTTTGTTTAATATTTGAAACTAATATATAGCTGTATAGGGTTTTCCAATTTGTTCATGTGGGTGAGCAACTATTTGTGAACACAGAGCGAGGACGTATGGCTTTTAGAGATAGTTCTTTCCGCCCTGCGAACATAAATGTTCCAAGTAGAAATCCATCACAGCGAAAAGAATCTGTTTTTTCGTAATATAGAGTCTCCCCAATCTGGGTTTTCCATGGAAAGAAATGAAGAAATTGCATCTTCTTCTTCGCGTTGGAAACCCACAGAAAACCAGAAGCGGATTTTGGAACAGTTGTTTGAAGAGGGTGAACGTAACCCTAGTCGGGATCGGGTAAATGACATCACAAAGCTACTGAAAGTTCATGGTGATGTGCAAGCTAAGAATGTCTCCTACTGGTTTCAGAATTCGCACTCGCGCAGGAAGCGTTCACAACAAAAATCTCTGATGCAAGAACTGTCTCTCAATCAAAACGTAACTGCCGGAACCTCTCAGCCTTCAATAGAGTCCACTCCAACAACTGGTAAACTAATTTTTTTTTTTGCTTTGCTTTGCTTTGAATGGTTTTCCATATTTTGTTTAAGTTTTATGTTCAATACACTCAAGGGTTTTTATAACGATATCTTGTTTTGTACCTCAGTTCGTGCAGCCTCTCCCAGTGTTTTGTATCTTGTTCGTGCAGCCTCTCCCAGACCATTTTCGTTTATGGTAATTAGAATTTTATTTGCAGTTTGCAATATGATGGGGAATAATAATAACAATGAAATATTTTAATGATTTGGGTAGTGTTATTTATTTATTCTTTTTTGCGTCGGAAGAAATTAGTTTTGGTTTTCAATCGTAAGATGAGAGTGAGATTGACGATATTAGGGCAGCTCACAGTTATTTTTACCTAAAAGTTTATAGAGCAAGGGATAAAGCCAATACGGTAATATTCATTAAAACTATAGTATTTATTAAAATAATTTAATTTTATAATGTTATTAATATAGATTTGAATATTGTTAGATTTAAGATCTATAGATGGAAATTTTTTAAGATTAATCACGATTAAAATTTGGTCGTAATTATGTGATTAATCCTAAAAATTGAATATTATAAAATCTATTTTAAGCATTGTTAAAATTTCTTTTAGCCATTGTTAGAATAAAAAACCAGGGTTTAACCCTACATTTTCAAAATGCATTCTGTGATTTTCATGTTCAATTGTTTTGTCCATTAAATTTGAGATCTTAAATGTTTATATTTGACATTATTATTAGGAGCTGTTAACTTCGCCAGATTCTCCAACCAGCTTAGACGCGGAGAAAACCCCGCCCATGAATTTGGTAATGACAGAACATTTACAGTCGACTGAGAATGAAACTGTATGTCACGTTGATCGGGCGAGCAAGAATTCTCACTCGCGTCAGAAGCCATCACAACGAAAATCCGTGATGCAAGAACTGTCTATGAATCAAAAAGTAACTGCCGAAATCTCTCAGCCCTCAATAGGGTCCACTCAAACCAGTAGTAAACTATTTTTTTTGCTTTGATTTTGGATACCATGAATGGTTTTCTATATTTTGTTTAGGTTTTATTTTGAATACTCTCAAGGGTTTTTATAACGATTTCTTGTGTTGTACCTCAGTTCGTGCAGCCTCTCCCAGTGTCTTGGAATCCTCAGTGGGAATGACACCATTTTCGTTTCAGGTAATTAGAATTTTATTTGCAGTTTGCAATATGACGGGGAATAATAATAACAAAGAAATATTGTAGTGATTTGGATAGTATTTTTTATTTATTTATTCTTCTTTGGCATGGAAGAAATTAGTTTTGGCTTTCAATCATAAGATTAGCGCGAGATTGTCCATATCAGGGAAGCCCACAGTTGTTTTTTTACTTAAGAGTTCATAAAGCGAGGAGTGAAGCCAATACAATAATGTATGTGAGAACTAGGCCATTACCATAATATTTATCAAAATGCTCATCATGTTATTAACAAGGATTTTAGCACATTATATAATTAACTAGGATTTAAGTTCTTCATGTGATTAACAAAAACTTGAACTAAGGGATTACAATGATATTTATCAAAATAATTTAGGTTATCAGAGAAATAACAAGTCATTCCACGTCAGAGATACGAGAAATCTATTTAAGCATTGTTAAAATATTTTTTTAGCCAATGTTTTGTCCATTAAATTTGAGATATTAAATGTTTAAATTTGATATTATTATTAGCAGTTATTAAATGCCCCTGAATCTCCATCGAGCTTAGATGTGGAGAACATACCATCGAGCTTAGGCGTGGAGAACATACCGCCCATGAATTTGTTCATGAGAAAACATTTACAGTCGACTGAGAATGAAACTGTATGTCACGTTGATCGGGCGTGCAAGAAACGGAAGCAGGAAAATAACTCTAACCAGGAGTACTCAATCATTCAAAAAGATATCACGGGAAGCTCTCAGAACCCTAGCTGCTCTTACACAACCAATGGTAAACTGCATTTATTTTAGCTTTGTTTTTAAATATTCTTAAACGTTTTCATATTGGTTTTTATTTTTTATTTTGTTGCTCTGTGTTTGTCCCAGCATCTGGCATTGGCTTGGCCCCCTGCAATGGTTGTGGCACCATATACTTCACAGGTACGACCAATTTGATATAACCAGTTCATTATAATTTCAATATTGCTGGGTTTACCCAAAAAAAAATTGTGTCCAAGGTTCTTTTGGACACTCCACTCATCATGATTGCTTTCCTTTCTGTTTGATGATGGGTGAAGTAATTTTGATACTTCACTCATCATGATTCCTTTCTCCCTCATAATGGGTGAAGTGACTAGTAGAAATTTTAGACTAAAAAATTCTTATATTTTCTTAACAAACAACTGTGCAAGTTTACATTTTTTTATTACTAAATTAGGTGGAAAATATAAAATTTATTATATTTTTCCTTATGAACAGAGACATACAAATTCATCCTCCCACGAAGGTTCAGAGACTGTGCTGCCGTTTAATTTGTCAGTCCAACCAGATTTGCGTTCTGATGCAAAACAACCTCTCTGTGAAGCAGTCTGTGAAGTGAATTTCAAAAATGACACGCAGAATATGGTTAGAAGGGACGGATGGCTGGGTCCTATCCCAAAGTGCATGCTTAGACCTTCTGAATGTGATATTATGACAGGTTCAGGGACCCAAGAAGCCGAAAACAAAGGCCAGTTGCTGGAATTGTTTCCTGTACATTCTGGCAAGAACATAAGGTCAGAAAGAAGCACAGAATTTTGTGAGGGAAATGGTACAGACCCTCGAGGGACTAATGTTGTGATAGGTTCTGAGGGCGAAGAAAATGAAAACAAAGGTGAACTTTGGAGCTTTTCCCATTACATCCTGAAGGTAACTTAGGTTCCCGGTTGTACTGGCTACCAAGATGACACTCCTGAAGGAAATTTTTTATGGTTGAATTGTACAGTTAAGACATGTTCATTGGATGTTCCGTATACAATCAAACAATTCTGGTTGTTATGGCTGTGCAAGTGAATCCAAATGCAGGAATATTTATATGGTGTGTTTTTGCTTTTGTAAAGGATTCTACTTTTGAAAGTTGACATGCAAAGCTGCCCATGTAATCTGCTTCTTGTGCCTTGCTAAGTGAATCGGCATGCATGATGATTTAATATGCGTTTATTTCCATGGGAGTCTACATTTGAATTTTTATTTACTTAGAGTTCTGCAATCAGAATGCCTCAGTGAATTTCCAATTGCATCTTGAAAAGTTTGTGGTAATTCTTCTTAATAAGTGAATGGGTCCATTCGATTTCTGAGGTAGTGGTGGGATTTTTAAGATTATTAATTGCAAACTTCCTGAACCTTTTTAAAATAATGGGTTATTATATTGTTTTAGGACAATGAATTTTCGAAAATAATTGATGTTTGAACTTTCATATTTCATATGATAGCGAACTACACCGACTAATGGGGGAAGCATTTTTATGTTAAACTGGGAAGGTGAGAGAATGGAATATCAGAATGCTTTCTATCACGGTTACTAGATTGACATTCATCGTCCAAAATAATTTGAAATATGGTTTAGTTTCTATGATGGTGCTTCAACGTAATTATTTTGAAATATGTTTTAATTTGTGCATTTGTTTAATCTAATTATGTAATATGATTTAGTTAGCTTACCAGCTTACTATTTTTTAGGACTGGGCTTATTTTTGAAATTGGTTTTGGTTAGTTATGTCAAATGATGTAGTTAGCGTACTAGCTTACTATTTTTTAGGATTGGGCTTATTTTGAAATTGGTTCTAGTTAGTGCAATTATTTAATGTGATTTAGATATTTTATTATTTCAGGATTTGGTTTAACAAAATTTGATATTTGATTTCCTTCTTAACTATTTTTACACACACACACATATATATATTGATTCGATATTTAATTTGGTGTTTAACTTTTTCTATATATAATCACATATTTTTATTAAATTGAAACCTAGTTGGAGATGTTTAGTTCCTTTTTAAAATCCATGAAGTTGTTTCTCTTTTCACTAATATCTTTGTCCCCAAATCTCTCAACTAGATCTCCCAACTAGTTGGCCCCAAAATAGTTAACCTGATACTTTAGTCCACCTTTAATTTCAAAAACTATTTATACTTCTATGAGATCCCCCTATCCTAGATAGTGGCCAATATCTTTATGGAACATTTTGAAACCAGTAGTCGTCAATTCATGGCATTTCAACTCCAAATGCTAGTTTAGATTTTTTTTTATTACACTTTTTTTCATTTGGCAATGTGGAAGCCTTGCACTAGACCCCTTTCACTCCCATCTTAATAACATCTCCCCTCATATCCAGTTTACAACATGGAAATTGAGTCAAACAATTCTCTTACTTTCTTAGATGTCCTCCTTACCCACCTCCTCAAAGGCTCCCTCTCCCATAAAGTCTATAGAAAAAATACTCACACCAAGAGCAATCTCCAAGCCCCATCTCCATGGGCTCTATCATCACCACCCATCCCAAAAGTCCCGAGTTCTTAAAACACTTTTCAAGAGAGCCTTAAAAATGTTAGATCTAAGTTTTTTTGTGATCCACAATGTAGATAAATGTATTTTTGCATTAAGGATGAATCGCATTACTTAGTTAGAAACTTAGACTAAGTCATAATAATGTGATTAACCCAAAAGACATCTATGAATCTTAAAAATATGTGCTCCCAATTTATTTATTTACGCTCGAATAATCTCATCTAGTCAAATTTTTCAAAGACAATGGTTATTCCTTTTCTTAGGTCACTATAGCTCTCAAATGGGTTTCTCACCCTAAACCAAAAAAGTTGAACCCCTCCCCTTTCAGGGTTGCCAAGTCACTCTCCCATACATTAAGGGAACACGTGATCTTATTGCTAATATTTTGGCCAAGAAGACTTTACAAATTGTATTCAAACCCCACAAAACCCTTCGGAATTTGTTCTTATAGGACAGGAGACATATCTGATCCCATGTTAGGAGCAAGGGTCTATAATATTCCTTGTTCTTTACATGGGTCATCCATAACAATGATCATTCTAAATCCACCATAGCTCATCACTCACACAAGACCAAGCATCTAATTTTTCTTTGATAAATCTCAAACCTTAGACTGTGCACCTTTCTACAACTAGTGTATCATTCATGAAGCCTTCGAAATGGAGAAGAATTGAAATAAAGATAAGCCCTAATAACTTTAATAGACAGCACTAAGCCCGTCTTGGAAGCCCATAATCCACCATCTTACCTTTTTGAGTCTTGACCCATATAGTTACCAATATGGACTCTTTTCTCCCTTATCTTGTCGTTTCCTTTAATATTGATCTCTTTTGGGTCAGCAACTGTTTGTGAACACATAGCGAAGAAGTATCGCTTTTCTATATGTAGAAGTCTATCACAGCTCAAGGAATCTGTTTTTCCTATTATAGAGTCTCCCAACGTGGGTTTTCCATGGAAAGAAATGGAGAATTTACATCATCTTGTTCTTCGAGTTGGAAACCCGCAGAAAATCAAAAAAAAATATTTTGGAACAGTTGTATGAAGCTGGTGAATGTAACCCTAGTTGCAATCGCTTAAATGACATCACAAAGTTACTTAAAGTTCTTGGTGATGCAGAAGCCAAGAATGTCTCCTATTGGTTTCAGATTCTCACTCGCGTAAGAAGCCATCAAAATAAATATTCGTGATGCAAGAACTGTCTATGAATCAAAAACTAACAGCCGGAATCTGTCAGCCTTGAATAGGGTTCACTCAAACCAGTGATAAACTTTTTTTTTGCTTTGATTTTCAATACCATGAATGGTTTTTCCATATTTTGTTTAGGTTTTATTTTGTACAACGATTTCTTGTTTTGTACTTCAGTTCGTGCAGCCTTCTTAATTAGAATTTTATTTGCAGTTTGCAATATGATGGGGGAATAATAATAAGAAAGAAATACTATAGTGATTTGAGTAGTAGTGTTTATTTATTTATTCTTTTTTTCCCATGGAAGATATTAGAGTAAGATTGTAGATATCATGGAAGTCCACAGTTATATTTTTTACTCAAGGGTTCATAAATACAATAATGTTCATCAGAATTAAGTCATTATAATAATATTTATCAAAATAATTTACTTCATCATATTATTAAGGATTTTAGTACATCATATTATTAACTGGGATTTTAATTCTTAATATTATTAACAGAAATTTGAACAAACCATTACAAATGGTATTTATCGTATTTATCAAAATAATTTAGGAATTCAAATATGCCTAAATAAAAAAAATAACAAGTCATTCCACATCAGACACCAGAAACCAGAAATCTATTTTAAGCATTGTTAAAATATCTTTTAGCCATTGTCAGAATACAAAGAAACCAATTGTGAAAAGGGTTTGACGCTAAATTTTCAAAATGTATTTTGTGATTTTCATGTTCAGTTGTTTCGTCCATTAAATTTGAGATATTAAATGTTTATATTTGACATTATTATTAGGAGTTGTTAAATGCCTCTGAATCTCCATCGAGCTTAGGCGTGGAGAACATACCGCCCGTGAATTTGTTTATGAAAAAAACATTTACAGTCGTTTGACAACTGTATGTCACGTTAATCGGGCGAGCAAGAAACAGAAGCAGGAAAAATAAATCTAACCAGGAGTACTCAATCATTCAAAAAGATATCACGAGAAGCTCTAAGATCCCTAGCTTCTCCTACCCAACCAATGGTAAACTGCATTTATTTTAGCCATGTTTTTAAATATTCTCAAACGTTTTCATATTGGTTTTTCTATTTTGTTGCTTTGTGTTTGTCCCAGCGTCTAGCATTGGCTTGGCCCCTGCAATGGCTTTGGCACCATATACTCCACAGGTACGACCAATTTCATATAACCAGTTCATTATAATTTCAATATTGCTGGGTTTGCAATTATAATTTCACTCCTCATTATGATTTCTTTCTCCTTGATGATGGGTGAAGTGATCAGTAAACTTTTTACTGGACACTCCATTCATCATGATTGCTTTCTCCCTGATGATGGGTGGGTGAAGTGCCCAGCAAAAACTTTAGATCAGAAATTCTTATATTTTCTTAACAAACAACCATGCAAGCTTACATTTTTTTATTACTAAATTAGGTGGAAAATAAAAAAAATTATTATATTTTTTTCCCTTGTGAACAGAGACCCACAAATTCACTCTCCCACCAAGATTCGTGAGACCGTGATGCAGTTTAATTTGTCAGTCCAACCAGATTTACGTTCTCGTGCGAAACAACCTCTCTGTGAAGCCGTCTGTGACATGAATTTAGAAAATGACATGCAGAATATGGTTAGAAGGGACGGATGGCTGGTTCCTTTCCCAAAGTACAGGCTTAGATCCTCTGAATGTGATATTATGAGAGGATCGGAGACCTAAGAAGCTGAAAACAAAGGCCAGTTGCTGGAATTGTTTCCTGTACATCCTGACCAGAACTTAAGGTCACAAAGAAGTATAGAATTTTGTGAGGGAAATCGTACAGACCCTCGAGGGTGTAATTTTGTGATAGGTTCGGAGGGCGAAGAAAATAAAAACAAAAGTGAACTGCTAGAGCTATTCCCTTTACATCGGGACGGTAACCTAGGTTAGCGGTCGTACTGGCGACCAAGATGACGCTACTGAACGTACTGGCGACCAAGATGACGCTACTGAAGGAAATTTTAGGGTTGAATTGTACAGTTAAGACATGTTCGTTGGATGTCTTGTATACAGTCAAACAGTTCTGGTTGTTATGGATGTGCAAGTGAGTCCAAATGCAGGAATACTTATATTGTGCGTGTTTATTTTTGTAAAGAATTCTACTTTTGAAAGTTAGGCCATGTAATCTGGTTGTTGTGGCTTGCTAAGTGAATTCGAATGCATGCTGCCTTAATATGTGTGTTTATTTCCATCGGAGTCTACCTTTGAATTTGTATTTACTTAGAATTATGCAATCACAATTGTTGGAAAATTAATCACAACTACATCTTTTAATTTTTTGACAACAGTTTGAATGAATGTTTTGTAGGTTGCGGATTGAGTTTGCAGAGAAAGAAAACCTCAACAGATTGCAGATTGAGTTTGCATTGTTAGTAAATGTGTAAGTGCAAATATTTAATCAGCAAGTGTGGTTTACTTATTGAGTTTTCATAGTTAGTAAATGTGTATGGGCAAATATTTAATCCTCAAATGTTGTTTACTTAGATTGCGGATTGAGTTTGCATTGTTAGTAAATGTGTAAGTGCAAATATTTAATCAGCAAGTATAGTTTGCTTATTGAGTTTTCATAGTTAGTAAATGTGTATGGGAAAATATTTAATCCTCAACTGTTGTTTACTTCACACAACTTCTGTAATTTTCATAAAGTCCCCCCATACTATGTATTAAATTTTGTGTGCCATGAACTAATTGTTTTAGATATATATTTTTGAATTAACAAGCATAGGTTAGAGTGTTGTGTAATGTGGTAGATGTAAAGACCGAGGATTAATGTGGGGGTGTAATTCTAGAAAGAGGGGAGAAAATAGTGGAGCAAATTTACTCTGCAACTCTAGTGAATGTAATTCTTAGTAATAACAATAGTTTTTGTGGTGAAGGAGCCAACAACCTCCATATGAATGTGTATTGTGTTTAGAAATTATAATCTAAAGTTTGGTTACTTAATATTTGGTTCTAGAATTTTTCACGTATGTGTTTTACCGAAACACTCTGTATGTGTTTTACCGAAACACTCTGTTTTACTCGTTTCAGAGTGAGTAAAATTAATTGATTTTATTAGCTCCGCTATAGTTGTGATTTTAATCTCCACCACTCTGTATTAAAAGGAAGACCTTCTTAATTTGATTTTGATTTCTGGAGCCCTATGGTCTGGATTAAGTTGATTCTATTAGCTCCACTATAGTTGTGATTTTAATCTTCACCACTCTGTATTAAAAATGAAGACCTTCATAATTTGATTTTGATTTCTACAACCGTATGGTCTGGATTAAGTGAATTCTGTGTGTAAGCTTTGGTAAATGAGTTGTCTTGGTTAAAAAAATGTTCTCTTTACACAGTAAAAAGGCAGCAATAAGCACAAGCTTGACTAATCCACAAATACCACAATTTAATGGAAAAAATTACGACTATTGGGATATTACATTAAAGGCTCTTTTTTCTTGTCAAGATATTTGGGAATTAGTGGAGAATGGTTTCCAAGAACTAGTAGATGCAGTAGTATACAATGCTTTGACACAAGGAGAAAACTATGTGTTGAGAGATGACACGAAGGAGGACTCCAAAACCCTCTTCTACATATTTCAAGCAGATTATGAAAGTATCTTCCCAAGGATTGAAGCGGCAACGAAATCCAAGCAAGCATAAGATACCCTCCACATATCCTACCAAGGCATGAAAAAGGTGAAGACAACAAAACTAAAAATATTGAGAAGAGATTTTGAAACAATTTATATTAAAGAGTTTGAGAATGCAGACTCATTTTACACACATGTAATTGGGTTGGTTACCCAAATTAGGTCTCATGGTGAGACACTTGAGGAAAGAAGAATTGTTGAGAAAGTTTTTAGAAGCTTGCCAACAAGGTTTGATTTCATAGTTGTGGTCATAGAAGAGACATGATATCTCACAATTTTCAATGGATGAGCTTCACACATCAATGATTTCTCATGAACACAGACTAAACAAAGGAAAAAACTCATGATTGGAGCATGCCTTCAAGACACAAGTTTCATTTGGTCAAGATAGAGGTCGAGGAAAATCAAATTACAGAGGAAGAGGAAGAAGCCCACACAGAGGTGGAAGAATCATCCCTACAAGTTCAAGTGGAAGGCGCAACCATCAAAATCCAAGTCAAGGCCCAAGCTAAAATGAAGCACAAGGTCAGAGGTCTGATAATCCAAAGTTCAATGTCATTATTGTAAAAAATATGGTCATTATGCAAAGAGTGTAGAAAGAAGCAATATGACATAGGTAGCAAACCAAGTGCAAATTTCACAAAGGAAAATCAGATCCATGATAGCATGTTTTTATCTTGTAATGTAGCACAAGAAAAGTGAGGAGATTATGGTTTCTAGATTCAAGTTGTAGAAACCACATGATTGGAAGCATAGAAATGTTTTCTAATCTAGATGAAAGTGTAAAATCTAAAGTGACATTGGGGACTCATAGCAAAGCCTTTGTAATAAGAAAAGGCAGAGTCAAAATTCTAACAAAGAAAGGACAGGAGAAGTTCATGTCATATGTTTATTTTGTTCCTGGTTTGAAACATCACCTCATAAGCATTAGATAGCTAATGCAAAAGGGCTACAATGTATTTTTCGAGAATGATGTATGCACAATCTTGGATAAGCCTCCAAGTAGACAACTAATTGCAAAAGTTCATATGAAAAACAATAGAATGTTTCCTCTCAAGCTAAGATCAAATTTGAAGGAAGAAGGTGTTGTAGCAGTTTTCATACAAGAAAACTTTCAAGAAGAAATTAAAGATGAAAATTGGTTATGGAATTTGAGATTTGGCCATATCAACTTTGGAGGTTTGAATTTGTTTCATAGGAAATGCATGGTGAAGGGATTTCCAGTCATAGAAAAATTGGACAGCCTATGTGAAGGATGCACCTTGGGAAAATAACACATAGAATCATTTCCAGCAGGAAAGTTAATAAGGGCAAAGGAACCTTTGGAGATTTTCAACTCATATTTATGTGGACCAATGAAAATATCATCATTTGGTGGCAGCCACTATATTTTGACCTTCATAGATGACTACACAAGGAAGCCATGGGTTTATTTCCTAAAACAGAAAAGTGAAGTGTATGACCGCTTCCACCACTACACATATCTTGTTGAGAAGCAAAGTAGACACCACATAAAAGTGTTGAGGACTGATAGAGGTGGAAAATATATCTCAAATGGCTTCCTATGTTTTTTCCGAGTGCATGGAATTCACAAGAGGTTTACAACAAGGTATACACCTTAGAAAAATGGTGTCGTGGAAAGAAAGAATAGGACCATCATGGAAATGGAAAGGAGCATGTTGAAGGCAAAGCATTTTCGAAATGATTATTTGGTTGAAGATGTTACTTGTGCAACATATATTATTAATAGGTTTCCTACCAAAAGTGTTATGAATATTATTCTTGAAGAGGCATGGAGTGGAAGAAAACAATATGTCACTCACATGAGAGTGTTTTTGTGTGTGCCGTATGCACATGTTCTAGATGAGTTGAGAAAGAAGTTGGACAACAAGGGGGAGAAATGTATATTTGTTTGGCACAATGATGAATCCAAGGTGTGCAAGTTCTACAATATATCAAGTAAGATAGTCATAATCAATAGAGATGTTTAGTTCATAAAAGAGGAAGCATGGGATGGAATTTTAGAGAAGACAATCAATGTGAAAACATGTATGTCACATGAATACAGAGGAATCAATTGCAGCAAGTAATTCCTCAACGCAAACTCCTCCTCCACCTACAAAAACTTGACAAAACAGTCAGCAAGTGACACCGCAAACAAATAATAGGACAGTTTTGCACAACTAAGCAAGTGCTTCTCCAAGCACACCACAAAAACTCCATCTACTTCAAGTGCAACACCAAGCCCATCTTCAACAAGCATAAGAAGACAGAAATTCAGAAATTTACATGAAATTTATGAGCAACATGACGTTGATAATAACACTAGTCTTAATTCTTTATTTGCATTATTTTGTCATGTAGATGACCCAATACACTTTGAATATGCATTCAAAGAGGAGAAATGGGTTGCGACAATGGATGAAGAAATAAGAGCAATAGAAAAGAATGACACATGAGAGTTAGTGGAACTTCCGCAAGGTAGATAATTCATTGGAGTGAAGTGGGTCTATAAGATCAAGAGCAACATTGAAGTCAATATCGAAAGGCATAAAGCAAGGCTAGTTGTCAAAGGATACAAGCAACAGCGTGGAAGAGACTATGCAGAAAAATTTGCGTCAGTCACAAGGATGGAGATAGTACACATAGTGTTGTCAATTACCCCACAACATAAATAGAAAGTGTATCAAATGGACATAAAATCAATGTTCTTGAATGAAGTGCTAAAATAGGAAGTGTATGTTGCGCAACCTTCTGGGTATGAGGTAGAAATCAAAGAGGACAAGGTGTGTAGGTTGCGGAAAGCTCTTTATGGGCTGAAGCAAGCACCACATGCATGGTATAGCAGGATAGTTTCTTGCTTGATGGACAATGGGTTCGACAAATGTGATGGTGAACATACTCTCTACATCAAAGAAAGTGAAGGTAAACTTCTTATTATCGTTTTATATGTAGACGATTTGATTTTATAGCGAGTGATGATTTCATCATCACTAATTTCAAAGAAGTCATGAAAAGTGACTTTGAAATGACTGACTTGGGGTTGCTAAGATATTTTCTGGGCATAGAAGTGAAGCAAACATAAAATGACATTTTTATCTCTCAAGAAAACTATGTTGCAGACATTTTAGAGAGGT
This sequence comes from Pinus albicaulis, assembly GCA_034641835.2. Classification (NCBI taxonomy): domain Eukaryota; kingdom Viridiplantae; phylum Streptophyta; class Pinopsida; order Pinales; family Pinaceae; genus Pinus; species Pinus albicaulis. The sequence goes on along the minus strand of CM076583.1, from coordinate 809,435,481 downwards.
TTAATATGCAGAACATCAAGTCATCACGAAATCCAACTGGCATGGGGTTGAAGTTGAGCAAGTAAGATTGAAGCAAAGAATACCATCCAACATTATAAAAAATTATGGTGGAAGCCTTATGGTTGACCGCAACTAGGCTTGACATAATGTATGTGCAAGTGACTTTGGTGTCGAGGTTCATGGAGACACCTAAGGAGACACATTGGCAAGCAACGAAAAGAATTTTAAAGTATGTCAATGGGACAAGGGATTATGGCATTTTATACTCCACAACTGATGATTGTAGGCTGATTCATTACATTGATAGTGATTGGGCAAGAAGTGTTGATGACATAAATAACACGCCACGATATGTTTTTCATTTGGGTTTGGGAGCCATTTCATAGGCTTCCAAGAAGTAATCGATAGTATCATTGTCAACAATAGAAGCTGAGTATGTCATCGCAACAACAACAACGTGGTAAGAAGTTCGGATGAGAAGGATGTTGCGGGATTTATGTCCTGAACATGATGGAGAAACTATTATTTTAAGTGATAATAGTTCATCAATTGCACTATCAAATAAATTTGTCTTTCATAAGAGGGAAAATAAAATTTATGCTAAATATCACTTCATAAGAGAATTAGTTAACAATGGTGAAATTCTGTTGCAGGATTTTAGGTTAGAGGAACAATTTGTAGACATCTTCACAAAGCCATTAGCACATGAAAATTTTGTTTATCTCATAAATTGTCTGGGAATGGTCAATGGCGGTAGTTGCGATTAAGGGGGAGTGTTAGAAAATTAATCACAACTATTGCGTTTAATTTTTAGATAGCAACCATACCTCAGTGAATGTTTTTGAGGTTGTGGATTGAGTTTGTAGAGAAAGACAAGTTTTTAGCAGAGTAGATAACCCATTCTGCAACAGATTAAATAATTAAAGTCAAACATAATTTAATGCATGGTTAATAAATGTGTATGGGAAAATATTTAATCCGCAAGTGTTGTTTACTTCAAGAAACTTCTTAATGTTCAAAAAATTATGTTCGTCCATACTATATATTAGATTTTGTTTGTCTTGAATTAAATGTCTTAGATATATATGTTTTGAATTAACAAGGATAGTTTAGAGAGTGTTGTGTAATGTGGCGGATGTAAGTTTGGAAAGACAAGGAGAGAAAATCAGTTATGGGTTTTACTATGTGTTACTCTGCAACCATGGTTAATGCAACTCTCAGTAATAATATCGTTAGTTTCGATTTAGTTCTCGAATTTTTCAAGTATGTGTTTTACCGCAACACTATGTTTTACTAGTTGCAAAACACTATGTTTTTTTCCACTATAGTTGCAATTTTAATCTCCACCACTCTCTATTAAAAGGAAGAACTTCATAATTTGATTTCCACAACTATATGGTATAGATTAAGTGAATTCCACAACTCTATATAAACTTCAGTAAATGTGTTGTCTTGGTTAAAGTCATTTCTGAAACTGTGTGTGAACTGTGAATTCCGCAACTCTATATAAACTTCAGTAAATATGTTTTCTTGATTAAATTCATTTCCGAAATTGTATGTAAACTCCTTGTGTTGAGAGGAAACTATTTCCCTTGTCTTTTAAAATTTTAACAACAATGCCTCACTGAATTTGCAATTGCATCTTGAAAAATTTGTGGTAATTCTTCTTAATAATTGAATGGGCCCATTTCATTTATGACTTAGTGGTGGGATTTTAAGATTATTAGTTGCAAACTTCCAGAACCTTTTTAAAATAATTAGTTATTATATTGTTTTAGGTCAATGAATTTTCAAAAATAATTTATGTTTAAACTTTCATATTTCATATGATGGCCAACTACGTTGACTAATGGGGAAGCTTTTTTATTTTAAAGTGGGAAGGTGATAGAATGGAATATGATGATTCTTTCTAATTGACTTTCATTGTCCAAAATATTTTTAAAAATGGTTTACCTTCTATGATTGTGCTTCACCGAAATTATTTTGAAATATGTTTTAATTTGTGCGTTACAGCAGTCAAAAGGATGCTTCAACTAGAAAAGTCTCCTTGGTCAGCCAATCCAACATGTGTCACAACAGTCCTCAAAACAGCCACACGGTAAACTCAAATTTAACGTTGCCCCAACGGCAGCAATGACAACAACACCAGCAACAACGGCAGCAATGGCAACAACAACGGCAACAACTGCAGCAACAACAACAGCAACGACAAAAAAAATGGTAGCAACAACGACAACAACAACAACAAAAAAAAAAACGTCTTCGTCCTTCTTTCCCACGTGTGAACTGAAATTTCCTCCAAGGAGCTCAAACCAATTAGAAGAGGAGAGATGATGTGTGAGGATGAGATAAGTGAAATGTCCTCCAACATTGATTCTATTTATATCAATCACTGAGGTGTGTGACACATTTGCTGGGGGTGTAAAACCTTAACGCCGACGTGCACATATTTGAAATTATTAAAAATAAATTCAAAATAAATGTTCTTCTCATCGGATGAAGATTAATTTTAGATCGTTCTTACACCTCTCCGAAAGAGGAACCCAATAAAAATATTGGTATCTTCATCTGAACATCATAACATAGAGTTTGGACCTACTTGTCCAATTTTAAAAACCAAGCATCTAATTTTCTTTGATCAATCTCAAATATTAGCGTGTGCACCTTTTTACAACTACTCTATCATTAGTGAATCCTTTAAAATAAAGAAGAATTGAAATATAGAAAAACCCTAATAACTTTAATAAGAAATTACACACTAAGCTAGTCTTGGAAGCCCATCCTGCACCATCTTACTCTTTAAATCTTGACCAATCCCTATCCCCCTCTTTTCTCCCTTGTCTTGTCCTTTTCTTTATTCTTTATCTAGTGGGTGAGCATCTGTTTCTGAACACAGAGCGAGGAAGTATGGCTTTTCGATATAGTTCTTTCCCACGTGCGAACACCAATCTGTTTTCCATACTATACAGTCTGCCCAATGTGGGTTTTCCATGGAAGGAAATAAAGAAATTATAGCATCTTATTCTTCGCGTTGGAAAGCCACAGAAAAAGGGAAGAAGATTTTGGAACAGTTGTAAGAAGCTGGTGAACGTAACCCTAGTTTCAATCGCTTAAATGGCATCACAAAGTTACTGAAAGTTCATGGTGATGTAGAAGCCAAGAATCTCTCCTATTGGTTTCAGATTCTCACTTGGGTAAGAAGCCATCACAACAAAAAACCGTGACGCAAGAACTGTCTATGAATAAAAAAAGTAACTGTTGGAATCCGTCAGCCTTCAATAAGGTGCACTCAAACTAGTGATAAACTATTTATTTTTCTTTGATTTTGAATACCATGAATGGTTTTCCATATTTTGTTTAGGTTCTATTTTGTATAACGATTTCTTGTTTTGTACCTCAGTTCGTGCAGCCTCTACTAGTGTCTTGGATCCCTCATTGGGAATGAGACCATTTTCGTTTCTGTTAATTAGAATTTTATTTGCAGTTTGCAATATGATGGGGAATAATAATACCAAATAAATATTTTAGTGATTTGAGTAGTAGTGTTTATTTATTCATTCTTTTTTCCTTTGGAAGAAATTAGAGTAAGATTGTAGATATCATGGAAGTCCATATTTATTTTTTTACTCAAGAGTTCATAAAGGAAGAGTGAAGTTAATACAATAATTTTCATCATAATTAAGTTATTAACCTCATCATATTATTAATACAGATTTTAGCACATCATGTTACTATATTATTAACTGGGATATTAATTTTTGATGTTATTAATAGAAATTTGAACTAAACTTTTGAAGTGGTATTTATCAAAATAATTTAGGAATTGAAATATGACTAAATAAAAAAAATAACAAGTCATTCCACGTTAGAGATACCAAAAACCAGAAATCTATTTTAAGCAATGTTAAAATATCTTTTAGCCATGGCCAGAATACAAAAAAGCCAATTGTGAAAAGGGTTTAACCCTTCATTTTACAAATGTATTTTGTGATTTTCATGTTCAATTGTTTTGTCCATTCAATTTGAGATATTAAATGTTTATATTTGACATTATTATTAGGATTTGTTAAATTCCCTTGGAACTGCACCGAGCTTAAGCGTGAAGAACATACCACCCATGAATTTGTTAATGAGAAAACATTTACTGTCAACTGAGAATGGAACAGTATGTCACGTTGATCGGGCGAGCAATAAACAGAAGCTGGAAGCTAACTCTAACAGATATCATTCCTACATATCATTCAAAAATATATCACGGAATCTCTCAGAACCATAACTTCTCCTACACAACCAATGGTAAACTGCATTTATTTTAGCCTTGTATTTAAATTATTTTCAACGTTTTCATATTGGTGTTTTTTTTCTACTTTGTGTTTGTCCCAACGTCTAGCATTGTTTATGGCACCATATACTTCACAGGTACGATCAATTTCATTGTAATTTCAATATTGCTGGGTTGGTGAAAAAAAATTGTCTAAGGGTTTTTGGACACTCCACTAATCATGATTGCTTTCTCCCTGATGATGGGTGAAGTGACCAATAGAAACTTTAGGCCAGAAATTCTTATATTTTCTTAACAAACAACTCTACAAGTCTACATTTTTTATTGCTAAATTTGGTGAAGATAAAAAATTATTATATTTTTCCATATGAACAGAGACGTACAAATTCACCCTCCCACCAAGATTCAGAAACTGCGCTGCCGTTTAATTTGTCTTTCCAACCAGATTTACGTTCTGGTGCAAAACAACCTCTATGTGAAGCCGTCTGTCATATGAATTTCATTTAATGCAGAATATGGTTAGAAGGGATGGATTGATCCTTTCCCAAAGTACAGGCTTAGACCTTCTGAATGTGATATTATGAGAGGATCAGAGATCCAAGAAGCTGAAAACAAAGGCCAGTCACTGGAATTGTTTCCTGTACATCCTGACCAGAACATAAGGTCACAAAGAAGCACATAATTTTGTGAGGGAAATCGTACAGACACTCGAGGGTGAAATGTTGTGATAGGTTCGGAGGGGGAAGAAAATAAAAACAAAGGTGAACTGCTAGAGCTATTCCCCTTACATCGGGGACGGTAACCTAGGTTAGCGGTCGTACTGGCGACGAAGATGACACTACTGAAGGAAATTTAAGGGTTGAATTGTAGATGTTCATTGGATTTCCTGTATACAGTCAAACAATTATGGTTGTTATGGATATGCAAGTGAATCCTAATGCAGGAATACTTATATTATGTGTGTTTACTTTTGTAAAGGATTCTACTTTTGAAAGTTGACATGTAAAGTTGGCTCTGTAATCTGCTTGTTCTACCTTGTTAAGTGAATCCGAATGCATGATGCTTTAATATGTGTGTTTATTTGCATGAGAGCCTACTTTTGAATTTGTATTGGTTGGAAATTAATCTCAACCACCAAAGTTAGTGTTTTTTTTGTAGGTTGCGAATTTCGTGTGCAGAGAAGATAAGTTCTAAGCAAAGGACAATTACCTATTCCCCAAAAAATTAAATAATTAAAGTCAAATAAGAATTTAATGCATAGGTAGTAAATGTGCATGGGAAAATATTTAATTTGCAAGTTAGTAGTTCACGCAAGTTTTATAATGTTCAGAAAATGATGTCTGCCATACTATGTATTAAATATATATGTTGTTTTGATGTAAGTGTAAAAAGACAAATGGAGAAAATCTTGGAGTTAATTTTGGTGGGTGCCTAAAAAGAAGTCTGATGTAAGTGTGAAAAGACAAGTGGAGAAAAGCGTGGAGCTAATTTTGGTGGGTGCCTGAAAACAACTCTCATTTTACTTGTGAAGGAACTGCAGCCTCCATATGTGAATGTATTTCATGTTTTGAAATTTTAATATAAAGTTTGGTTAGTCTCGATATAGTTGCCAAAATTTTAGTTATTGTTTTTACCACAACACTCTGTTTTACTCTGCTTCACCGTGAGTAAAATAAGCTGATTATATTTGCTCCTCTCCATAGTTGCAATTTTGATCTTTGCCACTCTATATTGAAATGAAGATTCATTTGAATTGATTAAACTGTACGATATGGATTAAGTGAGTTCCACAACTCTATGTAAACTTCGGTAAATGTGTTGTGTTGATTAAATTAATTTCTGCAACTCTGTGTGAACTCCGTGTGTTGAGGCAAAAGAATTTTTCCCGTTGTGTCTTTAAAATTTTCTAGCATGATATCAGAACGGGTTTAAAACTCTCAGTAAAAGATAGTGTTTTTACTGAGGAGTTAAAAGGAGTTCTGAAAAATTTTGTGGAATGTATTCTCCAGCAATGAGAAAGTTTTCACACTGTGAGAAAAGTTGTTTACACAGTGAAAATGGAAGCAACAAGCACAAGCTTGACTAATCCACAAATACCACAGTTTAATGAAAAAAATTATGACTATTGGGCAATTACAATGAAGGCTCTGTTTTCTTCACAAGACATTTGTGAATTTGTGGAGAATGGGTTCCCAGAACCAGCAGATGCACTAGCATACAATGCTTTGACACAAGAAGAAAGAGATGTGTTAAGAGATAACAAGAAGAAGGGAAACAAAGCCCTCTTCTATATTTTCCAAGTAGTGCATGAGAGTATTTTCCGAAGTGTTTCAACAGCAACAAAGTATAAGGAGGCGTGGGATATTCTCAAGACATCCTATCAAGGCATGGAGAAGGTGAAGAAAAAAAAGCTACAAAATCTAAGGAGAGACTTTGAAACTCTCAGTATGAAAGAGTCTGATAACATAGACTCGTTCTTCACACATTTGATTGGGTTGGTTACCCAGATAAGGTCTCAAAGAGAGACACTTGAGGAAAGAATAATAGTGGAGAAAATCTTGAGAAGTCTACCCTCAAGATTTGATGCCATAGTAGTGGCAATAGAAGAGACAAAGGATCTCTCACAATTTTCAGTGGATGAGCTTTGTACATCCCTAATGTCTCATGAACATAGACTGAAAAAATGATGAACTCCTCATTGGAGAATGCCTTCAAGACATAGATGTCTTTTGGTCAAGGTAGAGGTTGAGGAAGATCAAACTACCGAGGATAAGGAAGAAGCCCAGAGACAAGTGGAAGAAACAGCCATGCAAGCACAAGTAGAAGGGGAAACAACTAGAATCAAAGAGAAGGCTCAAGCAAGAGTCAATCACATGGACAAAGGTAAGACAAATACCAATTCCAATGTCATTATTGTAAAAATTAAGGGCATTATGCCAATGAATTTAGAAAGAAACAAAATGACATGAATAATAGGCAAAATTAAAATTTTTGCAAAAGAAAATAAGAACCAGAGTAATGTGCTTTTAACATGTAATGTAGCACAAGAAAAATGAGATTATGTATGGTTCTTAGACTCACGTTGTAGTAACCACATTACTGGAAACATAGCAATGTTTGCCAACCTTGATGAGAATTTGAAGTCTGAAGCGACAATAGGTATTGATAGCAAAGTCTCCGTTATGTGAAAAGGAAGAGTGTCAATATTGACAAGGAGGGAGAAAATAAATTTGTGCCAGATGTATATTATGTACCTGGCCTGAAATCTAACCTTCTAAGCATTGGACAACTCATGAATAAGGTCTACAATGTATTTTTTAAGAATGATGTGTGTACTCCCATGGACATACCTCCAAGTAAAAGGGTTATTGTAGAAGTGCACATGACAAAGAATAGAATGTTTCCTCTCAAGCTTAGAACACACTTGAAAGAAGGAGGTGTGATAGCAGCAGTCACACAAGAGGTATTTCAAGAAGAAGTGAAAGATGAAAACTGGTTATGACATTTGAGATTTGGACATCTACATTTTGGAGGTTTGAACCTCTTGCATAGAAAAGGGATGGTAAAAGGATTACCACTCATTGAGAAACCATACAACCTATGTGAAGGCTACATCTTGGGAAAACAACATAGAGAAGCATTCACAGCAGGAAAGAGTATAAGGGAAAAGACACCCTTAGAGATTGTCCACTCAGATTTTTGTGGACTAATGCAAACTCCATCTTTAGTTGGTAGCCAATATGTTTTTACATTTATACATGATTACACCAAAAGGACATGGGTGTATTTCTTGAAATATAAGAGTGAAGTGTTTGAAAAATTCTACCACTTCAAAGCTCTTGTTGAGAAGTAGAGTGGGCACTACATCAAAGTGTTGAGAATTGACAGAGGTGGAGAATACATTTCCAAATGTTTCCTACATTTATGTAGGGAGAATGGCATACACAAGAAGTTTACCACAAGGTACACACCATATCAAAATGGGGTTGCAGAAAGGAAGAATAAGACCATCATGGACATAGTCAGAACTATGTTGAAGGCAAAAAAATTTCCAAATGAGTATTGTGTCAAAGCTGTGAATTGTGTAGTGTATATTTTGAATAGATGCATAACCAAAGTTGTTATGAACATAGTTTCGAAAGAAGCATGGAGTGGAGAAATGTAGTTTTTCACTCACATGAAAGTATTTGCATGTGTGGCTTATGCACATGTCCCAGATCAACTAAGGAAGAAGTTGGACAACAAGGGGGAGAAGTGTATCTTTGTTGGATACAATAATCAGTCGACGGCATTCAAACTCTATAATCCATCCACCAAGAAAGTTATAATCAACAGAGATGTGTAGTTAATTGAAGAAGAAACTTGGGCTGGAAGGTTAGAGAAAACAGTGAACGTGAAGACATGTGTGTCTCACGAAGAGCAAGAGGAATGAAGAGCAGCAAATAATTCCTCCACGGTGGTTCCTCCTCCACCTACACAAGCACAGCAAAGCACACCACAAGATGGAAATAGAACAACCTTGAGAAATCAAGGAAGTGTTTCTCCAAGCATACCACAACGATCAGAAACTCCCTCCAATTCAAGTGGAACTCCAAGCACACCAAGAAGACCAAGATTCATAAATTTGAGTGAAATTTATGAGTAGGGAGAGGTAAATGATAATGTTGGTCTGAACTCTTTATTTTCTTTGTTTTGTCATTTTGATGATCCAATCCATTCTGAAGAAGCAGTAAAAGAAGAAAAATGGATTGAAGCAATGAATGAAGAGATTGGTGCAATAGAAAAGAATGACACATGGGAGTTAGTGGACTTTCCGCAAGGTAAATAAGTCATTGGAGTGAAGTGGGTCTATAAGACCAAGAGAAATTCAAAAGGAAAGATTGAAAGACACAAAGCAAGATTTGTTGTGAAAGGTTACAAGGAGTAGTATGGAAGAGACTATGCGGAAACATTTACGCTAGTTGCGAGGATGGAGACAATGCATATAGTGTTGTTAATTATAGTGCAATAGAAATGGAAAGTCTATTAGATGGACGTAAAGTTAGCATTCTTGAATGGAGTGCTGAAAAAGGAGGTGTATGTCATACACCTCCTGGCTATGAAATAGAAGACCAAAAACACAAGGTGTGTAGGTTGCGGAAAGCTCTCTATGGGCTGAGACAAGTACCGCATGCATGGTATAGCAGGATAGATGCTTACTTGATGAACTATGGGTTCGACAAATGTTACAGTGAACCTACTATCTACATCAAAGAAAATAACAGTAAGATTCTTATTGTCATTTTGCATATAGATGATTTGATTTTTATAGGCAATGATGATTTTCTCATGGCTGATTTCAAAGAAGTCATGAAAAGTGGGTTTGAAATGACTGAATTGGGGTTAAGATATTTTTGGGCATAGAAGTGAAGAAAACAGAAAATGGAATTTTTATTTCACAAGAAAGGTATGTAGCAGAATATTTGGAGTTTTTTAATATGCAGAACATGAAGCCATCACCAATTCCAATCATCATGGGGTTGAAGTTGAGCAAGGAAGATTGCAGTAACAATGTCAATCTCACATTATACAAGAGCATGGTGGGTAGCCTAATGTGTTTGACCACAACTAGGCCTGATATAATGTATGTAGTGAGTTTGGTGTCAAGGTTCATGGAGACACCCAAGGAAACACAACAAAAAGAATTTTAAAGTATGTTAATGGGAAAAAGGAGTATGGAGTTTTGTACTCCGCAACTAATGATTTTAGGCTAGTTGGTTACACTGACAACGATTAGGCAGGAAGTGTTGATGACAGAAAGGGCACGTCAGGATATGTTTTTCATTTTGGTTAGGGAGACGTTTCATGGGCTTCCAAGAAGCAGCCAATAGTATCATTGTCAACAGAAGAAGCTGAGTATGTTTCCGCAACAGCAGCAACGTGTCAAGCAGTTTGGATGAAAATGATGTTGCGAGATTTATGTCATGAAGAAGATGGAGCAACCACTATTTTCTGTGATAACAGTTCAACAATTTCAATATCAAAGAATTTCGTCTTTCACAAAAGTACAAAGCATATTGATGCCAAATATCATTTCATAAAAGAATTGGTTAACAACAATGAGATTGTGTTGCAGCATTGCAGGTCAAAAAAATAATTTACAGATATCTTCACAAAGCCATTGGCACGTGAAATTTTTTTTATCTCGGAGATTTTCTAGGAATGGTCAGTGGTGGAAGTTTCTAGTAAGGGGGAGTGTTAGAAATTAATCTCAACCACAACATTAAATGAACTAGCAACAACCGTACCTCAGTTAGTGTTTTGCAAGTTGAGTATTGCATGTGTAGAGAAGGACAAGTTTTGATCAAAGGAAAATTACGCATTCTGCAACAAATTAAATAATTAAATTCAAATAAGAATTTAATGCATGGTTAGTAAATGTGCATGGGAAAATATTTAATCCACAAGTTTTGTTTTGTTCACACAAGCTCTGTAATGTTTAGAAAATGATGTCTGCCCATACTATGTATCAAATTATGTCTGTCACGAATTAAATTTCTCAGATATATATGTTGTTTTGATTTACATGTTAGAATTAGTGAAGAGAGTGTTGTGTAATGTGGTGGATGTAAGTCTAGAAAGACAAGCGGAGAAAATCATGGAGCGAATTTTGGTGGGTGCGTTAAAACATTTTTACTTGTGAAGGAGCCACAACCTCCATATGTGAATGTGTTTCATGTTTTGAAGTTTTAATATAAAGTTTGGTTAGTCACAATATAGTTGTGTAGCAACACTCTGTTTTACTCTTCTTCACCATGAGTAAAATTAGTTGATTATATTTGCTCCTCTCCATAGTTGCGATTTTGATCTCCGCCACTCTTTATTAAAATGAAGATTCATTTGAATTGATTTCCGCAACTGTATAGTATGAATTAAGTGAGTTCCACAACTCTGTATTAATTTCCATAAATGTGTTGTGTTGATTAAAGTAATTTCCGCAACTGTGTGTGAAATCCATATGTTCAAAGAAAAATATTTTCCCCTATGTCTTTAAAATTTTCTAATAATATTTACTTAGCGTTCTGCAATCAAAATGTCTCAGTGAATTTCCAAGCATCTTGAAAACTTTATGGTAATTCTTCTTAATAATTGAATGGGTCCATTTGATTTATGACGTAGTGGTGGGATTTTAATATTATTAATTGCAAACTTCCTGAACCATTTTAAAATAATTAGTTATTATATTGTTTTAGGAAAATGAATTTTCTAAAATAATTGATATTTGAATTTTCATATGAAAGCCAACTATGCAGACTAATTGGGGAAGCATATTTATGTTAAAGTGGGAAGGTGATAGAATAGATTAGAATGCTTTCGATTACAGTTAATGGATTGACATTCGTTGTCCAAAATAGTTTGAAATATGGTTAAGTTTCTATGATTGTGCTTGACCGAAATTATTTTGAAATATGTTTTAATTTGTGCATTTGTTTAATCTAATTATTTAATATGATTTAGTTAGCTTACTAGTTTATTATTTTTAAGATGACTTATTTTGAAATTGGTTTTAATTATATTTATTAAATTGAAATCTAGTTGGAGATGTTTAGCTACATTTTAAAATTCATGAAGTTGTTTCCTTTTTCACCAATATCCATGTCCTCAAATCTCTCAACGTGATCTCCCAACTCGTTGACCCCAAAAAGGTTAACCTGATCCTTAAGTCCACCTTCTTTACTTTCAAAGACTATTTATGAGAAGGATGAAGGCACTTCTATGGGATCCCCCTATCCCATATAGTGGCCAATACCTTTATGGAACATTTTGAAATTAGAGCTCCCAGTTCATGGTATCTCAACTCCAAATTCATTCTAGTTGCGGTTTGTTGATGGCACTTTTGTCATTTCGCAACATGGACCTCTTGCACTTGATCCATTTCACTCCCATCTTAATAGCATCTCCCCTCATATCCATTTTACAATGGAAATTGGGTCCAACAAATCTCTTTATTTCTTAGGTTTCCATGTTACCGGCCTCCCCAATGGCTCCCTCTCCCATGAAGTCTATAGAAAAAAAACTCACACCAACCCCTGTCTCTGATGCCTCTCTCATCACCACCCATCCCAAAAGTCTGGATTTCTTAAAACACTTTTCTCATGAGGCTTAAAAATGTAAGATGTAAGATTTTTATTATCCATAAAGTCGATAAATGTATTTAGGATTAAGGATGGACCATATTAGTTGGTTCGGAACTTCCACCAACTCATAATAATGTGATTAATCCAAAAGAAATTTATGAACCTTAAAAATATATGCTCCCAATTTATTTCAGCTGAAAAATCTCATCTATTCAAAGCTTTCACATAAAATGGTTATTTATTTTCTTAAATCTCTATCTCAAACCACTTTCTCACCTTAAACCCACAAAGTTGGATCTCTACCCTTCTTGGTGCCAAGTCACCACCCTACGTTGCATTAAGGGAACCAATGATCTTATTGCTAATATTTTTGCCAAGTAGAGGATGAAAATTGTATTCAAACCCCACAAAACCCTTAAGAAATTATTTTTATAGGTTAAATACATATTTTATCCCATGCTAGTAGAAAGGATCTATAAGATTCCTTGTTATTTACATGGGTAGTCCATAACCTTCATTCTAAATCCACCATGTCTCATCACTCACATAAGACCAAGCATCTAATTTTATTTGATCAATTTCAAATATTAGCCTCCACACCTTTCTACAACTAGTGTATCATTAGTGAAGCCCTTGAAATAAAGAAGAATAAAAATAGAGAAAAACCCTTATAACTTTAATAAGGAGTTACACACTAAGCTAGTCCTGAAAGACCCTCCTTTGAGTCTTGCCCATATCTTTATCTTTATTGCCCTATTTTCTCCATTATATTATCCTTTCCTTTATTATTTATCTCTTGTGTGTGACCAATTGTTTGTTAACAAAGAGCGAGGAAATATGGCTTTTCAATAGTTCTTTCCGACCAGTGAACATGAAGACATAAAGGTTTCGAGTAGAAATCCATCAAAATGAAAATAATCTATTTTTCCTACTATAGAGTCTCCCCGATGTGGGTTTTCCATGGAAATAAATGAAGATATTACATCATCTTATTCTTCTCGTTGGAGACCCACAAAAAAATAGAAGAAGATTTTGGAACATTTGTATGACGCCGGTGAACGTAACCATAGTTGCAATCACTTAAATGGCATCACAAAGTTACTTAAAGTTCATGGTGATGTAGAAGACAAGAATGTCTGCTATTGGTTTCAGATTCTCACTCATGTAAGAAGCCATCACAAAAAAAAACCATGATGCAAGAATAGTCTATGAATCAAAAAGTAACTGTCAGAATCTGTCAGCCTTCAATAGGTTCCGCTCCACCTTCTTCACCTTTCAAGGTGAAATATTTGAGCAAACATTAGGAGTAGCTATGGGTTCTCCATTGTCACCTAATAGCTGGTGAACGTAACCATAGTTGCAATTGCTTAAATGGCATCACAAAGTTACTTAAAGTTCATGGCGACGTAGAATCCAAAAATGTCTGCTATTGGTTTCATATTCTCACTCACGTAAGAAATAATCACAAAAAAAAACCATGACGCAAGAATAGTATATGAATGAAAAAGTAACTGTCAGAATATGTCAACCTTCAATATGTTCCACTCCATATTATATTAAAAATGGCTAAGTAAATTGGAAAAGGAAATGGAAAAGGATTTGGGAAAGAAACATGGAATTTTATTTATGAAAATAATGGAAATTAGGGGAAAAGGAAGGGGAAATGTTACACGTTTCATGCAAGGAAGAAAATAAATTAAAATAATGGAAATTGAAGAAAATATAGGTCTCATTAATAAAAATAATTTTGAGGATCTGTTGGTAGCCTTTGACTATTTTATGGTGCAACTCTCTCTCTCTATTCTCTTTCTATCTCTCACTCTTGGACATAGATAATTCTTGGAGAATTTCAGCAATGGACCAAGGGAATCAAAGGAAGGAAAAAGAAGGAAATTAGATCAAGCAAGGGAGAGCAGGATCAAGTAGCTACAATAAGATTACTTTCATGTATAAAATTGCATGTGTGATTTCCTCTTCAGATTTGGCATGCATGGTAAAATAATATGTGTATTTGGTTCTGGAGCCCTAAGGTGATTCTGATTTCTATTATTTGGTTAAGATGCATTTTCGAATGGGTTCAAAAGTGATTAAGGTGGTCTTTGAAAGAAATAGAACATGGCCTAGGAATTCCTAGACCATAGAAGGTGGAATTGAATTAATGCCATATTTTGTGTACCTTGGTGGGCCTAGGAATCCTCGACTCGTAAATGGAAGGATACACGGTAAAGCCTAAATTCATGTGCCCTCAATGAGGCCTTGGAATCCTTGACCAGTGAATAACAAGATATACGGTAAATCTTGGAGGGTGGAGTCTCGTTTAGGCCTAGTAATCCTTGAGCGGTGAATGGTGGGATATACGGTACCTAGAGACTGTGAGGTAGGAAAATTCCTCATGGTGTAGGTTGAGAAGTACTATGGCATCAATGCTTGTTTAGGGCCTAGTAATCAGGTGTGGATTGCGGTAAAGCATGACGAAACCTAGATTGGTTTTGTTGTGAGTACCAAATTTACACTTAGGATATGTCACACGGATGATTCACTGCATGAAATCTTTGGTTCAACCAATCTATGGTCTAATGGTTCATGGAAGTCCCATACATTGTTGGATTTTTCATTCATTAAGGAGAGCTTCTTCTCCTTGATATATCATGTGTAGATGTATTGTATTATATATGGATTTTATGGCTGTTATATCCTTGTTATTTTTGTCGATCATATGCTCTTTGTGAGTATGTTCCCATGCATAATTGATTTATGGCTCTCATCATGTTTTGATTCGAAATTAAATATAAAATTAATACTTTTCCTAATATATGATAGTGCAGATATTGTCATGAGGTAAAAATTCTTCCTTACGAATCTCAAATAACTATCAGACCCTATGCTCAGATCTCTTGTTATGACCTATAGATTGTATATTTGTGAGAAATTTAATGAAATGTTTGTCATGGATAGTATGGGTCAAGTCAAACACTTATATAAGTGTTAAGTGATAGCATTAGTCTCTTTGCTTCATTTTCATTATTAAATTTATGGAAGTTTCATGGACTTCTCAGCGGTGGCATGTGACCTAACCCTAAAAAAGTGGCTCAAAATATGGGGTCGCTCGCACAAAATTGCCTAAAAAAATCCATAGTGAGTGGCATGCCTTCCCATGGGATAAAATGGAAGGCTTAAGTCACATGCATGGCCTATTATGAGAGCTACTAAGGGTTTAGATGATTCAAATGCCAAGTTACTTTATGGGTTGTTCAAGTGTAAGGGTCGGTTATCTCCTGAAGATTTTTTAGCATGTATGAAAAGTAATTTTGGTTTTATTTCTTCGATCCCACTACCATAACTGTACATGGAGAGTGGATAGTTGAATCACATCATAGTAGCCTCCTGTCACATGTTACCATAGTGGACCAGTTAACTTGGGTAAATGTGGAAAAAGTGTGTTACATTTTATTTCGAGTAATTACACCAAATTTAAGTTTATGTTTGGTATAAATATTTAAATATAATTAATGTTTAATGATGCATCTCAAAGCCTCAAATATTTTACTCTATTTTCCAATTTTCCTATCAACTATGATAGTTTAATTGTATGTTACTCATTAGTCTTTCAATCTCATGGAAAATTTAACATAGTAGTGTATGTTTTATGATGTTTTCTATAGTTCAATTTTTTTTTACAACATTTGGTATTGTTCTTAGTTTAGTATTTACAATATATTTACTTATAGTATTTACAATACTCTTCTAGGTCTGCAAGACCCAACATTTATGTTGGACATGTTCTTCACCTTATCAAAGTATTTAGATATGTTTACACATCTCGAAAAATAAAACTACTCCAAATATGGACTCCCATCGGTTTGTAGAAATTAACTTCTTCAAATTATAATTATTCATGTTACTTATAAAACCAATATTCTTGAAAAAAAAAAAAACACAGTATTTCTATTCTTGTTTCACGTTATTAATTTCATGGACTTACATCAATCTTCCCATAGCTACATATTCTTTTAAGAGGAATTTATTACATTTCAGTTAACCATTTCTTCCTTGTAACTCATGACTGAGAAAATATGCAATTAACCAATGTAACTCATAACTGAGAAAATAGCAGTTCATGACAATGATAAAATAATTTATGTTATGGAATTCAACCATACAAAAAAAATATATGTTTTTAAATTTAGGCTACCACCAAATTACTGAGGAGATAAGGTTTCTCCCCGTGACAATCTAGTTCATGTAACCTTTACTAATGTTCCCAGCGAGTTGGTTCAGTTCAACAACACAACTTTGCATTTAGACATAATCTAGTTCATGCAACCTTTACCAATACTCCCCTCGAGCTGGTTCACTTCCACTTCCACTACACAACAGTGCATTTAGACATAGACAGGTACTGCCCATGTCTTATCTCTTACGTTATAGGCCTAACAGGGAATTCCACTCCTAGCTTAAGAATCCCTTTCTCTTGCGTCTTTCCCTTCTTCCACAACATCACTTGAGGAATTGAGTTTTATATCTTATTTTTTACTTCCTCTGACGAGGTTTCAAGTCTTTAGGTTTCCTCATGCTTTTTTCCCTCTCACTTTAATGATTGGGGGTATTTATATCTAGGAAGAGGATTAATTGTCTTAACTCTATGGTAAGTAAGCTCTAGGTTAGCATATTTTTTTCTTCAATAATTCTTTGAAAAACCAAAACTGAATTTAAATTAAAATTAGAATAAACTTTAGTTATTATTATCTATTCTTTTAATTTTGTCTCCCAATTATTACAATAAATGTAAACAATATTTGTTAACTACAAAGGGATGTAAATAATATTTTTCAACTACACACGAGTGTAACCTAAATACCTTTTAAAATGCGAAATACTTTTTAAAATGCTATATGTCAAGTCTACACTAAAAACTAAATGAATTACAAAGATCCTTTATCAATTATATTTAGAAGTAGAAAAATGACTCTATGTAAAAAAATAATAATTTTGTTTGATATATATTATTTTTATTAATAATATTTAAAATGTTACATATCAAAATATATTTAATAATGTTATATTTAAGCTCTATATTAAAAAATAAATAATTTAGAAATGTGCGCAAAATTTGTTGGGATTGGTGCTGCGAAGTGTGCTGCACCTAAGCCGTAAATAAGGTAGAGAAGTCGTCGTTTCCATCACCGAATCACTAAATCACTGGATGGTGTTGCACCGAAGACGCTGAAGATGGTGTTGCACCGACGAGGGGTATTGGTACATAGGATGGGGTATTTGTACATAGAATAATAATAATGTTTGGGTGCCCCGGATGCTTTTGGATAAAAACAAAGACCCTAGTTATGTTTCATGTTGCAGCCATGGAGATGACAATCCATACCTCTATAGAGATGATTATTTCTTTTAAAGTTAAAAATAAGTCAAGGTATTATATGGTTGTAGAGAAATTAAATTTAGGGCATATATATAAGAAATTAACATGGGAAAGGGATTTGGTGTTAATAGTTAAGGGGGGCTTATTATTAATTTACCCATTCACCATGTAAAATGAAATGGGGTGGTCATAGGACAACTTTAGTCCTAACAAGTATATGTTCAAATTTCGAGAGGAAATATATTAGTTATATTTATTAAGGTGCTATGTGGACTGATAACATACTTAAGACGATGAAGAGAATCAATCCATACATGGATTGTATAAAAAAAAAAAATTGGGAAACCGAGATGTTACACATATTAAGGGTTGAATGCATTAAATTAACTCCTGAGCTGTTATCAGGCTATGTTATTAGTGGATTACTAGGAGGAAAATATGTTTCATTCTATTAGAGTGAATTTTGTTTCATATACAAATAGAGTAGTCGAGAGTTGATATAAAAGAGAAAATAGAAAGGTTTTGTGTGTTTTGTCATCCCATGGGCCATCAGTGTCACTTATTTTTACTTGCATCCATTTACATTTAGGGAAAGAGAGTACAGGAGCCTCACCTTCCAGCTAGGTATTTCCTTTTCCTACATCAAATCTTGTGTCCTTATAGTTGTTAATGATTTAATTTTTGTATTTTATCTATTTTCCATATTTCATATATTCCATGCATAATCATAAAAAAATAATTAACAAATCCATAAATCTAATGGAATATACATGCAATTTTAGGGATCATATTAACATTAAATCATATTTCTTTGGGTATATTATGGGGATTTACAAGGGATCTATATCGGTTAATATGAAAGTCATAAAACATTATCCATGCACGGGAAATATGTTAATAACCCTTAATATCTTGCAAATCAAATGTTTGTGCAGTTCGAAGCATAAGATAGAGATATAAATCATAATGTAACCTTTTGTAATGATCCTCTTTTTCCCCAATTTTTTTTTTTCAATAACCTTAAATCACTATTCTTAAATATTTTTATCATTAGTGATATTCCCAATTCCCTTAAGGCATAATTCTGAACCTCAACCCTCAATTGTTCACTACAGAGGGAACAACTTAATAATTTATAAAAGATTTATGATAAAACTTTTATACCATTTATGTTTTTGGTCTATATTATAATTGTAATAGAGCTTCAACACCTATGGTTATTGCACCTCTTAAATTTTTCATATCCAATTTGTTTTATTCCTCAATTAAGATATTCATACAAACCCTCTATATGCATTTAATGATTATGTCACAATAACCCACTCTTTAATTTAGTATAATTACTCCAAATTCAATCTAACAATTCCTTCTTTGCTTATAACTCAACTCTACTCATCTTACATACCTTTCTATTGTGGCATCACCTATACCTATTTATTTTGGCAAATGTATTTTCATATTTTATACCTTACGTTGACATTTTTATTACCCAATAGTTAAATGTATGCACTAAGTGAGTATTGGGTTC
Organism: Pinus albicaulis; assembly: GCA_034641835.2. Classification (NCBI taxonomy): domain Eukaryota; kingdom Viridiplantae; phylum Streptophyta; class Pinopsida; order Pinales; family Pinaceae; genus Pinus; species Pinus albicaulis. The sequence continues at coordinate 809,416,180 of CM076583.1, read as the reverse complement.
TATTCGATGTTGATTCCCTTTTGTTGAACTACCATGAGGATTTCCGCTTACCTTATCGTTTATGACAACATTAACATTTAGTTCTAACTACATTTCTTGTATGTTATGTCAACTCACACTTATTAATTATACCACTCTCGTCATTCTAAGTTGGTATGCTTGCCTTAAAGTCATTCTCCCACTCGTTTCCATGAGCCACATAAATAAATATATTTTATTGTTCCACACTACGGTTTCAAAATCATATTAAAGTTCTACTCTGCAATTTTACACTTCACGTTTAATGTAACTAGGGATTTTGTCATATCAATTGGACGATCCTCGATCTATGGGAGAGCTGATGGATTTACGCCACTTGTAAGGATGGATTGGATTAGGGTTTTGAAAACTCGATCCCTATTAATTCCAAAGTTTTAACCGTATTATACTTCTCTGGTCATTTTTCTTCATGAGTAAATTTCTCTGGTTTCTCTAATGCAGTATGAATAAGGCGGAATATACAATCTATGTCTTCTACGGCATGCTATGACTCTAGTCTTACGCCTTTGCCATTACACACATGGGTAATCCTCATTTTATTCCACCATTTCAGCTTGAATACATTTGGAAATCGTATATTATGGTGACTGTGTATTCATCTTCTAATCTTGTAACTTTTCGTGAACTCTTTTGTTGTCTTTCATTCCAAATATTAACGTTCTTGTTATTTATATAATTGTGATTACATTGAAATGTCTGCTTGCTCGGCTTATATTGTCTCTTTACTGTTAAATTCCCATAATTTTGTCGTGACTTCTAATTGAGATTCAACTGTGAATCATAATTCGATTTTGGGTGCGTCGTATAGATTTGGTTATGGTTTCTCTTGCCACTTAATTTCCCTAGCTTACAAAGGCTTACCTTGAAATCCAACTGTGGATTTCAGTTCGACTCTTTATTTGCTTTGCGTCTGAGAGGTTTTCCAATGAAATCAGACAATGTTAATTTTTTTCTAATTCGATTTCTTATTTATGCCTGTATATGACTACACTGACATGAGGGAGAAATCGATGCCTTTCTTCTTCATTCTTAGACGGTTCAAGAATTTACTTCGGCAATGTCATTAAGATGTAACGATTCGTTCATCTCAAGAACTCAACGCAGTTTGCTTATGCCGTCAATTTTTTTGGTTTCGAACTAATAATGAGTTCTTCCCAATTTCACCTATACGTAAGTATACTTCCACGTTAGATAAATTTTAGAAATCAACTTTGTAATTATTCCCCTTTTTTCTTTTGCGTTTATATTTTAATCTTGGTTTCTTATTCCATTCTGATTGATCTTCTTACAGGGGTTTCATCTCGTTTTTCCTCGCTTTTTAAGGTAATATGATGTATCTCTGTTGTGAAGTTTCATTTTTATGTAGTCAAGTCTGACATCAAGCTCGGCCTTTTAACAACTGATATGTATTTATATACAGGTTGATTATGTGATGGGTTCCATGCTTGTCGACTTTGATGGCAGTATTATCCCAGAATGTTTCAGGTTCTTTTTTTTAAATGATTTAGGGTCTTTCCCCATAAAAATATTCATATATACTATGTAGAAATGATACACTATATATATATATATATATATATATATATATATATATATATATATATATATATATATATATATATGCTTACACTACAATAACAGTCAACGTTTAAACTTCATAACTGGAAGCTCTTAATTTCACTCCAACTTACCTCACTGTTTAATTTGAAATTTTAATTTCTATTGTTCTGAGAGGTAAACAATAGTCTATACTCATGATTATATCTAAAGTTCAGGTCATTAAAAAGTGTTGAGATCTGCTTGCATAGGTTAATTTTTTTTTTTTTTCAGTTTCCCTTAATAATTTGTTTTCTATTTGCCTGACACCTTGAAGTGAGGCATTTATGAATATATTCGGCTTACTACCTATTTACAGAAGGACAACTTATATATATATATATATATATATATATATATATATATATATATATATATATATATATATATATATATATATATATATATATATATATATTGGTTGATGGAATTTGACTAAATAGTTTATTTATCATGAGAAAATTCTTTAAACTCTGTAAGTTGAGTCAAGTTTTTTTTTTTTTTTCCTTTGATATATATATATATATATATATATATATATATATATATATATATCATAAATCGTTTCATTTCTCTTTGTTTATCTGTGGTTTAAACTATTAATAGTTTCACTACTACCATCAGAGTAGGAAATTCTAAAGTAGATTTAGAGTTATAAATATATATAATTACATATATATCAGCCAACAATAATTTCTTATATTATCGAGTATGCAAAAATATGTTCCACAGTATTTACTTTTCAATTTATTTTACTGATATGTTAAATTTTCACAATGCGGAATAATAGTAATTTTTATAAATGTATTACTATACTTAATGTTGTACTATTGTATAATTTCCTAAATTCAATTCATGAGAAATATATGTACTTCTGGAATTTTCCTTTAGAATAGAAAATATAGATTAATTTCCTATAATCAAATATTTTCCTCGTGGAAGTAATTAATCATAATTTAATATTTTATACTCATTAGATTCAAATCTTATTTACTTAGCTATGAAATCTAATATTCTAACTTTTTTTTCATGTACATATAACTTTGTATCACATAAGCAGATTAAAGTTATAAAAATACATAGTTTGTGGGAGTAAAATATATCTTCAGATTTAAACCAATATCGGTTTAGAAATTCTGATTGATATTTCCCATTAGATTCTATTCCTACAACTATACAGATTTTAAAGGATCATGTATTCTGATAAAATCTATTAAATGTAAGGAATTTAATATTTACAACATGAAAATTTAATACTTTCAATCTCAATATCAATTTAAGCTTTCATAATACAACCTGTAACAGAAATTTATAGGTTAGGTGTGCATACCACTGTTTCTCTATGACCAATCCTCCCAACCGTAGAGTTCTTCTATCTCCAGAATTCACCCCCGAGCTGAGATCCTCCCAAGAATAGACTAACCTCAGTCTGTTCTGGAGCAGCTTACTTAAGTTATGCCTTCCCTAAGCCTATTTCTAAATTTTGTGTCCAGAATTTCAGGATGCTTTCTTCCTGTTTTTCCTACGCTTCCCTCAATGAGGGACTTTAAAGCTTCTTTCTACTTTTCTAGATTTTTCTACCTCTTCCCAACTACTTTCATCTTCATTGGGGAATTTAAATTTTTCCTCTTTAATCAAATTTAGAAATATTTTCTTTCAAGGCTTTTTGGAAGGTTTTGGGGAAAGTCTTACCCTTTTTCCATACCCTCATGGATCAGGCTTGTGATCTCCAATCTCATATGGTCATAGTAAACCCATCAATATTCCATTTATTTTTCATTAATAAGTATTTAAATAAATTCACACAATACTTCTCCATTAGGGTTCACTCCCCTTTGGATTTATGTTCAAATGTCTAACTTGAAAATCATAGAAACTTGGGGTGTTACACCTTCCTAATGGCGGACCTAACCATTAAAATTAGGATATTGAGAGAAGATGGAAATTCTAACATTGAGGTTAGATAAGAAGGGAGATTGAGAGACTAGGAATAATAAGAGAGGAAGTTTAATAAATAACTCAAAAGGAATAAACCCAGTTCTAGTTTCATGAACAACTCATATTCCCTATTCAAGATAGAAATGAAGGATGATATGAATCCATATTAAGGTAAAATTTAGGTTTTGAATTTAAATATCCGACCGCAATATTTATAATGATATTATGTTATTCAACATATAGAGGAATGAAAAAAAAAATTATTTTCTCCATTGAATTTAGAGGGCCATGTCATTACATGGTGGGAAACACACACAAAAAACTCGAGGTTAGAGGGAGATACTTTAGCCACCTTGTACAAATATTTCAAAAATCTTATAAAGTCATTACTCACCCTATTGAGTATGTGGAGAACGGATGGATTTGGTAGCATTAATCCCTTCAGAAGTAGGGGAAAGTTTACAAGACTACAATATAAAATTTAGAAAGATGGAAATAATGTAGGTATCTCTCTGTAAAACCTATTTGTACTCCTCCATAATATAGGGTATATATATAGCCATTTATAGAAATAAGTGATTTTTTTCAAAGCCAAAATGTGGATAAGTGTAACACCCCTAGTTTCTATGCTTTTCAAGTTAGAAACTTGAACATAAATCCAAAGGGGAGTGGACCCCAATGGAGAATTATTGTGCGGATTTATTTAAATAATTATTAATGAAAAATAAAAAGGAATATTTATGTGTGCACTATGACCAGATGAGATTTGGAGATCCCAAGCCTAATCCACGAGGTTATGGAAAAAGGTTAAGAGTTTCCCCAAAACCTTTCAAAAAGCCTTGAAAGGAATTATTTCTAATTTATATTTTTGAGGAAAAATCTAAATTCCCAAATGATGAGGAAAGTATTTGGGAAGAGGTAAAAATATGGAAAAGCAGAAAGTAGCTTTAAAGTCGCTAAATAAGGGAAGCCTAGGAAAACAGGAATAAAAGCATCTTGAAATTCTAGGCGCAGAATTGGAAACATGCTTTGGGGAGAGCATAGCTTAAATAAGCTACTCCAGAATAGATTGAGGTTGGTCTGTTCTTGGGGAGGATCTCAGCTCGGGGGTGAATTCTGGAGATAGAGGAATTCTATGGTTGGGAGGATTGGTCATAGAAAAACTGTGGTATGCACTCATCTATGATATTTTATTATAAATTTTGTTATGAGTTGATAATATGTTATATTGGATTTGAGAAATTAAACTAAGAAGTGGTAGATAATAAATTACTACATTTAATAGAGTTAGATAGAATAAATTAATCTTCTAAATTTCTATATAGTAGCAGAAATAAATTCTAGGAAATACTATCAGCCAGAATCTCTAAACCATAGTCTAGTTTAAATCTGGAGATATTTAAATAATCCTAGAGGTTCTTATAAGATAATAATTTTAATATACTTCTATAGTATAAAATAAACATTCTGCTGAAACTCTATTAGGTTAGCTATAAGCAAATCTATACCTAGAGCTAGCTAATTCAATTTAAATGATAGAAAATGAAAGTGTCAAATATCATTACAACTATTCTGAAATGAAGTAAATACTTAATTATATTGCAGAAGAAAAATAAATAGTAGAAGTAGAATTAATATACTACTGGCTAGTGCATTATATAAAAACATGAGTAAAGTCAATAATTAGATTTTATTTCAGAAACTAATGAAATCTGAAATCTAATTTCTATTAGAATAAAAGTATTCCATGAAGTAACGTTTGTAAAGAAATCATGGCTATTTATGCTGAAGAGATAAATACATGAGAATAGTTATTCTAAGATAGAACAGAGAAATGCTATTATATCTAAATACTGCCAATTAAAGATGCTAAGAAAGGGATATGGAACCTTACTGTTTATTTTATTAAGTATAAGGGTAATCAGGAAATAAAAAGGTAGAACCATTATTTTTAATGAATTTATTCACCATATTACTTCTAAATCAATAGAATTTATATTATGATAATTATAGTAAGATATGACAAAATACTTTGAAACATCATTGAAATCATTATTTTATAGGATCACCTTACAAAACAAGGCGAATTATTTCAGTTGAAAATTAAACCTTAAGTAGAATCTATATACAGAAATGAAAGAATAAATAAATAAATATATATATATATATATATATATATATATAAACTGATAGCAATTTTCATTCACCGAAATTGTAAGCATTATAAATTGAAATGAAAAATAAAACAACATGAGAATCGATACATTCATTTATACATAATTCTATAGGAAGAGAAATTATATGTAAATGTATATCAGTGTAAGCCGTATGATACTAATATCATAAGAGGGCACTTTGGAAAATTATATAAAATTTAATTTTAAACCAGATAAAATAGTACTGATATTGAGAATCTGAAATCCATACACCGGCTATATTAATAATAAAAAATTACAGTCCATAGGTATTGTATGGTATTGGGAACTTTAAAAAGGAATCTATCTATAATTTCCGTAGAATAGCCAAGAGGCTAAGAAGGCAATAAACATATTAAAATACAATAACAATGGTATATTCATAGCTCCGTTGTAACAGACTAGAAATAATCGATGAAGAGCTTGTAAACCAACCTGTGTAGAGGGAAACAAGTCAAGTATTAAGAAGAGAAATAGTCCGAAAAGATAGAGTATCATTTTGACAATGAAGGATAGATGATAAATGAAAACGTTACCTACGTCACATAGCAGATAAACATTGAATTAGTATGTATAAAATAAAATGAAAATTATTTCAATTTAATAAACCCAGATTGACATTACTAATTACCTGTGACAAACCCAAAGCTATATATTGTCGAAGCTCGACTTCAATACAGGGCCGAAATCGATTTCATTTTAGAATCGAGAGACAAAAATGAAAAACCCTATACATAATGAAATGGGTGAATCCATAGAAGAAAATAAAATACGATTTGGGGTTTTAAAACTCCCATCAAATATGAAAAAAATACATATAGAACGAAAACGAATTAAGGAAAGCTAACCTAAGGTTTCTCTGAACAATAATAGCCATCATCGTGGTAAAAATAATCTCTGCATTTTGCCATTAAGGCCGTATGAAATACATAGGAGGGTTACAAATACAATCGGAATAAAAAAATCAAAAACAAAATCATATTTCATTAACAGAGCTATATTTCAGAGGTATCTCAGAGATGAACGAATATAATGCAGAGTATAAGTTGAACGATGTGTAAAGATTTAGAACTAAACTAATAATCAAAATATTACCAAATATAAGAGCTTCATATCCAAAGGGATCGGTCTATGAACCAACAAAGAAAAATCCTCATCATAGTTCAGGTATGAGACGAGGAGAATTCAGCCAGAAGCAAACAAGTTACGATGTAAAAAGATAGGAAAATGAAATATCAACCACTGATAATTAACATTAAATATCAAATGAATGCCAAAACCCTAATAAGATCGAACCCTACACATGTCTCGACCTGCTTGAATCGTATGATTCAAGATGGAAGAATCGATGTAATTTATTGCAAAGGACTATTGGGAGTAGTTCCATACGGTTCAATTTAATACAAATATATGACTACAACTGTAAGATCTAAGTTATCAAAATGACGGAATTCGAGAAAACAACATGAAACAAAACCTTATGTGTGAGAAGCAAGTTAATAAACTTGATGGTAAGAAAAATTAAATGTTGTAGTTAATTCTGGAGTACAAACTGACCGGATTGCCAACGCATGACTTGACATGCATCTCAATAAACAATGACAATTACATGCACTAAGATCGAAATCAACATTCATTCTAGAGAAATTTTATAGTGAAGCAGTTCGATGGTATAAGTGAGTTCTTTAACATTATTAAAAGTGAATTACGATTTACTCAATACCTTAATCGAATGTTAATTCATGTGGTGGATAATATATCTTAATCAAATGTTGATTTATGTAGTACAATGGTACTATTATATGAATTATGTATGAATAGAATTAATGGCAATACATATATATGCTTAGGTCTAATGGAACCATCGAATAATATATCTACGTTTAGATATAAATTATGAAGTAAAAAAGAAACGATTTCTTAAAGTAAGATAAGGAGAGTAAATAAGGTTGGAATTTGGGATAGGTAGTGTATGATAGGATCCATTATAGAGTGTGGTAAATCTCTTATGGAATAATAATTGGAAAATTATTATACTTAATATGTATAAAAATATTAAAATTTTCCATTTTGAACTATGAGATAAATCCTTTGTAAGTAAAATGCCTATGTTGAAAGGCTGATTTAAAAGATAGAATATTAGAATATATATATATATATATATAGAATATCAAAGTTATATCATGAGAAAGCGATGAAATGAAAAAAAGATATATATATTTTTTTTTTTGAGGTATGTTACAATAAGGGTTGTGTATATATCCAATACTTGTGGAACATAGGATAAAATAAAGGGTAATCAAGTGGGTCAAAGAAAAAGGAAAACAAGGAAACTTCCAAAGATGGCAAGAAGAATTGAAAAAGGGAAAATATGAAAAGGCCTTAGCCACAACACACTAGTTCAAATATCCCAACAACCACTATAACAACTATAAGTCTTCTGGCCATACAAGGGAGAAGTGGTAGAATTTGCATCTAAAGCTCAAACCAAAGAACAAAAAAAAAATGCTAAGAAAATAAATATGATGCTCACATATTTGAGAAATTAGCTGGAAATCAACTAGGATATGGATGAGAATATTTCCTATACATCAATGCATAAGCGTTTGTATTTGGGTATCCTTCAACTCAATCAAGATAAGGAAATTTGTATAATATTCCATATATAGATAAAGGTTAAAATGAAAAAAAATAATGCTCCTTTTAACTTAGGATCACAACTGAATGTCATAGAAATATATCTAGTTAAGAAATTGGAACTTGAGAGTGATTAACATATTATCCCATATCCATCATGATGGTTAAATAAAGAGGTATATATAAATGTAAAATAATAGTAGATAATCAAATTTCAAGTTAATGTTTATTTTTTTATGAAGTAGAATTAGATGTAGTTCCATATATGTGGAGTTTTATTTGGGAGCCGATATATGTGCATCGGGGATGTGATGTAATGTTCCTTTCTGACCCTTAAAAGAAAAATGAGGTTAATTCATAATATATCTATATCCCATGGGACATTGACACCAAAAATAAAAGGGTTCAACATAATAAAATAAAAAATAATAAAAGAAAATGGGTTAAATTCACTTTTGGGAGATTAAGTGACTCATTGTATTACCCATGATTTTCCGAGGAAATTATTATTAAAATGGAGAAGGATATTGAACGAGGACATGAGAAGAAATATTGAGGAAATTTACAAGGAGTTGTAGGAGTTTTCGAGAAAACGGGAAACCGTACTATTTCTACTTTAGATGTTGAAATGCACACTCTAAATGAAGATCATTAGTTTTACTGTTGAAATACACACCATAACAATTTTTTGTGTGTAATAATTTATTTGTGGCCAATATGATCAAACCCAAGAATGGTTTCTCCAATCGTTATGCAGGCCAAGCCTAATTCTTTGGAGAGTAAAGTTTATTGTATTCTAGTAATTAATCTCGTACTTAGTAGAGGCTAAGTTCATGAATTTTTGGAGCTAACATAAACATTTCATGTAGGGCACATTCACTAGATCCTAATGTTTCAATCTATAATCATTTTCTTCAGCAGATTCTAAGGTTTTTTTCCAATCGAGTTGTGGTATTGCATTAGGAGCCAATATATACATTTGTGCTGGGGGAATTCTATTTTTTTCTTAAGGTTGATTTGATCACATTCGTAGGGGTAAATTTAATTTGTTTGAAGGGTTTGAGATTACTGATTTAAAGAGTCTAGATTTGTCAGACTCCTTCTATTCAAGTTCGCCCTATTCACATGGGTCAAATTTTTACATTTAAAGGATTGATTTCATCTAGTGCAAGTTTCCATTTCCATGAGAGGAATAATCAAGGTTGATATATTAAATTACTAAATATGAGATCAAGATTTCTAAGATTTCGAAGGCATATTTATGGAGTAAAAGTTAATAATATTTTATAGGCTGAAGTACCAGCAATCAAGGCCAAATTCTATGATATATTTGAGGGACGATTTATTGGTTGAGAAAGAATTAAGGGGAAAAATAGAGAATCCTCCAAGGCCACATTCACATAGTAGAGGAGATTGGTTCTAAGGCTAAATTTCTATGACAAGACGTTGCATTTCTTGGTTGAGTTTTACAAGGTAAGTGAATACATATTTGGCAAGAAATTCGTCTAAATAATGTCTCCATGTTCCATCTCCAAATTAATATGTGAACTTCCTCCTATAAATTTCTCCAATAAAAATAGATTTTAAATTGAAATATTCATTTGTGGTGTTGCACTTATTTTTTTAATTGTTGGTGTTTTCTGAAATGTAAAATCTTTGTGGATTTATGGGGTAAAATTATTCCATCATTACTTTATAAACATAATCCTTTAACGTCGACATGCACAGGGTCAAGTTTAATATCATACGAGTAAGTCCCAACCGGGCCAAAAAGTTGAGAAGTTTGAGTAAGAAATATATTTTGTTATTTTTAAGAGAAAAGTTAGTTGACATAAGATCTAAGTCATCCGTGGAGGAGTGGAATAAAGAATAGAAAGAAAAGCTCAACGAGTTTCTAGAAGAGTATAGTAGTGTGGTCCCAAAAGGGAAACAACACAAGAAGGAACTGGTGCATGAGATCTAGCCATTGCCGAACTATCCATTGATAAACATTGGGATGTAAAGGTAATTTATTATATAATAAAATGAGGTGAAGAAGTAGTTTTTGCAACTACTATAACAAGGTATTATTTGACTAGACTAGTACCTCAGCATGTGCGTCACTCATCATTGTTGTGTCAAAGAATGATATAACTTGATGAATTTGTATTGATTACATGGAATTAAACAAAATTATACTCAAGAATAATTTCGTCTTATCCAAGATAGGTAATTTTTTAGATTAGTTGCAAATTTTTTAGATTAGTTGCAAAAATCTAAAAATTTCAACAAACTAGACTTAGATTCAAGATATCATTAGGTTTAGGTCATAGAAGAAGATACGAGAAATACCACCTTCAAAACTAGGAAATATTTTGTATGAGTGGTTAGTCATGTCATTTATCCTATGCAATGCACTACCTATGTTCATCGGGTTTACAAATGATGTATTACACCTTTTTATCCATTCGTTTGTTATTTTTTATTTGGATGATATGATAGTGTACACTACTACCTAGGATGGGAAAATCTCACACTTGATGTAGCTGTTAGAGACATTAAAAATTATCGGTTGTTAGAAAATATTAGGAAGTTTGGGATTTCACAACAATATTTTGTGCATATAAGAAATGTAATATGTGGAGGACAAGTGAAGATAAACCCTACCCTGATGGAGGCCATCATGAGGTGCTCAACTCCTACTAATGTTTCTAAGGTCAACAGTTTATTTTGGGTAAAAAAGTACATGAGAAAATTCATATTCCAAGTTTTAATAGTTGTTATGAAATTCCATGCCAAAATAGCAAGTGGAAAAAATTTCCAGTGGGGAAAGTGTCACCAAAGGGACTTTGAGAACTTAAAGAAGAATATTTTTGAAGCATTCATTATAACATTACTAAAATTTTAACATCCCTTTGAGGTGGATACCAATGTGACTCGGTATGTTGTGAGAGAAACTTTGATGCAAGGAGTAAGGCATACATATGCTATTATTATGAAGTATTTCATTAGTTGGTTCTAAACAACCCTCCCTACCATAAATAGCTCTATGACCTAGTGCAAGCTATGAAGAATTGAAAACACTATTTAATGGGGAAGGAGACAATAATCCACATAGATCACTTGCCACTATAATTCGTGCAAGACCAAAGAAATCTACAATAGACGAGGAATTAAAAATGGATGGGGCTTTTTAGTAGTATCATTTAGTGATAAAATACAATAAGGGAAACACAAAAACATTTATTAACATGCTTTCAAGCCAACCATATCAAAGATCACATCTTTAGGAAAATATATATATATATATATATATATGTGTGTGTGTGTGTGTGTGTGTGTGTGTGTGTGCTATTTTGTGTTATATAGTTAAATACAAATATAGTAAATGCAAGTTACAAAATCATTACTCAACTAATAAATTTAAAAAGGGTGGGAAATAAGAGATATATAGTTGTCATGTATCATTTTTTTTTTAAATTGTACAAATATGAGAAATTAAAATTTTAAGGAAAATTACACTTTATAGATTAACTAGAGTCTTAAAAATATTGTTGATAATCACTCATATTATGTTAAATTATGAAGAGCACATTATGTTAAATGATTATAAAAATATATTCAATGTTATATATGTGTGTGTGAGAGAAAGAGAGAGAAATGTTATAACTATAACTATGTTATATATCTAGTTAAGTTGTATATATATGATATTTATAGTTATGTTATACTTTACAAATATATATATTCTTTTCTTGGTTTGGTTAATAAATTTTAATAAAGTAAAAAAATGTTTCTACTTTTAATTTAGTTAAAATATTTTATTTATGTACAATTAATTTCATAAAACAAATTGCTCTATTTATTGGGGAAAATATTTATTTAAATATAGTTTTATTTAAATTTAAAATAAAAAATGAAATAAAATTTCTTATTTGATTTAATATAGGTTCACTATGAACAACCATATTCTTTATGTCAAATTAAAGTTCCTATTTATTTATTTATTGGAGTTCTATACTTTAATGTTTTTTGCTTTGAAAATTGTTTGGGCATATTGCTCATAATATTTGTTGTAAATTTAAAATGCATTTTTTAATAACAATAAATAAATTTGTTTTGAAAATTTATTTCAGTAAAATCATAGAAAAATGTTTAAAATGTAAAATAACTAAAAATAAAATTTACCATAGAAAATGTTTATCATAAGAATGTTAATATTGCAAATAACCAATAAATTTTAATAATAATAAATACAAATTAAAACCTAGACTAGCCTAGATCTATCTTAACTCCGGATCTATAAAGCACTAGGAGCGATCAAATAACTAAAAATGTAAAAAATAATATTTTCTGTTTTGAAAATTGGTTGGGCATATTGCTGATTAAATTTGTTGTAAATTTAAAATGCATTTTTAATAACAATAAATCAATTTGTTTTGAAAATTTATTTCAGTAAAATTGTAGCAAAAGGTTTAAAATATAAAATAATTAAAAATAAAATTTACCGTAGAAAATGTTTATCATAAACATGTTAATATTGGAGATACCAATACATTGAAATTATAATAAATAAAAATTAAAATCTAAACGAGCCTAGATCCGGATCCATAAAGCACACAGAGGGATCAAATAGGCTTGGTATATAATTAGATGTTGATTTCTAGTCCTATTTGATATATTTTTATTAATTTACCATACCTCTTTATACCCCTTTTATATTTATTTATTTACCATACCTCTTTTATAATTATGGTATTTGGCCAACGGTATTAATAATAATTTGTCCCATGGTACTTGGCCCATATGTTTCACCTAAGTAAATTTTTTTTTTTAGTTTTTGCAATATAAAGAGGTTTATGGAGTAAATATAAAAAGCAGTTTTATTTATTTACCATACCTCTAGACTATTTATATATTTTTTTATGTACTATACCTCTAGAGTAAGTATAAAAGTAGGTTTTATTTATTTATGATACCTATGCTTTATTTATAATTTTATTTCCTTAGCATGCATCATTTTTGGGCGTTCCTAAAGCTCTTCATGTGCATTTAAGGATTTGGGCTCTGCCAATGGGCATACTTCATAGTCAAATGTGCTGGGGGTTGGCCCCCTCTCCCCCCGTCGGCGGACCTTTGAAACATTAAATACATTCGACAATGTAGTATTGTTAAGAACTATCATATGGCATGGCAATAGATGGCATGTGTATTTTGTGGGAGGTCATAGGGTCGAACCTCAGTGCTTACGCCTAAAATTTAAAGAAAATTTTTAAACCACCATTGGGGGGCACGTGGCAGCCTAAGACCACACCACATGTCCTCTCTCAGTTGGCCGACTCCAAAACCAATAATAAATTACCACACCATACATTTTGAAAGCCAATCAGATGCTACCACTTGGTAGGTTGTCATTCAATGGAGTAATTTGACAAAATTTGGACTTCCCAGTCAACATGCCATGTTACTAGTACATACTGCTGACTCAACTTCGTGTCACCATTTTTTACCTATTTGTGTAAACAATCATAAATCATTTCTCAGAGCATAAGAGTCCATTTCGTGGGAAACGAAGTGCAATGGATTTAGAACGACGAGCACTAAGTGGTTATTCAGGTTTCACGTGATTTTGAAAAATTTGATTTTTGAGCATAAAACTGAGCACCTGATCATTCTCCAAGTAAACATTCTTCAGGAAAAACTCTAATTCTCCATAAATTAATAAATTATGTATCAATTCTCTTTGATAGTATCCTATTACCAATTTATAATTTTAGTTTATCATTGTCTTAATAAAATTATCCAAGCTCTGAGAAATGAACATATTGTTGACCCAAAAGTCTTCCCACTATGGTTTTCCACTGTAAAATATTTGTGCTTTAAGATGTTCTGAAGCTTCTCCAAGTAAACATTCTTCACCCACAAATCTAATTCTCCATAAATTTATACATTGTGTATGAATTCTCTTACAATGATACTTACATTAGTTATCATATTGGACAATGGTTAATATGCTAACTTTCTTTTTAATTTAAGATATTATAATTCAAGAAGAAGCCATTACAAAGGAAAAGTTTATTTAATTTTGTGTGTTTAGATATGAATTTAATTTTGATGATCTCAATCTATTCCTACACTTTTAACAATATATAAAATTAGTTAAAAAATATATCAAAATGTTGAAAAGTTAAATTACCATTTTAAAGTCAATTACTAACTACTATATATTTATTAAAATATATACCACATTTTAAATCATTTTTTTTTTCTTTCAACACATAGATAAATATTTTAAAGGGAATTTAATAAAATTATTATAATATTTAATAGGAATAAATTTATGTACACATATTATAATAGATTTAATATAAACTAAAAATTAAATCATTAAAGGAGGGATCAAAGGTTATGTTACTGTAAAAAGAGATGAATAATACATGAGTATTTCCCTATTAGAGTTCCAATAAATATTGAAACTTGTAAGCTTAAGTAGCAATCTTATCAACTAAGTTGTGAGTATTATCCTTATATATCGAATCAACACTCCTATCTTCTATCTATGGTTAGAAGGATATATTGTTCCTATAAATTAGGCTCATATATAACTCATTTTCTCAAGCAGTGATATGTGTTTATCATCGTTCTTAATCTTGGGATCTCTTGGTAGAAGGATGATTTAGCTTTGCACTATGATCCTTGGGTATTTTAATACTCATTCAACGTATAAAATTTATATCGCAAGCTCCATTATTATCTTTTGTGAGATTTATTTTAAAGTTTTTAAGATCTATTTTTTTATCTAGATCTATTGGTGGGAGCTCCCTTCTAATATTTTTTAAGATCTATTTTAATGTTTTTAAGATCTAGTTTTGGATCTAGATCTATTGGGGTTTGAAGTTTGTTGTTCATTTCTTGAAGCCAATGGAGATGAGAGTGGAGGTTTTTGATATCTTGTTAAATTATTCTATGAATCTACTATAAGTTCTCAAAGGATTCATTCATATTTTTGTAGAATTATTTTTCCTTTTTAATTTTCCCCTTATTAAAAAAAATAGAAAGGTTATTTAAAAAGCAGAAAAGAATTTATGAATGTGTTGTTCTGACTTTCAAAAAAGGTGAATGTTTTGTCGCAAATTTTGAAGGACAAGGAAAGCATATGGGTAATATTTTTTCTTAAAAGGGTTTAAGTTGTTTGGGCCCTCATTAAAATATTTTTGAAATTATTTGGATTTTTTTTGGACAAATCTGTGTGGGTTAAAACAAAAAGGCCTCAAAGATTTTGGATTTTTTTCCAGTGGGTAAAAGAAGAATTGGGGAATTTTTTTTGACTCAGACAAAGAGGAGAATCTGGGAAAATGTTATTGGCATTTCTTGGGTTAAAATAATTGGGAAAAAATTATTGACTCGCTAAAAAGGAGAATCTAGGAAAATATTATAAGAATTTCTTATCTTTTTTTACTAGTATAAAAGGATGTTTGGACAATTGAATGTGGGAAAATATTATTGGCATTTCTTGTCTGAGAAGAATTTGGAAAAGGTTATTGACTCGGGTAAAAAGGACAATCAGGAAAATATTATTGTTGTTTCTTGTATTTTTTTTACTCGCAGAAAAGGAAGTTTGGAGATTTTTTTTTTTTTGTAGTACTTGTAAAATTTTGAGTTTTGATATTATGAGGGAGTTAAGGATAATAGAGTTACCTACTCCATAAATTTATCATACCTAGAAAATAAAAATGCAACAACTATTGCAATTTAAGGGTTTGTGGAAAACATTAAGTGAAAACCAACCTAGTTTTACAAAAGAAGTTGAAAATTTTTCCTACAAGAATAAACTAGATGAAGCAATAGGGCTAATTGGTTTGCATGTTTCAGAAAACCTATTATTTCATCTTAAATAATGTTAAAATCTGAAATAAATTTGGGAAAAACCAACTTTTGTATTTGGAGGGATCAATGAGTTCCATGCAATAAAATTGGAAACTAAATTATCATCCCTAGTTCCTGATGAGCATGCCTCTATTGAAGAGTATCTTTACCAATTCAAAACTTTTTTTTCTTAATTAAAAGCATGTGGAAAGGAAAAAAAAGATAATAAATGTATTTTCATGATTTTTTCAAAATTAAGGGCTCATTTTCTGGTTTTTGCATGTACCTTCTATGCATCAAGGGATGCCGTTGATGACAAATATCAAATTCCCAACTTTGAGATATTTTGTGATTATCTCATATGACAACAATCCAAGCTCATGAAATTAGATGTTCTATATAACTCTTCAAATCAAGCTTTGGTGGATCATAACTTCAAAGGTAAGCACAAAGCTCACTTTCAACCAAAGATATTTTTTTCACAAGCCCACGAGTCCTTCTCCAAGCCTAAGAAAAAAATACTAAGTAACTTTATCCAACATCTTGCTTCAATATGACCATGTTTGCCACAAAAAATACAAATTTAATTTATTTTGGTGTTTGTCTCTTCCATTTTCTAGGAATGAAGAATCCTCCTCAAAGAAAAATCAAAAGTAGGAAAAGAAGAAGACCAAAACAAATGAAATTTTCATTTTTTGTGGCAAATAGGGGCATATTAAACTAAGATGTTGGATAAAGTTAAATTTCCTAGAAGTGTCCATGAATAAGCACAATATTTCAATAGGCAAGGGACATGCTCTATCACCCAAATCCATACTTAAATTTACAAACAATTGGATACTCGATTCAGGAGCTTCACATCAGATGACTCCATGTCAAGACTCGCTTCCATCTACATCTCATAGAAACATCTCAAAAATTGCAGTTGGTGACTCTACACAACTTCAAGTCTTGGGATCAGACACTTTACATATAACACATGGGTGAATTAAAAATGTGCTCTTAGTACATAAAATTTTCATAAATTTACTTTCTCTTTATTATATATGTCATTCTAGTGATGGGAAAACTGTGGAGTTTTCTCCAAATGAAGTAGTCATTAGATAGGTACATGATCCTGCAATTGTCTCTACTATTGGGAAAGCTGATCATTCTTATCGATTATATAATTTTGTCTTCTTTGAGACTTCTTATTCTTCTTCTATTATAGCTCATGCTAATTCATTATGTAAGATTTGGCGTGAAATATTTGGTCATCTCAATTATAGATATTTGCAGCAGATGTACACTCAAAATTTGGTTTCAGGTCTTCCTAAGGTTTCATGCATCGATGGAGTGTGTGCAGGTTGTGCCCTTAGGAAACAACACTAAGCTCCATTTCCTAAAAGGAAAGACTGAAGGGAAAAACCACATCTTGAGCTGGTGCATAGTGATCTAATGACAATTTCAACTCCTTCGTTTTGAGGGGCCAAATATCCATTAAATTTTACTGATCATTTTTCATGTTAATATTGACTATATTCTCTCAAGTACAATAGTGAAGCATTTCCAACCTTGAAGACATTCAAATCTCTTTTTGAGAAACAATATTCATTCTCCAATAAAAATATACGCACAAATAATTGTGGGGGGGGGGGGGGGGGGGATATATCAGCAAGGAATTATTTTTTTTTTCCAAATAACATGGCATTCTTCATCAAAATTATGTTTCCTACACCCATAAACAAAATGGTATAGTTTAACAAAAGAATAGAATACTTAAGGAGACGATTAGTTGCATGATTTATTCCAAGAACTTGTCATCTAATTGTTGGGTTGAAGCAGTTAATTGTGCTAATTACATTCAAAATAGGATGCCTCATTAGGCACTTCAAAATATGACTCCAATGGAAACTTGGACAAATGAGAAGTGTGATGTATCTTCTTTTAGGGTATTTTTTACTCCTACATGGGCATTAATTCTTGATGGAAAGCAGAAATCCATGGAAAATAAAGTCAACAATTGATATTTGTCGATTAGTGTGAGGACATGAAACCTTATCGACTCTATGATCCTAAATCTAAGGAATTTGTTTTCTAAAGAGATGTTCATTTTGATGAAAATATCAGTCCAACATCATCTTCTTCCCCTAATACCTCATCTTCAATTATTGAATATGGTTATAATCATTGTGACGATTTTATAGATTTGGAAAAAGAAGAAAAATCTACTGAAGTTCCTTAGGCAAAAGAAAATCTTCCATCAGCACTAACAAAACATGTATAGGAGCAACATGTTCTGGATAATTCCTTAAGGAGGAGTCTTCGTAAGAGAAAAAATCTTGATATATTTTTCTATTATATAGATTATTTTAGTTATATGCCCTCAAATCAACCATTGTCTGAAGAAATATCTCTTTTGAGTCATGCTATTTGCGAGGATGCACAAATATTTTATGATGTTGTAGGAAAACCTGAATGGAAATTTCCATGACAAAAGAGTATTCTTCTTTGTTACACAATATTTTTCACTGTCCCTGCAATCCCCATCTCACACATTGGAGTACCATTTCAGTGACTTCTATGTATTGCCATACCTTTGTTAAGTAATCGCGTAAATCCTTTGGCCACTTCAGCATAGTTTTGGATGAAACGACGCAAGAAGTTAGCTTTCCCTTGTAGACTCTATAGCTACTATAAGGAGGAAGGAGAGGGGATATTAAAAGTAGCTTCAACTTTGAGGGGATTGAGACGAATTCCATATTTAGAGATGATAAACCCTAAGAGTCTACTAGAGTCAACGCATAAGATGCACTTATGCGAATTGAGCGAGATGTTATAGTACCGAAAACGAAGAAATATTTGACAAAGATGATCAGGGTGGTCTTTACGCTTAGCCGAATGAGCTGGAAGGTCATCCAGGTAAGGCTGAAAATTGCACTTGATATGATGGAAATCATATGACATTGCTCTTTGAAATGTAGCCCCATCCTTTTTAAGACAAAAAGGGAGCTTCTTATACGCGAAAGTACCCCAAGGATAGATAAAGGTGATCTTGTGTTAATCGGCTAAAAGAAAAGTAATCTGGTTGTACCTAGAAAACCCATCCATAAGAGAAAATATCTCACTCCCAGCACATTCATCAATGATCTGGTCAATAAAACGAGTGGGGTAATTAACCTTAGGGAAATTTCAGTTGATATCACTGTAATATACACAGACCCGAACAATACCTTGTTTCTTATCGATAGGAACAATATTAGAAACCCATTCTGTCAAGGGAATTAGATAGATAAAACCATCTCGAAGAAGTTTTTCAATTTCACCTTTAATAGTGGCTTCCTTTCCAGGGTGCACAAGATTAAGATGCTAGAAAACAGGCTTCGCACCACGATAGGTAGCAATTTCATGCAGCACTATACTTGGATCGATGTGAGGAATTTATTCGTAAGAATAAGAGAAAACATCGCGAAACTCGTGGAAGAGACTAGTATCGACCTTGATATCATCGGGAGAATAGGTCACCCCAATATGGATGTTCTCGACCACCCCTGGTTTTACAGAGATGTTGATAGGCATTGTTTGTGTGATGTTTCCCAAGTTACCTTCTACAAAGACTTCGTGTGTCAGGATGGGCGTCTGAAGCGGAGGAGATAAAAATTGAAAAACCTCTCGAGAAAATTAGAAATGGCCCCAAGGCCAGGCATCAATGAGGAACGATGATGAATATCGTCCCAAGGAGGATCCTCAAGAGACATAGCTTCCACGATGACCTCATCAGAGGGAAATATCTTCTCTCAAGGATCAGGCGAATCTAAATCGCTGAGCCAAGGGGATTGTGATTAAGTGTCAAGAGATATACTCAAAGGAGCATGAATAGAGGGTGAGCGATCCAAAGCTGAAATAAGTTCACAAAAATCAATCTCCATGGGACTTAATGGTATCGAATCTCTAAATGAATCAATATGCTTGGGTGAAGGGATGTTCCATGGATCAGAAGACCAAGAGATCATGTTAACCTGAGAAGTGTTAGATGGAGGAAGAGGAAAAGGACCCATGATGGAAGGATATTTGAAAAGACCTCACCCTATGCTCTCATAAGGCATAGGAATTTGATCTATGTATGGAACATTGCTCTTGGAAGACGAGGAAGTGAAGAAAGATAAGTGATCGAAATTGATGATATTTTCTTCGGGTGGAAATCGAGGAATAGAAAAGGGAGTTGACGGAATAAACAACATGGCGTGAGTCCAACTGGGACAGAGGAGAAGATTGTAATTGAGCTTGGTTTCAATGAATTCAATGTCAACGTTAACTGTCTTCCCTTCTAAGTTTATTGGTAAACTAGCAAGAACACTGAGAGGGTGAGGTTCCCTTCCATCAAAGGCTTCTATATCATTTGGAGATTAATTGAGAGCTGGAGAACTGATGGTTTTCCAACAGGTAGATGACATGACGCACGTAGATGCACCCTCATCCATGACTGCTCGATGGATATTCTTTCCATTAATCACAAGGTGGATGATCATCACAATATGGTGAGGGAGATGTGGGATGAAATTTTCTAGATCAAAAGTGATAAGGCTTGAATCAATGACATCAACTCCACCAATGGTAGATAACAAATCCTTCCATTGAGAGTGAGAACTCTGAAGCATTTCCAATGTAGGAATAGCATATGGTGCCTAAGCCAAATCCTCAAAAATACTGTAATGCTGAGAAGCATGAGCGTTAAGGTTGTAAGAAGACTTACGAAGTACACCTTTGGAAGATGGCTTTACAATGGGCTCAGTACTGGGCCGTTCAATCTAAAGAGGGTTAGAAGTAGGTGGGGGAGGAGCACCATCAATGACTTCCTTCCTCGCTGCCTAAAGCAGTTTTGTATAATATTTCAATTGGGTAGCAATATAAATGGATGCATGATTGTTCATCATGAAATATTGAGAGCCAAAAGGGGAAGAGGACTCAAGTTGCTCTACCAACTAAGTTTGTTGTGACAGAAACGGTTCTTTCAGAATATCTAGAGTTCCTTGGGTGCCTTTGAGAAATCCACTCATCTCGGCCCATCGGGGACAATACTTGGTGTAATTCTATTTGTCACAAATCAAACAAGGGTATTTTGGTTTGTGTTTCGAACCATCATCAACACGAGATTTCTATGAATCCTATTTCGGGGTATCGGCTTTGGCTTTACCTTTACCCTTCTCTTTACCCTTGGAAGTTTTATTTCCTGGATTAGACTAGATGGAATTCACTTAGCGGTTTTACCAAAATTGGGGGCTTGCTGAGAAGAAGTATCATTGGAAGTAGTACAATTTTTCTTCACAGGATTTGAAGAAGAAGACTTCCGAGAAGTCTGAGACACGGAACCGATGATACCATCGACAGATGGTGTCACCGGTGCTTTGGAAGTTCGAGGTCAAGGAGCATGAGGCAAGAGTTGGTAAAACATGCTAGATTTAGAGTATACGAAATCAAGTTACTGGACATGAGTGATGGCTTGTTCCTAAGTAACGCATGCCCCCATAGCAGTGTCCTTAGAAATCAGAGAAACGAAAGAAGTATTGAACTAGTCAATTAGAAGTTGATTAGGAATCTCAAACTTGAGCAAACTATGATGACGCCTGAATTCATGAATATGATCAAAGATATAGGTAGCTAGATCTTGCTTCAAGGATTTGAGGAGGTGCGTCTCAGTATCATAGTGAACTGGTGACTGAAATTCTGTGAGAAATGCCATGGTTAAATATTTGAAATCTTCGAAGATGCTACGGGATAACTCGATGTACCACTTAGCAGCAAAACCAGTGAGAGTCTATTGGAAAAGAAAGATTTGAATGGAATCATCAACCCAAGAGTTATATGAACACCAAATATGGTATGTCATAATATGCGCTTGGGGGTCTTCTCCAGACTTTCCCTCAAACTTGGGACAATCACCAAGAATTTTGGTTGGAACTGGAGGCCAATATGGATTATGTAAGATAGGATCGTTCGTCAGCTTCGGCATATCAGGCAGTTCAAACATATCAAGGAAATGGAATTGAGGATTGAAAGGCATTGCAAGTCATTGATAAAGACGAGGAATAGGATTCCAACCAAGTTGGGAGAAATTATGCCCCCATATGTTTTGTCCTGGAGGATTCTGTCCATATAGGTTATAAGCCTGATAATTCTACCCATACATGGGTTGAGGACGAAGATATTGATTATGATCATACCACTGAGGTCCTTTCTGAGAAACATATCAATTTTGTTGCGGAATGAAAGAAGTGCCTTGAGGTGCATTATACAACATTTGAGTCTGACCTTGAGGAAGATATGCAGTGCCTTGAGGCGCATTATATGCCATCTGGGATTGACCTTGAGGGATATAAGTAATGCCTTGGGGCGCACTATATAGGACCTAAGATTGACCTTGAGGAAGATAAGTGGCACCTTGAGGATGAATGAGCTGCCCCTGGGGTGCAGGTTGACCTGGATACTATGGTTGGACAGGCTGTCCCTATGGAGCAGGTTGGCTTGGATGCTGGGAGACACCGGGTTTCCTTTGTGGGAAAGTTTAGCCCGATGGTTGGGATGGGCCAAGTTGTCCCTAAAAACAAGGTTGACCTAATGCAAGACCATAGGGTTGTCCTTTTTTGATAAAAGTTTGTCCTTGTGGAATGTAATGTTGGTGTTATAGCACAAAAGGTTGTCCCTATGGTGGATATATTTTCCCCCGAGGAACATATGATGCTCCTTGTTGAACGTTAGGTTGACTAGCAGGATCGTAGGGTTGTCCTTGTGGATCATAATTTACTATTTGTATCGTAATCTTCTCAATACTGAAACATGCTATGCACATGTCAAGAAGTTGGCATTGGCTACTATCCAAGTTGTTAAACGTTGTCGTTACTATATCCTGTTGCACATAGTGACTATGATTTCTGATTACAACTCTATGACTTACATATTGGCTCACCAGTTGCTGGGGGGAAAATATTCAAAGTGGATTCTTATCCTCCAAGAGTTCGATTTGGAGTTCACTACGACCAAGTTGAAGGAGTCATTGGTCTTTGCCGACTTGATTTGCTCTCTCCCTTTTGATTTTGCTCCATCTAGTTATGAGGAACGCATTCTGGATGACACACTTTTTCTTATTAGCAACCTCGATCCTTCGTATGGTGATATCAGCTTATATCTTTAGACTTCCACCTTTCAATCTGAGTTTACGAAGGATGCTTGTCAGTGCATCTGCCGTCATTCACAACCTTATCGCATAGTTGGAGATACTCTCTACCGCATCAGAACTGATTCCGTTCTCCACCGGTTTTTGATTCTCGAGGAGGCTGAAAATGTCCTTAATGATTGCCACAATGGAAGTCACATGTCTGGATATGCTACTATATAGAAGATTCTTCGTGCTGGCTATTTCTAGCCCACCATATTTAAAGATTTCATTGTTTTTGTCCCTAAGTATCACGATTGCTAGTTTTATCAACGCAAGATGCGTGCACCACCCTCACACCTTCATCATGCCATTATTGTTGGTCCCTTTGTGAAGTGGGGAATTGATTTTATGACGTGTAACCCTCACTGGGCCGGGGGAGCATGCTTATATTATCGTAGCCATGGACTACTTGACAAAATGGGCCGAAGCAATGCCTATAGTTACAACCCTCAGACAATTTTTACTGATCATGGTTCTCATTTTCATCATTAAATGATGGCTAAGTTAACTTTCAATTTGGGTATGCATCATGATATCTTAATGTCATACTACCCGTAGGCTAACAACCAGGTTGAAGCTGTGAACAAATTTCTTGACTATGCTTCAAAATACTATTGGGATGCACAAGTCAGACTGGCATCTCATGTTGTTTTCATCTCTCTGGGCTTACCAAACCTTAGTGAAGGATGCAACCAGAATCACTCCATTCTAGCTTTTCTATAGTCTGGAAGCTACCCTTCCGATTGAATGTGAAATCCCTTTTGACGCAAAAATGCTCACTGTGGATATTCCGAACTCAAAAACTCAAATCTTTTGAATTGCTGCTGAATTCCTCATCGAAAGAAGATCATATTCTATATTTAGAGAGGCCTGATGAAACTCGCCGCCTTGCTGCTCTTGTCATAGAAGCACAAAAAAATCATGTCAAAGCTCATTTTGACCACTTAGTTTCCCCTCGTTCATTTATATAAGGAGACCTCGTCCTCTTGTACGACCAAGCTCACAATAAGTTGGGGGCAAGAAAATTCAAACCCATGTGGAATGGGCCCTATGTTTTTAAGTGTGTTTTGTAGAATGGGGCTTATGAGCCTATTGATTATGAAATTTGTCCTCTAGATCAGCCCAAAAATGGTTTGTATCTCAAAAAATATTATGCATGAGTTTCTCGTGCATGTTTCTTTTGTACATAGGTGTTTTTTCATTTTTGTACATTTTTGGCTTGGTGTGCTTTGCGAGCAGTTTTCCTGCTTATTGGGTCGTTTCTTATTGTGTAGATGTCTATTACTCCTTATGCCAGTTTTGTGGATGGTGCCTCCCACAGCATCTGGAACCTGTCTTCTACAGCCTGGGTGATTTATAATCCTAATCGTCAATTGAGAGACCTTCAAGGTATTTGTCTAGGATGAATGAAAAACAATGTCGCTGAATATAGTTCTTTCATTGAATTATTAACTGAGGCCATTGCTCTTGGTATTCATACATTGATTATTAACCTAGATTCTCAGCTTGTCGTTCTTCAGCTTAATGGGCATTATTTTGTCAGAAATCCTCAAATCTTAAGGTTGCATTTACGTGTCTTTTTTACTAGAAAGACATTTTGATTACATCACATATAAACATATTCCTAGATAAATGAATGCATTAACTGATATAGTAGCCAATATTGTATTAGATATAAATTTGTGTAATTTGTAAAACATCATCATCACATGATAAGATTCATCGAGGAATATATATATATATATATATATATATATATATATATATATATATATATATCGAGTGTTTGCATCCATGAGCATCATAAGTTCAAAAAATATGTATTTTTTGGTTACATCCTCAGACATCATGTCTCTTAAAAAATATGCAGAAATAAAAGCCTAGGTATCTAGTTGGTGTGATGCTCATGGTAGCATGTCACTTCCCGTATGAGCTGCCTCAATAAGTGGTGAACATGGTTCGACACCCCTGGAGTGTGTCTATGGTATGCACGACGAACATCATAAAATATTGCATGTTCTGGGATTCTACTAGTGATTCCCTCCAAGTGACATACGATTTCCTCCTTCTCGCTTCCCTCACCATGAGGGGCCACATCAAAATCACGAGGAATTTGCCATGATATTGGAGACATTCCTGCAGGTCTTTCTAGGCTGAAATCTGTAAATCAATGGATTCACATCAGAACATATATAATAAAAAAAATCATAATAATCATCAAAATAAAAAATAAGTCTTATCCAATGCTTCATCCCAGTCATCTCCTGTTGGGAGTGGGAGATCTGCATCACCGGTAAAGTCCATGAAAGAATAGGGAAAGTCCTCCATGAAAATTAGTTGTTGGTAGAGCCACTTGAAGAACTTCGATCTCTAGGAAATCTATTGACTGACTCCTAATTTTAACATCAAAGCTACCCAACGGACCATCCGTGGCTCCTAGGATAGTGTTGTAGGAACTATCACTTCCTGACATTATAATATTGGTAATAGTTCCAACATGAATGGTACCAAGATGGGCCGATATCTGAATGGTTTTAGCTTTCCATTCTTTCATTTTGTCAACTGGTGTTTCATGTTGATCTTTGCCACCTCTGCCTAGTTGTAGAGAGTGGGAACCATACAATCTACTACAAGAAGTAGCTATGTTTTTATGGCCTCATGTGGAGCCTGAGATCCAGCAGGTCACGTGATGGTGTGTAGCACTAGTTTTTGTGCTAGATCCGAAATGGTTTGGATATCCACCTTCATGCTTTCGGATCCTTTCGTCTCCCCTCGAGACACTTTATCGATGACCATGCTCATGGTTTCCATTTTGGATCGAGTACCTGTCAGGACTGGTACTACCCCCCTCCATGAAAATACATTTATGAAGTATACATATGAGACCTCAATCTCTAGCTCCTGATTGTGAATTATGAATCTTTCTTGATCAATGTCCAATACGCTGATAAAGTATTTCAATAGTTCTGGTTGATCATGTACATATTTTTCGAGATGGGATAGAAAATTTATGAAAAATGAATGCCTTAGCCTATCGTGACTAAGAAGTTCTCTCAGACATATTTTTCTACCTTTTCAGATCTGTGAGACTACCTATGAAAATTGACCGACTGGAGTTTTATTTTCCGCTTCTTTTCAAACTCTCTAAACATGAAAATATGCCGAGTTCTTCCTTTGTCAGACTCGTTAAAACCTAAATGACATTAGACATCATCACCATGATGTAACCGAGTTCCTCCCTCCTAGGGCTCGTAAAATGTACTAGGATGGATTTGTCTGAAGGATAGACTTACATGAAAAGCATATGCTATCCCCTTCAATCTTGTTTTCGAAAATAATTGTGGTACCCACCAACAATGGTGGGGAAAAATGGAACCAGTTCTCAGTCTTGTCGGTAGTATGTCTCTCTTGAACATGTATGAGTTTTAAAGATATGAAATGTCATATATATTTCCTATTCTAGTGCCAACAATATAATCCACAAGAAAATGCTTATAGGTATACATTTTTTTCTATACAAGTATGATTTGTTTGTTCTATAAGGGATGAGAATTGGGTCGAGTGATGTGCACTAAAGGGTCAAGTGTTCCTCTCCAAGAGACCCAATTTTCTCCTCTAAATTATGGCTAAGAATTTTCTTCTAGAAGGTTAATTACAAGGCTCCAAAAATGTTAGAGGTTGAGGATTGTTATAAGCATAAAAATTCCATAGAAGGGCCAAGTTCATGTGAGAAGAAAGAGGAATGAGAAAGCATAATATCATCTATGAATAGGTAGCTTAAAAAATTGAAACAAAGTTTATTTTAAACAGGTGAATCAAATTTTCATATTTATTCTTTAGGAACAACAACATATCATGATGTATTTATATATATTGAGACTCGAATATGCCCTTGAGGGTAATTTGACTTACATATCATGGATGGACATGATAGAGGAAGTTTTGGAGGACAAATTACTGAAGGAATTCATAGACAATGGTATTCCCTAGCCTGCAACAATGAATTCTCAACTTCTTGATGCATGGAAGAAGAAGGTAGCAAATGAGAGAAGGATTCTGCTAGAAGGAGTTCATCATATTTTCCCAAACCTACATGGAAAGGAAACTCCATATTCTATGTGGAAGGGCTTAATTTTTTTTTTTCACAGTAGCGGCGACCACAGGAAGCTGGCGCAGAAGGACAAGATCGAAAAGTTCAAGATGGAGAGGGGTGTTAGAATTCCAAAATACTTGAAGAAGTTCACTCAATGTCGAGATGAGCTTGGAAGTGTTGGGGTGAAAATTTCCCACAATGATGTGGTGAGCCTATCACTTCTAGGACTTCCCAAGATCTGGCATCACTACCAGGGCTCAGTGAATGGGAGGGAGAAGCTACAGGAGTGGGAGTGATTGTGGCTCGACTTGGTACAAGAAGAGATTTGACATAACACCAAATATGGATTCTCATCAAAGACTGATGATGAGCTGTGCCTTGGATGGAGAGGCGAAAAAAGGGAAAGGTAAGGTGTCCCATTCCAAATTGGATTCTAGTAAGGTTGGAAAGAGCCGAGACACCAGTGAGTTATGGCACAGAAGGTTGGGCCATCTACTCCATGGCGCTTTGAAGATCATGCATAAAATTTCTATAGGACTTCCAAATGGTGCACTTGAGCAATGCGATACATGAAAGGGGTGTAGATTGGGGAAGTATACAAAATCCACCATTCACGATAAGGAAATCCAAGCAAAGGCGATCCCTGAGAGAGTTCAATAAGACATCTGTGCACCATTCTCGACAACTTCCACAACAAAACATAAGTGTTATGTGATTTGTGTAGATTCTTTTTCACACAAGTTTTGGATTTTCTTCATGTATAAGAAAGATCAAACATTATCTAATTTTTGTGAGTTCAAGGAACTTGTCGAGAAAGATACAAGGAAGAAGGTGAAGGATCTAAGGAGTGAAAATGGTGGATAATATGTCTCTAATGAATTCAAGAAATTATGTGAATTAGAAGGGATTCGAAGGGAATTGATAACACCTCATAACCCACATCAGAATGGGTTTTTATAAAGGAAGAAAAAAAATGTTGTGGGAGGCCCTAATCATGCAACATATCACCTCATAACCCATAGCAGAATGAGGTTGCAGAAAGGAATAAAAAAACTATTATGGGAGAAACACAAGCTATGTTGCATGATTAAGGCCTACCATTGCATATGTAGGTAGAAGCATGAAATTCAACACTATTTGTGTAGAACATAAGTCTTGATCGGATACTTGGGATCACTACACTAGAGGAATATTTTTCAGGTAAGAGACTAGATGTTTCACATTTTAAACTTTTTGGTTCATCAATTTATTTCCATGTGACCAAAGATTCTTGTAAGAAGCTAGAGCCAAGAGTTGAGTTGGGGATATTTTTTGGGTACACTAATACACATCACAAATATCAGGTGTACTTTCCAATACAGAAGATGATAGTGGTTAGAAGAGATGTGAAATTCGATGAAGAGAAGGCTATGCAAATTTCCCTTGAGAGGGAGCTTCAGTTGCACATAGTTGAGGAGCTCTTGGATACAAAAGAAGAACCTTAGGATGTGGAGAAGCCACAAGAAAAGGTGTAGAGAGTGGAATCACCCACTCATTCAAAGACATCTCGAGACGGAATTAAGTGCACTAGAGAGGCTACAAGGTTGGTGCTTGATGCTAGATAGAATGTGGGAGCACCCACATCAAAACATAGGCATAGAAGGTCCCCAGAGCGGCACACTGGCTACATGGATATTATGAGCGAAGGTGTAGAGATAGATCCATCCTATTTTGAAGAAGCAGTGCAACAACCAATTTGGGTTGATTCCATGGTTGAGGAGTATGAATCCATTATTAGAAAAAAATCATGGGAAGTTTTCCCAAGAACAGAGGGGAATTTAGTTGTAGGATCTAGGTGGATGTACAAGGTGAAGAAGGAAACATATGCCAATGTGGAGAAGCAGAAGGCGAGGTTTGTGGCCAAAGGGTTCTCTCAGGTGGAGGGAATTGATTATGATGATACCTTTAGACCAATTTTAAGGTACTCATCAATCATATCCATCCATTCACTTTCATCACATATGGGATGGAAAACAAATCAGATGGATGTAAAGATAGCCTTCCTATATGGGGTGATTGAGGAAGAGGTGTACATTGAGCAACCAAAAGGTTTTGAGACCTTAGACAGAGAGTCACATGTGTGCAAACTCAAGAGAGAATTTTATGGGCTAAATAAACAACCTCATGCTTGGTATACCAGGATCGACAACTACTTCACTAGGTTGGGCTTCACCAAGATTGAAGCAGATGTGAACCTTTACCATATTGTGGATAAGGTAAAATTCTGATCATTTTACTTTATGTCGATGATTTGATACTAGTAGGTGATGAGCATACCATTAAGTATTGTAAAGAGGATCTTGCAAGAGAATCTGAGATGAAGGACATGGGGCTATTGCACTATTTCATAGGATTGGATATTTGAAAAAGATATGGGGAGCTATTTTTATCTCAATGAAAGTATGCCAACGATATTCTTAGGAAGTTCAACATGGAGGGAAACAAACCTGTGGAGAATCCTCTAGTAGGAAACTGGAGGAAGGAGGATGCTACTTCAAGCGAGGTAGTAGTAGCTACTATTTACAGAAAAATTATGGGTCCACTCATGCATTTGGTGAACACATGACCAGACATATGTTATGTCCTTAGCCAGATGTTATGCAGACAAATCCCTTGTTCAGAAAGAAGTGATACCTCTAGCCCAATGAGTGGGTCTAGTAACAACTATGACATATAATACAAGCTTTCCTAGTTTAACATAAAACTAATATGAGAGAGGGAGATGGACTACCTCACTCTTATGCACTTGTTTCCTCGATTTCAATGTCGATCCTTTCGCTTCCAGGCTCACTCCTTGCTATAACTTATACGTTTGAATACCTGCAAGAAATATCATGTGACAACAAATGAAAGGGACATAACACACACACGCACACACACACACACACACACACACACACACACACACACATATTTCAAAGTAAACCACATGAGAGATCAAGGAATATCATGCTAAAAAAAATAATGTTAACAAGTTCATGGGATGAAAAACATACTTTGTATTATTAAATTAACAAAGGAAAGATTACAACCAATTCCTTGATGTTGGAGGCCTCATTCAGAATGGAAATCCAAGTCCATGACAAACTCTTCAATATATTCTCCTTCCTTGTCAAATCGACAACATGTAGGTGCAATCAGGGAGAAAAATGTCAACCAACACTGACCAACCAGGACTCACTAGCATGGAACTCTTTTATAGCAGAGTTGTAGAGCTTATGGATCCACTAATGAGGGGGAAATGCCTTATATCAAAGGGGAAAATATTTGGAGATAAGATCAAGGATAAAAAATGGGAGTATTCGACCATATCTTCAACCAACAAGTACCAGACCTCTGTTCTCGAGAGCTCTAGTCTGCTCCATTTTTGGAGAACCTTCCTGAAGAGGACCAATGTGACTTTACTGTTGAATCCTTGTCATGCCACCGCTGTTCATAGGGTAGGGACGAGGTGACGAATGTGAGGTTGTTTAGGAGAGAACCACATTGGGCTTGTAAATCAGGGTTTTTTACAAATTTTTGCAGAAAGGCTTCAAATAATTTATTTTTTAGTTCTTCAGGGATATTTTAAGCATGTTATCCAAGGTGAATTAGTTTTCACATCTTTGATATATTTGCGACATTTCTGGTATGAGCGACACAAAATATTACAATTAGGATAAGAACTAAAGAATGCGAAAAAATACTATGTAAAATATGCCCCCTAAAGCATGAAAGGAGAACCAAAAGTGTTGCTTGAATCACTTTATCAACCATGGAAAGGACTTTGTAAAACCACCATCAGGAGAGCTGCTAATCAAACACAATATAATATATGACATATCTAATATAAACATGCATTACAACATATCTATGAATAGGCATAAAATAACATATGAACCCACAACATGGAAGCAACTATCCTCCTGAAAGAGATCATGGAAATGGATCCATGATATGGTCACAACCATTCGTATAGAAAGGATCATGTGTACAATCAACAATACTCAATAACTCCATGTAGCCTAGATAATAACAGATGTGATCCAGGGTCTTCGACTCTATATCAATCTACCCACTGTATGAATATAACCATGTGAACAGATGTGATGATGTCGAACATGATAGAAGCCACCTGATTACTGGTCGATGAGGTAAAGCATTAACATGTGCGAGAGAAACCAACAATAATGATGATGGCCCTCAAGGTACGATGACATAATCTACAAGTGTGAATTAATGATTTGAATTCAAACACTTGTATATAATCATTTGATTGAAGCCAATTATGTGAATGTGTCTTCGAACGTGAAGAAATTTCCACTGAGGCATGCAAGCTCCAAGGTACTGAAAATGAGTTTCTAGACCACCTTCCCAAATAATGAGCTGAAGTCGACAGGATGTGATCCATTAAAGGAGGGCCATAATGATTCCCACATCATCGAAACAAAATAAAGGGTTTCTCAAGATGATAAGAGTGATTTAGCATTGTTGCAGAGAGGGTCAAATAAGTAGACAATGCTTGAATTTTACAAATAAGACTTCCCTTGAACATATCAGTGACATGACTCCATAGTTTGGCAACATTTGACTCGAAATGGGATCAAAAGTCATGCTGACAACATATGATGATTGAATGAGAGGAAAAAGCATTTCCCAAACCTAGGAAAGTAAATGA
Source organism: Pinus albicaulis (assembly GCA_034641835.2). Classification (NCBI taxonomy): domain Eukaryota; kingdom Viridiplantae; phylum Streptophyta; class Pinopsida; order Pinales; family Pinaceae; genus Pinus; species Pinus albicaulis. The sequence goes on along the minus strand of CM076583.1, from coordinate 809,383,949 downwards.
CGAATGAAGGATATCTCCAACCTGACACGAAATGTAGATCAGTGTCATGTTCAAGAGCGACATGCTGTCTTTGGTACAAAATACAAAACATGCTTCACTTCCATTTTACCTCACTATTTATAGTGATTACCTCTTTATTTTTTATATCAAGCTTGAAGAGGATACCATATTCTTAGCGTATAATTTAACCCTTCGGATGATTCCACCCTAGTAAGTTTAAAGAGTCCTAGGAAGGAGTAACTCGGTATTGTCATGGTGATAATTCCTTCATCGTTTAAGTTTTAATAGTCCAAAAAGGGGGCAAATCAGTATATTTTTCATGTTTAGTAAGTTTTAAAAAGAGATGGAAAAGAAAACTCCAAAAGTTCCCTTTTCATAGATAGTATCTCGTATCCGAAAAGGTAAAAAACAATATTTGAGAGAACCTCTTAATCATGTTTTATCAAGGTATTCCTTTTTGATAATTAGTCAACCTCACCCTGAAAAAGGGGTAAACATATATCGATATGACATTAATTAATTTAATTTAACGAGCTCGAAAGGAAAAGTGTTCGAAAATATTTTCATATTTCGAGAGTTTGAAAAGAGATTAAAGCTGACTCCAGGGGGGTTCCTTTTTCGTTTGTTTTCATGAGTCCAAAAAATTGATAAAAAGATAACTTGTCATTCCCCATTGACCAAATTTTATTCATAATGACCTGATTCTACACATGAAATCAAACATCACACTGATAGAGAATAGATGTATAAATATCGGGAAAAGTACTCATAAAACGATACAAAACATTTTTTTGATTAAAAATATTTGGTAAAATTATTTTGATAACTAAAAGTAAAAAATAAAAAATCACTTTTACCATTTGGATTTTGAGAGAGAAATTTGCCTCCATTTTCATTCGAAATTTGGGTGCACCTTTCTACAAATCCAGACCACCATTTCCTGATCCATTTTTTGCATGTAATAACTCTTCCCTTAGCCTGCATTTTCCCTTTATCTTTAAGAAATTTTTTTGATTTTTTTCCTAGTTAAGGAGCCTTTGAAAATTTAGGGCACATGGGTGACCAGGGTGGTTCTGACCCATCGGGTCCATGCTGATCATCCAAATTCTTATTGTACTAGTGCGATGCCAGCACGTGAAAATTGTAAGAGGGTCACACTGACATTGTGAGCAAATTTATTCTGGTAAATGATCAATTTCTACTTAGAAGTTTTTCCAAATTTCCTCCATTAAAGATTTCTAATCCTTGTTAACTGATTTTTTTCAGGAGAATTATGGAAATCGAGGGGAAAGAAAGGGGCCGTGAGGTTGATGACTAAGAAGTAGCTTACGATCCAAAGTGCATAAGAGAACTACATAACTATGGTTTGCTCAAATTCTTCCAAAAACCTGGGATGTGATCCCAAGTATATTTATTGCAGTACTTGGTGAGATGTTGGGATGTAGACAGTTCCATTGCTAGAGGATAGAGGTGGGACCTCCGATGCCGAGGAATCCACAACTTCAGAGATGGTGCGAGTTGATGCCTGGCCATGGTGGCGGTCAACATATGTCATTCCTCCATGCTTTATTCAGATGTATACGCCAAAAAATCATCATGATTTATGATTGGCCATACGTAGGGACTGATTTCAGGGGAGATTCAAATATTCCTCTTCAACCGGTAGGGTAGTGGGATGACCTCTGTAAGAATTGCTTTTTCAAAAAATTTCAATTTTTTTATTTTTTTTATGTGTGCCATGAATTTAACTTATGATGATGCTTGCAGATGTTGGAGTAGTCAGGCCTACAAGGTTATCTCAAGTAGTGTGGCAATTTTCCCATCATATTGAAGTAGCTATTTATGATGAGGGTGCAAACCCTATAGCTGAGGTGGAGTGTAACCTCACAACTATGATGAGAGGCATACCGCACTATGCCTTGGATGATGATATCCCACTGCGATATTAGAATCACATTAGGGGGGTTTTAGCTAGACTACATTTTTTATTAGGTCAAGCGGTCACAATTGTCACATATTGCCATCAGCATCATGCTAGAGGATAGATATGCCTTTCTAGTTCTTTTTACTGCATTTATGTAGGCTAGAGGAGCCATGTATCTTAGAACACAAATTTTGACATTTTGGTGTACCACAATTTTTACAGACTCGATATATATATATATATATATATAGACACACACACACACACACACACACACACACACACACATGTTTCTATTACTATCTAATGTTATTTATCATTATGGTGTTTTGGTTTTTACATATGACGCAAATGGCTGTCTAACACATAATTATATAATGTATCAGTTAATGTATTCAAATGTCTTGGAATATGTTGATAAGTAATGTAATCAAAATTTCATTCTAGTAATTGACACGTATATACATCCACAATATTTGACAGTGTTAGGTACCTATAATACTACTGTATCCCCTTATTTTTATTGTTTTTAGATATGGCTACTTCTATATTGATACAAAATAGTGTTACATAGAGGCCGAAGCCTCGAGAATTCCAGCCCATTGATGCAGCATTCTCGCTTTACAAACTGGACAATGATCATCACAAAATTTTGGAAGTGGACTCTGAAAACTTTGTAGAACAGTAAGACTGTCTGTTCCTAACAAGTGTTTGACTTCTATGACAGATTGAACAGACCTGAAAAGTAAGACCCCTGTGGAGTAGGCCATAGTAGCCAGATTTTTACAATTCCGTATCATAGTTTAAACAAAAATGATTGTATTAACCTGTGACAAAAATCTTGACCTGGACATATAGCAGAGTGTAGTTCCCACGCAGGGGAGACCATCCATAAACCAAAAGGAAACCCATAAGAGCAGTAGCAGAAATAAACATTAACAAAGTGCTGAAGAAAGACACCTTCGGGTCGACGAAAACCAAAATGCAGAAGCGCAGACCTGGAACCACGTTACTGTTCAGAGGGAGGATCTTCCTCTACAATGAGACATCCGAAATTGTAGGGGTCCTCATCAGCAGGAGGTGGAGCTCCATGGCGCGCTTGATCCCCATGAGGAGGAGCCAAAGGATTTGCCTCAACGTCCAAGTTTGCAGCTTTGTCCGGAGAAGAGACATTCTGCTGAATGTCCGCCTGAAGATTACGATGCTCTGCCCCCACTATGGGCTCGTGAGAAGCCACCGAGGCGGCGTGAAACTGGTTCAAAGTAGCCTGATCAGAGGGGGCAGCCCGGATGTCAATGGTGACTGTAGCCAAGAGGGAAGTATTGTTGACACTGCAGGGGAAATGGAAGCGGGCATGGTGGGAGTGAGCCCGAGAGGACAGGCGGAAGTGCCCAGCAGGACTGAACCGATTCTGGCCTCTGCCACGGCCTCTTCGCGGAGCAGGAATGCGCATAGGACCAAATTCTGAAGAATACGATGAGGAATCGGAATTGGAAGATGAGGACTTGTTTATGGCGCGCCCAATGACACCTGCTCGCCTGCAACGCATCCTCGGGCGTAAGCGAGGCATGGATTGAGCGATATGGACTTGCTGTTGACAGGAATCGAAGGAGGACGGGCGCTGAAGGTTGCAGGAGGCACTGTTCGAGAAGTGGAAGCCTGGCAGAATGTCAATACAACAATTGATAGCGCAGCGAAGCCCCGTGCTGGTGCGTGAGTTGCGCTCAGTTGCAGCAGGGGAACAACAAGCTCTGAGGGGCTGAACATACAAGCAATTTCCAGAATCCTCCATCGTAAATCTAAAAATGCTCTGGTATCGGGGATAGAGCTCCCCTGGATCCACATTTAATTGCCGGACAGTGTCATTTAAGTTCATATGCATGCGAGGGTGGGTGGCGGTGGTGGTGAGCCACGCGCCAACCCATGTGCCCCCCTGCACACCATTAATCTCCCATTCCACCACATCAAGGACCCTTATTATTATTGTTAGTGTAACCTCCTTATTTTTAATGATATTGTTGTGCCCATGTTGTCCCATAGTTTTGTTATTAGCTTATTTAAAAGCCCACTATTGTTATGTTGTGCCCCTTACATTATTATGAATATATATGGGATACAGTTATATATAGACTAGACTCTATAGAGAGAGTAGGTTTTTATCATTTGAATCATCCATGAATTGTTAATTTATCCAATGTAAAGGAGGTTTCCCCTTCAAAGAGGTTGATTCCTAATTTTATTATCTATATTTTATTCTATTTTGTGAGCCGGTTAGATAACATTTGGTATCACAGCTTGGGATTATAGGGTTTCATTTCTTCAAATAGGACATCTTGTAATTTTGGCTATAATTTTTTTTCTAAGAAGCTTTTGAAACTGAATTTTTACCACATGGAGGAAAAATCTTGATGAACTTCGTGTAAAAAATTTAGCCCTTGGTTCAAAAAAAATTCAGAGATATGATCTGTGGAAGTTAGGGTTTTTGCAGGCTCTAGAATTTCATCTCAAACAGGTGACTGGGGGAAAATTATCATAACTTTAGTTTTCGGCATCAGATTGGAATTTTAAAAAGTGGTAGAAATTGCATAAAATTTAATTTCTTTTTTATCGATTTTAGGGCCAAAGGTCGAAGAAATGACACGTGGAAAATTGCACAAGTTCATTCTATTGAACCATTCCATAATGAGGTAAATGTGGGAGATTTATTATAACTTTGTCTGGAAGAATCCAAATTAGGTATGACCTGTGGCATTGGAAAGAATACTCAGAGGGCTACTACAATAACGAAGTTCAAATATTGGTGATACAAAATCACAAAGATACATTAGTTTCAATATCAAGCTCCTCAAAAGCAAGAAAAAGATGTCTGTGTGTGTGTGTTTTTAAAATGTATAACGTTTTTTAAAAAAAATCAGTTTGAATTATTACTAACCAAGATATAGATCTAACTGCTTCGATTATTTTATTATATTTGGTTGGAGAGAAATGTATTTAAATTGGTTAAATACATTTATTTAGATTTAATAAATAAATAAATTATTTATTTATCATTTCAAGAATGTGGTTAAGGAATAATTAACAAACAATGATTTTTTTAATTATTTCTAGATGATTTAGTCAAATTTAACAAGGAATAAAATAATGATTTAATTAATTATTCCTAGAGAAAAAATAAATAAATAATGATATATCTAATTATTTCTCATAATTGGATTAAATATGATGAAAATTATTATTTAAACATTATTTTAATTAATTATTCCTAGAGAAAAATGGAATAAAGAATTATTTATTTAATTATTCTTCATGAGGATTTGGTTTATTAAATTATTTATTATAGACAAAATAATTTTACTATGTTAAAATTGGTATTAAATGGTGAAAATCATGGAAGTAATGATGAACTGGTGGAGTTATTCCCTTTGCATCCTCATGGGAAGCTAAGTTCATGATGACATAGTTGTAACATGCCAAGGTGGTGAATGGAACCGTTTCAAGGGTTTTCAAAGAAAAATAAAAATAAGATATACAGTGACGATGTTTGGAGAGGAGAAAATTGGGCCCTAAGACCAACAATATTCTTTTCGTTAAGTGACTACTCATTTATCATTTCTATTTTTTTTTTTTATTGTTGCTTCTAAAGAGCTAGATTACTTTTAACATAAAATTATATTATCAGTTGCATGCAACTGTTGTTTCATTAACAAATTAATGGACTATGGGGTCTCTATTCCAGTACTTGATGATGATTCTTGGGAATTTGGTAAACCCTAATCTTAAATTAAAATATAAACATTCAACATGTTTATCAATGTAAAACATCTCGAATAAAAAACTACTATTGTAATCATCCATATAATTAGTGGTATTCTATTACATTCGAATGATGTGAAATTGATTTTACAGTAGTACTAATCAATTTTTGATATTAAATTGAATTTACAGTGGTACTAATCTAGTCGTTAAATGAATACATTATTATTAATCCAAATCATCAAGAAAATTGCTGCCGAAATGTCTCTTTACTTGTGGGAAATTTTGGTCCATGCCCACTCATGCACGCTGGAGAGCTAGAGGAGCAGAAGTTAAAAATGATACGAAATTATGGAAATCATTAAAAATCTTTATCAAAATAACAAAAAAAAAGGACAACACGGTTGGAGAAGATTGGAATCTCAAGTTCTATTTTGTTGCGACTGAACTCAAATTAACTAAATGTCCTATTTGGAAATATTCTTGAATAAGATGGAGAAGAGTGAGGTTAAAGGTTTACTGCATTGCAGTTCAACTATTTAACTGGATATTTTACTGGGCAACAGTCATAAAACTATAATTCAGCCACAAAGACATGTCGCTTCAATCTGATATATTTGAGCTCGATCTGCAAAGTACACAATTATCTCTCCAAAAAAATTATAAGGGGTCACCACGTTGTCTCCTAAAATGAAAATGATAAAATAGATAAACCTAGAAACACATGCACATATCAAAACCCTTATGAAGAGAAAATATATGATCTGTCAAACCTAATGTATTTAAATATATGAGAGTGTGAACAAATGAACAACATTACATGACCTAGCCACACAAAAACAATTAACTATATTGAGAAAACAAGGATGAGAAAATGCTAACTATAAACACAACTCAATGGTGAATTTAATTCAAGAATCTGCATAGTTTTATTTATCTAAGATAAGATAGTAATATTAGTGAAGGTTTATAAATCAGTTTAGATTCATCTTAACTCTGAATTCACCAATTACCAATACCGATACCAATACTTAGTACATTAGGAGTTAAGATAAATCTAGGTTGGTTTGATTCACCTTTTAAATAGGCTATATTTGACATGAATACCATGGTTTAATACCATTTCTCATTTTCATTTTGATTATTATATTATTTTCATAGGGATATTTTTTTTTCCTCATATTCAAAGTTATGATAAATCTAGGTCACTTTGGTTCCTCTTTAAATAGGCTATATTTCACATAAATACCATAGGCTAATACCATGGGTAATTTTCATTTTTATTATTATTTTATTTTCATATTGATACTTTTATTTTCAGCGAAAATTTTCATATTGATACTTTTATTTTTATATAGTTTCTACTTAACCAAAATGTTTACATTACATATATCTACGATAATAGGCTGAAGAAAACTTCTAGACATAAATATCCCCTTTTAAATAAGCTATATTCCACATGAATTCCATGTCTTCTCAATACTATTTGTCATTCTTATTTTTATTTTGTTTTCATAAAAAAAAATAAAAAAAAATTATTTTTATTTTTTGTATCGTTAAGACATTACCTCAATCTTTTGTTTAATATATTTATTTAGTTTTAATTTTCATTATCTTTACCTTTAAATTAAAAAGGATAGACATTAATAAATAATAAATAGTAGACATTTATTTCATAATACATTTCAAATGGTATAGAAAAAGATTAATAATTATAGAAATTTATCCCCATTTTAATATGAAATTTCTTAGTCTATAAAATACACTTTGTTTCTATACCATGGGCTAATACTATTGCTTATCAATCCCACTTACTCATCAAACTCATTTCATATAATATCTTTTAATTAATTGATTTAAATAAAAAAGTTAGAAAAAATATCTACCTTCAAGATAAATTAATTTTTAATGATTAAATCCTATTAATATATATTAATAATGAAATTAAAATTTCTGCCCACGTAGAATGTACTCTAATGATGGAGTGCACTGCTAAGGCATTCCGTCAGAAGGCTTCACGGCTCGAAACTCCATGGGTGGGATGGGTGGAGAAAAATGGAAAGATTAGATTAGGCCCAAACTAAAAAAAAATGAAATTAAAATTTCTAAAACACTTAAAAATAAATAGATTTCTAAACAAAATATTCACGCATCCTAGATAATGTCCCTTATTTTTCTATTTGTAAAGGTTCAATGTTGGGAATTAATAAGTATTAAAATACCTTGATCAGAGTGCAGAGCTATAAAAGCATTCTACCAAGAGATCATATGATTTAGAAAAAAGAGAAACACACTTCATTGCTTCAGGAAATGAGCTATACATAAGCATAATTTATAGGAACAACAAAGGCTTCTAACAATAACTAGAAGATAACACGCATGACTCGATAGATAAGGATAAGACTAAAAATGTAGCTGATAACATTACTACATAAGCTTACAAGTTTCAATATTTGTTGGAATACTAACATCCCGCTATAAGAGAAACATAGGGAGGTAAATAAAGAAAAAAAACACAAAGAATACATCCCAACAACTAGGCCTTTTTAGATAACCATGTACAAAATTTCATAAGAGAGAAAGAAGGAATGAAAATGAAGATATGAAGGAATGAAAACTCAATATGAGCCCCCAAGGACAAATTCCGTTATTCCAATCATATGTCGTAACTTAAGAATCCTTGCTGATTCCAAGGTCTTTGTAAAAACATTTACTATTTTTTCTTTAGTGGGTACATATTCCAGGATGAGAAAACTATCTTGAATAAGATGGTAAATGAAGTGCATATGAATCTCAAGTTTTTTTGTACATTTATGGTCCACAAGATTTCTATAAATCTATATGAAATTTGATAATCACACCATAAGAGACTAGGTTGATATTGGTGAATGCCAAACTCAGGCAATAATTGTTACAGTCAAAGAAATTCTTGACTTGCAATAACTTCAGCTCTATACTCAGCTTCTATAGTAGATAATGAAATTATGGATTGTTTCTTGTAGGGCCAGGAAATTGGAGCAAGACAAAAAAAAATTCCAAAGGTTGATTTCTGATCGGCCACTGGTCTAGCCATGTTACAATCAGTGAAACCTACAAGCTCAAGAGAACCAAAAATATACCGAATGCTAAAATTGGAAGTTCATTGAATATATATGAGAATGTGCTTTTTTGTTTTCCAGTGAATCTCGTGAGGATACTGAGAAAATATAGATACCAAACCAATTGCATAGGCAGTTTTAGTTTAGGTGTGTGTTAAATAATGTAGAGTGCCAATAAGCTAGTGATACAATGAAGGATCCAACCTAGGAGTGGTACAACTAGCAGTAAGAATAACACCAATGTGAAGAGGATTATATGAATGCTTACAATTAGCCATGCCAAAATATTGGAGTAAATAAAGAGTATATTTCTGCTAGAAGATGGTGATTACTTTTGTGGTAAGCCTTCAAGAGATGAAAGTAGTGTAGAAGACCAAGGTTTGTAATAGAAAATTTCCTCGTCAATTCTTCCTTAAAATTCTGAATCATATACGAAGAAATTGTTGTGAGGATAAAATCATCCACATACATAACTAGAATCAATAAGTGAGAGCCATGTCTCTTAGTTTAGACTATTGGATCAGAGTGACAATGGAACTCTCAGGAAAGATAAAAATTATCCATATTCTCATACCAAAGTCTAGGAGCTTGTTAAGATTGCCTAATATTGCATACATGTGAAGGATATTGCACAAAAGAAACATCTTTCTCCATGTAAATATAATCATCTAGATCATCATGTAGAAAATCACTCTTAACATCCATTTGGTAAACTGAACAACCTTGGGAGGATGCAAGAGAAAGAACAAGACGAATAGAATCCATCTTGGTGACAGGAGATAAAGTCTTAGAATATTCAATTCCTTCAACCAATGAAAATCCCTTGGCCACAATACCTAATTTATGTTTATGTACAGATCCATCTACTACATATTTGGTTATGTAGCCCTGCTTGCAATGGACCAACTTGCGTCGCTTTGGAAGAGGACCAAGATCCCAAGTACTATTCTTCATAAATGAAGAATACTTTTTTGGCATGGTATCTTCCCACTTAGGTTTTCCAACAACATCGTAAAATATTTGTGGATCATCATGCATCGCATCATCCAAAAGAGAGATTCCTTCAAACAATGGTTGATTTGCGACTAGATAACTAAAATCATCTATATTATAGAAAAATATATCGGGATGTTTTCTCTTTCAAAGACCATTGTTAAGGAATGATCTAAAAAAATATTCTCATGTACATGTTCTGTTCGTCCTAATGGAAGATTTTAGTTTGACTGAGAAACTTCAATAGAGATTTCTTCTTTTCCCAAATCTATAAAAGCATCACAGTTATTAGAACCATAATCAATAACTTAAGATGAGTTAGTAGGGGAAGAAGAATCGATAAGCTTTCATGTCCTCACAGTAAGCAACACATATCAATTGTTGACTTTATTTTTCATGGATTCATGTTTTTCATCTTCAGATAATGCCCAAGCACGACTACCAAATACCCTAGAAGAAGATACATTAGGCTTCTCATGTGTCCAATTTTCCATTGGAGTCATATTTCGAAGTGCCTTATGAGGCATCCTTTTTTGAATGTAAGTAGTATAATTAACTGCTTCAACCTAAAAATTAGATGCCGAGCTCTTGGAATGAATCATGAAATTAGCAGTCTCCTTATGTGTTGTATTCTTTCTTTCAGATATATAATTTTGTTTAGGGGCATAGGAAAGATAATATTGATGAAGAATTCCATCTTATGTGAAAAAAAAAAAAATTCCTTACTGACATATCCCCCCCCCCTCTCTGTGCGTAGATTTTTATTGGGGCATGAATATTTTTTCTCAAAAACAGCTTCAAATGTCTTGAAGGTTGGAAATAGTTCGCTCTTGTACTTGAGAAAATACACTGCATATTACCATGAAAATTTTTCAGTAAAAGTTAATGGATATTTTCTCCTAAAAAAGAAGGAGCTGAAAATTTTATTAGATTACTATGCACCAACAGAAGAGGTGGTTTTTCCCTTGATGATTTCCCTTTAGGAAATGGATGTTAGTGTTTTTTTCCAAGGGCACAACCTGGACACACTCCATCAATGCATGAAACCTTAGGAAGACATGAAACCAAATCTTGAGTGTACATATGTTGCAAATATCTATAATTGAGATGACCAAATTTTTCATGTCAAATATTACTCAATGAATCAGCATGAGCTATAAAAGAAGAAGAATAAGAAGGCTCAAATAAGAAAAACTTATATAATATACAAGAATGATCAACTTTCCCAATAGCAACAACAACTGCACGATCATGTAACTATCTAATGGCTACTTCATTTGGAGAAAACTATACAGTTTTCCCATCACTAGAATTACATATATGATTAATGGAAAATGCATACATGAAAATTTTAGGTACTAGGAGCACATTGTTAATTCACCCATGTGTCATATGTAGAGTGTCTGATCCCAAGACTTCAAGTTGTATAGAGTCACCAATTGCAATTTGTGAGGTGTTTTTATGAGATGTAGATGGAAGAGAGTCTTGAAAAGGAGTCATATGATGTGAAGCTCCTGAGTTGAGTATCTAGTTATATGCACATTTATGTATGTTTTGGGGTGATAGAGCATGTCCCTTGCCTAATGAAATATTGTCCTTTTTCATGGATTTTTCTAAGGAACTTAATTTTACCCAATATCTTGCCTCAATATGCCCCGATTTGCCACAAAAAATACAAATTTCATTTGTTTTAGTCTTTTGTTTCAATACTTTTGGTTTGTCTTTGAGGATTATTCTACATTCCTAGAAAATGGAAGAGAAGAAGACCAAAACAGATGAAATTTGTAATTTTTGTTGCAAACAAGGACATATTGAAGTAAGATGTTGGATAAAGTTGCATAGTATTTTTCTTAAGCTTGGAGGGAGACTTGTGGGCTTGTGCAAAATTTGTCTTTGGTTGAAAGTGAGCTTTGCACTTACCTTTAAAGTTATGAGCCACCAAATCTTAATTTGAAGAGCTATATAAAACATATAATTTCTTGAGCTTATATTGTTTTCATATGAGACGATCAAAAAAATATCTCAAAGTTGGGCATTTGATATTTGTCACCAAGAGAATCCCTCGATGCATAGAAGGTAGATGCAAAAACCTAAAAATGACCCTTTAAATTTGAAAAAATCAAGAAAATACATTTAGCACCTTCTTTCTCCTTTCCACATGCTTTTAATAAAGACAACAGAGACATGAATTGGGAAAGATACTCGTCCATAGAGGCATGCCCCTCACCAACTAGGGATGAGAATTTAGTTTCCAATTCTAATGCATGGAACTCTTTATTCCCTCCAAACACATAATATAGTTTTTCCCAGCTTTCTTTAGGAGTTTCACATTATTCAAGATGATATAATAGGTTGTGTGAAACATGCAACCCAATTAGCCCCATTGCTTCAACTACTTTATTCTTGTAGGAAAACTTTTCAACTTATTTTGTAAAATTCAGTTGATTTTCACTTAATTTTGGCCACAACCCCTTGGATTGATTGTATGGAGTAGGTAATTCTATTGTCCTCAACTCCTCCATAATATAAAAACTCAAAATTTTACAACTACTACAAAAAATACTATCCAAACTTCCTTTTCTGCTAGTAACAAAAAAGTATTACCCAAACTTCCTTTTTTAGGAGTAACAAAAAAGCCAGGAAATGGCAATAATATTTTCCCAAATTCTCCTTTTTACCCAATTATTGTAAGCCATGAAATTCCAATAATATTTTCCCACATACAATTTTCTAACCTTCCTTTTCTGCGAGTAAATAACAGAAAATAAATGGCTATAATATTTTCCCACATTCTCCTTTTTACCTAGTCAATAATTTTTCCCAATTCTTCTAAGCCAACAAATGGCAATAATATTTGCCTAGATTCTCCTTTTTATATAAGTGAATAAATTTCTCCCAATTTTTTTTTTTTTTTTAAATGTTATCTATATGCTTTCCTCCTCTAATTTACTTAAAAAACATTCACTTTTTTAAATTCAAACAAAAACATTTATAAATTCCTTTATTTTTTATTTTTAAATTGCCTAATAATTTTATAAAATATGAATGGATCCTTTAAGAAATTACAGTAAATTGATAAATTCATTGAACAAGACCTCAAAAACCTCCACTTTCTTCTCGAGCTGCTTCAAGCACTGAAAAACAAAATTCAAACCCCAATAGATCTAGATCCAAAGGTAGATCTTAAAAACTTTAAAATAGATCTTAAAAAATATGAGAAGGGAGCTAACCCCAATAGATCTATATCCATGGGAAATAGCCATATTTCATTGAAGTCTTACCCGAAACCATAATGAACACGCAATTTGAACATACACAATGACCTACATATTTGTCTCTTTCTTTTTCATTAAAATAAGTTTTGATCCCTCTTATAACGATTTAATTTTTAGTTTATATAAAAGCTGTACATAAATTTCTTCGTATTAAATATTATAAGAATTTTATTAAATTTCTTTTAAAACAGTTATATATGTATTAAAAAAAAATTATTGGTTCAAAATGTGACATATATTTTAATAAATATATAGTTGTTAATAATTGAATTTAAAATTGTGATTTAACTTCTCAAAAAATTTCTATATTCTTTAACTAATTTTAAATATTTTTAAATTGTAGAAACATTTTGAGATGATCAAAATTAAATTAATATCTAAACATAGAAAATTAAATGAATTAAACTTGTTATTAGTAATGGTTTCTCTTGAATTATAATATCTTAAATAATATTCTAAGAAAAAAAATAAAAAATAAAATTAAAAAGAATGTTAGCATATTAACCGTTGTCCAACATGATCACTATTGTAAATATCATTGTAAGAGAATTGATACATAATGTACTAATTTATAGAAAATTAGAGTTGTGGGTAAAGAATGTTTACTTGACAAGCTTCACAACATCTTAAAGCGCAGATCATTCACAGTGGAAAACAACAGTGGGAAGAATTTTGGGTCAACAATATGTTCATTACTCAGAGCTTGGATAATCTTCTTACCACACTGATAAATTAAAATTATAAATTGGAAATAGGAAAATCTCAAAGATACTTTATACATAATTTATTAATTTACGGAGGATTAGAGTTGTGCCTCAATATTGTTTACTTGGGGAAGCTTTACATCTTAAAGCGGAAAACAATAGTGGGAAGACTTTTGGGTCAACAATATGTTCATTACTTAGAGCTTCGATAAATTTGTTAAGATAGTGAGAAATTAAAATTATAAATTGGTATTGGGAAATTTTCAAAAATTAATAACTAGAAATTGTATTACATGTTACAAAGGAAATGTGGTAAAGTTATGATATAAAAAGGAATAACATATAAGAAAGAAGAGGTAGTAGGAACTTTTTCCACTCCAACTGATCCTCGAGAATAAAGGGTGGAGAATTATGTTTACTCGACCTCAAATCAAAATATCTCTATTTGGTAATTGATGTGGAACAACTTATTTGTTATTAATTTCATGTAAAATGTGTTTTTTCATAATGGATGAGACATTTTGACCAAAGTACTCAAGACCACTATATGACGAAATCATCATGGTTTTTTTTTCCTTGCATGAAGGATGCACTTGGTTTTTATGACCAAGTTGGGCAGACTTCACCCTTCCACAAAATTATTTTCTTCTATCACATTCCCAATGTTGAATTCCACTCATACTACTCCTAGAACTCCTACTCTGCTCTACAGCAAGAATTATTTAATAGAATAAAACTTATCACTATGACATGTTGTACTTCATAAGAGACTACTAAGAAGCTTAAGTATGGTAAATCCACCTTCACTTGTCATTTGAACATAGAGCATAGAGTTGTCTTAATCGCCAATTTTATGGATAAGATACATTTGGGCTCTTTTTAACCCTTGGGGATGATTAATTAATCTCAGTTATAATTTATATTAATAAATTATCTACAATCATATTTCCATAATTCCTCTTCGAACGACCAATATTCTACTTCTTTGGAACTTTTCACTTCAGAATAACAAACATCATGAAGACCCAAAAAAAATCATAATGAGGGAATCTAGGGACTTTTTTAAGGATCATAATTCAAGACTTAAGTGCATTTTAAAGATTATTTGTTTTCCCATCAAATAAAAAGAAACAATGAAATTTTTTAGTGACATGAATGAGAAGAAATTTTAAATGTAATAACTCCCTTCCCTAGTGATAGTAGATTTTAGTTTTGGAATGAAATTATTTTCCCGATATTTTAAAGAATAGATTCTTCCCAAATTGACCCTTTAGAGATACTTTTTTTTTCAACTGATTTCAATAGATAAGTATTTTTTCTCTAGTATTTTCTGATTCCTCCTTACAATTGGAATGTTTCTCTTCCCATAACTCTATCTCGGGTTATCATTCTAGCTTTTTCTTGTTTATGAATAAATTGTCCTATCTCTTTTTTAGCGCTTGCTTGAATCAGTGAGATAATGTAGGTAATTTGGATTCCAAAATCCTCGAGTAAACCATTTTCTGAAGAGTCCTCTTCTCTTTCTAATTCTGCTATTCGGTTCTCCATAGCCTTGTTAACGTCCTTTTCTTCTAAAGAATCATACATTCTTGATAAGTATCCATTTTGGTGCTTTTCTTCTTCCATATACTTCAAAAATATATTAATGTAACATGAGATATGCCTCGTGACAGTTTCCAAATTCCAAGATTTTTCATTATACTTGTCATGTGTATAACATTTTCCAAATTCCAATATTTTTCATTGCACTTATCATGTGTATAAGGGAAAATGGATTCCACACATTCAAAGTTATGCCCTTTTAGCTCTTGTTTTAAGCTTGGAAGCTTCTCTTCACCATGTCTCTTTTCTTGTGTATCCTTGACATTGATACAAACAAGCCTTTTTAGGGCATGTTGTAAGGTTGGAAGCTTTTCTTCACCATGTCTCCGTTCTTGTGTATACTTGAATTTGATACAAACAATTGTTATGGATCCCTTTAAAGGTAAATTTAGTGTTATTTAAGAAATGATAATTATGAACATTCATCATTATTGCTCAAGATAAATAATGTCCTCTCAAATAATTTGGAAATTTAAAAAAAATGACATATTTTAAAAAATTTCATTATTAATTTAAATTTTTATATATTAAGAAATAATAACATAAACATATATAACAAAAAAAACATGTATTTTTGGAATAATAAAATAGTTGTAACAAAAATAATACAGAACAAGAAAAACTATGTATATTTGGAAGTATGTAAATTTAGATACATTTAATTAAATAAAATTTTAAAAGAATAATGGTTATAAACATTTAAAAATAATTTTATTAAATAATTAGTTTAGATCCATAGTTAAGATTGATTTAGGTCATCTTAGTTTGCCACTATAAAAAAAAAGTACATCCCACATGAATACAATGGGTCAGTACCATGGGTTGTATTTATAGTTTATCATTATTTTATTTTATTATTTTTATTTTTTATTGTATTTTGACCTAGTTAAAACGTTCATAACATTATGTCAATATTTTTATTTAATTTACTTTTATTTTTAATTTTGTGTGATTTGACATAGTCAAAATTTTAACTTAAAAGTCACCAAAACCTAAATTCATGTAACTTATTAAAAATAATAAAACTAACATTATAAAAAACACATATAAAATTATTTACTTGATCTAATGGCCTAAAACATTTCAATTGTCTAACCTTTAATCTAATGGAAAAAGCATCTACATAGTGACAACTAAGAGAGTTTTTTTGAAATAATAACACCTTACTAAGTAACTAGCTACCCGCTATTAGTTACCACACTACTCTCGTGTTTTATTTGTAGATACTCAACTTCGGATACAGAATTCGAGCCCTTGCGGATTCTGTTGCTCCCTTGTCAATTATCGAGATTATCTAAATGGAGACTGACTTGCCTGTGGAACAAAGTTCGTTAACCAAGAACACAATATCTTCCTTTTATTATAATTCAACCGAAAATAAAAATATGAACTTTTAGAGCAACTAAAAAGGTAAATCTTCTCACAGAAAATTTACTTATTTTAGTTATCTTCCAGACTTGGTTAACCGACAGTATTCAATCCTCTTATTCTTCTGGCATCAAGACCATATTCCAGTCAAAATTTTCTTCGAACTAGGTCTAGTTCAGGGCTTGCACTGGATTAATCGAGTTGACAATACCCTGGGCAACTTCCTTCCAATCTTCCAGGTTGTTCTTCTTTCCAATTATCTATTCCTCCACTGGATTAATCGAGTTCAAAATGCCCTGGGCAACTTCCTTCCAATCTTCCTGGTTGTTCTGTTTTCCAATTATCTATTTTCCTCATTTTCTCCAACAACCTATTGGATACCATTTCTTTTCTTTTTATGGAGAGAGGAGTAATGGTCTATAACTATCAAAAAGAAATCATCATTTAAAGTCGCTTTCAGTAAATCCCATGATTCTCAAAATTTCCAAAATGAAATTAAACCAAAATCCTAGATAAAATGCTTCACTAGCCTTTTATCTCATCCTAACCTTTCCCAGGTTTTTCCATAGTAAAAATAAGTAAAATCCACATTAACTCATAGCGTTAAAATTAAGCATTCTTCATGGTTAATCTTAATTCTGGGTTCGCAAAAGCTTATACTTATGAATGTTTCACTAGCATTTTATCTCACCCAACCTTTACCAAGTTCCTCCATAGTAAAAGAAAGTAAAGTAAAATCCACACTAATTGAGGGTGTTACAAGGAAGCATTCTTCATGCTGAAATGTAATTCACATTGTTAGAAATTAATAAACTAGGGGAGTTGTTTTGAAATAGTAAGGCGTAAATATAGTTTTAAAAATAAAATAAGGTAAATAAAATGTTTTATTTTATAAATATTGAATTTTAAAATATTTATTATAAATTTCTATAATTAATAAAGTATTGTAAAATTAAATTAATGTTTAATTTTATTTTGGTCTTTCAACAATATTTCTTTATATTACTAAAGGGAAAATTAGTACAAAATTCATCTCCAAGGATGCTTGTTTTTCTCTTATGCAGAACAAACTGGGTGACCATAGTGCCTCAAGATGCTAGAATTTATTTCCTAGAGGACTATTAGTCATACCATAAAAAAAAATTGAATAAAACCCAAAGCAAGAGACAACCTTTTGAGGACGTGGATTAAGTGGGAAGACAAGAGGCGGAGTGAAGGGGCATGTGGAATTCAATGTGTTCCACACTCCCCTCGACAATATGAAGGTGGTCATTCGTTGATGGCTTTCGAGGTTGTCCAAGTTTTAATTATGGACATGTGCAATATCATTGATATTGCAAACAAATTCATTGTGGGGTTCATAACAATGGTCCCTTACGCGGTGAATATTCAGTTGAATATTTTGAAATTGTCATGCAATAGAGTAGAGCATGGCTCGAGCTAACACTTGTCCTAGATAGTGGGCTATAGAGATTGCAGCATCCTCCTATGTTTCCCTAGGGGATGCATTTTCCTACAATGAGTGAGTGTCCTTGTTTCATTGTTTATCCTCTTATTGGGGATGATTTTCTCTCCCATCAACTAGGAAAACTCAAATAATGCAACATTAAGACATGACGAGGGAAATGGAAGGTGATCGTGGTTGGACGGACGTACCGACAAGACTACGAGGACCTTTCATGGGGCCTTCAAAAGGACCACCCTCTCGACCAGAAACACCAAGGATTAAAAATATCAACAATGTAGAATAAATCACAAAACATATTACCAGACCCAACAAAACTGAGATTGGATGCGCTTTCCCTCTTCTTCCAACTATCTTGAGCACCACCACAATTTGAATCTACTCGAATTGTACCCTTCCCATGGAAGAGTCAACAAACCACCCAACAACAGTGAGAACAAGATAAAGCCACCACATAATAGACCCTTTCAACAAGAAGAGTGTGAGACTCAAACAAATCCCATTGTGTTACCAACTGAAAGTCAAACCGTGAGGGGAGAACCGCGAGCAGAGAGGGCAATGGCTTGGTCGAAGGAGACTAAAAGAGAGAAATTTCGAAAGGAAGATTAGCGTCGTAGCCAACTCCATTGTGCCATGATATCATGAACAATCCCTATGCAAGACCTCTCCTTGCTCTAGGATAAACCATGTCCTACATTCCTCACTTTCCTAGCTCCATGACCCTTACTGGGAAAATGAGAGCTCGAACCCAAAATCGTGTGGAGTGTGCAACCTCATCGCCCAAAACACCACACTGAACATATTCACAAGGGAGATTGAAGTTATAAGGTCGCCACAACTACGAAGGCCACCTGTGTGCCTTCTCTTAATGATAATCGTATTCATACTCATACATTCAAGGGGTGTGTGGTGTGGAGGTGGGCTCTGTACCCCGTTTTGTTTCCACATATTGCACCATTCAAGTACCTCCATACCTCAATGAAAACTAAAATTATTAAACAAACTCTTTAAAAAAAAAATGTTCTCTACAATTGTGATATCATTTCATAAAATATTTGAAACTTCCATTTAGACATAGGCTAAATAAAATAGTTTCAGATTTCATTATACCCAGGCATATATATTACTTTATATTACTTATGGTTAAAATTTTACTTATTGTTAAAATTGCAATAACCTATCTAAATCATAGTTAAATTAATAAATAAACACACAATATTAAACAATTCTTTTCTTAATAATAACTTATTGTTGAATTATAATATGTTAAGAAATATTAAAAAAAAAAAAACAAAATAAACTTATTACCCACTTTCCAATATTATTACGCGGATTGTTGGAATTGGCTACATTAATTATTTTCTTAATTAATTTTTTACAAAACACTCTTAAAATTTTACTATACAAGTTATTTGTCACCGCATATGAAGATTAGAAAAATCAAATTAAATATATAAGTGCTAAAACATTGAAACGTGGTTGCATTTAAATGTTGGATTTCCATGCGTTACATTTTTAAAATTATGATTTTCAAAAATTCTAATGGAACAAATATATGTGCTCCCTATTCATTAGCTTTCATTAATCGCATTTTTATCAAACTGCCAAAATATTAACATCATTTTATAAAATAAAATAATAGTTTTAAGTTATAATCTGCTTTTCAATTTTCAATTTTAAATTCTAATATAAATTATATATTTTAGGTTTTAAATTTTAAAATAGTTTATATAATATTAAGTTATATTTTTTTAAAAATATTATATTTTATTATATTATATTTTAATATTAAATTTAATATAAGCAATCATCATGAATTTTTTTAATAAAAGACTAAGGTGTGTATTATCAAACACTCTATGTAAAAATTAAAACAATGTATTTGGTCATCTCTTTCATCATGGAAGCACTGAATTCATTTTTAAAATGTTGGAAGATTAACATGTATAATCAATAATAGTGAAAAATTTTATAGAAAAAATTAAACAATTCCACATTAAATTAACAAACTCTTTTTAAATTCTACCAATTTACTATTCCATTTGTCAAATTTAATGTCATGAACCCAAAAAAAAAATTGAAACTTAGACACTAAGTAATTTGTGAAAAAAGCTGGAACAAGATGAAGTGAAGTTTAAAACACTAATTCATAAAACTTTAATTAGGAATCTATAGATAAAGGAGAGTATCTTTGTCTCACATTCATTTATAAGTAGACAATTAGTATGGTAAACCATCATATTTTGTTTTTAATTACTTCAATAACTTATATTATAGTAATATTTCAATTTATACTAATATTATTAGATTATAATAATATATACTAGGTTTTAATAATAGCTTTTGAATTATATTTTTAAAATTATGTTTTAATATTAATTCTTCACATTTTTTATTTTTATAATAAAAATTAAAATTATTTAACTATAAAAATTATTGAATATCCAAAAATAATTGACAAATAGTTTTTTGCAATTTATTAAGTAATGATATACAATAAGAAATTCATCAATTTCAACATAGCATAAATCCTTATACCAACAATTTCAATTATATAATAAATATAATTATATAAATAAAAAATAACAGGGCTATTGTTATTTATATAGTTATTAATAATTACAAATATTTGTCTTTAACCAAATACACATGTGATACCAAATACACATGTGATGGTGGTGTATATATGCTTATGGCAAAGACATTGGTAAATGTGATTGTAGATATATTTTATATAGGATTATTGGCGTATATCAATCACATTGGTAAACATGATTGTGCTAGTAACTAATGTAATTATGACTATAAGAAAAAGTAATAGGCAATTTATTAATTTCTAACAATATCAATTAAATTTCAGCAAAAAAAAAAAAAATGATAGTTAAATTAATAAATAAACACACAATATTAAATATTTTTTTTCTTAATAATAACTTATTGTTTAATTATAACATCTTATAAATATTCCTTAAAAAAAAAAAACATATTACCCACTTTCCAATGTTATGACTAATGTAATTATGATTGTGAGAAAAAGTGATCGACAGTTTATTAATTTTTAACAATATGAATTAGATTTCAGCATGAAGAATGCTTACTTGTAACACCCTCAGTTATTGTGGATTTTACTTTACTTTCTTTTAATATGTAGGAACTTGGTAAAGGTTGGGTGAGATAAAATGCTAGTGAAAGATTCATAAGTATAAAATTCTGCGAACCCAGAATTAGGATTAACCATGAAGAACGCTTAATTTTAACGCTATGAGTTAATGTGAATTTTACTTATTTTTACTCTGGAAAAACCTGGTAAAGATTAGGATGAGATAAAAGGCTAGTGAAACATTTTATGTATAAGATTCTGGTTTAATTTCTTTTTGGAAATTTGAAGAATCATGGGATTCACTGAAAGGGACATTAAATGATGATTTCTTTTTGATAGTTATAGACCATTATTCCTCTCTCCATAAAAAGAAAAGAAATTGTATCCAATAGGTTGTTGGAGAAAATGACGAAAATAGATAATTGGAAAAAAGAACAACCTGGAAGATCGGAAGGAAGTTGCCCAGGGTATTGTCAACTCGATTAATCCAGTGGAAGAATAGATAATTGGAAAAAAGAACAACCTGGAGGATTGGAAGGAAGTGTCCAGGGTATTGTCAACTCGATTAATCCAGTGCAAGCCCTGAACTAGACCTAGTTCGAAGAAGATTTTGACTGGAATATGGTCTTGATGCCAGAAGAATAAGAGGATTGAATATTGTCGATTAACCAAGTCTGGAAGATAAGTAAAAATAAATAAATTTTCTGTGAGAAGAATTGCCTTTTTAGTTCCTGTAAAAGGTTCATATTATTATTTTCGGTTGAATTATAATAAAAGGAAGATATTGTGTTCTTGGTTAACGAACTTTGTTCCACAGGCAAGTCAGTCTCCATTTAGATAAGCTGGATAATTGACAACGGAGCAACAGAACCCGTAAGGGCTCGAATTTTGTATCCGAAGTTGAGTATTTACAAATAAAACACATAAGAGTACCGTGGTAAGTAAGCATGGGTAGCTAGTCGAAAAGACTATTAAGAACAATAACAAAATAACAAAACTTAAGTCGAGAAAAGAAAACATAAAAAGAATTTAAGAATAACAACAAAATAATGAAGAAACTAAACTTTAGAAAAGATAACATAAAAGTAATTTCATAGCAACGAATAAGAGGAGCATATGTTCATTACTAAGAGCTTTTTTTATAGATAGTTTTTTGAGGATGATAATGTAAATTCTGGAGAGTGGCCTTATGAGCATTACCTTGGTAATCATGGTAAATTATGGAAAGTAATATTTTGAGCATTACATTGATAATTTAAAATTGGTATTTATAATCCTTCAAAGCTACACGTTTCCCTCCATCATATATTTTTTATTTGTTTACATTGGTGAAGAGTACTAAAATACCCAACCAAATTTTTCTCTTTTCAATAGAAAGAGAGAATTAATTGGAATCTTATGCCTTTATATAGGCTACCGTAAAGAATAATATAATAGATAAAACAATGGATTAAGAATACCATGGACTCTAAAAAAGAAGCCCAAACATGTGAATCTAGTATTATATCTCAATTTCATTTTGATTATTAAATTAAGTTATTATTAGTTTTTTTAATTAATTTTATTTTTATGTAATATGTAAATATTTATAAAATATGATAGGAAAAGAAATAAAATATTATATGACATTGCAATATCTGTTCCATATTAAATTGGAGAGTGTATTTGGGTGCAACAAAAACATCGTATTTATTTATTTTTAATGGTTGAAATTAATAAATTAATAATTTAATTATTTTTAGCATGAATGAATACTAATTTTCAATCAATCAGAAAATATATGGAATGACAAACTTGTTCCCTAACATGAGTGTAAAATTTCTTCTAATGTCCGTCACCTAGATTACAACAAAAAACCCCACAACTACCAACACTTTTAAATGTCTAGTGGAATATACTAGCCAAAATTGATACAAAATGTAAATATAAAGTTAATAATGCATTTTAATTCAAATTAAATTTATCAAATATTTTATATTCAAATCAATTAATTATGTAAATATCATGACCTTGGTTAACTTTCATTAAGACTATTACGGTTTATGGAACCTTAACAATTATGTAGGTGAAGAAGAGTAAGAGATTAATTGAGATTATTTAATATTTTTTTTGTATGATGGAAAAAAGAGACAAAAACATTCTTAGTTCACCATAATTTTGTTGACTATGTAGGTCAAGAAGATTGGTGGTGTTGCAAATTATTGAAAATTAAAATAGATGTGAGTAACATGAGGGTACTCAAAGATGAAGTGATTTTTGTCCTCAAACTATTAGTATTGTAAAGGTGACATACTTTTTCTTCACAGGGTGCATTGGGAGCTCACCAATTTCCAATTTCACTTCAAGTGATTTTTATCCTCAACCCTCTTGCTATTGTATTGTAAAGATGACATACTCTTTCTTCAGAAGGTGGGTTGGGAATTCACAAATTTCAAATTTCACTTTGAGGCTCATGAGAATTAGTTCTTAATTTCATAATGTTTATTTTATTCTTAGCAGTCATCAACTTAGACATTCTTTTGGTTATTAATATTTGAGTTTTTCAATTACTTTAGGTTGAGTTCTCTATAACTCCTTATCATTCCACAACTCATTATTAAAATACTAAATAGTAATATTTTTAATATTATTCTTATTCTCCAAAATTATCTCTTCTTTTACTTCTCAACAGTGTAAGAAAGCTTTAAGATCCTTATATTTTCTTAGTTAAATAAAATTATTAATATTTTATATTATTTTACTTTATAAAATTATATATATTAAAAATTATCTTAACAATTTAAGAATCTTAAAAATCATAATATATATTTTTTAATTTTATATAGGTCTATTTGTACATTCATGTATATCTCATTAAAACTCAAACTTTATGTGGCTTTAGCTTCTATATATAATAATAATAATAATAATAATAATAATATGTGTTAGAATCATTAAATAAATATGTATTATGGGTTATGAGAAATTAAATTTATTAAAGTATGATTTTTTTTAAACATCTATTTATCAAAAAAGTAAATAAGTACTATTTGAAAAGACTTATCCCTCATCCCTCAAAAAATATAAGAAATAATTAATCAAAAATTCATTTAATTTAAATATCTGTCGTACTTTTATATTCAGAAAAGATAATTGGAATGCTTTAAGGACTTTAGTTTCTTTTTACGTCCACTTGTTCCTATAATTTTATTGTGTTGTATTAATTTCTTTATTGTATATTGGGCCTTGGGTTTCTCGTGAATGTGTATATTAAGGAAATTTTTGGTATGAAATCTCCTACGATATATTATTAATCACATACTAATTATATATAATTGCCAAAACAATTCTATTTAATAGAATTGATTTTAACTATTTTATTTGGCAAATAACATTTATGGAATACAAAATTAAAACTGAAACAATAAATTTATCCTTTCCTAGAAACCCTTATCTATACTCTACTTGTTGTTGAATTGAACTTTGGGTGCAAGAATGAAAAAGTTAAGAAATAGCTATAATCAAATGTTAATATGAAATATCATTGGGAAGAAAAATTTAGTGAAACATAATTAAGAAACAACACTAGAAATTTTTCACTCTATTTTAATCATGTACATTAATTTGAGAAACAACACAAGAAATTATTAACTCTATTCTGATCATTTATATTGTTTCAACAATTATCTACTCTAAAAATAAATCAAATACTAGTAACAACAAAAACAAAATGTATCTGGGAGGAAACACTAGAAACTTACAGAAGCAACATATGTATTTCAAGGAAATGACAATTGGATGCCAAAAGAAACAATTGTCAAGAAACAATAATCCATAAAAACCAAAATAACTATTTACCATACAAATAAAGAAACAAAAACTAATTATAAAGGAACAATCCAAAACCAAACTAATGTATTTTATGTATTTCAAGGAAATTACATTTGCATGACAAATGGAAAAATTGTCAATAAAGCATAAAACCCAAAATAACTATTTACCATACCAATAAAGGAACAAAAAATAATTAGTAAGGAACAATCCAAAACCAAACTAATATATTTTAGATAAGACAAGATATTGTCCACGGAGCAAGCCCAAATTGCCTAGATTCATTTTGTTGTTATACGAAACTCAAATTAACTGCAAGATTTTTACATACAGAGTCTCGGGAAAGTAAAAACATTAAAAACTTAGAACACAACTCTATCTCAAGCTTTTCAATTGTTATTCTTTTTTATTTCCGCTTTATAGCTTCATCTACGTACACATGAAGCGTAGGGAAATTGTAACTAAACTGGTAATCATTACCTTATGAGCAAGTTACAAAATGATTTCCATTATAAATTTATATTGTTTATAATAATTAATGTTGTTCATTGAAATTGTCTTTTCTTTTTTTTTGTGTGGATTGGAATGGGGTCGGGGAAAAATATCAAAGCGGAGTTGATGGCCATGTGGAATGTTCTGTGGATTGCTCATAACCTTCAGCGAAAGGATCTTGCTATTTTCGGGGATGCGAAGGTGGTAAGGTGGTAATAGAAGGAATCAAAGGCTCTATTGGTTTTTCTCCTATGGGCATGGAATGTTGAATCATGCATATCAAGACTCTCATTCAAGGTATGGATGGGCTGGATCTTAATCATATATTCCGTGGAGATAATACTAGGGTTGATTACCTCTCGAAAATGGGCTTGATGTACCAGGAGGGGCTCATATTTGTCTATGTATACAAAGGCTCGGTGCTGGAATGCGAATATCATATTCCGGTCCCATAATCTGTGATATTCGATGTCCACTTAAAAGGATTGGAAGGTGTCTTTCGGGATCAATATATTATTTTCTATTTTTTTTCTACTTCTTTTTTTAAGCTAAATTCGTTTATCATGTCATCGAACCATAGTTATATTATGAAAGGCTCAAATAGAGATGCTTTGAACATAAAGACTATATTTTCTCTTTTTGTTTTTGTTCGTCTCTAGTATTATATGTACATGGGGATTTGTTTGGTGAATATTCATGGACTTTTTCAACTTCCATTGTTTATATTCTATGATCTGAAGTACCTTCTTATTATCATTAATAGAAAGGCATTTTTTCGACTCTGAAAAAACCACTGTTTCAAAATCTGGAAGTCGCATCTAATTTCAGTTTTGGTTTTCTTTAACGGATTTTTGGAAAATGGATATGTATGCTTATCTTCATTAAAATGGTTAAATAGGTTTGTATTTTTTTTCCATGTAACACATTATTTAAATTACCTGATGGCTTGGAAATATATGATCATTATTCGAAGTAAATGTGGTTTGGTACAAGATCGTGACATTCCTCTACTCACTTCAGTTCTTGCACCATATTTGAATAACTCACCGATTAGAGAAAGTTTAGCTGTGAGTGAATTATAGCTGTGAAGGGAAATGACATGCAACTCTCATTGAAGACTTTTTCCCATTTTCCTATAAAGGATTCACAATGTGAGAAGGTTTCCTAATATGGGGATCAATTACAATTTTTTGCGTGTTTATGTTAGCTATTTAGCAAAGACGAGAGTCAATATAACTTTTATATGTTATAATTTTGTCGCAATGTAGGGTAGTGATACCACGAAAAATTTGGATGTGTATTTTGAAGACATGTATTTCGAAACCCTATGGGGGCTATATATGCTATTATGTAATGTGTATTCACAAAGAATTTCTCTCTTTTTCATAAAAAGGAGGCAATTCCAATTTTATGCATCTTTCTTGTATATTTCTTGTAATGGTAATCTTAGTCGCATAAGCTAAGAATTTTCCTTAGAAGGGAAACTAGTTGGTGGGCTATGGCCTAAGAAACCAAGCTCGTTCCCCAGCCTTACTCCGCTATATGTTAGGTATAGTAAATGAGTGCTTATAAGGTTTCTTCATAATGGCGAGTGTGTGTGATTTATAGAGCTCTTGTATGTTTCCCTTTCCTTCATAAAGTGTTCTCAAATCTGAGGGCTTTTGTGTGCATTATGTGCATTTCCTTTGGTTTCATCAAAGAATTTATTTGTGTGATTTATTTAAAGTAAAAAAAACATATATTTCATTTGAGAAGTTTCCTTTTGAATCACTTTCAGTGAATGATTAGGGTTTTAAGGTTCTTCATTTCTATATTTCTCAATGAATAGTTGAGGTTTCATTCAAAGCATTACTTATTCATAGCAAGCAGGGAATAACACCCACATTGTGATATATATATTGTAACTTAGTAGAAGTGCCAAATTTTGGTGTATAATACATATTTAAAGAGAATTCCTTTATTTCTTAATCGTTGACTTACTAGAGTCTCAACGTATAGGAATCGATAACTATTTTTATTGAGATTCAAGACTGTAAAGAAAATATTTTTGTTTCAAGTCGAATGCATTCACATACACACAAACACCTTTTTGACATAGTTATGAATGTTTGATAGGGAATATAAGTAGAGTACATCTTCATATGGTGATCTTTTATTTGAACACAAGAGTTTGATATTTTCATTAGGATTGATAAATTTTCCAATAGATTTCGTAGTTCATATTTTAGAGTTGTAATTTACAATTGACAAAGAATCTAACAATTTATGATTTTTATCTTTACTGAATCAAAATTTACCTTTTCCCACTTCTTGATTTCGTGCTTGATAACACAACATTTTTTTTTGTCGACTGAGGAGTGAAAGATTGTCAAGTGTAGAAATAGATTAATTCTGGTATAAGAACATAGTCCTTCAAGTACAAGAGCAAAATTGCTCCATTATAGGAACATAAACATTCTTTGTGCAAGAATATAATCATTCCAATACACGAACATGGTCATTCTAGTGTAAGAAACTAAATTGATATAACACATAAAATAAATTTACTTTGTCTTCCTAGTGCAAGAACTAAGGTACATGAACATATTTTATTTTCAAATATTTTTAGTTTTACAATAAACTTATTGAGATACATGATCTATTTATTTCAGCCAAGATTTTTATTTTTATTTCTCAGTGAATTCAATTTCGAGAGTGGAGTAGTGTCATTGTGTGTGAAATTGTAAGTAAAGAATTAAAAGGCATTCTTGTAATTTATTCTTTCATTTTTGAATAACATAATTGTAGGAATAGAATTAGGATTTACAGGGTTAAATCCAAAGTCTTTGACATTACTTGTGCTATGCCTCAAAGCTAACATAGCCCTGAATTGACAGTTAATTTTTACGGAGTTGAGTCAAAATTTTGGCACCCAACATTTTGGTATTGTTGCTCATGAGGCATTGAAATAATTATGATAAAACTTTGGATTTTATTTTTCCATGTTAACGGTAATTCTGTTTTATTTTTCAAGTGTAGTGTGGTTATATTATTTGAAGGAATTTCCTTTGAATTGATTTGTCTTTTGTACACATATTTTTTTCTTCCACCCACAATATTTCATTTATTTTTCTGCAGAAAGGTTTCTTTTCAGTTTTTTTGTTATTTCTCGTTGATTTCTTTTAAAATATATGACTAGGAGAGGTAGGGGTTTGAAGCCCAATCAGGGTAGAGGAAACAGTGATAAATTCAAAAAAAATTCTCATGGTGGGCCTTATATTGCAGGAAAAAATTCAAAACAAACAGAAAACCACCACGCATGTACCATTCACCTGGACTTTGGAGACAATAGTGGAAGAATTTCAGAACTAGTGAGAGGGAATAATGATAGTACTTGTCACCAAAAGAAAAACTTGAACTATTGTCAAACTTCACATTATATGGGAAGTGTCCTGTTTAGAGGGAGGAAACTAGTAGATCATGAAGACCATGATGAGGGGACTTGTGAGAATGAGATGATGGAGGCACATACTACTTTTGGGTTTCCGATTTTGGATATAGATTGAATAGTGAAAATGAAGAATATCCCACCATTTTTTCTTCCACATTTCCATGGTAAAGTGCACGAAGATCCAAACTATTTTTTATTTGAATTTGATATACTATGTAGAACTTACGATTATTCTTTAGATGCCGAGAAGCTAAATTTTTCCCTCCAACTCTCAAGGATTCCAGTTTACACTGGTTCATGGGAATAGGAGGGAATACTATAGATTCTTGGGAAAAAATGAAGAGGGCATTGATAAAAAAAATATTAGGAATATTGCAAGGCAAGAGAAATGTAGGATGTGATTTTAACTCTTGCATAGGGTGAAGATGAGACATTAGAATATTATTTGGAGAGGTTTTTATATATCGTATAAAATTCGAAACATAAATTTGATCTAACAACAATTAGAACCTTGTTCCTACGAGGGTTGACAAATTATTCTAGAAATAATTTAAATTTTTTAGGACAAGGAAATATTTCTCAAAAGACTTTTGATCAAATTTTGAATTGTGCAAGAAGTTCTCATGAAATAAATCTAGATCGAGTAAAGGAATGAGGAGCAATTCTAAAAATAGTATATTTTCATCTACAAAGTCTATGATCATTTCGTTGGAAAATAAAATTGATAATATGAAAAGTGAAATTATGAATATTGTTAGAAAACAAATAGATTCCTTAAAGTGTCAATAGAAATTAGTATAAGAGCAAGCAATATTATCCATTTATTGTGCAAAGTGTAGAAAAAAACTTTTGCGTGAATGTGCTATAAATGTTAATAGTGCTAATAATTGCGTAATATATGTACGAAAGCACCCTACCGAAGAATTGACATCAATATCATGATTAAAAGCATAATTTGAAGGAGAGAATTCATAACCTGAGCCATTGCATGCTATGGGAGCATGGAAATCTTGGTCACAGGTAGGTACATGTATGATTCTTGAACCTGCACCATATTTTTCTAGTTAATGCACCACATTATTCCTATCAATGTAAAAGTTACCCTTAGTCTTGGAATCATGGGCCTCTTTTTCAGTATCAATAATCTCCCCCTCCTTGGAATCAAGGATGGAGGGTACCACCACACTCCGATTATTCTTATCCCATGTCTGAAACTAAATTTCCAATAACCTTCCCCAACAAAATCAGTCTATGCCACCATTTCCATTACCACCACATTTTAGACCACCTCAATTACCTACACATCCAGTGCCTAACCCAAATAATAAGTGGTGAAAATGATTCATTCTATCAGACCACTTACTTTCCCCATTTATTAGACTATGCGATTTTGGGTCAGTGACCTCTAGCTGAGATTGGGAAGGGTAATAAACTCATTAAAAAAAAAAAAAAAACAACCTACGGTGATCATTGAGGAATAAATTGAGGAGGAAATGCTTATTATTTCAAACAAAAATGTGACAATTCAACCCGTTCCCACAAAATCATAGCCTTTACCTTCTTATTTTAACCAACCTCCCTTTCCAGATGGACTAGTTATGGAGAAAGATGACCCTACTCCATAGTATAACGTGCCTTATGAGCTAAGGAATCTTTTTATAAAGGTCCCTCTGGTACAGGCCATAAAAGAGGTTCCTATTTGTACCAATATTGTTTACGAACTATGTCTTAAAAATTTGGGAGGAAGATTGTTGAACCTCACACTATCGAGTTTGTTGGAAGAGAAGTTGAGTTGATGATAGGATGTGCTCAAATGGAAATTTATACTGATCCAGGAAACTCAATTTTCTTTGTTCAAAATAGGTGATGCCCTTTTCCCCAATATTTTAATATAATTTGGAGTGACCATCAATGCTATGAGTAGACAAACCATGGAGAAAATTTGGTTGACTCGTCCTAGCCCTATTATGCTTGAATGTGTTGATGGATATAAAATAAAAGTACATGTTGTGTTATATGATGTATTTTTATCGATTGATTCATGGGAGTACCCCAAAAAAATTAATATGTTACAAAAAAATAATCCTATTTGGGGGTACCCTTTTATCTTGGGACGTCTATGGCTCACGAAAACATATTCCTATATAGGATGTCACCCAGGTGATATGTATATTTCCTATGGGGAGGCTAGGAAAAAGGTCAAATTGTACCCACCTTCTAGATCTATCCAAGAGCTTCGAGATAAATTGTGTTTGGATTATGATAGTAGTAATGAGGAGACTCAATCTCTTTATTTCCTACATCAATATACAAAGTCGAATGAGGAGGGTGTGACCTGAGATTTCCTAAATAACCTAGACACTATGAAGAATTTTGAATCACTTCATTATATATTTTGTTTATGTTCCAGGAAAACTTTGATCCATATTCCTTTACCTCATCCCTGCAAAGTCTAGTATCCACTAGATATATTATTGAGTCTCATACCACTCTTGTTGATATTATTCCAAGAAAATATTTACACATTAGTTCAAACCTGGATCCATCCCATTAAGAGCAGCTTTTGAGCTTGTTACGATAACATCTTGATTCATTTGCATGGATTTATGAAGACATGAAGAGAATCCCTCCTGAAACCTACAATGATTATGTTTATAATCAAGAAGGTCCCCGACCTATCCAAAAATTCCAAAGGAGAATGAATCATCACTAAGAGAAATCGCTAAAGAATAATTAAAAAAATCTCTTAGATTATAGTTTTATCTATGCTATATATGATATTCAATGCGTCTCTCCATTGGTGATATTATTGAAGAAGGATGGGAGATGGTGTATTTGTATTGAATATAGAGAATTAAACAAAACTACTCTCAAGGATTACTTTCCTCTTCCCTTTATTTATCAGGTGCTAGATACCCTTGTCGGTAAAAAGTACTTTTAATTTTTAGATGGCTTCAATGGTTATAACCAAATACAAATATCATGAGAGTGTCAAGAAAATACTACCTTCACTTGTCCAAGGGGGACATTTGGTTAGTGAGTACTCCATTATATACTTTTTAATTCTCCTACAACCTTTCACAGGGAAGAATTGGCTATTTTTGTTGACCTTCTGTGTGTAGAAGTTTACAGGGACGATTTTTCACTATTTGGTGATTCTTTTGAGGAAGCCCTTCATAATTTAATGAAATTACTCAATCGGTGTCAAGAATATTGCCTTACTTTGAGTGATAATAAATGTAGACTCATGTGTAAAGTAGGGGTTGTCCTTGGCTATATTATCTATAATAAGGGTATCCATGTATATCCGACCAAAATAGAATTATGCATCTTCCTACACCTAGAAAAAAAATGGGAGTGCGAGGATTACTTGGACATGCAGGCTATTACTGAAGATTCATTCAAAAGTTTTCTAGGATATCTACACCTTTTTCTCAATTATTAGCTAAGGATAAAATTTTCTTTTTTACTGAGGCTTTCAAACGATATTTTGAAGGAAAAATTAGTACAGGAACAAGTCTTAAGGGGACCTAATTTTTCCATTCCATTTCATATTTCTCATATACCTCAGACACAGCCATTGGCGCAACCTTTGGACAAAAAGAGAACAAAAAATAATATGTTATTTACTTCATTAGTAAAAACTTGTCGTCTACTAAATTGAGTTATACAGCTGTATTTTTCGCTATTAACAAATTTAGAAACTAAATTACACGTTATGAAGTATACATACACATAGGTCATTATTCCATCACATATTTAATGAACAAACCTTTGACTAGTGGTAGGATAACTAGGTGGTTGTTTTTTCCATAGCAATCCCATGTTAATATAATCGATATGCTACGAAAATCAAATGTAGTAATTGATTACCTTTTCATATTAAATAATCCTCGCAAATTAATTCCTATATATGACTCATTTCCTCATGAAATATTTTTTTTGTTTCAAAAAATTATCCATTGTTTTCTGATATATCTAGTTATCTTGTCATGGGGAAAAAAAAACTCGTCTATTCGCTTGAGAGAGGAAAAAAATCATTCAAAAAAGTGCTTCATATTCCTGGATCCAAGGAGACCACATTTGCACAATAGCTCACCTTATTATCCATAGATGTGAGAGATAAGAGGTTGTGTTTGATATCTTTAAAGTTTCCCATGATGAACCTAGTGGGGGC
This sequence comes from Pinus albicaulis, assembly GCA_034641835.2. Taxonomy (NCBI): domain Eukaryota; kingdom Viridiplantae; phylum Streptophyta; class Pinopsida; order Pinales; family Pinaceae; genus Pinus; species Pinus albicaulis. Next base: position 809,350,758 of record CM076583.1, on the reverse strand, counting down.
CATTTTTCCGAAAAAAATAACAACATATAAAATTCTTTGCATTGGCTACTTTTTTCCTTCCCTATTTAGGGATGCCAAAGAGTGTGTTAAACATTATGTTAGTTGTCAAATAATGGGCCAATATCGTAGATCCGATGAAATCTCATTTTTTCATCAACTAATGTTAGAATCCTTTAAAAAATGGATTTTTTTTTTTTGTAGGACCTATAGCCCAAAATATTTAAATAAAGGACATATCTTTGTCTGCACAAATTTTGTAAAAATATGGGTAGAGGAAAGAGTTGTTCCTTTTGCTACCGAATGAGTTGTTCTTGATTTTTTATTTAATGAATTTTTTACTTGATTTGGCGCTCCATGGGAAATTGTTAATGACAATGGACCTCACTGTAACACCCCCAATTTTTGTGGTGAATTTTTAAAGTTAAGACATTTGAACTTTAAATCCTAAGGGGGTGGACCCCAAGGGATAAGTATGGTGTGAATGTAATTGCATAATTTATTTGAGGAAATAAATAAAATGATTGTGCATTTTGACCAAGATGAGAATTAGAGATCACTTGCCAAATCCATGAGGATGGAGAAGGCAACAAATCCCCAAAATCTTTCAAAAATTCTTGAAAGAAATTAATTTAGATTTGAGGAGGAATATAAATTTCCCCAATGAAGAGGAGTAGTTGGGAAGAGGTAAAGAAAAGCTGGAAAAGCTGAGGAAAAGCTTAAAGCAGCTTTAAAGAATCCCAAAATGGGAAGCCTAGGCTAAACAGGAAAGAAAGCATCCTGCTATTCTGGACGCAGAATTAGAAACATGATTTGGGGAAATATGAGCTTAAATAAGCTTCTCCTAAGCAGATCAGGGGGTTGATCTGTTCTAGGAGGTGATCTCTGCTCGGGGGTGAGTCCTGGGAGACAAAGAGGACTCTAAGGTTGGGAGGTTGGTCATTTGCAGATTGTGGTATGTTCTGAAATTTTTGTTATTCTATTTTCTGATGGTATGAATTGGCTACATATAGAAAAATTAATTAAATGGTGTGTTTGATGTTAGTACTAGATTTAACAGAATCCATCCTAAGGCATTCACCTTCTAGATTCTGTTTAGTTGTAGACCAGAAATCCATAGAGTAGAAACTCCAAAAACTCTAAACCCTGGTCGGTTTAAATCTGAAGTTACTTAGCCTCTATAGATGATTAATTAATGTTATGTCCCATGTAGACACAAAAGTGATATTATATGCTTATGTGTATGTTAGAGAAATATTATAGCAGAATTAAAGCTACAGGTTGCAAATCTAAAAGAAGAAAGTAAGAACATTAGAATACGACAATCGAAATTGTGCTAGAGAAAGAGTAACTCTACCTTATAGGATTTTATAATGGTTATAGTTGTATAGATTTCATTTCTAAATCTACCTTTAGTCATTGAATCAAGTACCATAGCCAAAGATTTAAATTATAGGGAAGGACCTTTAATTAATCACTATCGAATATCTATATATGAAAAAAAATATATAGGAGCCTAATAGCTCTTATAACATCTTGCATGCACACATTATTGGCAAATCTACTTTTAACCTTTGAAATAACGATTATAGAAACTATAATGTGTATGGAATTTTAAAAATTCCTCCAACCCTTTGAAATAAGTAGTAGGGCTATGGATTAAATCCATGCTTAATGAACCTCTTCGAATGACCTATCGATTACATGCGTAAGCAGTTAACAACAAAATATATATATGTTTAACTAAGAAAGAGACCATAAGAAATTATCCTACCATGGACGTCGAAAATTAAATGCGTTGATTTAATTGTAAAGTCAAGCAGTCGACCAGAAGCAGATGCGTTGATTTTAATTGGACAGTCAAGCAATTTGATAGGAAGAACCATTAGGGCTGCTTCCTAAAAAAAAAAAAATTTCATAGATAATGGTGCCCTCTTAGTCGAGCTTTTATCTCGAGTTCCATCTATTAGAACAGTTTCAAATAAAAATTAAATGACTCATAAAGAGACGCAATTTAATATATGCAGCAAGTAAATCTAAATATATATCACAGTATAGTCAGATTCTGTTATCACATGGTGTCGCGTTATACGTATTACGTATTTGGGCTGTACAAGTTAATAAACCCTAAGCTGCCAAATAACGAATACCTACCATGGTTCGGATGAATTTAGAGCAGGATATGAAACAAATGGAAAAAAAAAAAACAAAATCAAAACGACGCTATGCAGTTTAAATCAAACTACGACATGCTTTGTAAATAGAGTGTGTTATGCATGCATGTGATTTCGAAATTATCCAAGACTACCTATCATATTGTACCAATCTGTAGCATGGAGAGTGGTAATAAAACAATGGTAGATAACCGACTCAATTATACAACCACGAATGAACTCGACGATAGCCCTGGCCGAGCACCCAACCGGTACACAGGGTATCGAATGGGCATATGGCATAAGCGGAAAGAACTTGTCCTGCCGTAAGGAAATATATTTCATTCACCATGACAGTGCAGATCTGTATATGTTAATGCCAAATAACGATAGTATACAAATTAAAAAAAAAAATTGTTCTGAGGGCGAACTCACGAGGAGGGAGGGGGTTACCGACATTAAAGCTCGCTTCCTCCTTGGCGGGGTTCGATTCGCCAGTGATGCCATTTGCAGTAACCACAAATGAATAACCTGGGACTCGAATGGCTATTACGCCACTGATCTCAGTCCGTGTTAGATAGGACAAATAGAACCATACAAATAGTCCACAGTCAATATTGAATATCAATAATACTAGAACGTTGAATGCACGACAAGAAAATAGAGGCATAAATCTCTGTGCTAGTATAACCGTAAACCAAGCGGGACCTATGTACATTTCTTTGCTTCAATGAAAAACGTAACAGAGCGCGTTAGAATATAGACGAAAATGGAATCAAAAGGGGGCGGCCCGTAAGCCTGCGGCTCCTGTCCAGGCGAGGGCGTAAAAACCTTAGCAGTCAAAAGACCTGCAATAGAGAACCGGCCGCATTAGTCTAAAGAAGAAACTAAAGAAAACAAAAGAATTAAAAATATAGAACCTGACGAGAGCAGACTCGGGTGCAGCGGATAAACCCTACACTCAACCTTCCCTCCGGAGCCGAAGCGAATGCTCTTAATCGCCATAGTGTTCCGCATCAAATGTCCTGAAAGAGCTTCGCGCCTTCTGGAGGAAGGATGTAAAGTTACAACCACAATAATTGGAGTAAGACTCGACTGTGAGTCGAGCCAGTATATAAAGCGAAAGGGACGAGAACATGTTGAGATTTTGCTGCAAGGACAAAGGGGAAGGGTAGGTGAAACCCTAATCCCACTGCCCCAAACAAATCAGAAATATCTCCAAGTTGATTTGGGAGAACCCGCTTAAACGACACCAGAGTATGCGTGGATGCAATAGAATGGCCGACGAGGTACTGAGAAGCCGCCTCTGACTCACGCAGTACTGAGCCAGTCTGGATCAACACCCATATGCGGTACACGCAGATTACTTGCGGGGCATCAGTCCTGCAAGCGCCGACGTCGGGCACCTCAACCTCCTGAGTAATACGCCATCTCTGTGTACAAAAACCATCAAAATATTAGATTGAAATCGCAAGACAATCCAGATCAGTTAGAACCCTAAGCTACATGGCTATTCCATTCTGATCCAGTACGTGCGATGCGTCCTAGACGTATAACAAAACAAACCACTCGTACATGCGCTGTCACAAACCAAAATGATTATATTTCGATGAAATCGACCTGGCGCTATGAATGGTGTAATGCAGAGACGTCCAGATGCGTGGCGGTCAATCTCATGACAAACTGTAGTGGCATCAAAATATAAAACATGATGATATAACTTGCCACGATTAAACTAATTTCAGGGTTGATTAATAACAACGACGCCGACAAAATTCAGGATTAGGGTTGGGGTTATACCTGCCCTGGCGTGGTTCGGCGCTCCGTGATTAATAATGAATCACTATTATAATGACTCACTGTCCACCATGATAAGTTTGAACGTGCATCGAATTCATACCTCGGCGGAACTGATCATAGGTATACGCTATCCCTGTATCAACGTCTTTCACCGTATATGTAAATGCATCTGCATAATAGGTACAGTGTATGCATGAGGCGTAATCTGATTCTATTGTCATTACATATTTCTGCCGATTCAATGAAATTATAAAAGTAGGTGTATCTTGCAAATACGTATGATATATATATCCATATCTGCAATCGCCAAATAAATAATGTCAAACAATGGCTATATTTATATATGTCGCTTATATAGGTATGTGCGCATTAAAATATATTACAACGATGATAAATGTATGTGGTATATATATAGACGAGTTATATACCCACACATGCGCAGGCAAGTAAATTATCAAAGGTTAAATAGATGGATATATGTGACATAAAAACATGTGTATGGAATAGGTGTTTATATATCGATGTGCATCGGCCCATAGTCTTATCAAAGGATATAAAAATATATATGGGGTACTTATATATATAAAGGTTATGCATAGAGTTATGCAAATTTTAATTAATTCTATCAAATGATAACCATACGTGGGTCGCATCTTTATACATGTAGGTTTTATAATTGTATATAGGTGTTATATATTGACACATAGGAGGCATATGTTTGATCGAAAGAAAATGATTGTACATATGGGCCTTAAGAGAGGCATGGTATTTTATGACACATGGGAAATATTAAATGTTATTAAAAGGGGATGGAAAACAAAAAAGATATTAAAAGTTAACGAAGAAATTGAAGTAATAAGAGGAAAATATAACACTTGAAAAAAAAAAAATGGGTTCCTAAACTGGAGGTGTTACAAATGGTATCGGAGCACCAGTTACAACAAATTGGGCTGTGAATTTTGTGCTCACTGATTTTTACATATTTTGTTTTTGAAATTTTTATAAAATTTTTGCTAATCTGTGTTGTAAGTGTGTACAGTTGAAATGGCTGAAGGTGAAGGGATTTATGTGGATCTGAGGGATGAGTTTGCTACTCCAGATCCCAATGCCCCGGTAATGGCCATGTTGCACAGGTTGCAACGAGAATTGGCGGAACTAAGAAGCCAAAATGACATGTTGTCATCAGCCAGTAAGGAGCAGGAGAAGCTCATCAGAGAACTAACTTCTCGGAACAGCCAGGAAGGCGAAGATTCCAGAAAGAGAAATATGGATGAGTCTGATGATGATGATGCTGCTAGAAAACAACATAAATAGAGAAGAGAATTGCAGGGAGAATTTAGAAAGATCAAACCTCCCTCCTATGATGGGGAGAAGGAAGAGGATTCTGAAGCTTGGTTGCTGAACATGATCAAGTATTTCCAAGTTTATGAATATGAAAGCAATCTGAAGGCTAGATTAGCTGTGTACCAGCTACAAGGAAAAGCTACACTGTGGTGGGAAGAGACAAAAATGGTGCATGCCATTGATGAGAAGACAGTTACTTGGGAAGATTTTCAGGCTAAGTTCAAAAATCGTTATTTGAATGAACGTTATTATGATGATAAAGCGAAAGAATTCCATGAACTTAGACTAGGGCAGCTCACTATCGATGAGTTTGTCACTAAGTTTACTAATTTACTGAGGTATGTCCCTTACATTAGGGAAGAAAAGGCAAAAGTGCAAAGGTTTTTAAATTGTTTGCCTACTCTGTACAAGGAGAAAATTGAGTTTGACAATCCAAAGACAATGGATGAGGCTGTTAGAAAAGCAAGACTATGCTATCAGTAGTTTAAGGGTAAAACTGAACAAGGGAAGAGCTGGCTGAACAAGGGTGAGTTCAAAGGTAAAAGACCAAAACCAGCATATCTAAGAAATTTTGGTAGAGATCATCAGCAGAAAAAATTCAATAAACCAAAAGAAAGTCAAACTGCTCAGTCCCAAGTGGCTTCAAAACCAGTAGAAGGGAATAATAAAAAGGAAGGGACAGTCAGAATGAAGGAACCTCTGAAATGTTGGGGTTGTGGAGAACCCCATATGATGAGGGATTTCCCCCATCGAAATATACACATGATCAGCAGAGAGCGAGAGGCAACAACAGTAAATGACATAGCCAGAAATATACCAACTATTAGTGCAGCCTTGGAAAATCGGCAAGCAGAACATCAAGCAACCATGGTGGAAATGGAGGGTAAGATTTCTGACCTACCTGTTACTGTTTTGATTGATCCAGGTGCTTCTTTGAGTTACATTAGTCCTGGAAATGTAGAAAAATGTAAAATTAAACCTGAAAAATTTCAGCAGTCATGGTTGGTACAGCTGGCCACTGGAACTAAGAGAAAAGTCACACATAAGTTGCCCAAAATAGCAATACAATTAAATGGGTTCCCAACGGAAGTAAATCTGAACATATTGCCATTAGGATCCTATGATCTGCTGATAAGAATGGATTGGTTGGAAAAGAAGAAAGCTCTGATGAACTGCTGGGATAAAACCCTGCACTGTGTGGATGAGGAAGGGAAACCTTTTACACTAAAAGGGAAACCAAAACCCATTGCAGTAAGAGAAATATCAGCCTTACAATTGAAAAGAACAGCTAGAAAAGGATATCAAGTCTATGCAGTGCATGTAGAAGAAATAGAACAGAAAACTGAGGAAGAGTTACTGGATGCTATACCAGTCATCAGAGAGTTTAAGGAAGTCTTTCCCAAGGAAATCCCTCATCTTCCGCCCAAAAGAGAGATTGAATTTTCTATAGATCTGGTGCCGGGAGCTACTCCTGTTTCCCGAGCCCCCTATCGGATGAGTCCGCCAGAACTGATGGAGCTGAAGATGCAGCTGCAAGAATTATTGGATAAGGGTTACATTAGACCAAGTGTGTCTCCATGGGGAGCACCTATTTTATTTGTTAAAAGGAAGGATGGAACTTTTAGGATGTGCATTGATTATCGGCAACTGAACAAGTTGACCATTAAGAATAGATATCCACTTCCTAGAATTGATGATCTTTTTGATCAAGTGAGAGGGGCCTCAGTCTTTTCAAAGATTGACTTAAGGACTGGGTATCACCAGCTCAGAATCAAAGAAGAAGACATTAGCAAAACAACTTTCCGCACCCGGTATGGACACTACGAATTTGTAGTCCTACCTTTTGGTCTGACAAATGCCCCTGCCACTTTTATGTGCCTAATGAATAGTGTGTTGAATAAATATTTGGATAAATTTGTTCTTGTGTTCATAGATGATATCTTAGTTTACTCCAGAAATGAAGACGAACATAAGGAACATCTGAGGATAGTGTTGCAGACTTTAAAAGAAAACCAGCTATATGCCAAGTTCATCAAATGTGAATTTTATAAAGATAAAATTCAATATTTGGGTCATATTATTTCTGAAGAAGGGCTTGCAGTTGACCCTGAAAAGATAAAAGCAATTAAGGAATGGCCAGTCCAAACTGATGTTTCAGCAGTAAGGTCATTCATGGGGATGGCAGGCTACTATCGTAGATTTGTGGAAAGATTTTCTGTCCTAGCTCATCCCATCACTTCATTGCAAAGAAAGGGTGTCAAGTTTGTGTGGACTGAAAAATGTCAAAACAGTTTCGAGCAGTTAAAACAAAAACTTATTTCAGCCCCTATATTAAAAATTGCTGATCCTGATAAAGAGTTTATTGTATGTACAGATGCTTGCAGAGAAGGGCTGGGAGGAGTCCTGTTGCAGGAAAATTCAGTCATTGCCTATGAATCTAAAAAACTAAAAATACATGAACAGAATTATAGTGCATATGATTTGGAATTTGCAGCTGTTATCCATGCTCTGAAGATGTGGCGGCATTATCTTCTAGGGAAAAAGTTCACATTGATGACTGATCATATTAGCCTCAAATATTTTTTTTCCCAAACTGACCTGAATGCAAGACAAGCCAGATGGCTGTCCTTTTTAAGTGAATTTGATATGGACATCAAGCATATCAAGGGGAAAGAAAATAAAGTTGCTGATGCATTAAGTAGAAATTCTTGCCAACATTTAAACAACATTGGGAGTAGTGGACAGATTGAGATAGAAGAGTTGGTGAGAGAAGCAGCCAGCCAAGACCCAAACTATGAAACACTCTTGGTGAAACTACAAAAAGGGGATAAAACTGACTTTACACAAAATCAAAAAGGGCTACTATATTTCAAAAATAGGTTGTATGTTCCTAATGTAGAGTCATTAAAAAGGGAAATTTTGGATGAATATCACAAACAGCCTTATGCAGGACATCCAGGATACCAGAAGCTGTTAACAGCCTTGAAAAAGAAGCTGTTCTGGCCAGGAATGAAGAGATATGTGGCAGAGTATCTAAGTAGGTGCATGGAATGTCAACTGGTCAAAGTTGAGCATCAACATCCAGCAGGTCTTCTGAACCCTTTGCCAATTGCAGAATGGAAATGCGACACAGTTTCCATGGATTTTATAACAAGACTACCTAGAACCAAATATCAACATGATTCTGTAATGGTAGTAGTAGACACTTTAACCAAAGCTGCCCACTTTATACCAGTGAAATCTACCTTCGGAACAGCTCAAGTAGCACATGTCTTCCTAAAGGAGATAGTAAGGCTTCATGGAGTTCCTAAAGTAATTGTTTCAGATTGAGATGCTAAGTTTACAACAACATTTTGGAAAGGATTGTTTGGAGGGATGGGTACTAAGCTGAATTTTAGTACTGCCTATCACCCTCAAACAGATGGGCAGACAGAAAGGACGAATCAAATTTTGGAGGATATGTTGCGAATGTATGTGATGGATGGACCATCAAAGTGGGAAGAATATCTGCATCTAGCTGAATTTGCCTATAATAACAGCTACCAATATTCTATTAAGATGAGTCCATTTGAGGCACTCTATGGGAGAAAGTGTCGTACTCCCTTGAGTTGGAGTCAACCGGAGGATAAACTGGTGTTGGGACCAGATGCACTACAAGAGATGGAAAGAATTGTCAAACAAATACAAAGAAATATCAAGACCGCACAAGATCGCTAGAAAAGCTATGCTGATAAGAAAAGAGTGCCCCGAGAATTTAAGGAAGGGGATCATGTGTATTTACGCATCAAACCCAAAAAGAGCACACTTTATGCTGAAAGTTGTGCAAAACTTGCACCTAAATATTGTGGGCTTTTTGAAATTTTAGAAAGGGTGGGACCAGTGGCTTACAAGCTGGCCTTACCACCCCATGTTAGAGTGCATGATGTGTTTCATATTTCATTATTAAAAATATATGTACATGATGCTTCTCACATAGTTGATTGGAATGTTGTACAGGTGGAACCAGAAGGGGATTTTCTGCCAGAACCGCTTCAAATATTGGAGCGGGAAGAAATTGAATTGAGAAACAGAACAGTGGCCAGAGTAAAAGTGCAGTGGAAGCACTTTACTGCTGAAGAAGCTACCTTGGAAAGGGAAGCTGAAATGAAGGAGAAATATCCATTTTTGTTTAAGTGAACTCTAGTAGTTAAATAATAACACCGAGGACGGTGTTTATTTTCAGAGGGGGAATATGTAACACCCCCAATTTGTGTGGTGAATTTTTAAAGTTAAGACATTTGAACTTTAAATCCTAAGGGGGTGGACCCCAAGGGATAAGTATGGTGTGAATGTAATTGCATATTTTATTTTAGGAAATAAATAAAATGATTGTGCATTTTGACCAAGATGAGAATTAGAGATCACTTGCCAAATCCATGAGGATGGAGAAGGCAACAAATCCCCAAAATCTTTCAAAAATCCTTGAAAGAAATTAATTTAGATTTGAGGAGGAATCTAAATTTCCCCAATGAAGAGGAGTAGTTGGGAAGAGGTAAAGAAAAGCTGGAAAAGCTGAGGAAAAGCTTAAAGCAGCTTTAAAGAATCCCAAAATGGGAAGCCTAGGCTAAACAGGAAAGAAAGAATCCTGCTATTCTGGACGCAGAATTAGAAACATGCTTTGGGGAAATATGAGCTTAAATAAGCTTCTCCTAGGCAGATCAGAGGTTGATCTGTTCTAGGAGGTGATCTCTGCTCGGGGGTGAGTCCTGGGAGACAAAGAGGACTCTAAGGTTGGGAGGTTGGTCATTTGCAGATTGTGGTATGTTCTGAAATCCTTGTTATTCTAATTTATGATGATATGAATTGGCTACATATAGAAAAATTAATTAAATGGTGTGATTGATGTTAGTACTACATTTAACAGAGTCCATCTTAAGGCATTCGCCTTCCAGATTCTGTTTAGTTGTAGACCAGAAATCCATAGAGTAGAAACTCCAGAAACTCTAAACCAAGGTCGGTTTAAATCTGAAGTTACTTAGCCTCTACAAATGGTTAATTATTGTTGTATTCCCTGTAGACATAAAAGTGATATTATATGCTTGTGTGTATGCTAGAGAAACATTATAGCAGAACTAAAGTTACAGGTTGCAAATCTAAAAGAAGAAAGTAAGAACATTATAATACGACAATCGAAATTGTGCTAGAGAAAGAGTAACTCTACCTTATAGGATTTTTATAATGGTTATAATGGTATAGATTACATTTCTAAATCTACCTTTAGTCATTGAATCAAGTACCATAGCCAAAGACTTAAATTTTAGTTAAGGACCTTTATTTAATCACTATCGAATATCTATATATATATATATATAAAAGGATATAGGAGCCTAATAGCTCTTATAACATCTTGAATGCACATAGTATTGGCAAATCTACTTTTAACCTTTGAAATAATGATTATAGCAATTATAAGGTGTGTGGCATTTTAAAAATTCCTCCAACCCTTTGAAGTAAATAGTAGGGCTATGGATTAAATCCATGCTTAATGAACCTCTTCGAATGAACTATCGATTACATGTGTAAGAAGTTAACAACAAAATATATATATGTTAACAAGCATACTTTAACTAAGAAAGAGACATTAAGAAATTATACTACCATGGACGTCGAAAAATGAAATGCGTTGATTTTAATTGTAAAGTCAAGCAGTCGACAGGAAGCAGATGCGTTGATTTTAATTGGACAGTCGAGCAGTTCGATAGGAAGAACCATTAGGGCTGCTTCCTTAAAAAAAAAACTTTTCATAGATAATGGTGCCCTCTTAGTCGAGCTTTTATCTCGAGTTCCATCTATTAGAACAGTTTCAAATAAAAACGAAATGACTCATAAAGAGACGCGATTTAATATATGCAGCAAGTAAATCTAAATATATATCACAGTATAGTCAGATTCTGTTATCACATGGTGTCGCGTTATACGTATTACGTATTTGGGCTGTACAAGTTAATAAACCCTAAGCTGCCAAATCGCGAATACCTACCATGGTTCGGATGAATTTAGAGCAGGATATGAAACAAATGGAAAAAAAAAACAAAATCAAAACGACGCTATGCAGTTTAAATCAAACTACGACATGCTTTGTAAATAGAGTGTGTTATGCATGCATGTGATTTAGAAATTATCCAAGACTACCTATCATATTGTACCAATCTGTAGCATGGAGAGTGGTAATAAAACAATGGTAGATAACCGACTCAATTATACAACCACGAATGAACTCGACGATAGCCCTGGCCGAGCACCCAACCGGTACACAGGGTATCGAATGGGCATATGGCATAAGCGGAAAGAACTTGTCTTGTCGTAAGGAAATATATTTCATTCACCATGACAGTGTAGATCTGTATATGTTAATGCCGAATAACCATAGTATACAAATTAAAAATAAAAAAATTGTTTTGAGGGCGAACTCACGAGGAGGGAGGGGGTTACCGACATTAAAGCTCGCTTCCTCCTTGGCGGGGTTCGATTCGCCAGTGATGCCATTTGCAGTAACCACAAATGAATAAGCTGGTACTCGAATGGCTATTATGCCACTGATCTCAGTCCGTGTTAGATAGGACAAATAGAACCATACAAACAGTCCACAGTCAATATTGAATATCAATAATACTAGAACGCTGAATGCACGACAAGAAAACAGAGGCATAAATCTCTGTGCAGTATAACCGTAAACCGAGCTGGACCTATGTACATTGCTTTGCTTCAACGAAAAACGTAACAGAGCGCGTTAGAATATAGACGAAAATGGAATCAAAAGGGGGCGGCCCGTAAGCCTGCGGCTCCTGTCCAGGAGAGGGCGTAAAAACCTTAGCAGTTAAAAGACCTGCAATAGAGAACCGGCCGCATTAGTATAAAGCAGAAACTAAATAAAACAAAAGAATTAAAAATATAGAACCTGAGGAGAGCAGACTCGGGTGCAGCGGATAAACCCTACGCTCAACCTACCCTCCGGAGCCGAAGCGAATGCTCTTAATCGCCATAGTGTTCCGCATCAAATCTCCTGAAAGAGATTCGCGCCTTCTGGAGGAAGGATGTAAAGTTACAACCACAATAACTGGAGTAAGACTCGACTGTGAGTCGAGCCAGTATATAAAGCGAAAGGGAGGAGAACACGTTGAGATTTTGCTGCAAGGACGAAGGGGAAGGGTAGGTGAAACCCTAATCCCACTGCCCCAAACAAATCAGAAATATCTCCAAGTTGATTTGGGAGAACCCGCTTAAACGACACCAGAGTACGCGTGGATGCAATAGAATGGCCGACGAGGTACTGAGAAGCCGCCTTTGACTCACGCAGTACTGAGCCAGTCTGGATCAACACCCATATGCGGTACACGCAGATTACTTGCGGGGCATCAGTCCTGCAAGCGCCGACGTTGGGCACCTCAACCTCCTGAGTAATACGCCATCTCTGTGTAAAAAAACCATCAAAATATTAGATTGAAATCACAAGACAATCCAGATCAGTCAGAACCCTAAGCTACATGGCTATTCCATTCTGATCCAGTACGCGCGATGCGTCCTAGACGTATAACAAAACAAACCACTCGTACATGCGCTGTCACAAACCAAAACGATTATATTTCGATGAAATCGACCTGGCGCTATGAATGGTGTAATGCAAAGACGTCCAGATGCGTGGCGGTCAATCTCATGACAAACTGTAATGGCATCAAAATATAAAACATGATGATATAACTTGCCACGATTAAACTAATTTCAGGGTTGATTAATAACAACGACGCCGACAAAATTCAGGATCAGGGTTGGGGTTATACCTGCCCTGGCGTGGTTCGGCACTCCATGATTAATAATGAATCACTGTTATAATGACTCACCATCCACCATGATAAGTTTGAACGTGCATCAAATTCATTCCTCGGCGGAACTGATCATAGGTATACGCTATCCCTGTATCAATGTCTTTCACCGTATATGTAAATGCATCTGCATAATAGGTACAGTGTATGCATGAGGCGTAATCTGATTCTATTGCCATTACATATTTCTGCCGATTCAATGAAATTATAAAAGCAGGTGTGTCTTGCAAATACGTATGATATATATATCCATATCTGCAATCTCCAAATAAATAATGTCAAACAATGGCTATCTTTATATATGCCGCTTATATAGGTATGTGCGCATTAAAATATATTACAACGATGATAAATGTATGTGGTATATATATAGACGAGTTATATACCCACACATGCGCAGGCAAGTAAATTATCAAAGGTTAAATAGATGGATATATGTGACATAAAAACATGTGTATGGAATAGGTGTTTATATATCGATGTGCATCGGCCCATAGTCTTATCAAAGGATATAAAAATATATATGGGGTACTTATATATATAAAGGTTATGCATAGAGTTATGCAAATTTTAATTAATTCTATCAAATGATAACCATACGTGGGTCGCATCTTTATACATGTAGGTTTTACAATTGTATATAGGTGTTATATATTGACACATAGGAGTCATATGTTTGATCGAAAGAAAATGATTGTACATATGGGCCTTAAGAGAGGCATGGTATTTTATGACACATGGGAAATATTAAATGTTATTAAAAGGGGATGGAAAACAAAAAAGATATTAAAAGTTAACGAAGAAATTGAAGTAATAAGAGGAAAATATAACATTTGAAAAAAAAAAAAAATGGGTTCCTAAACTGGAGGTGTTACACTCACTTTGTTTCTAATTTGGTATATATATATATATATATATATACACGATTTGACAAAATAAATCGACACTGTAGCACCCACAGGTAAATGATTAGGTAGAATCTATCAAAAATTAATCGAGCCCATTCTTACCAGAAGAATTATGGGTTTACAAAACTACCTAGAGGAATAAAACGAGTCATACGCCTTATGAGTTTATGTATGGAAAGTAGGTCCTATTTCCAATCCAATTCTATATTAAAACCTTTAGAACGGTAGTTTGGGAGGGCTTGGATATCTACGAATCACATCAACAACATTGTTTCAAAATTGATGAACTTGATGAAATTAAAAGAGATATTGTTCAGCTTATTATATTAATGTAGAAAAAATGTATAAAATGACCTGATAGGTTAATAAAAAAGAAGCATTTCCAAGCAGGTAACTCGCTACTCCTTTATGGTTCAAAGTTTAAAAATTTGAAGGGGAAAATTCATACATGCTGAATGGGGCCATATGTGGTAGTTAAAGTTTTGAAGAATGGAACTGTAGAAATTAAGGGCAGTGATGGACGGTAAGTTTTTTTCTTGGTGAATGGGAATAGACTCAGAAGACATTTCTGGACCACCACTAAGGAGGAATTCATACAAGAAGTTCAACAACAACCAGATTTCAATATGGTAGATGGTTATACCAACCTACTGTAAGTTTTGATTTTCTCTTTTCCCAATAAATAAATAGAAAATAAAAAAAGGAAAAAATCAGAAATTAATAAATAATAAAATAAATAATAATAATAATAATAATACACATAACTGTGAGATTCACCTTGCTAGTGTAATCATGTAAGTGACTTCTTGAAAATGAGCATTCTAGAAGGAAAATTAGTCTTTTAAATAAAATATTATATTACTTGATTATGATAAATGGCTAACTTGTCACTGTGAAGAAGCAGGTTTGCACGAGGATTTTTGTTGGAAGCGGAAAAATTGGAAGAAAATCAACCCTTACCAAGTTCATGGCAAATAGCAAGACAAATTTCATGCAAGTAATGCAAGACTCCCATAGTAGTTAATTCATCTAGGATACAACATTGTTTGATGAAGATATTTACTTCACAAGGTAAATATTTAATATTTCTCTCTATCCCTTTTTCTCAATATTCCATCGATTTCCTCTTTTATTTCTATCAATGAATTTCCCTCCTATTCTTCATATAATTTCATGTCTTCATTTGTATTCTTCCATCTTACCCGTGAAAATTGTTTCCCTTATTCCCTTTTCCTATATCCCCCTAAATAAATTTACCTTATTCTAAGTGGCCCTTGTTATTTTACTTCCCTTTATTTAAAAATATTGATGTCCCACCTCTTTTTTCCCTCATATATTTTTTAGGATGTGATCATTCTTGAAATCCTTATTTTTTTAGATATAGAAATATGGTGACACCTTGATCTGGTGATAAAGAAATCCTTAAAATCTACGATAAATTTATATGCAATCCATCCTGGCTTTAAACAGAGGAAATTTGATTGGTAATTTCAAAACAAGCTTCATTTTATTTCAAGTAAAGGAAACCTCTTGTGCAGTACAAGAATCACAGTAAAGGAATCTTGGTGTTCCAATGTAGGAATACCAGTATTATAGTATAGGAAGCCTTGTTCGATACAAAAATCAACTTGCAGTGCAAGAATTTTATTATGATATTTTTTAAAAACACTTGAACTGGTTGTAAATTTATTTTTAATTTTGTATTTATCTAAAGAAATATGATGCTCATATGTTAAAACAATGGCCTTTGTATCTATGTTTGCATAAATGACATTATGGTTTGAGCCTAAAAAGGAATGAACAATTAAAGTGAATGAATTAATATAGGCCTAGGAAACCTTATTATAGTAAACACTACCATTTCAAATAAATTTCATGATGAGGACTGACTGCATGTATAAATGTCATTTCACTCCTCGCTATTTACATAAGATATTTTTCCATCATTTAATTGATCTTACCTCCACCATCTATCATTTTTCCATCCACTTCTGGAAAACATAACTATTACAATCACCACTCCCAATCATCATTACTTACATGTCATAAATATTATGTCGAGTTTATCGCTCTCCTAACCATATTTTGCATTGTTAGAAGTGAGAGTTGCCCCAAATGGTTATGTAGCTCAGGATAGGATGTTGTCAAATTGTGAATTAGGGAGATGAATGGATGTAATTTTAATTATCATTTGATAGAGGGATCATGTGGTAGCAATAATGGACATTCTTGCACTTCCCGTGCACTGAATATTATATGTCGTGAGCAATTTATATTGAATTCTCTGTTGAAGTTTTGAACAGGTTGGGGGAATGTAAGTAGTGAGAGTCTTTTGAATTTCATGGCGTTGGTTCAAATCAATCCTTGTTCTGTTAAGGAGCTGGAGGGAAAAATGGAATATGAAGGTATTTTATCTATTTTGTAGGAGACCAAATTTATCTCCTTCCAATACAAATTTGATGGCTATGATTCTACCATTGTTGAAGACTTTGCAAAAAGTTTCGATGGAAAAATGGCTACTGTCGTCTCTCTTCAATTCCAAGTAATAGATAAATCTATCTCATTGGCTACCGATATACCACCTACAATGGAAAATTGGTTTAAGAAAGGTGATACAGAGAAGGTTCCATGGCATAAATTATTGATATAGGATGATTGCAGAGTGGATTGGAAGATAGGTGTGTGGAGAACTAAAATGATCGAAAATTGGTGACACATGCTGTATATATTTCAAAAAATTCTTACCTACAATGGGAGTTATTCTTTAACCTACATGTAGCACATCCGACTAATGATTCATTCTGAATCCGACAAGTTAATTAGTTTCCTTAATTTCAGTTAAATATTTCAGATAATATGTATGATAATTTATAAAAGATCTAGAAAGATAAAATAGGTTTTAATATGGGTTGATTAAAATTCTCATTAAGAATGAGTTAGAGAATAGGGGAAGTACATGAAAAGAGCTTCAAGAACCATACCAGAGTAGGAGAACTGTGAAATTTTCTCGTGGAAGTGGACAACAAGACAAGGAACATAATAGGTCCACTAAATCGAAGGATGCCTACCATGGAAAAGTGAAACAACCACTCTTAGGGGGTGAAAAATATAAGAAACCTAAGGCCACAAAACCTAATTCCACGAAGCAGAAGACAAAAAATAATGAGAAGGGTAAGGTCTATATTCCAGGACCATCATGAAGGATTACAAGAGGATTATTGAAAGGTCGTCATGATTCCTTGAGAAATAATACATCTACACCAGCTACTGCACTAGAGGTTGAGGTTATCTAAGATTCATAGTCTTCTCGCAAGGACCTTGCCTCTCCTGAAAACCTTCCATTTGAAACTCCCGTGGGAAATATGTCAACAGAAGATAAAATCTCTCTTTTGGTATGTGTGGCAACATTGGATACTTAAATTTTTATCCTGGGATATAAATAAGATGAGGATGATGTTAATCTAGCATCTATGATGAAGTGAGTTATGAACAAGAAAGTGGCTCATGGAAAGGAGGTGGAGGAGGAGATAACTAAGGAAAAATTAGAAGATAAACAAAACAATGATCTTCCTTTGTCATCTCTGAGCCCAAAGGTTAAGAAAAAAAAGTGACTCATGGGAAAAAGGATGGACAGACTCGGGAGTAGAAGAAGGAAGAAAAATATGAGGATGATGTTCCCCAAACATCGGTAGCAGAGGAAATAACAACATAAGGAGAAGAGAAAGGAAAGGATGAAGTGAATGACTCTACCTCTCGAAGAAATATGAGTCAAGCTCATAAATTAAAACAATAGGATTGTGAATTTTAAGTTCTAAATAGGTGTATACTATATTAGAACACAATGTTAAAGAAAATAAATGGATAAATGAAAATAGTTGTGTCCAAGTTCAAGATACAAGTAGGGAAGTTGAAGTTTCATGTTGCCCACCTAAAACTGTGTGTTCAAAATCTATTCAAGTACATAACAGATTTTCGAGTGAAGAAAGAGAAAGAAGGAGGTTTAGGGATTAATATTCAAATTCCGAAATAAGGAGGAGAATGTCCACTTTTTTTCTTTTTCATAGGTCAATAGTTGTGTGAGTATGCAGAACAAGATGAGCTTGAGGGGTTGTTGGTTATTGAAATTTTCCTATTTTTACCCTGAATTATGCTACCCTAACCACTATTTTTTGCGTTTTTGGTTCCTTTTAATGATTTTTTTGAAAATGGATATGTATTCTTATCTTGATTAAAAAGATTAAATAGGTTTATAATTTTTTCCCATGTAACTCATTATTTACATTACCTTATGGCTTGGAAATATATGATCATAATAAGAATACAAAAATTATGATTATTAGATATCATTTTTGGTATTCAACTACATTAAGTAAGTCATTCATCTATGAACAATTCCATGAGAGGTAGTCATAACTAAATAATTTCTCATGATTTTTGAATAGTCCACTTAGCACTCATTTCATCGTTTGATCCTCACAGGGGTGAAGATGTGGGATTGAAACTAGTGAAATTATCAGCACAACATCAATCATCACTTTTGGGGCTTGCACCCGATAACCAGGACTTCCTAGGAGATCACCCATCCCAAAAATCCTTTGTCTCAAGCACGCTTAACTATGGAGATTTCCCCACAATCTAGCCCACATAGCTTCCTACCCCATTTGAAAAACCTTAGCAAGTATTGTGCCTCTGAACTATTCAGGTAGAGCTCCCTCTACTGTTTGTGTTTTAAGTATCAAGGGTTTCCGCAGTGCATTATATTAGATATCATTTTTGGTATTCAACTGCGTTAAGTAAGTCATTCATCTATGACCAATTCCATGAGAGGTAGTCATAACTAACTAATTTCTTAGGATTTTTAAATAGTCCACTTATCACTCATTGCATCCAGTGATGGTCAAAGTGATGAATAAGTGGGATTGAAACTACTCAAATGAATCACACAGCTTAAACCATCAGTTCCGGGGCTTGCACCCAGTAACCAAGACTTCCTGGGAGTCACCCATCCTAGAAATCTTCTGGATCAAGCGCACTTAACTGTGGATTTTTCCTCACAATAAAGCCCAGTTAGCTTTCTACCCCATTTCCAAAACCTTAGCAAGTGTTGTGCCTCAAACCATTCAAGTAGAGCTCCCTTTACTTTTTTTATTTTAAGTATGAGGGAATTCCACAGTGCATTATATTAGATATCAATTTTTGGGATTCAACTGTGTTAAGTAAGTGATTCAGCTATGACCAATTCCATGAGAGGTAGTTGTAACTGACTAATTTCTGATGATTTTTGAATAGTCCACTTAGAACTCATTGCATCGGGTGATGCTCACAGGGGTGAAGAAGTGGGATTGAAACAAGAGAAATGAATCACATAGTGTCAATCATCATGTCTGGGGCTTGCACTAGGTAACCAAGACTTCTTGGGAGGTCACCCATCCCATAACTCCTATGATTATTTTAAAATATTTAGTGGGGGTCTTACAGTGAGCCTTTTCATTTCAAGGCTTCACCATATTGCTTCATCTTAAAAAATAAAATATCAACATTAAAAATAATGGAAAAATAATGTTGCTATAGAAAATTTTATTATAAATATGATTTTCTAGAATTTTTTTTATTTTTTTATTTTTTATTTTTTATTTTTAATTTTTTTTATGTGTAAGACTTATATATTTAAGAACAAAATTTTATTTCCTAAGTATCATATTTTCACACAAAAATTGTAAATACTTTTACTAAATATTTTTTAATGATCATATCTATATTTTTCTATATTTACATTATTGGAAGAATACTTTTTAGTCATTTCAAAATAATGTCATAGTCTTGTAGAGGACATTAATCCCTTCCCATTGGGCCATATCATCCCTCATCACTCCTCTCTGATAAGGAAGGATTATTATTTTTTTAAGCTAGAGAATTTTTTTGTGTTCCCCTCTTCAAGTCGACCTACATAAACATAAATTGGCCCCCATCATGTTTTTGGATTGGGTTTATAGGTTGGTTTTTAAGAAAGTTTTGATGTTACCTATTGCTACATAATATTATGGTTTTTTGTACCTCTTTCTTCTCGCAGGATCTGGCCCTCCTATGAAACTTTTATGCCTATAAAAATCCTCAACCTCTAACATTTTTGGAGCCTTTTACTTAGCCTTATAGAACACATTTCTTAGCCATAATTTAGAGGAGAAAATTGGGACTCTTAGACAGGAATACTTGGCCCTTTAGTGCATATCACTAGGCCCAAATATCATCCCTTATAGAACAAATAACTCATACTTGTATAGAAGAAAATTTATACCTATAAACGTTTTCTTGTGGATTATATTATTGGCACCAGACTAGGGAATCTATATGATATTTCATATCTCTAAAACGCATCCTAAAGCCTCAGTTCAAACATGCAGTTTTCTAAATCATTTTGGAGCTTGAAAAGGAATAATTTGGAGGACATTTAACAAAGTATTTTGAAGGACATGCTAAATAACACATGAGGCCAGTTGTAGGAGACATAAGTTGGTTTGAGGGTAGTCATTTTTTGAGCATTTTTAGTTTATCCTTATTAAATATTTTCATTTTCAAACTTTGAGGCATTTTACTAGCATGCTTGACCAACCTTTGGAAGCCTTGTTGAAAGAAACTTGAAGCACTTGTGGAATAGGTTTGAGAAAAAATTGTCGACCTCTTTTGAAGTATATGTGGAACTTATTTTATAAATACCTTGAATAATATTTTGAAGTATATTTGGAAAGGTTAGAGCCTTGGAGGATTGGAGTACTCATTTTGACCAAGTTGGAGGTTGAATTTGTTGAGAGGATTAGAGTCCTCATTTTTACCAAGTTGTTTCTTGGATTTATTGAGAGGATTGGAGTCCTCATTTAGAACAAGTTGGTTCTTGTATTTTCTCAAGGTTGTAGCCTTGAATTAGTGAGATATTTTATAGTACAAGTTGGAACTTGAGTTTTTGTAAAATAGGATTATAGTACTCAATATCTTCATCAATAAAATTATGTTTGTATCTTTATTTATTTTCCCGTGGTTTAACTTTTGATAAAAATATTAATTGGCATAATATAACAATTGAAGAAAATATTGATGCACCCTCCCACTTAGTATTTCCAACAATCAGTTTCAAAACCATCTTCTTTAAGATAAACCTAACAACTAGAAGAAGGATTTTTTAATCACAATGGTTAATAAAGATGGTAAGGTCCCACAATTTCATGGAACAAAATTTTCCTTCTGGAAGCTCATAATGACTATTTAATGTCTCTTGGAGTCAATGCTTAAATATCTGTTATAGATGGATACAATATCCCATCTCATATTATAATATATATGTAGGGGAAGAAATCATATGTGGAAAATGTAAACTCCTTGAATTATATGGAAAGTGGACTATAAAATTCAAAATTTACCAAATTTATGGGTATTAAAAGAACTAAAGAGATGTGGGACAAGCTCATCCATATTTATGGAGATGAAAACGTCCAAAATGTGAAGTTTCAAACATATATAAGGAATTGTAAAATTCTCGATATTAATGATTAATAAGATAGAGCTAATTATTTTCTCCAAGTGGATGAGTTAGTCAATTATCTCAAAGGTGTAGGTGAAGGTGTTAAGTAAAATATGATTGTCCAAAAGGACTTGATATTTCTTTAACATCGCTTTGATGCCAAGGTTTGTGCAATAGAAGAAATAAAAGAGTTGGACACTCTATCAATGGATGAAATTCATGAAATTACCCAAACATACAATATTAAGTTAGGAAATTTAGCTCATAAGGAATTGTCATCCAAGGAATCCAATACATCAGAAAAGGGAAAGAATCATGATTTCAAAATAATGATTCTGATACCGAAATCACACAATCTTTCAAGAATCTGAAGAAGGGATCCAAACTTAAAGGTAAGCTATCTCTCATTTTCTTTAGATGTGGTAAAATAGGACATTATCCAAAAAAATCCATTTTAAAGATGAAAATGAGGATGAAGGTGAACTTAAGAGAAGAACCTTCAAGAGGAAAGGCTCAAACAAAAAAAAAATATTCTCCACTAGCACAAATCAAACAAATAATCCAAAACAAGAATAAATTTCATTAGAGGTAGAAAGAAATTTGGAGGAACTATTAATAAGTGACATAGAATATAATTACAAACATAGAAAGGATAATGAAAATATATCTCAAGAAATAAAATCTATGAAAACCAAAAAGGAAGAAGCGAAAATAATAGAATTGTTGATGAATAAGTTGAAGGACAAGGAATAAATATACAAAAAAATGGAACCTAAATTTGTATCTCTAAAAGGAGAGTTGGAAAAATCCAACAAGATTTTGAAGAGTCCCCATATGTTGAATGTCATTTATACCTCTCAGAGCCCACTACATTGCAAATCTGGAGGGAATTTATATTCATCATGAAGAAAAACCTAGAAGTTTTATTAATGCCCTTAAACGATCTTATCATTCTAAACTTGTAGGAAACTAAGTGAATCAAAGGAATAATAAGTCTCCCCTTCTTGAAAGAAATATCCCATCAAGGAAAACATATCCTAATAGTTATCAAAATATTTTTCTTGGTCACTATTTATTTTGTAAAAAATTTTGTTGTGAGGCAAAACATTGCAAGCATTATTGGACTAATCATCAAGATACAACTTTTAAAACAAAGAGGCAATGACAAATTAGGACTTATGACTCATTTTCTCCTCTTTAAAAGTATAGTCTAAAATTTTACAAATGTAATAATCCAGGCGATCTAGCACAAAAATTTCCTCTAGAGAAAAGAGAGAAAGTTTAGAGAAGGAAAATTGGAAAATATACCTCTAAGAATTATAGCCTAGCTTTATGTGCCTAGAAGAAGAGAAATCAATAGTTTTTATAGAGTGGATGTTCTAGGCGCATGCCATGTGACTAGAAAAATTTCATCTCAATAAGCAAAGAAAATTATGGAAATGTGACCTTTGGAGATAATGGATGTACTCAAATTGTTGGTAAAGGAACAATGAGTGTCATAAATAGAAAGGTAAAAACAAAAAATGCATTATATGTTGAAGGAATCAAGCATAATCTTCTAGGTGTCACCAAAATATGTGATTAAGGACATGATCTCATATTCCCTTCCAAGGACTGCGAGACGAGATCATCTTTAGGAAAAAATGTAGGAAGAGGAATATGAATAGGGGATGATGTTTAAATTCTTACTTAAATTCAATAATAAAGATGTTACATTAGTCAAGAAATTAAATTTGGCTCTCGCACAAGGATTTGAGACACCTATGCTTTTGATGACTTAGTGAATATTAGAAAAATTTAGGAAGTAAAAAATATCCCTAAAATTTCAAAGCTATAAAATGTTATTTGTGCACCATGTGAAAATGGAAA
The DNA here is from genome assembly GCA_034641835.2 of Pinus albicaulis. Taxonomy (NCBI): domain Eukaryota; kingdom Viridiplantae; phylum Streptophyta; class Pinopsida; order Pinales; family Pinaceae; genus Pinus; species Pinus albicaulis. Next base: position 809,327,315 of record CM076583.1, on the reverse strand, counting down.
TAAAATGAGAAGTAACTTAAAATCAATGTAATGTTCAACATCAATTCCTCTCTCTAATACCCCTCAGTTTCTGTGTTAAAGTCTTACTATATTTAGAGTAAATAATTTTATATTGGATGGAGGGGAAGCAATTATTGGTTGAAATGAATTCTAATAGTAGAAATTATGTGATGTAATAGAAAAATGTTATTAAATAATAAGAAAAAGATGAAACAACTTGGGAAAGAAACACTAGAGTAAATAATTTCTTTCCAAATTGGAAATTATCGCTAATGAAAATATATATATATATATATATTCCCTAGAGAAAAACTTAATAATATTTAATGATATTGGAGAGGAATATCCATTAAATCATTTAGCTCTAAAAAAAATATAAGTAAAAGGGGAATAAAGTATGGCCAAAGAAAATGAACAAAATCCTAGGAAGTGGTTTAGCAGACCCAAAAAGGAATGAAGCTTGCTTATAAAATATATATATCGAATGAAGGGGGTTTATTTCTTCTTAAGGCACGAAATCTCAGCTTGAGGGAATTGGTGGATCAGTTCATGGTTGGGAGGATAGTTTTCTTCCCAAGTGTAGTGCCAACAACATATACTATTACAATTATCACTATATTTGAGCTATGAAATTATTGTATGAATTTTTATTGCATATAAGGTATTTAATTTTGTGCATGTTATTTTCTGTAAATTGTGAGAGTAAATACCTACATGAGCTATAGTGTGTGTGCAAAATATTTAAATTGAGGAATTGATTTTCTGTATATTTTGAAGTTTTCGGTAATTCTTGTTTACATTATGCATCGCTAATTGTTGGTTATATTATGCATGATGGAGCTATATTTCTTTGAAGATAAATTTCTAGAGGGAAAGAAAATTAACCCCGATATTTAACTAAGCTTGTAGGTAATTCCTTAATTTGTGTATGTATATTAACGAGAATGTGAAGCGTTGAGTGTGAACTCAAGGCACATGGGTAAGAGTTGCTCATACAATGAGAGAGAATTAATTGAACTCATTTTCAACTAAATTGAATCTTGGGAACAATACTAGACAAACTTGTTGTTAAAGTCCCAAGAGAAATAGATCCCAATTAATTTCACAAAAATAAGCAAGCAGTTCTATCTGCTAGTTTTACCGAGTAATATAGAAGATAGAATTTTTAATGAATCTAAGTTAAAGTTATGGACAGAAAAAAAATTATCTAAAATTTTTTGGGTGAATTTCCTATCTAGTGAGGGGGTATAATTTGAAAGGTTCTATATAAAAAAAAAAAAAAAAAAAAAAAAACACATAACCTTAAACTCTCGCAGATTACTTCTTGAGACATGCACCGACATCAAATTCCACAAAGAGGAAATTCGTACATGAGAAATTAAGTGTAGAGAGGGTCATCTTATTAAGAAATTGTTGACACGATGGCTGTCATTTTCTTACTCGTAGATTATGGGTTTAAGTCTGAAGTATATACCTAGGGGAAGAAAAAAAAAGGTCTCTTGGAGATAGGGAAGAATCAAAACTTACACATATCTACTGTAGGTAGCTAATCTAACTTAATCTTACTAATGAATATATATCAAATAAGATATTGTGCAACTGTGGAATTAAATAATCAACATTGTGAGAGAAAACGATGCTTAGGAAATTAATAAACATTTTTTAACAAGGAAAAGGAAACATGCCATACATATGATGGAATTTCTAATAGTGAAACAAACAATTGCACCTCAATTAATACTCAACATTTGAACTGAAGTACTAGTGTTACACCAAAATTTGGTCATATAGCCATTTATAATTATATGGATGAGAGTACACCATGTAATATCAATGTTACCTTAGTTAAATTGTTTTCACTATAAGAAATAATTTAATAAACCATATTTTATTAAGTTATTTCTCATTAAAATAATAAACACCATGAGGAATAATTAAATAAATCCTTATTTATTTGATATCCCTCTAGGAATAATTAATTAAACCATTGTTTAAATAATATTCTTAGTCATATTTAACCAAATTATGAGAAATAATTAGATAGATCATTATGTATCTTATTTTTCTCTACGAATAATTAATTAAATAATTATTTAGTTATTATTCCTTGTTAAATTTGACTAAATCACCTAAAAATAGTTAAACAAATAATTATTTGTTAATTATTCCTTAACCACATTCTTAAAATGATAAATAAACCATTTATCTATTTATTATTTCTAAATAAAGGTATTTACAAAATTTAAATACCTTTTCCCTCCAAGATTGATCTAGATCTTCGTTAATAATATTCTATTATGTGTCGTTATCGAGGATAACTCAATATATATTTTTTAAATATGAGAGTTTTCCATTCATTCTTCATTTTGATCACTTTCATTGTTGCGCTTTGATCATTCTTATTATTGCTACTATTTTATTTGCTTCTTTAGGTTCCATAGAGTTCAGCACATTTTGGGTTTTATGCACCATTGAGAGAGAGAAGCTTTTGGATCTAAAGGATTGATGAAAACCAATAACCCATCTTGAGGGGGACTAGTAACATTATTTTTTATTCCCTTTTTAGGTGTTATAATATATTGAAAATTCTTTATATCATGTCTTGTCTGTTGGATGCACGGAGAAATTATTATTTCTTTTTATTGTTTAACTGCTTTTACTACATAGATCTGGTTTTTTGTGGCATTTGTTTTAACTATCAATTGCATAGCTAAAGAAGTTAAGCGGCCATATTTATTTTTAGGGATGTTTATCACACACAACTAAAGTGATATATTTTCGTATACTTGCCTTAATAATCTATGCTAACAATGGGAGATTCCACTAGGGACCATACCCATAATCTCTGTTTTCACAAACGACTAGAGTCATCATTTTTTAGCATAAATTTTCAATGCAAGTATATGAAAAGGGTTAACTTTATATGTGTGTGGGAAATAGACCTAACAAACTAGATGGTCACTTAAATTCTTTAGATCTGCAATCAATAGTTAAAAAAAATACTACAAAAAACTAGATCTATGCATTAGAAGTAGTTAAACAATCAGACTAAATAAGAATTGTTCCATGCATCCAACAGACAAGACAAGATATAAATAATTTTGAATATATTGTAACACCTACAAAGTGAAAAAATAATAATGTTACGGTTCCCCCTCAATGGGCTGGTTCCTCGCTATCCTCAACGATTCAAATCAATAAATTTCTCTCTTTTAGTGGTGCAAAAAACCCATAATGTTTCAATCTCTATGGGAGCTCAAGAAACAAAGAAAGTAGTAGAAACAATGATGATGGTTAAAGCACCAAAATGAAAGTGATCAAAGTGAAGAATGAATGGAGAACCCTCTTATTTATAACAAAATATTGAGTTACCCTCGATAATGTTCTATACAAAAATATGACTAACCAAGATCTATATATAACCGCTTCTAATATTTTATTATATTCCGTTGGAGGGAAAATGTATTTAAATTGGTTAAATCCCTTTATCTAGAAATAATAAACGAATAAATGGTTTACTTATCATTTCTAGAATGTGGTGAAGGAATAATTAACAAACAGTGATTTGTTTAATTCTTTCTAGATGACTTAGTGAAATTTAGCAAGTAATGATAATAAAATAATGATTTAACTAATTATTCCTAGAGAGAAATAAGAAAAATAATGATTTATCTAATTATTCCTCATAATTGGACTAAATATGACTAGGAATATTATTTAAACACTAGTTTGATTAATTGTTCCTAGAGGAAAATCGAATAGAAAAATTTATTGAATTATTCTTCTTGGGGTTGTGGTTTGTTAAATTATTTATTATAGTGAAAACAATTTTACTATATTAAAATTGGTCTTAAATGGTGTACTTCAATCCATCTAATTGTAAATGATTAAATGCCCAAATTTTAATGTAACAACTAGAACTACATAGAAGAAAAAGAAAAAAGAAATAAAAATCTATACTTAAGTTATATGAAATAGTTACATGAGATATCACGTAGAAGAAAAAAATAATAATAGGTCAAATTAACAATATTATCATTCTGTAGAGGTTGACCATAATGAAATAGATATACATATTCATTTCTTGTAGTCACATTTATGTCACATTTAAAATTTATATGCAAGCCTTAACGACTACAGGTACGTTGGCAAGTGTGGCAAGGTATCTCTCATTTGTAGCCTAACAAGTCCAGTTATGCTAAAAAGTTATATAAAAAACTGTTGTGAACTATGTCAAAAATTAAAAATTAAATTTATGAGTATAGGTTAGATTAACAATTATCTCCTCAGATGCAGGTGACAGGCTAGACACGCGTGACAATCACACCTCTCCCCACACAGATAACGGAGATCTCCAACGCAACGCTTCACCTATAGCGGATCCAATTATTGTTAGCCCCTCACATGATCCATGCAGAACCAGAAATGATGAGGAGTGGATGGGTATTATGTCACGTGGCCCTGAACATCACCCTGCTTCTATCACCATTAATGTCTGTCATGATTAACCAACATCATAGCCTTACCTCCTCCCATGTGCCTGCTCACGTGATCAAGCTCAACACGCAGATCCATGCGAAGGCCACTCATCGCCATCCTCACAGATCTCACTCCAGCCCCTTTATAACTCCAAGTAGCTTGCCCCTTTCCTCACTCAGCATGTTACCTTTTCCTTTCACTCTCCTCACTCTTATTTGGCTTCTCACTGACCTCAATGAGCTGTGAAGCCTCTAGCCTAGTGTGGAGTTGCACAACGCCCTTCGGACCCCTGCTCTCCATCCTGTGAATCTGTCCCCTAGATATTGTTGCCCCATTCAGCCCCAGAGTGAATCATGTCTCCCCTCTTTGGCCCTGGGTGCTTTTGTTTCTCATGAACTTCTCACCCCATCCCACGTGTGCAATAGCTCCCAAACTTCACCAACGTACCATTCACGGAGGTCAAAGAGGGGCTCTCCCAAGTCGATATCATTGTGGAGAAGATAATTTCTCGAGTCAATTGATGGCTCCTCTTCCAACACCTTTCTGAGCCAAAGACTTGATCCTGAGCACTGCGCGGAATCCTCTAGGCAAGCTGTGCAGAGAGGTGGTTGATGTACGAGGAGGTCTACCTCCTCTCCTAGAACGCACTCTCTGCAACACACACCTATCCCTTTGAGAGCTCCGGAGGAATGAGATGAGGACACAGACATTTGGGTCATGGACTTCGATGGCATTTAGACATGGATTCCAGATGGCGTAGACCCTAACTCCCCTATTCTCTGTGCTCCTGCGCGCACTCCCAAACGCACTAAAGTTGATGTGGATGCAGCTACTTCACAGGCACGTGTGTGTTCCATTAAAGAGGAAAACCCCAGTGGTAATGACTAAGAGGATGAGTAACATTTGTGCAGTGGTTCAGTTTTCTTATGTTTTTTGTCATGTTAACCCTAAGAGCTTGTCTGTTATCATCTACTTTATGTTTTTTAGCTATGTCAGCGCTACTATGCATAATGATATGCTTGGTTCTAAGTTTTGCCTGGGCTGGTTTCCTACCTAGAGGCAGCCGAGAAATAGTGTAACAAAAGATGGGATTGGTTAAACATAGCTTACCAACCTAGCCTGTAACATATGTAACTCTATGTTTTCAAAATTAATAAATTAACTCAACTTATCCAAAAAAAAAAATGAACAATGATCGGCAGCCAAAGTACTAAGAAACTAACTACATCATACGTTTTAAGAATTTAAAAAAGGCTAGTTCTATAAATCTCATATTTTATTATTTTATTAGTTTGTAGCGGAACAACTCTAACAAGTTTTGTTTGTAAATCTCCTTTGATCAGGGGGTTCCTTCTCGATATACAGTTTCAGTGTCAGTGTGAGCTGTTAGATGTTACTGAGAATGAAACTGTATCTGGAGCCAAATGTGGCATTAGTTATAGAAACGACATTACTTAGAAATGAAAATCATAAAACATTAGTTAGAATTGAAAATCATGAAATTAATGACGAACTGGTGGATTTATTCCCTTTTCAATGAGATGGGAATCTAAGGTCATGATGAAATCGCTGTAACACGCGATGGTGGTGAATGGAATAGTTTCAAGGGTTTTCAAAGGAGAAGAAAAATAAGATATAGGGTGATGATGTTTGGAGAGGAGAAAATTGGGCCCTTAGACCAACAATATCCTTTTCGTCAAGCTCCTACTCCTATATCATCTTTATTTTCATTTTTCGGTTGCTGCTTCTAAAGAGCTAGATTACTTTTGACACAAAATTATATTCTCTGCTGCATGCAAATGTGGTTTCATTAACAAATTAATGGAATGTAATTCCTAATCGTGAATGAAAATATAAACATTCAACATATGTATCAATGAAAAACATGTCGAAAAAAAAAAAACTACGATTGTAATCATTGGAATGATATTTAATTGAATTTACATCGGTAATAATCCAGGCGTTAAATGAATACGTATTTATTAATCCAAGTCATCATGAAAACTACGAACGAAATGTCTCTTACCTGTGGCGGAGATTGGTCCATGCCCACTGATGGACACTGGAGAGGTAAAGGAGCATAAATTAAAAATGAAACCAAATTATGGTAGCCGTTAAAACTCTTCATGAAAGTAGCAAGGAAATTAAAATGAAACCAAATTATGGCAACCATTAAAAATCTTCATGAAAATAGCAAGAAAAAAAGAAAGCAGGGTTGGAGAGGATTAGAATCTCACGTTCTATTTTGCTGCCACTGAACTCAAATTAACTAAATGTCCTATTTTGGGAATATTGTTGAATAAGAGGCAGAAGAGTGGGGTTAAATGTTGACTCCGTTCCAGTTCAAAGATTTAACCGAAAATTTTATTCGGCAGCGGTGAGACCACCACAATTTAGCCACAGAGTCATGTCACCTCGATCTGATATATATATTTTAGCTGGATCTGCAAAGTACACAATTATCTCTCGAAAAAAAATGGAGAGGGGGTCATCACGCTCTCTCCTGAAATGAAAATGATAAAATAGATAAACCTAGAAACAAATGCACAGATCAAAACCCTTATAAAGAGAAAATATATGATTTTCCAAAGCTGATGTATTTAAATATATGAGAGTCTGAACAAATGAACTATCTTACATGACCTCGCCAGACAAAAACAACTAACTATATTGAGAAAACAAGGATGAAAAAACGCTAACTATAAACACAACTCAACAGTGAATTTAATTATCTCAGATAATATAATAATATTAGTGAAGGTTTTAAAATCAGTTTAGATTCATATTAATTCTGAATTTACCAAGTATTAACACCAGTACTTAGTACATTAAGAGTTAAGATAAATCTAGGTGGGTTTGATTCACCTTTTAAATAGGCTATATTTGACATGAATACCGTGGATTAATACCATGGATTCTTAATACCATGGCTCATTTTCATTTTTATTATTATTTTATTTTCATTAGAATATTTTATTTTATTTTATTTCTCATATTCAAAGTTAAGATAAATCTAGGTTGGTTTGATTCTCCTTTAAGCTATATTTCACATAAATACCATAGGCTAATAGCATGGGTTTTAAACACCATGGGTCATTTCTATATTTATTATTATTTTATTTTCATAGAGATACCTTTATTTTGTTATATTTATATTTATTTTTATTTTTATATAATTTCCACTTAGTCCAAATATTTACATTACATCATTTTTTTTATTTAATTTTAATTTGTTTTTATTTTTATTTTTTTGTAGGACAATATATTACATTATGTTGTATTCCACATGAATGCTATGTGTTCTTAATACAATTAGTCATTCCTCTTTTTATTTTATTTATGTAATTTCTTTTTTTCCTTTATTTTATTTTAGAGGTTATCACATTACGTAGATATTTTTATTTAATCTATTTATTTAGTTTTAATTTTCAAGAACTTTAATTTTAAATTAAGAAGCATAGACATTAATAAACAATAAATAGTAAACATTTATTTCATGGTACGTTTCACATCATTAAAATTATAAAAATTAAATAAATTATAATTTTATTTTAAAATATCATTATAAAAAAGTTAAAATGAAAATTAACATGAGTTTGATATTTAAAATGACATGGAAAAATATTATTAATTATAGAAATTTATCCCCATTTTACTATGAAATTACTTAGTGTATAAAATAAGCTTCGTTTCTATACCATGGCTTAACACTATTTCTTATTAATCCCACTTACTCAAAAAAATTATTTCATATAATATCTTTTAATTAATTAATTTGAATAAAAATGTTAGAAAACATATCTACCTTGAAGATAAATTATTTATTAATGATTAAATCCTATTAATACATATTCACAATTAAATTAAAATTTACAAACACTTATTTCAAAATAAATACATTTCTCAACAATGAATATTCGACACATCCTAGATAATGTTCCATATTATTTGGTTGTAAAGGTTTAATGTGGGGAATTAAGGAGTATTAAAATAACTCAAGTGCAAAAATAAAAAATAATTCTACCAAGAGACCACAAGATGAAGAACAAAGAGAAACACACTTCATTGCTGGAGAATATGAGCTATACATGAGCCTAATTTATAGGAACAATAGCTAGAAGATAATACTCATGAATCGATAGATAAGGATAAGACTGAAAATGTAGCTGAAAAGATTACTACATAAGCTTACAAGTTTCAATACTTATTGGAACTCTAGCATCCCCCCATAAGCAAATGTAAGGAGGAAAAAAAACAAGAAAAAAAACACAAATAATAGGTCCCAACAACTAGGCCCTTTTAGATACGTATGTACAACATTTCATATGAGAGAGAATGAAAGAAAATGAAGAGATGAAGGAATGATGACTCAAGATGACCCCCCAAGGATAACTTCCTTTACTCCAAGCATATGTCATAACTTCATAAACCTTGGTCTGGCCAAGGACTTTGTGAAAACATCTGCTATTTTTTCTTCAGTATTTACATATTCCAAGATGATAACACCATCTTCAATAAGTTGGTAAATTACGTGCATATGAATATAATTTTTTTTTGTATGTTGATGCTCCAAAAATTTTGTACAAATCTGAATTGCATTTTGATTATCATACCATAAGAGAGTACGTTGATCCCGCTGAATGCTAAACTCAAGAAATAATTGTTGCAGCTAAAGAAATTCTTGACTTGCAAGAACATCAGCTCTATACTCAGCTTTTGTTGTAGATAATGAAATTATTGTTTGTTTCTTGGAGGGCGAAGAAATTGGAGGAAATCCAAGACAAAAAAAAAAATCCATAGGTGGATTTCTGATCATCCATTTATCTATCCCTCTTAGAATTAGTGAAACCTACAAGCTCATGAGAACCAACAATATATTGAATGCCAAAATTGGAAGTTCCTTGAATACATATGAGAATATGCTTTTTTGTTTTCCAGTGAGTCTGGTGAGGATCCTGAGCAAATCTAGATACCAACCCAATTGCATAGGAAATGCTAGGTGAGGTGTGTATCAAATAATGTATATTTCGAACAAGTTGGTGATACAATGAAGAATCGCAGTGCAACTAGATGTAGGAATAACACAACAGTGAAAAGGAGTAGGGGAAGGATTGCAATTAGCCATGCCAAAACATTAGATTAAATCATATTACATTTCTGCTAGAAGATGGTGATTAGTTTTGTGGTAATCCTGTAAGCCAATAAAGTAGTGTAGAAGACCAAGATATTTCATAGAAAATTTCCCCATCAATGCTTCCTTGATATTTTGAATCATAGATGAAGAAATCTCTATGAGGATCAAATCATCCACATACAAAACTAGAATCAATAAATCAGAGCCATGTCTCTTAATGTAGATTGTTGCATGAGAGTGACAATTATTGAACCATGAGGAAAGTTGAGAATTATCCATCTTTGCGTACCAAACTATAAGAGCTTGTTTCAAACCATACAAATATTTCCTAATATTTTATACGTGTGAAGGATCCTGTAAAAACCAAGGTTTTTCTCCATGTAAATATCCTGATGTAGATCACCATGTAGAAAATCACTCTTAACATCCAGTTGGTAAACTGAACAACCTTTGGAGGATGCAAGAGAAATAATAAGATGAATACAATCCATATTGGTGATAGGAGTGAAAATCTCAGAATAGTCAATTCCTTCAACCTATGAAAATCCCTTAGCCATTATACATGCCTTATGTTTATCGACAGATCCATCTACTACATATTTGGCTATGAAGACCCACTTGCAATGGACCAACTTGCATCCCTTTCGAAGAGGACCAAGATCCCAAGTATGATTCTTCATCAAAGAATGTTGTGCAAGTAAATCCCCTCTATGGACAAAGGCGATCCCTGTAGCCCTAGGGTGGGTCTAGTAGCAAGAGGACATGCCAATTCTTCAGAGTCCTAGTTTATGAATGAAACTGAGTTGGGACAGATGACCTACCTTTATTTCAAAGCAGTTTCCATGGTTGTGGAAGTAGTCTCTTGATCTTCATCTTGACACGTCGTGGTCCTTCAGCAATAATACTTAGGTGCCTGCAGAAGGATCAGAGAACAATAACATCATACAAAAACATACTTGCATTCATAACCATGTAATTGGTCAAGGACAATTAAATGCATTGCAGAAGATTAAACATATCAAACGCAAAATGGGAACCAAAAAATCAGTCATGTATTAATAAGTAGAGATAAATAGTTTACAATCAAAAGAGCCTTGACATTGCAGCCTCCTTCGATGAGTCAAGTCAAAAGTGTCTTAAGCATTTGTCACAGAATTAGACGTGGCGAGGCAATAAGCCTAGACTCTCTCTCGATAATGGATTCCTCTATGCTTAATCTCACACCAACTGTAGTAAGGATTGTTTAGCAAGCTGCAACTATGTGAGAAGAATGTATTTAAGGGAGAGGAGAAGGTGGTTTGGGATCCCCCATCAGGTGGAAGGGAGACCTTATCCTTTGGGGAGTTTCTTAAATGTAGGAAAAAAGAATCCAAAGGAAGGTCTTTGATGTTATTCAGTCAAAGAAACCATGTTGAATACACCCACATAGTAGGGAATGGAAAATTCACTTCTATTTTTAAAAAATTTCCATAAAAAGCTACACGTAGGCAGTCCACTGAGATAGAGTGCCAATGGGCATGAGGCGTAGTGCTAGTTTCTCTGTGGGTGTGAGGCCATAATTGCCTACTAGCATCGACCAGAAATCATGTTTTTTTGAGAGCCTGATCCAGGAATATTAAATAGAGGCAATGTTATTCTCATGCCAAGGGATGCAATGACACTTTTTTCAAGGTATGAAAATACACAGAAGTCACTAAAATGGTCCTCCAATGTGCGGGATGGGGATTGTAGGGACAGTGAAAAAATACTATGTAACATATGCCCCCTAAATTATGAGGTCCAACAGAGAGGGAGGAGTGAAATGCTTTACGAGAACATGTTCAAACTAAACATCGTTGTTGGAAGACCTGCAATTAAAAGTACAATTGATATCTTTGATACACGAACATGTGGCATGGGAACAACCATCCATAATAGAGTAAAAACATCCATAATAGAGTACATATAAAAAGGAGATATGAGGTATGGACACAACTATCCAGCAAGAAGGATCAATAAATAGAATCAGGTTGGTTGCAGCCATCCAATCAAAAGAGTCATGCATATAGTCATGATAAATCAAAACAATCTCGCACCTTGGACTTTATCAGACAAAACCCAGGGTCTTGTGCCCCATCTCGACCCGAACACGTACAAATTCAAGAATGTGAATGAGTTATATGGATTCAAACATGAAAGAAAGTCACCTGATTTCTAGCCAAGGATGAAAGCTATTAACACGCACGAGAGAAACCACCAATAATGACAATGTATCTCAAGGTATAGCTAGTACAATCCATAGAATGTGAAAAATGATCTAGCGCTGAACATCTGCGGAATCACTTGATCGAAGTCAAATTATGAGGACCGGTCATCGAATGCAAAGAACTTACCATTGAGGCATGCAAGCTCCAAGGTACTGGAAGGGAGTCTCTAGATCAGCTTCCTGGATAATGAGTTGAGGTCGACATGAATTGACCTAGTCGAAGGAAGGCCATAATGTTTCCCAGATCATCAACATGAGACAGAGGAATAAGATGATAGTGAGTAAGGACCGAAAAATAGGATCAGAGGTTGAAAAATGAAAAAGGAAACTTCTCTTGAAGATATCGGCGATACGACTCCAGAAATTGGTAGTATTTGACATCAAGGGATTCTAGGTCATGATGACATGGCAAAGAGTGGATGAGAGGTCAAAACAGATTACCAAAACCCATGGAGGCCAAAATGAGGAAATCAGATGTCCCCAACCTGACACGAATGTAGAAAACACAACTATAAAATTGACCCAAAAACATGAGGGGGGGAAATTATGTTTATTTAGGTCGAATTGAAGAGGGTAAAACAAAAAATTTCTCCAGTTTAAAAAAATAATATTTTTTCCTTATCAGAGAGGTGTGATGAGGCATGATATGGCCCAATGGAAAGGGATTAATCTCCTCTACAATTCTATGAAATTATTTTTTAATGAAAAACAAGTATTCTTCCAAGAATGTAAATATATAAAAATATAGATATGATCATTAAAAATTAGTTATGAAAAGTATTTACAAAAATTTTACAATTATGGTGTGAAAATATGATACTTATGAAATAAAATTGTCTTCTTAAATATATATTTGATATGCATGAAAAAAGTGTTTTTCGAAAATCAAATTTATAATCAATGTTTCTTTAGAAAAATTATTTTTCCAATATTTTTAATGTTGATCTTTTGTTTTTTAAGATGAAGCAATATAGTGAATCCTTGAAATGACAAGGTTGAGTGCAAGGCCCCCACTAAATATTAAACTAATCATAATTTTTTTATTCTTATTATTTATATATTCATTTGAAGTTAGGTCTACCAATAAAATGTTATAAAATAGATAAAAGAACCATGTTTTTAAGAAATTTGATATATGTCCAAAAGAAATTAATAAATATCAAAAAAATAATTAGTTTATATATATATATATATATATATATATATATATATATATATATATATATATATATATATTCAAGGATATTGAAACGAAGAGAGAGAGAGAATCTACGCTCAACTCTATAAGAGTTTCATTAGCAAGAACAAGTGTAACATGTACATATTTTACATGGTTGAAAATTATGAAATTGTAAAAAATGATGTGTTTTGGTTTATAAAAATCAAACAAAAAGGTTTGTAAATCCAAACATAAAACCAAAGAAATCACCTCATCTACCAAATAACTATAAAAATGTGATGGCATGATTTTTTTTAATTTAGTACTACAAGAACACACTTCAAATAATTCATAATGAATGAAAATTTATATTGAGTGTGAACTTATAAAACGTTGATGGGCATGAATTTAATTAAAATGAAAAATGTTCAAATAACATGCACAGGTTCCAATAATTCCCACATATTTTTTATTCATCTCTCACCATCCATCCAAACTATATTTCTCTCACCACCTCTCTCACCATCCTTACCAACTCTATTTATCCCACCACCTCTCTCCACCTATTTTCCCCAACCCTCCCCTTCCTCTTTCTGTCTCCACCTTGTTATCTCCCTCTCTCTCTAAACCCAAATAGCTCTGCTCATTTTTATATGCATCTTCTCTCTAGCCATATTTTTGTCTCTCGTACCATTTTCCTTTTCCCCACCACTCATTCTACTTTTCCATTTCCCAATCGATATCTCTCTCCCACTATTTAACCCTCCTTTATCTATTTCTCTAAGTCTATATCCCATTCCCCCTTTCTCTCTCTCCCCACCTCATGTCTATAATTGATATCCCTCTCTCTCTCACTTTTCGTAAGCCTCCATATCTGTCTATCCCTTCCCATATCCTTTTCTATATTTCCATTTTGTTTATCCTCGTTTATATATCTCTCTCAATTTCCATAGCCCCGCTTTTTTCCTTACCCATATCTCTCCAATTTTACCTCTCTCTCTCTACATATTTTATCAATCCCATTTTATCTCTCAACTCGGACCCATCATTTTTTTTATCCTTCTCCCTCTCCCTATTCCCACTTCTTTATATTCATTTTTCCCTCATTCTCTCTCTCTCTAACCCCCTCCCTTTTCCCATCTATATCATTTTCTCTCTCTCATGTATCCCTCCTTTCTCCCTCTCTCTTTACGTCCCCTCACTCCCCTTCCATACATTTCTCTCTCTCCTTATCCGTTTGTCGCATTTTCCTTATGTCTCGCTCCCATATGCCTCTCTATTACCTTCCCTAATCCCTTATATTCTCCCCCCTAACATGTTTTATCCCTCTATATATCTCTCATTCACCCTTTGTCACTCCTACTCTACCTTTATTTCCATCCTCTTTCGCCCCCAACCCCCTATCTCCCCATTTTCCTATCCCTTCCTTTCTCTCTCTCTTTCTCTCTCTCTTCATATACCTCCCTCCTTCTATATCTACCCCCTCTATCTTTATATTCACACTCCCCACATATATATCCCTCTTTGACTCTCTTTCTATCCACACTCCTCACATATATACCCCTCTTTCCCTATGTTTCTCTCTACTTATATACTTGTATGTATCCATGTTATGTAATTCTCTCTCTCATCCTACCTTTGCCCCCTTCCCTCTCTCTCTAACAAAAACACTCTCCCTAACACACTCTCATTTCCCCTCTATATTTCTTTCTCTCACCCTATCTCTCTACATCTCTCTACCCTCTTTATATCCCTCCTTTCCCACCTCTCATTTTTTCACTTTCTCTCTCTTTATCTCCACTATTCTTGTCCCTTATATCCATCTCTATCTAAGCCCTGAATATCTATGACCCTTTCCATATCCCTTTCCATCTCTTCCCCTCTCCCCATTCCTAATTTTATATCTCACCTCCTTTCCCTGTCTCTTTCTTTTCCTCTCTCGATCATTCTCTCTCATGCTTCCCCACTCTCTATCACTTTATTTATCTCCCTCTCACTATATATATCTATTTCAATCTCTATCTGTCCCTTTTCCTATTCTCATATTTCATTTCCCTCTCTCTCTCTCTCTCTCTCTCTCTCTCTCTCTCTCTCTCTCTCTCTCTCTCTCTGTGTGTGTCTCTCTCTTTGTATCTTTCCCCTCTACATCTCCCCCTCCCTCCCTAAGACTCCCTCTCAGTATGCAGAATTACCTATCCTTTTCAATCTCTCACTCTATCCCAATCCACATTTATATCTCTCTCGATTTCCATATTCCCATCTCTCTTACTTTTCTATCACTCTCTTTGTCTCTCCCCCCTCTCCCTGTAGCAAGCATGTTGTCTCTCTAACAACCCTCTATTTTCCCTTTTATCTCTATTTGTATCTCCTCCTCTCTCCCTCCTCTTACCTATTCTCTCATTCATATATCCCTCTCCCCTTCTCTGTCTCTATCACACTCTCCATCTAGCCCACCCTCTCTCCCTATAATTGTGCTCAACCACAAATTTCTCCCTCCTATATCTATATCTGTCTTCCTCCTTTATCTTTCCTATTTTTTCACTCTATATTTATCTCTCTCTACCCATTCACCCATTCCACCATAGGTATCTCTTCCTGCCCCCACTCACTCTCTCTTTCTATGCCCACATGTCTCCATTCTATATCACTATCCATTTTTCACTAATCCTTCCTCACTCTCTAGCGATTTCCATACAAATTTTATCTATCTCTCTCTCTTTTATTATTATCGTATATATTAATCTTTCCATTGATCTCTCTCTCTCTTAATATCACTTTGTTTCTAACATAAAATCTCACCTGAATTACTCCTCTTCCTCCCTCAATCTCCCCTTCTCTCTCCTTGTCTCTCACTCCCTCTCTCCACCCTCTCCCATATATCTCATTTATGATATCCTTCCTTTTATCTATCTCTTCCCTTCCCTAAGGCACTCTCTCCTTAACACTTTTCCTATCCCTTTCTATATATTTCCTTCTCCACATTCCTTATTTTATATCTCCCTTTCATATCCTTCTCTTCTTTGGATTCCCTTATTACTCACACTTTCTCTCCCCCTATCTCGATGTATTTATCACTCCATATTCCTACATCTCCATCAATGTCTGCGATGTGTTTCTATCTCTTATATCCCTCTCTCTCCTCCTCTCTCTCTCTCTCCCTCTCTCTCCCTCTCTCTCTCTCTATATATATCCATTATCTTTCCCTCTCCCTCTATTTATACCTTATTCGTTATCCCTTTCTATCTCTCGCTCCCTTTTCATATTCCCATTACCATCCTTTACCTATTGTTCCCTTTCTCTTCATCACCCTCTCTCTTTCTATCATACACACTCTCTAATCCTTATATTTCCCCTATTGTTTGTTTTTCTTTATATACCCCTATATATCCTCCTCCTTATATGCTTGTCTTCTCTCTCCCCCAATTATCAATTTCTCTATCTCTCTAACTTCATTCTCCCCATATCTCTCTCTCTCTCTCTCTCTCTCTCTAAGCTCACATCTCTTTATCTACCTGTCTCTTTCTCCCTCCCTTCCTATACATCCCTATCCCTCCTTTTCCCTCTCATCTTATTTATTTCTCTTTGTCTCTCTCGCTAATCCCGCACCTTTATTTTTCCCTCTTCCCTATATCTTTCTTTCTCTCCCCTTCTCTCTATCTATTTTTTATCTCTCTCCTTTTCAATAATACCATTTTAATTGATGATATTTTAAACTATGGATTCACTTACTGATAAATAGTAAATGTTACTTCTTCCAAGTGAAAAGTATCAAATAAAGTTCTCCAACTACTCCTTGTGATCCATGGATTGTGGATATAGTAAATTAATAGCCCAAATTAAGGGTCTTAACCCCAACAATATTAATAGAGTAAAACCCAAGAGTGTTTTTATACCTTAAAGTAACTAATGTTTAATGTGGATAAAATATTAAATTTGATAATTTATATTGTCTACAAATATGAGCATTTTGAAAATCCTCATTTAACAACGACATTATCAATATGATATAAAAATTATATATATATGTGTGTGTGTGTGTATCAAAATTAGTATTTTCATAAAAATTAATGGTTTAGCTGTTGGGTTTAACAAATCTATTTTTTAATTAACTATTTCTCAATTATAATTAATATAATTAATTCACAACATAAGTACTTAACCACTTAACATAAAATCTTAACCAAGTTACACCATTGACTTTATTACACCCAAACATAAGTTTTTGATCGCGTTATACCATCACATATCCATTTATTCAATTATTCATCCTAGAGGTGACCCACTTCATTCCTCAAAAATAAAAATTACCCAGGTAACATCATAAAATATGAATTTGATCAATTATCCATAGTAATAATTATTCCAAAAAACAAGAAATTTTGATTAATTATATTAACGTTCTTGATAACCACATTAAACAATTAATAAAAATAAAATCAACTTATACCATATGAATCATCAGGATGAATGTAAAAAATGATAAACAGTTTTTCATATAGACAAGTCCAAAAAAATATAATTATACTCAAATTAGTATAATTAAACATTTTGACATAAAATGGAATCGTGTTCCCAACATACGTAATTGAATCTCATGCCAAACACTGAGATAATTTTAGTATAGGTCGTATACATGAAATAGAATCTCATGGAAAATAATGAGATAATGGTAGTTCATGCCATAGATACAAAATGGAATCTCATTCCCAAAATGTCATGTCATAGCTAATTTACATAGTGGATCTCTCAATCACCATCACCACTCTTGGAACTCTTGGGTACATCTCCAAAATTATTTTTCCTCCTCTATGAGATGGAAGAAATTTAAGCCTTCATTAGTATCACGCTGTTATGCCTCGCGATGATTTAAAAGTGAAATGAAAACATAGAAAAATTCCCCTTTATTTTTATCTGATAAAATTTTAATGTTATGAAAACAACTCGAAAAGTAGAATAAAAGATAGATCAATGCCTTAGAAAAAATCCACTTCGAGGGGTAAACCTCCTTTAAATTACACAAATGAACAATTCTTGAATGATACAAAGGAAAAAACTCATTTCTATGTATATGAGTCCATGGGGTCACAATATAATCCTAGCCGACCTAACAATAATAATGTAAGGGTGCAATAATAACAATATTGGGATTATAGGGGTACAACAATAATAATAATAGGGATACACTAACAATAATAAGGGACTACACTAGTAATATAGGGACCTAACATACCCCTCTCCTTCAAAAAAAGTGTTGTCCTCAATGCTTGAGTAGATCTTGATGCTTCTGTATAAAATTCCAACCTTACAACAAGCCCTAAAAAGTCTTGTTTGTATCAAATTCAAGGATACACAAGAAATGAGACATGGTGAAGAGAAGATTCAAACCTTACAGCAAGCCCTAAAAATGCATAACGTTGAATGTATGGAATCCATTTTCCCTTATACACATGAGAAGTGCAATGAAAAATCTTGGAATTTGGAAAATGTCACGAAGCTTATCTCATGTTCCATTAATTTAGATTTGAAGTATATGGAAGAAGAAAAGCACGAAAATGGATACTTATCAAGAATGTATGATTCTTTAGAAGGAAACGGCATTGACAAGGCTATGGAGGACCAAATAACATAACTAAAAATAGAAGAGGACTCTTCAAAAAATGGGTTACTCAAGGATTTTGGAATCCAGATTAGCTACATTATCTCACTGTTCAAGCAAGCGCTAAAAAAGAGACAACGAATAGTGATATAGAGACAATCTATTCATAAACAAGAGAAAGCTATAATTATAACCAGAGAGAGAGTTATGGGAAGAGAAACATTCCAATTATAAGGAGGACTGAGGAAATAATAGACAAAAGATACTTACCTATTGCAATCCGTTGAAAAAAAAGGTTATCTCTAAAGGGTCAGTTGTGGAGGAATCTATTATTTAAAATATCAGGAAAATAATTTCATTTCAAAACTAAAATGTACTATCACTAGGGAATGGAGTTATTACATTTAATTTTTTTTCCTATTTTTGTCACTACAAAATTTGATTGTTTCTTTTTATTTGATGGGAAAATAAATGATCTTTAAAATGCACTAAGTCTTGAATTGTGATCCTTAAAAAAGTACCTAGATTCCCTGATTATGAGCTGATTTTTTATTCTTACTTTTGGGTCTTCATGATGTTTGTTATTCTGAGGTGAAAATTTCCAAAGAAGTGGAATATTGGTCATTCAAAGAGGAATTATGAAAATATTATTGTAGATAATTTATTAATATAAATTATCTAAACTGAGATTAATTAATCATCCCCAAGTGTTAAAAAGGGCCCAAATGTACCTTATCCATAAAATTGATGATTAAAATAACTCTATTCTCTATGCTCAAATAACAATGGAAGGTGGATTTACCATACTTAAGCTTCTTAGTAGTCTCTTATGAAGTACAACATGTCATAGTGATAATTTTTTCTTGCATTAAATAATTCTTGTTGTGGAGCAGAGTGAGAGTTCTAGGAGTAGTATGAGAGGAATTCAACATTGTGAATGTGATAGAAGCAAATAAGTTTGTGGAAGGGTGAAGTCTGCCCAACTTGGTCATAAAAACCAAGTGCATCCTTCATGCAGGAAAAAAACATGCAGATTTCATCATATAGAGGTCTTTAGTAGTTTGGCCAAAATGTCTCATCCATTATGAAAAAACACATATTACATGAAATTAATAACAAAGAAGTTGTTCCACATCAATTACCCAATATGGATATTTTGATTTGAGCTCCAATAAAAATAATTCTCCACCTTTTATTCGGGAGGATCAGTTGGAGCCGAGAAAGTTCCTAATGCCTCTTCTTTCTTATATGTTATTCTTTCCTATACCACAACCTTACGGTGTTTCCTTTGCAACATGTGGCGCAATTGCTAGTTATTAATTTTTTAGAGTTTCCCAATACCAATTTATAATTTTAATTTATCACTATCATAAGAAAATTATCGAAGCTCTGAGTAATGAAAATATTGTTGACCCAAAAGTCTTCCCACTATTGTTTTCCAGTGTGAATGATTTGTACTTTAAGATGTGAAGCTTCACCAAATAAACATTATTGAAGCCAAACTCTAATCCTCCTTAAATTAACAAATTATGTATAAATTATCTTTGACAGTTTCCTATTACCGATTTATAATTTTAATTTATCAGTGCAGTAAGAAAATTATCCAAGCTTTGAGTAATGAAAAATATTGTTGACCCAAAATTCTTCCCATTATTGTTTTCCACTGTGAATGATCTGCACTTTAAGATGTTGTGAATCATTTCTAAGTAAACATTCTTTACCCACAACTATAATTTTCTATAAATTAATACAATATGTATCGATTCTCTTACAATGATATTTACATTAGTGATCATGTTGGACAACCGTTCATATGCTAACTTTCTTTTTAATTTAATTTTTTGTTTTTCTCTTAGAATATTATTTAAGATATTATAATTCAAGGAGAACCATTACTAAAACAAGTTTAGTTTATTTAATTTTCTGTGTTTAAATATTAATTTAATTTTGATGATCTCAAAATGTTTATACAAGTTTAACAATATTTAAAATTAGTTAAAAAGTATATGAAAATGTTTAGGAGTTAAATCACAATTTTAAATTCAATTATTCACAACTATATATTTATTAAAATATATACCACATTTTAAATCAATAATGTTTTGTTTTTAATACATATATAAATATTTTAAAAGAAATTTAATAAAATTCTTACAATATTTAATAGGAAGAAATTTATGTACACATATTATAATAGCTTTACTATAAACTAAAAATTAAATCGTTATAAGAGGGATCAAAACTTATTTTAAAGTACAAAGAAACAAACAAATATGTATGTCATTGTGTATGTTCAAATTGTGTGTTCATTATGGTTTCGGGTAAGACTTCAATGAAATATGGCTATTTCCCATCGATATATATCTATTGGTGCTAGCTCCCTTCTCATGTTTTTTAAGATCTATTTTGAAGTTTTTAAGATCTACCTTTGGGTCTAGATCTATTGGGGTTTGAATTTTGTTTTTCAGTTCTTGAAGCCCCTGGAGAAGAAAATGGAGGTTTTTGAGGTCTCGTGAATCTATGAATTTAATGCAAGTTCTCAAAGGATCCATTCATATTTTAACGAATTATTAGGCAATTTAAAAAATAATAAAGGAATTTATGAATGTGTTTATTTTAATTTAAAAAAAGTGAAAGTTTTCTAGTAAATTTCAAAGGAGGAGGAAAGAATATGGGTAAAATTTAAAAAAAAAACAACAATTGGGAGAAATTTATTGACTTATATAAAAAGGAGAATCTGGGCAAATATTATTGCCATTTCTTGGCTTAGAATAATTGGGAAAAAATTATTGACTAGGTAAAAAGGAGAATGTGGGAAAATATTATAGGCATTTATTTTCTTTTATTTACTGGCAGAAAAGGATGTTTAGACAATTGTATGTGGGAAAATATAATTGGAATTTCTTGTCTTACAATAATTGGGAAAAAATTATTTACTCTGGTAAAAAGGAGAATTTGGGAAAATATTATTGGCATTTCTTGACTTTTTTGTTACTCGCAAAAATGGATGTTTGGATAATATTTTTTTGCAGTAGTTGTAAAATTTTGAGTTTTTATATTGTGGTGGAGTTCAGGATAATAGAGGATAGAAAAATTACCTACTCCATACAATCAATCCAAGGGGTTGTGGCCAAAATTAAGTGAAAATCAACCGAATTTTACAAAATAAGTTGAAAAGTTTTCCTACAAGAATAAACTAGTTGAAGCAATGGGGCTCATTGGGTTGCATGTTTCACACAACCTATTATATCATCTTGAATAATGTGAAACTCCTAAACAAAGTTGGGAAAAACTATATTCTGTGTTTGGAGGGATTAATGAGTTCCATGCATTAGAATTGGAAACTAAATTATCATCCCTAAATCATGAGGGGCATGCCTCTATTGAGGAGTATGTTACCAAATTCATGCATTTTTTTTCTTAATTAAAAGCATGTGGAAAGAAGAAAAAATATGCCAAATGTATTTTCTTGATTTTTTCAAAGTTAAAGGGTCATTTTTAGGTTTTTGCATCTATATCAAATGACCCTTGGTGACAAATATCAAATTCCCAACTTTGAGATATTTTGTGATCATCTCATATGAGAACAATCTAGGCTCCAGAAATTATATGTTCTATATAGCTATTCAAATCAATATTTGGTGGCTCGAAACTTTAAAGGTAAGCGCAAAGCTCACTTTGAACCAAAGACAAAATTTTCACAAGCCCACAAGTCTCCCTCCAAGCCTAAGAAAAATACTAAGCAACTTTATCTAACATCTTGCTTCAATATGTCCTTTGTTGCAACAAAAAATAAAAATTTCATCTTTTTTGGTCTTCTTATCTTACATTTTCTAGGAATGAAGAATCATCATTAAAGGAAAAGAAAAATTATTAAAACAAAAGACCAAAACAAATGAAATTTGTATTTTTTTATGGAAAATCAGGGAATATTGAGGCAAGATGTTGGATAAATTTAAATTCCTTCGAAAATTCCATGAATACGGATAATATTTCAATAAGCAAGGGACATGCTTTATCACCCCAAACCATACATAAATGTACATATAATTGGACACTTGACTCAGGAGCTTCACATCATATGACTCCTTGTCAAGACATTCCTCCATCTACATCTCATATAAACACCTCAAAAATTGCAATTAGTGACTCTACACAACTTGAAGTCTTGGGTTCAGACACTCCACATATTACACATGGGTGAATTAACAATGGGCTCCTAGTACCTAAAATTTCCATAAATGTATTTTCCATTAATAATATATGTAATTCCGGCGATGGGAAAATTGTAGTGTTTTCTCCAAATGAAGTAGCCATTAGATAGTTACATGATCCTGCAGTTGTCATTGCTATTGGGAAAGCTGATCAATCTTGTACATTATATAATTTTTTCTACTTTCAGCCTTCCTATTATTCTTATTTCATGGCTCATACTGATTCATTCAGTAAGATTTCACATGAAAAATTTGGTCATCTCAATGATAGATATTTGCAGCCAATGTACACTCAAGGTTTGGTTTCATGTCTTCCTAAGGTTTCATGCATTGATGGACTGTGTGAAGGTTGTGCCCTTGGAAAAAAACACTAAGCTCCATTTCCTAAAGGAAAATCACCAAGGCAAAAACCACCTCTTCTGTTGGTGCATAGTGATCTAATAAAATTTTCAACTCCTTTTTGAGGGGGAAAATATCCATTAACTTTTACTCATAATTTTTCATGGTAATCTTCAATGTATTTTCTCAAGTACAAGAGTGAAGTATTTCCAACCTTCAAGACATTTAAAGCTCTTGTTGAGAAAAAATATTCATGCTACAATAAAACTCTATGCACAGAGGTGGGGGTGGGGGGGGGGGGGGGGGAATATGTCATCAAGGCATTTAATTTTTTTTCACATAAGATCAAATTATTCATCAATATTATGTTTCCTACACCCCTAAAATAATTGTATATTTGAAAGAGAGAATACAACCCTTAAGGAGACTCCTAATTTCATGATTCATTCCAAGAACTTGGCATCTAATTTTTTGGTTGAAGCGGTTAATTCTACTACTTACATTCAAAAAAGGATGCCTCATAAGGCACTTAAAAATATGACTCCAATGGAAAATTGGACACATGAGAAGCCTAATGTATCTTCTTCTATGATATTTGGTAGTCATGCTTGGGCATTATTTCAAGATGAAAAACACGAATCCATTGAAAAGAAAGTCAACAATTGACATTCATTGGTTATTGTGAGGACATGAAAGCTTATTGACTCTTCTTCCCCTACTACCTAATCTTAAATTCTTGATTATGGTTCTAATAATTGTGATGCTTTTATAGAATTGGAAAAAGAAGAAATCTATAATGAAGTTCTTAAGTGAAAATAAAATCTTCCATCATGATGAAAAAGACATGTACACGATCAAATTGTTTTAGATCATTCCTTAAGGAGGGTTCTTTGTAAGAAAAAACATCAAGATAGATTTAGCTATGATATAGATGATTTTAGTTATCTATCCACAAATAAATCATTATCTGAAGCAATCTCTCTTTTGATTCAGGCCATTTCTGATGATCCACAAATATTTTATGATGTTGTTGGAAAACATGAGTGGGAAGCTGCCATGCCAAAAGAGTATTCTTCATTTATGAAGAATCATACTTGGGATCTAGGTCCTCTTCCAAAGTGACGCAAGTTGGTCCATTGCAACTGGGCCTACATAACCAAATATGTAGTAGATGGATCTATAGGTAAAAATAAAGGATGTATTGTGGCTAAGGGATTTTCATTGGTTAAAGGAATTGACTATTCTGAGACTTTTGCTCCTATCACCAAGATGGATTCTATTCGTATTGTTCATTCTCTTGCATCTTCCCAAGGTTTTTAAGTTACAAAATGGATGTTAAGAGTGATTTTCTGCATGATGATCTAGATGATTATATTTACTTGCAGAAATGCGGTTCTTTTGTGCAGTATCCTTCACATGTGTGTAAGATTAGGAAATATTTATATGGTCTCAAACAAGCTCCTAGACTTTTGTATGAGAATATGGATAATTTTTATCTTTCTTGAGAGTTCCATTGTCACTCTGATCCAAAAGTCTAAACTAAGAGACATGGCTCTCAGTTATTGATTCTAGTTCTGCATGTGGATGATTTGATCCTCACAAGGATTTCATCATATATGATTCAGAATTTTAAGGAAGCATTGATGGGGAAATTTTATATTACAAATACTAGTCTTCTACACTACTTTCTTGTCATGCAGGTTTAACACAAAAGTAATCACCATCTTCCAACAGAAATATACTCTTTATTTAGTCCAAAATTTTGGCATGGCTAATTCTAAGCATTCTCACTTTGGTTTTATTCTTACTGCTAGTTGTACCACTCCTAGGTTGGATTATTCATTGTATCGCTAGCTTCTTGGCACTCTACATTATTTGGCACACACATCAACTAAAACTGCCTATGCAGTTGGGTTGGTATCTAGATTTTCTCAGTATCCTCACACGACTCACTGGAAAAAAATAAAGCGCATTCTCATATATATTCAAGGAACTTCCAATTTTAGCATTCAATATGTTTTTGGTTCTCTTAAGCTTGTAGGTTTCACTGATTCTAACATGGCTAGATCAATGGCCGATCGGAAATCAACCTTTGGATTTGTTTTTTGTCTTGCTCAAATTTCTTGGCCCTACACGAAACAATTCGTAATATCATTATCTATGATAGAAGTTGAGTATAGAGTTGAAGTTCTTGCAATTCAAGAATTCCTTTGGCTACAACATTTATTGCCTAAGTTTGGCATTCACCTAGATCAACCTAGTCTCTTATGTTGTGATAATAAAATTTCAATATATATTTATAGAAACCTTGTGGAGCACAAATGTACAGAAAAACTGGAGATTCATATGCACTTCATTTACCAACTTATTCAAGATAGTGTTCCTAGCCTAGAATATGTACCTACTGAAGAGAAAATGGAAAATTTGTTTACAAAGACCCTAGCATCAGCAAGGATTCTTAAGTTACGATACATGATTGGAGTAATGGAATTTTTCCTTGGGGGGTCATCTTGAGTCGTCATTCCTTCATATCTTCATTTTCTTTCCTTCTTTCTCTCTTATGAAATGTTTTACATGGGTATATAAAAATGCCTAGTTGTTGGGATGTATTCTTTGTGTTTCTTTTTCTTTATTTTCCTCCCTATGTTTCTCTTATCATGGGATGTTAGTCTTCCAACAAATATTGAAATTTATAATCATATGTAGTGATCTTATCAGCTGCATTTTTAGTCTTATTCTTAATTATCGAGTCATGAGTCTTATCTTCTAGCTATTGTTAGAAGCCTTTATTGTTCCTATAAAATAGGCTCATGTATAGCTCATTTCCTAAAGCAATGAAGTGTATTTCTCTTTTTTCTAAATCTTGTGATATCTTGGTAGAATGATTTTTTAGGTTTTCACTTTGATCAAGGTATTTTAATACTTCTTCATTCCCAACATTGAACCTTTACAAATAGAACAATATGGGACATTATCTAGGATGCGTGAAATATTTATTGTTTAGAAATCTATTTATTTTTAAGTAAGTTTTTTGGAAATTTTAATATAATTATTCATATATATTAATAGGATTTAATCATTAAAAAATAATTTATCTTCAAGGTAGATATTTTCTCTAACTTTTTTATTTAAATTAATTAATTAAAAGATATTATATGAAATGTGTTTTATGAGTAAGTGGGCTTGATAAGCAATAGTATGAGCCCATGGTATAGAAACAAAGTTTATTTTATAGACTAAGAAATTTCATAGTAAAGTGGGGATAAATTTCTATAATTAATAATATTTTTCCATACCATTTGAAATATTTAACCCATATTAATTTTCTTTATAACTTTTTATAATAATTTTTTAAAATAAAACTATAATTTATTTATTTTTTAAAATTTTAATAATGTGAAATGTATCATGAAATAAATGTTTACAATTTATTATTTATTAATATTTGTCCTCTTTAATTTAAAGGTAAATACCTTGGCAATTAAAACTAAATAAATAGATTTAATAAAAGATTGAGGTAATGTCTTAATAGTACAAAAAATAAAAATAAAAATAAAAGAAATTTTTTTTATGAAAACAAAATAAAAATAAGAATGACAAACAGTATTGAGAACACATGGAATTCATGTGGAATATAGCTTATTTAAAAGGGGAGATTTGGGTCTAGAAGTTTTCTTCAGCCTATTATTATAGATATGTTGCAACAAAATGTGATATAATGTCCTATAAAAAAAGTAAAAAAAAAACAAATAAAAATTAACTAAAAATTTAATTATGTAATGTAAACATTTTTAGTAAGTAGAAAGTATATAAAAATATAAATAAAATTGAACATAAAAAATTAAAATTATCGGTGTGAAAATAAAATAATAAGAAAAATGAAAATTACCCATAGTATTAGCCTATGGTATTTATGTGTAATATAGCCTATTTAAAGGGGAATCAAACCAACCTAGATTTATCATAACTTTGAATATGATGAAAACACAGTATCCCTATGAAAATAAAATAAAAATAAAAATAAAAATGAGAAATGGTATTCAACCATGGTATTCATGTCAAATATAGCCTATTTAAAAGGTGAATCAAACCAACCTAGATTTATCTTAACTCCTAATGTACTAAGTATTGGTATTGGAGTTGGTACTTGGTTAATTCAAGTTAAGATGAATCTAAATTGATTAATAAACATTCACTAATATTATTATCTTATATGAGATAAATAAAAATATTTAGATTCTTGAATCGAATTCACCGTTGAGTTGTGTTTATATTTGGCATTTTTTCATCCGTGTTTTGTCAATATAGTTAATTGTTTTTGTGTGGCAAGGTCATGTAATATTATTTGTTCACACTCTCATATATTTAAATACATTAGATTTGACAGATCATATATTTTCTCTTCATAAGGGTCTTGATATGTGCATTTGTTTCCACATTTATCTATTTTATCATTTTCATTTTAGGAGACAACGTGGTGACCCCTTATCATTTTTTTGGAAAGATAATTGTGTACTTTGTAGATCGAGCTCAAATATATATAAGATCAAAGAAACATGTATTTGTGGCTAAATTGTAGCTGTATGACTGTTGCCCAATAAAATTTCTAGTTAAATATTTGAACTGGAATGCAGTAAACCTTTAACCTCACTCTTATCCCTCCTATTCAAGAATATTTCCAAATAGTACATTTATTTAACTTGAGTTTAGTGGAAACAAAATAGAACTTAAGATTCCAATATTCTCCAACCGTGTTGTAATTTTTTCTTGTTATTTTGATAAAGATTCTTAATGGCTTCCATAATTTGGTTTCATTTTTAATTTATGCTCCTCTAGTTCTCTAGCGTCCATTAGTGGGCATGGACCAAACTCTACCACAGGAAAAGAGACATTTCGGCAGCAATTTTCTTGATGACTTGGATTAATAATAATTTATTCATTTAACGACTAGATTAGTACCATTGTAAATTCAATTTAATATCACAATTCAATTAGTACCAGAGTAAATTCAATTTAATATCATTCCAATGTAATATAATACCAGTAATTATATGCATAATTACAATAGTAGTTTTTTATTCGAGATGTTTTACATTGATGAACATGTTGAATGTTTATATTTTCATTTATGATTAGGGTTTATCAAATTCACAAGAATCATCATCAAGTAGTGCAATAGAGACCCCATAGTCCATTAAATTGTTAATGAAACAACAGTTGCATGTAGCAGAGAATATAATTTTATGTCAAAAGTAATCTAGCTCTTTAGAAGCAAGAAAAGAAAAATTAAAACCAATATGATACACGAGTAGTCACTTAATGAAAGAATATTGTTGGTCTTAGGGCCAAATTTTCTCCTCTCCAAACATCATCACCCGATATCTTATTTTTCTTTTTCTTTGAAAACCCTTAAAACTGTTCCATTCACCACCTTGGCATGTTACAACTATTTCATCGTGACTTTAGATTCCCATGAGGATGCAAAGGGAATAACTCCACCAGTTCATCATTACTTTCATGATTTTCACCATTTAAGACCAATTTTAACATAGTAAAACTATCTTCACTATAATAAATAATTTAATAAACCAAAACCCCATGAAGAATAATTAAATAAATCATTCTTTATTCTATTTTCCTCTTGGAATAATTAATTAAAAAAATGTTTAAATAATATTCCTCGTCATATTTAATCCAATTATGAGAAATAATTAGATAAATAATTATTTCTTTAATTTTTCTCTAGGAATAATTAATTAAATCATTATTTTATTATTATTCCTTGTTAAATTTGACTAAATCATCTAGAAATAATTAAAAAAATCATTTTTTGTTAATTATTCCCTAACCACATTCTTGAAATGGTAAATAAATAATTTATTTGTTTATTATTTCTAAATAAATGTATTTAACCAATTTAAATATATTTCCCTCAAAAAAAATATAATAAAATATTTGAAGCAGTCACATCTATATCTTGGTTAGTAATATTTTATTATACACCATTATCGAGGAAAACTCAATATTTTGTTATAAATTGGAGGTTTTTCCATCCATTCTTCACTTTGATCACTTTCATTTTCGCGCTTTGATCATTCTCATTTTTTTTATTACTTTCTTTATTTCTTGAGCTCCCATAGAGTTCAACACATTGTGGGTTTTATACACCATTGAGAGAGAGAAACTTCTTAATCTGAACCTATGAGGACAACCAAGAATCCGTCTCATTGAGGGGGACTCTTAACATTATTATTTATTCCCTTGGGAGGTGTTACAATATATTAAAAATTCTTTATATTTTTTCTTGTCTAGTGGATGCATGGAACAATTCTTATTTCTTTTCACTCTTTAACTTCTTTTAATGCACAAATCTAGTTTTTTTTCGCATTTGTTTTGAATATTGATTGCAGATCTAAAGAATTTAAGCGAACATATATGTTGTTAGAGTTGTATCTCACATAGAGATAAAGTGAGCTATTTTCCTACAATTGCATTAAAAATTTATTCTAACAAATGTGGACTCTAGTGGTCTCTGAAATCGAAGATTCTAGGTATGGTCCCCAGTGGTGTCGCCATTTGTTAGCGTAAATTATTAACACAAGTGTACAAAAAGAGCTCAATTTAGTTGTGTGTGAGAAACACGCCTAACAACATATATGACCACTTAAATTCTTTATATCTTCAATTGATAGTTAAAACAAATTCCGCAAAAAACCATATCTATGTAGTAAAATCAATTAATGAGTGAAAATAAATAGGAATTGCTCCATGCATCCAATGGAAAAGAAAAGATATAAATAAATTTGAATATATTATAACAGCTAGGAAGGGAAGAAACACTAATGTTACTATTCCCCCTCAATGGGATGGGTTGTTGGCTATCATCAATGCTTCAGATCCAAAAGTTGCTCTATCTCAATGGTGCAGGAAACAAAAAAGGTCTTGAACTCTATGGGACCTTAAGAAGCAAAGAAAATAGTAGTAGCAATGAGAATGATCAAATTGTGACAATGAAAGTGAACAAAGTGAAGAATGAATTGAAAACCCTCTTATTTTAAAAAAATATTGAGTCCTCGATAATGGCACATAGTAAAATATTATTAGCCAAGATCTAGATCTAACTGCTTGGAATATTTTATTATATCTTGTTGGAGGAAAAAGTTATTTAATTTGGTTAAATGCCTTTATTTAGAGATAATAAACAAATAAATGGTTTATTTATCATTTCAAGAATGTGATTAAGAAACATTTAACAAATACTGATTTGTTTAATTATTTCTGGGTGATTTAGTCAAATTTAAGAAGGAATAGTAACTAAATAATGATTTAATTTATTATTCCTACAGAAAAATAAGATATATAATGATCTATCTAATTATTTCTCATAATTGGGTTAAATATGACCCGAAATATTATTGAAACTATGGTTTAATTAATTATTACTAGAGGAAAATTGAATAAATAAGGATTTATTTAATTATTCCTCACGGGGTATCTTATTTTAATGAGAAATAATTTAATAAAATATTGTTTATGAAATTAATTCTTATAGTGAAAGAATTTTTACTAAGGTAAAATTGGTCTTACATGGTGTATTGTGATCCATCTAATTGTAAATGGTTAGATCACCCAATTTTGGTGTAACACTAGTACTTTAGTTGAAATGTTGAGTATTAATTCCGACATATTTCTGGCATATTTCATTTTCCTTTTTACATAAAGATTATTAATGATTCCTAAGCATGGTTTTCTCTCACGGTGCTCATTATTTAATTCCATAGTTGCATAGTATCTTATATGCTCTATTTATTAGTTCGAAGAATAAGTTAGATCAACTACCCGGAGTAGATATATGTAAGTTTCGATTATTCCCTATCTTTGAGAGTGTTTTTTTCTTGTTTCCCTAAGTATATAGCTCACAATTAACCCCATAATTTATGAGTAAGAAAATAACACCCATCGTTTCAAAAATTTATTAATAAGATGACCCTCTCTGTTCTTATTTGCTCATGTTCGAATTTCCTATTTGCTATATTCGATCTCGGTGCATGTCTCAGGAGCTAATCTTCGAGCGTTTAAGGTTATGTGTTTTTTTTATTTGTTATAGAACCTTCCAAATTCTACCCCATCACTGCATAGGAAATTCACCCAAAAAAATTAGATAATTTTTTTTTTGTCCAGAGCTTTAGCCTAGATTCACTAAAAATTCTATCTTCTAGATTACTCAGTAAATGTAGCAGATAGAACTACTTGTTTATTTTTTTTCAATTGATTCGGCTCTATTTCCCTTGGGATTTTAGCAGAAAATTTATCGAGTATTGTTCCCAAGATTTAATGTACTTTAAAATTAGTGTTTTTAATTCTCTCTCATTGTACAAGTGGTTCTTAGCCATGTGCCTTAAGTTCGCACTCAAAGCTTCACATTATCGAGAATATACATACCTATATTAAAGAATTACGTGTAAACTTAGTTAAAGATGGGGGTTAATTTTCTTACCCTCTAGAAATGTATATTCAAATTCATATAGATCCATTATGCCTAATATAACCAACAATTAGCAATGCATAGTATAAACAACAATTAGCGAAAAATTCAAAGTATAGAGAAAATGAATTCCTCGATTTAAAATATTTTTCACACACCCTATAGCTCATGTAGGTCTTTACTCTCACAATTTCTAGACACTAACATGCGCAAAATTAAATACCTTATACGCAATAAAAATTCAAACGATAATTTCAGAGCTTAAATATACATAGAATTTAAATAGTATATGTTGTTGGCACTACACTTGGGAAGACCACTCTCCTCCCAACCATGAGTTGATCCACCGATTCCCCTAAAGCTGATATTTCCTACCTCTAGAACAACGAACCCCCTTAATTACAGTATGATATATCTTTTATAAGAAAGATTCCTTCCTTTTTAGGCCTCCCAACCCACTTCCTAGGATTTTGTTTTTTTTCAAGAGAATATTTTTCTCCGGTTGTACTTCATTCCCCTTTTACTTAGAGTTTTTTTAGCGCTAAATGATTTAATGGATATTTCTCTCCCATATCATTAAATCTTATCACTTATCTCTAGGGATTTTTTTATTTTTGCATTAGTGATAATTTCCAATTTGCAAAGAACCTCTTTCCTCTAGTGTTTATTTCCCAAGTTGTTTACAACTTTTTCTTATTATTTAATAACATTTATCGACTAAATCACACAGTTTCTTCTGTTCACATCCATTTCAACCCATCATTGCTTCCCCTCCATCAAATATAAAATTATTTAGTCTAAATATAGTACGAATTTAACAAAGAAACTAAGGGGTATTAAAGAGAGCAATTGATGTTGAACATTACTTTGATTTGAATCTAGTTATGATTTTCTTTCCATGTTGACATGGTGCACAAATAAGATTTTATATCTTTGAAATTCTAGGGACCTTTTTTACTCCTTGATTTTTTCTAATCTTCGCCAAGTCATCAAAAGCATAAGTGTCCCAAATCCTTGTGCTAGAGACAAAGTTCATTTATTGACTAATGTAACATATTTCTTCTTGAATTTAATTGAGAATGTACACATCATCCCCTGTTCCTATTCCTCTTCCTACCTTTTTTCCTAAAGATGATCTCCTCGCACATTCCTTGGAAGCAAAGATGAGATCACGTCCTTGATCACATATTTTGGTGACATCCTCAAGATTATTCTTCATTCCTTCAAAATATAGTGCATTTTGTGTTTTCCCTTGCTATTTATGAGACTCATTGTGCCTTTATCAAAAATTTTAATATATCCATTATCTCCAAGGTCAGATTTCCATCATTTTCTTTGCTTATCGATGTGAAATTTTTCTGGTCACATGCCATGTGCCTAGAGCATCAATGATCTACAAACCATTGATTTCTCTTTTTCTAACCACATCATGCTAGAATATAATTATTAAAGGTACATTTTCCAACTTTCCTTCTCTAAACTTTGTCACTTTTCTATATATGACAATTTTGTGCTAGATGGCCTCGATTATTACATTTGTAAAATTTTAGACTATCCTTTTAAAGAGGAGAAAATTAGTTATAAGTCCTAATTTTTCCTTGCCACGTTGGTTCAAAAATAATATATTGATGATTATCCCAATAATCCTTGCATTTTTTTTCCTCACAACAATCTTTTTTTTAAAATAAATAGTGACCAAGGAAAATAGTTTGATAACTGTTAGGATATGTTTTCTTTGATGGAATATTTCTTTCAAGAAGGGGTGAATTCTTATTCCTTGGAATCACTTAGTTTCATACAAGGTTAGAGTGATAATATTGTTTAAGGGAATTAGAAAAACTTCTAGGCTTTTCATCATGATGAGAATTGGTTTCTTCTAGATTTGTAATGTACTAGTATGTGAAATATATAAATGGCATCCAAGGTATGGGAACTCTTCAAAATCTTGTTGAATTTGTCTAGCTCTCCTTTTAGAGATACAAATTTAGCTTCCAATTTTTCGTATATTTATTCCTTTTCCTTCAAATTATTCATAAATAGTTCTATTATTTTTGCTTCTTCATTTTTCATTTTGAGAGTGTTTATCTCTTGAGATAAATTTTCATTCTTATTTCTATGTATCAAATTATATTCTATGGCACTATGTATCAAATTATATTCTATGGCACTTATAAATATTTCCTCCAGATTT
Source organism: Pinus albicaulis (assembly GCA_034641835.2). Classification (NCBI taxonomy): domain Eukaryota; kingdom Viridiplantae; phylum Streptophyta; class Pinopsida; order Pinales; family Pinaceae; genus Pinus; species Pinus albicaulis. The sequence continues at coordinate 809,293,473 of CM076583.1, read as the reverse complement.
CCTTCTATATCTTATGTAAATTATTCTTGGTTTAGATTATTTGTTTGATTTGTGATGGTGGAGAATTTCTTTTTTTTGTTTGAGCTTTTCCTCTTGAACGTTCTTCTCTTAGGTTCACCTTCATCGTCATTTTCATATTTAAAAGGATTTTTTTTTGGATAATGTCCTATTTGACTAGATCCAAATAAAATGAGAGGTAGCTCACCTTTTAGTTTGTATCCTTTCTTCATCTTCTTGAAATATTGTGTGATTTCACTATCAGAATCATTATTTTTCAATCATAACTCTTTCCCTTTTTCGGTGTCTTGGATTCATTGAATGGGACTTCCTTATGAGCTAAATTTCCTAACTTAGTATTGTAAATTTTGAATTTCCTTATGGGTGAATTTTGAATTTTATAGCCCACTTGCCACATAATTCAGGGCATTTACATTTTCCACATATGATTTCTTCCCATACATATCTATTAGAGTAGGATATTGGATATTGTTTCCATCTATAACAAATTTTCAAGAATCGAATACAAGAGACATTAATTATTCATTCTGAGCTTCCATAAGGAAAATTTTGTTCCATGAAATTGTGGGACCTTACCATCTTTATTACCCACTGTGATTAAAAATCCTTCTTCCAGTTTCAAGGTTGATATTTAAGAAGCTAGATTTGAAACCAATTATTGGAAATACTAAGCGGGAGGGTGCATAATTTTTTTTTCAATTATTATATTATGCCAATTAATATTTTTATCACAATTTAAACCATAAAAACAAAAAAAGAGAAAAAAAAATTTTATTGATTAAGATATTGAGTACTATAATCCTATTTTACAAAAACTCAAGTTCCAACTTGTACTACAAAATATCTTAGTAATTCAAGTATATAGCCTTGATAAAACACAAGAACAAAATTGTTCTAAATGAGGACTCGAATCCTCTCAACAAATTCAAGATCCAAGTTGGTCAAAATGAGCACTCCAATCCTCCTAGGCTCTGAAATTTCCAAATATACTTCAAAATATATCTACAAATTATTCTCAAACCCATTTAAAAAGTGCTTCGATTTTTCTTCAACAATGCTTCCGAATGTTTCTCAATTATGGTAGAAAAATGCCTCCAAGTTTGCACAGGAAAATATTTAATAAGGATACTCTAAAAATTCTCCAAACATGACTACCCTCAAACCAACTTCTATCTCTTACAAGTGGCCTCAAGTGTGCTTTAGAAATTCATCCAAAATACTTCTTTAAACCTCCTCCAAATTATTTCGTTTCAAGCTCCAAAATGATCTAGAAAACTCCAATCTTTGAACTGAGGCTTTAGGATGAGTTTTAGAGATATGAAATGTCATATAGATTGCCTATTCTAGTGCCAATAATAAGAAAATGTTTATAGTTATACATTTTTTTCTATACAAGTATGATTTGTTTGTTCTATAATGGATGCGAATTGGGTAGAGTGATGTGCACTAAAGGGCCAAGTGTTCCTCTCCAAGAGGCCCAATTTTCTCCTCTAAATTATGGAAATTTTTTTTTTCTAGAAGGCTAATTACAAGGCTCCAAAAAAGTTAAAGGCTGAGGATTGTTATAGGCATAAAAATTTTGTAGGAGGGCCAATTTCATGTGAGAAGAAAGAGGAATGAGAAAGCATAATATCATCTAGCAATAGTTATCTTAAAAAGATTATTAAAAACCCAACTATAAACTTAATCCAAAAACATGAGGGGGGCCAAATTCTGTTTATTTAGGTCGACTTGAAGATGGTAACACATAAAATTTCTCCAGTTTAAAAAAAATAATATTTTTTCCTTATCAGAGAGGTGTGATGGGGCATGATATGGCCCACTGGAAAGGGATTAATGTCCTCTACAAGAGTATGACATTAATTTTAAATGAATAACAAGTATTCTTCCAATAATGCAAATATATAAAAATATAGAAATGATCATTAAAAATTACTTATTAAAAGTATTTACAAAATTTTTACAATTAGGGTGTAAAAATATGATACTTACGAAATAAAAATGTCTTCTTAAATATATATTTGATATGCATAAAAAAAGTGTTTTTCGAAAATCAAATTTATAATCAAATTTGCTTTAGCAACATTATTTTTCCAATATTTTTAACATTGATCTTTTGTTTTTTAAGATGAATCAATATAGTGAAGCCTTGAAATGACAAGGTTCAGTGAAAGTCCCCAACTAAATATTTGAAACTAATCATAATTTTTTTATTCTTATTATTTATATATTCATTTGAAGTTAGGTCAACCAATAAAATCTTATAGAATAGATAAAAGAACCATGTTTTTAATAAATTTGATATATGTCCAAAAGAAATTAATAAATATCAAAACAATAATTGGTTTATCATATATATATATATATATATATATATATATATATATATATATATATATATATATATATATATATATATATATATATAGAGAGAGAGAGAGAGAGAGAGAGAGAATATACGCTCAACTCTCTAAGAGTTTCATTAGCAAGAACAAGGGTAACACGTACATATTTTACATGGTTGAAAATTATGAAATTGTAAAAAATTATGTGTTTTGGTTTATACAAATCAAACAAAAATGTTTGTAAATCCAAACATAAAACCAAAGAAACCACCTCATCCACCAAATAACTATAAAAAGGTTATGGCATGTTTTTTTTAATCTAGTACCACAAACACACACTTCAAATAATTCATAATGAATGCACATTTATAATGAGTGTGGACTTATAACATGAATTTAATTAAAATGAAAAAAATTCAAATAACCTGCACATGTTTCAATAATTCCCACATAGTTTTTATTCATCTCTCACCATCCTTTCAAACTATCTTTCTCTCACAAGCTCTCTCACCATCCTTACCAACTCTATTTATCCCACCACCTCTCTCCACCTATTTTCTGCAACCCTCCCCTTCCTCTTTCTCTCTCTACCCCATTATCTCCCTCTCTCTCTAACCCCCACTAGCTCTACTCATTTTTATATATCATCTTCTCTCTACCCATGTTTTTGTCTCTCGTACCATTTTCCTTTTCTCCACCACTCATTCTATTTTTCCATTTCCCAATCGATATCTCTCTCCCACTATTTATCCCTCCTTTATCAGTCTCTCTAACTCTATATCCAATTCCCCCTTTATCTCTCCCCCCACCTTATGTCTATATTTGATATCCCTCTCTCTCTCACTTTTTGTAAGCCTCCATATTTGTCTATCCCTTCCCATATCCTTTTCTATATTTCCATTTTGTTTATCCTTGTTTATATCTCTTTCCATTTCCATAGCATTGCTTTGTTTCCTTCCCCTTCTCTCTCCAATTTTACCTCTCTCTCTACATATTTTTTCATCCCATTTTATCTCTCACCCTGGGACCCATCATTTTCTTGATCTCTCTCCCTCTCCCTGTTCCCACTTCTTTATATTCCTTTTGCCCTCATTCTCTCCCTCTCTAACCCCCTCCCTTTTCCCATCTATATAATTTTCTCTCTCTCATGTATCCCTCCTTTCTCCCTCTCTCTTTACCTTCCCTCACTCCCCTTCCATCCATTTCTCTCTCTCATTATCCCTTTTTCTCATTGTACTTATGTCTCCCTCCCATATGCCTCTCTCTTCCCTTCCCTAATCCCTTATATTCTCCCCCCTAACCTGTTTTTTCATTCTATATATCTCTCATGAACCCTTTGTCTCTCCTACTCTACCTTTATTTCCGTCCTCTTTCGCCTCCAACCCCCTCTCTCCCCATTTTCCTATCCCTTTCTTTCTCTCTCTCTATATCTCTCTCCACATACCTCCATCCTTCTATATCTCCCCCCCTGTCTCTTTCTATTCACACTCCCCACATATATATCCCTCTTTCCCTCTCTTTCTATTCACACTCCCCACATATATACCCCTCTTTCCCTATATTTCTCTCTACTTATATCCTTGTATGTATCCATTTTATGTAATTCTCTCTCTCATCCTACCTCTTCCCCCTTTCCTCTCTCTCTAACAAAAACACTCTCCCTAACCCACTCTCATTTCCCCTCTATATTCCTTTCTCTCTACATCTCTCTACCCTCTTTATATCCCTCCTTTCCCACCTCTCATTTTTTCACTTTCTCTATCTTTCTCTCCCCTATGCTTGTCCCTTATATCAATCTCTCTCTAAGCCCCCCTATCCCTTTCCATCTCCTCCCCTCTCCCCATTACTCATTTTATATCTCACTTCCTTTCCCTATCTCTTTCTTTTCCTCTTGCAATCTCTCTCTCTCATGCCTCCCCACTCTATATATATATATATATATATATATATATATATATATATATATATATATATATATATATATATATATATATATATATATTTCAATCTCTATCTGTCCCTTTTCCTATTCTCAAATTTCTTCCCCCCTCTTGATTCTCTCTCTCTCTCTCTCTCTCTCTCTTTGTATATTTCCCTTCTATATCTTCCCTCTTTCCCTAAGACTCCCTCTCAGTATGCCAAATTACCTATCCTTTTCAATCTCTCACTCCATCCCCATCCAAATTTATATCTATCTCACTTTACATATTCCCATCTCTCTTCCTTTTCCATTTCTCTCTTTATCTCTCCCCCCTCTCCCTGTAACAAGCATACTCTCTCTCCAACAACCCTCTATTTCCCCCTTTATCTCCCTTCATCTCTCCTCCTCTCTCCCTCCACTTCCCTATTATATTATTCATCTCTCCCTCTCCCCTTCCCTGTCTCTATCCCACTCTCCATCGAGCCCACCCTCTCTCCCTATAATTAAGCTAAACCACCAATGTCTCCCTCCTATATCTATATCTCTCTTCCTCCTCTATCTCTCCTATTTTTTCACTCTATATTTATCTCTCTCTACCCATTCACCCATTCCACCATATGTATCTCTTCTTTCCCTCACTCAATCTCTCTTTCTATGCCCACATCTATCCATTCTATATAACTATTCATTTTTCACTAATCCTTCCTCTCTCTCTTGTGATTTCCATACAATTTTTTATTTATATCTCTCTCTTCTATCACTCCTCTTCCTCCCTAAATCTCTCATTCTCTCTCCTTGTCTCTCACTCCCTCTCTCCACCCTCTCCCATATATCTCATTTCCCATATCCTTCCTTGTATCTATCTCTCCCCTTCCCTAAGGCCCTCTCTCCTTAACCCTTTCCATATCCCTTTCTATATTTTTCCTTCTCCACAATCCTTATTTTATATCTCCCTTTCATATACTTCTCTTCTTTGGATTCCCTCATTACTCACACTTTCTCTCCCCCTATCTCGATGTATTTATCACTCCATATTCCTGCATCACCATCTATATCTCCCATGTGTTTCTTTCTCCTATATCCCTCTCTCTCCTCCTATACATCTCTCTCTGTGTGTGTGTGTGTGTGTGTGTGTGTGTCTATATATATATATATATATATATATATATATATATATATATATATATATATATATATATATATATATATATATATATATATATATATATATATATATATATATATATATATATATATATATATATATATACCAATATATATGTGTGTGTGTGTGTAGATATACATACATACATAAATACATACATACATACATACTTACATATACATATATATATATATATATATATATATATATATATATATATATATATCCATTCTCTTTCCCTCCCCCTCTATTTATACCTTATTCCTTATCTCTTTCTATCTCTCGCTCCCTTTTCATATTCCTGATACCATCCTTTATCCATTGTTCCCTTTCTCTTCATCTCCCTCTCTCTTTCTATCATACACACTCTCTAATCCTTCTATTTCACCACTTGTTTGTTTTGCTTCATATACCCCTATATCTCCTCCTCCTTATACACCTGTCTTCTCTCTCCCCCAATTATCACTTTCTCTATCTCTCTAACTTCATTCTCCCCATCTCTCTCTTTCTCCCTCCATCCCTATCCCTTCCTATCCCTCATTATCCCTCTCATCTTATTTATTTCTCTTTGTCTCTCTCGCTAGTCCCAAACCTTTATTTTTCCCTCTTCCCTATATCTTTCTTTCTCTCCCCTTCTCTCTATCTATTTTTTATCTCTCTCCTTTTCACTAGTACCATTTTAATTGATGATATTTTAAACTATGGATTCACTTATTGATAAATAGTAAATGTTACTTCTTCCAAGTGAAAAGTATCAAATAAAGTCCTCCAACTACTCCTTGTGATCCATTGATTCTAGATATAGCAAATTGTTGGCCCAAATTAAAGGTCTTAAACCCAAGAGGATTAATAGAGTAAAACCCAAGAGGGTTTTTATACCTTAAAGTAACTAATGTATAATGTGGATAAAATATTAAATTTGATAATTTATATTGTCTAAAAATATGAGAATTTTGAAAATCCTTATTTAAGAACAACATTATCAATATGATATAGAAATTATATGTAGATGTATCACAATTAGTATTTTCATAAAAATAATGGCTTAGTTGTTAGGTTTAACAAATCTATTTTTCAATTAACTATTTATCAATTATAATTAATATAATTAATTCACAATATAAGTACTTAACCACTTAACATAAAATCTTAACCAAGTTACACCATTCACATGGTTACACCCAAACATAAGTTGTTGATCGAGTTGTACCATCAGATATCCATTTATTCAATTATTCATCATAGAGATGACTCACTTCATTCCTCAAAAATAAAAATTACCCAGGTAAGATCACAAAATATGAATTTGATCAATTATCCATTGTAATAATTATTCCAAAAAACAAGGAATTGTGATTAATCATATTAAAATTCTTGATAACCACATTAAACAATTAAGAAAAATAAAATCAGTTGATATCGTATGAATCATAGGGATGAATGTAAAAAATGATAAATAGTTTTTCATATAGACAAGTCCAAAAAAAATATAATTATATTCATATTAGTATAATTAAACATTTTCACATAAAATGGAATCTTGTTCCCAACATACGTAATTGAATCTCATGTTGAACACTGATATAATTTTAGTATAGGTCGTATACATGAAATGGAATCTCACAGAAAATAATGAGATACTGGTAGTTAATGCCATAGATACAAAATGGAACCGTATTCCCAAAATGTCATGTCATAGCTAATTTACATAGTGGATCTCTCAATCACCATCACCACTCTTGGAACTCCTCGGTACATCTCCAAAATAATTTTTCCTCCTCTTTGAGATGGAATAAAGTTAAGCATTCATTAGTACCACACTCTTATGCATCTTGATGATTTAATAGTGAAATGAAAACATAGCAAAATTCCTCTTAGTTTTATCTATTAAAAAAATTAATGTTATGAAAACAACTCCAAAAACATAATAAAAGATAGACCAATGCTTTATGAATAAGCCACTTCAAGGGGGAAACCTCCTTTAAATTACATAAATGAACAATTCTTGGATGACACAAATGAAAAAACTCATTTCTATATATAGGAGTCCATGGGGTCACAATATAATCCTAGCCGACCTAACAATAATAATGTAAGGGCACAATAATAAGAATATGGGGGTTATAGGGGTACAAAAATAATAATAAGGGGGATACAAAAACAATAAAAAGGGACTACACTAGTAATATAGGGACCTAAAATGCCCCTCTCCTTCAAACAAGTGTTGTCCTCAATGTTTGAGTAGATCTGGATGCTTTTGTATAAAATTTTCATCCTCCCATGTATAATTTTCAGTCAACAAGTTCTTCCACTTGATGGGATACTCTGAAATTGATCAATTTCGTAGCTGTCAAGTTCTTGTTTTTCTGACTACTTCAAGTTCCAATACAAGTTTTCCTTCCTCATCAAGTTCTGGGAATATTGTTTGAACTGGGAGTTTTTCACCTATAACCTTAATTAAGAATGAAACATGGAAAAATGGATGCACTTGAGAAGAAGTAGGAAGATCCAATTTGCATGCGATAGTACCAATCTTTTACAACACCTTGTAAGGACCATAGTACTTTGACGATAATTTATTATCCTTCTTAGCTTGCTTGAGGGACATTTGTTTCTATGGTTCTATCCATAAAAATACATAATATTCTACATCAAAAATTCTCTCGCTGCGATGTTGATCTGCCTCTTGTTTCATTCGATTCTGTGCCAAATTTATATTATCCTTTAAAGAGTTGGAGAAATTATTATTGATGCTAGATGTCATATTCCACTGCTTGAACCTTAGTATTTTTTCTTAAATATGATGTGATGGACGATGGATGATATCCATAAAGTGCCATAAATGGGGTCATTTTTGCTGCAGTATGGAAGGAAGTGTTACATCACCATTCATCTAGAGGTAACCACTTGACCCATTGTGTTTGTTTATAAGATATGAAACAACAAAGACATCCTTCCAAAAAAAATTTCACTATCTCAGTTTGGCCATCGAATTGAGGATGATAATATGAGCTATGAGTTAGTTGAGTACCCAAACAAGAAAATAATTTCGTCCAAAAATTTCCAGTAAAAATGGGATCTATGTCTCTCACCATAATATTTGGGTTTCCATGTAGCTTTTGAATTGTTTCCATAAATGAAGTAGCAAAGGTACTTTATTTAAGTGGATGTGATAATTCACAAAAGTGTGCATACTTTGTAAGTCTATAATTTATTACCATGATGACACTGTTTCCTTCCGACTTAGGTAAACCGGTGATAAAATCAACTGAAATCTCATCCCAACATTGAATTGGAATGGATAAAGGTTGTAGAGGACCCAGGGTCTTAATTTTCTCCACTTTATTTTGCTGGAAAGCCAAACATTACGCCATAAAATTTTGAATATAAGATTTAGGGCCATCCTAAAAATAATATTTCTTCACCTTGTGGTAAGTTTTTAAAAATCCCGAGTGTCCTCATAAGGGATAAGTGTACAGTTCCAAAAGAATATGTTGTTTTAGTAGGAAATTCATACAAAGATATAAGCGATATTTATACCATAAGGAATCATTTTTCCAACTAAATGTATCAGATGTACTAGGATATTGCTGCAACTTTTGAATGACTGTGCACAATTTGTTTTCCTTCTTCCATTCATCCCTTCCTTTAGTTATCCAATATGGTTGGATAATAGAAATGGCACAAAGAAATTCTCCCACATCTTCTCATTTCTTGAGGGTGCATCTGAAACAACATTTAGCTTCCCTCTTTTGTAGATGATTTCGAAGTCATAACCCAACATCTTTGCGACCCATTTTTTCCACTCTTCTAAATATATTATTTGTTCCAAAAAGTATTTAAGACTATCATGAACAATTTTTACCTTGAAGTGTCTTACCATTAGGTAAGGTCACCATTTCTTTACTGCATGTAGTATTTTCAACATTTCCTTCTTATAAATAGCTTTCTGTAAATACATTCCTTTGATTGGGAGAATTTCAAAAGAAATGGGTCTTCCTTCTTTCATTAAAACATCACCAATTCCATTTCCTGAGGCATCACATTCCACAATAAAGGTTTTTGTGAAATCTGGATTAGCTAAGGCCAGTGCTAAGCACATTTCCTCTTTAGGATTTTAAAAGGCTTTAATTTCTTTAGGATCCCATGAAAATTCATCTTTCTTCAATAATGTTGTTATAGGTGTTGCTCTTCTCCCATAATTTTTAACAAACTCGTGATAATTCCTTGTTAACCTCAGAAATCATCGCAACTTCTTTATGGTTGTGGGGACTTTCCATTCCTTAATGGATTTAATTTTGTTAGGGTCTACCTTAACACCCACATGAGATACAATATGAATCCAGATATTCCACCTCTTTTACTCCAAAGAAACATTTGGAGGTTTTTTCATATAATTGTTTCTCGTCCAATTGTTTGAGCACCCTGTCAACATGTTGAACATGATCCTTCCAAGACCTGTTGTAGATTAGTATATCATCAAAAAATACTAAAAAAAAAATTCTAAGGAAGGTCTTGAAAATGGAATTCATCAACCCTTGAAATGTAGAAGGTGCATTGATAAGGACAAAAGTCATGACCAAAAAATCATAATGACCCCCATGAGTTGGAAATGATGTTTTCAGAATATCTTGAGTCTTCATTCTCATTTGATGATATCCTAAATGAAGATCCAACATGGTAAAATAAAGTGCTCCATGTAATTCATCCAATAATTCATCAATCATAGGAATGGGAAATTTATCTTTAATAGTGATCTTATTGAGCTACCTATAATCCGGACACATGCGCCATGATCCATCATTCCTTTTCACCAATACTACTAGAGAAGAGAAAGAACTTTGAATAGGTTTAATCATACCAGCCTCTAACATTTCTGAAATCATACGTTCAGTTTCTCTCTTTTGGACATAAGAATATCTTTAAGGCCTAATGTTTGGAGGAACACTTTCTGGAATCAAATGAATAGCATGACCATGATCATTAATAGGTGGGAGTCATTTGGGAGTTTCAAACACCTTGAAATGATTGTCCATGGCTTTTTGGAGATTTGTAAAAATAGATGATTTTGATGTTGGAACTTCTAGTCATCATAATTGTGCAATTAAATTTTATTGTTCTTTATTCAAAAGCTTTGTCATGACATTAGAGCTTATTATATTTCTAGGCTTCCCTGTGATACCCCATAATTCAACTTCCTTTCCTTTCGAAAAATAATTCAAGAAAATTTCTTGAAAACTAAAAGCTACCATCCTTAAATATTGTAACCATTGTACTCCTAGTACAACATCAACCCTTCCCATTGGAGTGGAAAGCATTGGACTATTCAATAATATTTCCAAGGAATTTTGTAGTTCCTCCATTTACAACCATCACTTGACATTCTGGTATAGTGTACAGGAAGTAATTCAGTTCCTTGGCTACCTTACAATGAATAAAATTATCGGTACTACCCAAATCAATCAGCACTATTAAATTTTTCTTCTTGATATGTCCTTATATCTTGAGAGTTTGAGGAGAGGATAGTATGCTTCAAGTGAGAATGTAAACCCCCAATGTATTTCAAGAGTCTGTCTTGGGAATTCAAGTTTACTCCTAACAACAGAGCCCTATTTCTAAACTCCTAGGTGCATTGTTGAACTTTTTGGCCTTTGAGTTTCCTAAATTTTTTCCAACTCATTATTTATTTTCACATATAGGCTAATGGATAAAATTGTATTTTAAGATATCCATTTCTTGGGTTGAATTCATTTCTTCCATTGGCTAGAAGGAGCAACATTTCCTCTTGATTCTTCTCCTCCCACCAAACTAGTGTTTCTCCTTCTAGCCTTAATGAAGCCAATGGGATCTTTATGTCATTCTGTTGTAGATTCTAAATTCTCTAGTATACTTCCAATTGACGGATCCAATTGTATAAATTTTCTGCATTTAACTCACCATTGTACATGGGAAGTTCAAAATTCATGTCCAACTTGAGTAATGGAGTTTTCCCTTTTTGGATTTTTGAATGTCCTTGAGTCTTTCGTACACTACATTTCGAACTCTTCTCTTCATCTTTATTGTCATCTGAAGTTCCTTCTCCATGTGGAGGCTTAGAACGTTCTCCTGATATTTCTGCAGTGAATGCATCAAACATGATTTTAACCATTCTTTGAATGTCCTTGAAATATCTCTTGACATCTTCTTCTTATTTTGAGTTTCCATGAGTCTCTCTAACACCCGAAATAATGGTTAAAGATCAAGTTCAAATCTTGATGCTTGTACCTTTTCAATCACCTCATCTTCTTGTGCAATTTCTACCTCTTCAATTGCAACTGCTAGAGTTAGAGCTTGAGGTGCTTCAAGTGAAACTTTGAGTGGAACTTTGGGTAAAGATGATGCTCTCTCAGCTCTCTTTATTCTTTTCCTAATCTTAGGACTAACAACCAATAGCTTCCCTTCCCCTCTCTGCAACTTCAACCTTGCAAGCATCACAAAATTGCAACTATTAAAACTATTCTCACACAATCTCAATAAAATAACCTTTAGCAACCTTGTGCTCTGATACAAACTTGATATTAAATTGATTGTTAGTTAATGACCTGCTAATATTATTTCGATATTTAATATGAATTTGCTTAGTTTTTCTTCTTGTACAAGGGTATTTACATGTGATTATGATTGAAAATTCAAAAAACTTGATGAGATCAATTGTATTTCATGAACATAAAAGAATGGAAACTAAATGCTAAAAAATGGCATATAAAACACAAAAAACACAGGCAACTGAGTCAAATACACATGGTTTTGATGAAGGAGTTCACCGCACCTAGGCTACATCTCCTTGATCCATCTTCCATGGCATGGGGCTTTGAATTAGCTTCAATTGTGCAAAACTATTGTTTAGAGTCTCTTGTTACATATACAACCTACTCCAATGGCTCCAAAATATCAAAATATACCAATAATGACGCTTCCTGAGCCAAAATGGGTCGAAAATTCCCTCAGTTATGGCAAAACCAATCTTTTATACTATCTCCGCACTAAAATTGGAAGTCCGCCAGATAACTCCACTAAAATTTGATCTTCCACCACATTTTTCGAGCTCCACCAACTTTGTCATCAGTCTAACTGCGCACTTAAGTTTAGATAAACATGAGCTAAGTGTAATTAGCAAATTATTAAGCGAAAATTCCATTTTAAAATTAAACAGCGTATTAGTAGGAGCTAATACCAAATTATGGTAATAAAACATGGTTTATCATTGCGAATCATCCGCCGTGGACAGTGACAAGATGGCCCACAGGGCTGGCCACCTCCAGACCCCCAACCTTGGCGAGAATATAATTTAAATTTTTGTGGAAGACTTATGGGTTAAGAACCCTGGTGTAGAGTAGATGGAGGAGCATTAGAGTTATATGCAAGTGTTCATGGTTTCGACCGTGACCCCCACATAAAATTTTTCTGCGCAATATATATTAACCCATATCCAAAATTTGAAACATTGGGATATATGCATATCTCTCCTCCACCAGTTTAGTCTCCTATCCACTAGTTGTAGTTAATCTCCATATAGTATCTACCAGGTTTAGAGTTAGGCCATTGTAGAATTACAATCGTCCTCTAGGAATAGACCAATTCTAACAAGTATAATACTATCCATGAGATATAGAGCCTCTCTAATAGGTACGCCAATTGTAGTTAGAATTAAAACATCAAAGTTGGAAAATATATGTGCATAATAATATTTCATGGGGGAGGGCACGTGGCAGCCCGTGGCTACTCCACATGGACATTATCCATTGGTTCAAATGCCACAATATAAAAATAATAATCCACCATATAATCAAAATTTCAAGCTTAGGATTAGGAGGAAAATTTTCAATTTCCCAAGCAACATTTGTGAATCTGACTGTGACACTTGTCACAATATCATTAGCTAAAAATTAGAGAATATTCCCTAGATATTCCTGAGGTACTGACTAGACTGCCAATTCATCAGTCTGTCACTATTCTGCACATTTTTTACCTCTTTGAGAAAAGGGACAACAGACCATAAATTACTCATACGAACTTAGATTTTGATGAAAGGAGCTGTGTTGTAATTCTGGTGATGAGATCTATCTGGTTGCTCTAGTTTGGACCATTTTTTAGCACTTTCATTTTTTAGCTAAATATTGACCCTGTGATCAGGATCTAGGGAATAATTAAGTATGAACATGTTAATTTTTAAATTAATAAATAATTATGGAATTAATATTAATTTATAAATATAGACTAATGGAGACCATTAATTCGTATCCATGAGGATGGACTAGAATCCTAATACTTTCCCAAAACTCTCCAGAAATCATTGGAGAAAAATTAAATAAATGAATTTTATTAGATGGGAGAAACAGATCTAATAAAATCCTCAGTAAAGTAGAAATTTACTGAGAAGAAGTAGGAATAAAACTAGGTTGAGGAAAATATTTTTAAAAAAAAATAGTTTGTGGCAAGTACAAAGAAGAAGCCTAGGCTATGGGAAAAAACATCCCACAATAATGGGACTTTGTTATGGAAACAAGCTGAGGGAAAGAAGGCTTAAATAAGACGTCACTAGTGTGACAAAGGGGTTGTTTGCACTGGGAAAATTAGGTCTCTGCTCGAGGGAGAGTTGTGGAATAAGCTCGTGGTTGGGAGGAAAACAGTCTTTACACAGTGGTATGTGATTCCTGTTATTTTTCACTACATGTCTATTATAAATTTTAAAATTATTTGAATTGTTAATGATTGAGAATGAACGTGTTAAAGAAGAATAGATATCTTCCGAACTATATTAGTAAAGGGACTATTAGAATTTTTTTTATATAGTTAAGTAAATATTCATCTGTGTATTGTATAGTGTCCATTTTTATATGTGTATTTAACATATACTTAGCTGTAATTAAATATGTTTAAGTGTCTATTCCTGTTACACATGCTCAGGAAATTTTATTAGATAAACAGGTAGAATATCTAAAACTAGGAAGGGGTCTAAATTTGATGTTTATTAATAAGTTAATAGTAAAAACTACTTGTAAAGTATCTATGAGTATTGGTCTAAACTTTCTCGAAAGTAATACAAAATTAGATATGCTGGTTTAAACATTGTAATGATCCTAGCTATCATACTAGATGAAATTAAAAGAAGCTAATATAAATTATAGCAAGTAATATAAAATAGAGAATAACTATATTCAGACAAAAAAACTAAGATATTAAACAAATTGATAATTCAGATCAAAATATCTGTATGTCAATTAAATGTATACATAAATATCTTGATAAACCCTCATAGTATATGAAAAACAAAGGTAGATAATGGTCAAAATTCATATACATAAAATGTAGCTATCAATCCTATTCAAAGAGTCGATGACATAAATATTACAGTACTCTAACCATTTTGGAATTTATACATTGAAACTAGAAGTCAACATCTTCAGAACAATATTGTCTTAATATCAATTTTTTCAAAGATGCAGAATTTAGTTATATGTCCTAAAACTCTGAACGGTGCCACAACTGACCTGGGAAATGATGCAGGAGCATTAGACCCGAGACAACTTTTGTACATAAATAAATGTAAAAAGGGGGTCTTATGTTTTGTTTCCCCATGTAAATATTCATTGTTGGGTTATTTTAGTTAATTAGAAAGGAAAATGTAACTGCCTGTATGATTGAGGGGCACCTGAAGAGATAGTTAGTTTTGGAAGTTAGTTTAAGTTTGTATCTGTATGAAGTTGAAGATTCTGTGAGTCATCAAGGAATTGAATCGATTCCTCGTAGTTGTATAAGTATAAACCTCTATGATAGAGTCAAGGGACGGACAGGGCTACACAGACCTACACATAGACCTGCCTGTATCGGAAGAGAGCTGTATGGGGGAAGAAGGCCATCAGATTGAAGATCTTGCCAGTCAGTAATTGTATGTCAATTGATTGTGTAATTAAGAAATTTTCAGTATATTTGTGTCTCGTAGAATTGATTCATGTGGGAATGTGTATCCGCTTTGTTCGAGAAGTTCTGTGTGAAATTATGTGTGCGTCCTGATGAAGAGTAACAGATTCTGTGTAATTGGAGTTCGAATCCCATAGCCAAAGATATGACTGGAGTGATAGAACTCTGTATAATTTATGGTAGGAATTCCGGTGTGGTAGATAGAGCGAATTCCTGTGTCTGATCGAATTCTAGTGATGCTCTATACCTGTGCATGCACGTGAGCTCTTTGACTCTGAAATTAATGTATTATGTCCCTGTATGATTGCATAACTTCAAATGCTGGTTGAGAGTCATGTATTAAGATCCACCGAAGTTAACAGTGGCGTGGTATTGTAACTCTGCGTGAGGGACGGAGGGACGAGCACTGTATAATGTGGAATGACTTCGAAATGTGAAGAAATATAGTGTTGACGGAGTGAACTGGAACCTGGAGAGGCGGAACCCTGATCAAGGAACAGTAACGGCGGTTTAGAACTGAAGGGTGGTTTCCTTTGCACCACCATTATACGGAAGGCGGTATTAGAGAATTCGCAGCGATTTCATAGACTATTTGACACGTGGCTAGTCTATTGTTCAAATACCACCGTTTAAAGTGTGCCTTCGCGTGTTAACAATTGAACCAAGACGCCGAGCGAAATTAATACAAGCTGTCGATCTGGAGGCTTGATATCGAACGACGATCACGTGTTGAACTTGCCCGAGGTTTAATGGAAGAGCCCGGAGGTTAAGCCAGGTACGGTGCGTTCGGTTGATTGGTCTTTTCATTGTATTGTGGGGCCCGCGGAAATATACGTAATGAGATTGGTTCGTTAACGCTATTCGACATATTGTAATATAAGGCCCGATGGAATAATATAAAATAATCAACCAAGGTTAATTGTATAATATTGGCGGTCAATCCTTACGGATGTCGGGTCATTCATGTGAACGAATTACATACATATATTATATATGTTGAGATATTATGGTGTGTGTATAGTGTTGAATATGCAATGTGGGTGTCATGTGAATGGTTAAGTGCGTTGGTTTTATTTTGACCAAAGGACTTGTTATATTGGGAGAAATAATATTGTAAAGGTATTCATTAATCAAATTCTAGGAATTTGATAAATGAATGGAAGAAAGGATTAATAAGACCCTTATTGAATAAAAAGATGGGAATTGGAAGTGCAGAGATTGTCAGGTTGGCGCATAGTTTGGGGAATAAAATTTTGGGATGCATTGACACACAGTTAAGTGAAATATTGAAAAGACTGGAAATGTGGGTGAAGTGAGGTTACCCCTGCACCAAAGTGGTATCAGAGCTATAATTTGATTAGCTCGTTGAAAATTTTGTTTTGGAAATGCACATGTACTGAAGAGGAAAGAATGGTTGATGTTAGAATTTGTTTAATAGAGAAAATTCAGATTTGATTTGACATGCAGCGAAGGTCTCCAGATGAGCAGAATCTGGATTTGAAGATAGAATATTGCAGCAGGTAGATGCAGTGCAGGTGAAAAGAAAAGAAAAGAAGCAAGATCAGTCAAGGATCTTGAGAGATAAGATGATGAGCCTTATTTGAACTCTGGTTGGAAGATATTGTTTGCAGAAGTCAGAGTGCAGACAATTGAGTACATCTCAGCAGGAGTAGATCATAGCTTTGGGAGCAGTGATGGAAGAATCCAGCAAGGGATTCTGAGTGTAGAAAGAGTGTGGCAGAACCTGGAAGATTCCCAACAGAGGTTGGATGAGTAGAGAGAAGAGGTGTTCTTGAGAGAAGCTGTAGAGTGAAGCCTAGAGAGAAGAGAGAGTGCTCAGGAGGTTCCAAAGAGAGGGGACCAGTACTTCCCAAAAGTCGGAGCTTAGGAGAGAAGCTTGGTGAGGTGAGTTGCAGCAAGAGAGCTTGCTGTTGCAGAGGCTTAGTACAGCTTGTGAGTGAAGAACTCCTAGAGAAGGGAATGGCTACTAAGAAACATAGCAGAGACTACAGAGATGGCATAGGTTCTGGAAGAGGCCACAGAAAAAGAGTGTGGAAAGTTGCCAAGGCAGTTGGCATGAGGAAGAGAATCACAGATGAAGAATATTGGAAAGAAGTTTCTGAGATCAGGGAAGAGATTAATGAATTGAAAAGAAGGATAGAAGAAATCCAGAGAGTTGGTTGGCTCATGAAGAAGAAGATAAAGTGGCAAAGGCTACTAAGGAAGAAGGAACAGATGATGAATGCTCGGAAGAAAAAGGAAATACTCAGGGAAATTGAGTATTTGGGGAAGGACTTGGAGACTGAAGCTTCAAGTGGGACCAAGGGGTCCAAGAGCCTTACATCTAACATATTTTGTATGTTTTCAGGAACAGCAGGAGAGAAAGAACAAACTTCTGATGTTGTCACTGAGGAAGAAAATGGAGCAGCTACATGTTTTGAAGATGCCCATGTACAGTTGGAAAAAGATTTTGCTTTCCAACATATTGGAAGCAGAAGAGATTTAGTTCGTGATATTGGCCAAAAGATAGAAGTCGAACAGCTTGAGGACTCTGAAGAATCTCTGGAGAAGATAGAAGACTTGGAACAGCAGAAAGATTTGGTTACCAAATCACCAATTGATACCATGAGGCCTTGTGTTTTTGCATATGACAAGTTGTGTGTGAATGCATGTGTTAATGAAGGTAGTTCACATGGTGAAAATGTGACAGATGAAGTTGACTGTTTCCAAGTAAAGTATGATGAGTATCTTTCAGATGAAGAACAAATTGAACTATTGCAGCAGAAGGAGTTCATTAATTCCTTATTTAGTAGAAGAGATTGTTTTAATGGGGTTGATGATGATGATTTTGCCACTAATGCTGATAATGACAGGCTTATTTTGTTAAATGGCCATGTGGAGAATAACGGGCAGGTAGCTGGAGTCCTTGCAGAGATGAGAAATTAGGATTTCATTCTGAGGAAGGCTGAGGAGATAGTGACAGCAGAAGATAGAGAAGATTGTGGTGAGATGCCAAGATTGTGGCATGAGAAGAGGATAGAACCACAGAGAGAAGGTGTTCAGATGGTAAGGACAGAGATGACTGAAGATGAGGAAGTTCCTTCTTGTGAACTAGAGCATAAAGACATCCTTGCAGAGGATGGTGCAGAAGAGAGACTGGCTGATAGTCTCAAGAAATGTTTGAATATTTCGAATCAGCATTCTGATGTGCTGATGGAAGAGAAGAGGAAGTTGGGACAGCATACTAAGATGCTGGCAGTAGAAGGAAAGGCTTTGAGGCCTTGTGAATTTTGTTTTAACAAATGTTTGATGAGTGCAGATCCTGTTGATGCTGAAGGAGAATTGATAGCATGGGGCAGTCAATTGAAAGAGAAGGAGAATTTTGTGGAAGACATTAAACCATGGAATGGAGAAATTGAGCTGCTAGAGAGTCTGTTGAATCAGCAGGATTCCTTACAAGAGAGAAGACCTCAATTTCAGAATTGGAGGCTGTAGAATGTGAAGACACAATGGGATGAAGATAGAAAAGAATTTCTGATTTAGTCATCAGTAGGGACCATTGGGTCTTGGGGCTTTGGAATTGATGAAGTGGTTGTGCTGACAAGCAAAGTTGAAGACAATCCATCACTTGGAGTTATCTCAGAAGAAGAAGAGCTATTGCAGAGTGAGGATGAGCAGCTGAATGAAGATGAGACAACCATGTCTCATGTGCAGGAAAATATTGTTGTTGTTGGTAGCAGAGATGAATTGGCTTGTTTGAATAGCCAAGAGAAGATTGAGGAGAAGACTGTATGGCAGACTATTGGGGCTGCTACAGCAGTGGAGAGCCAGAGTTTCACTCTGACAGAAGATGAAGATACATTGGCTAGAGAACTTGGTTTGACTGCTGGAGTCAATCAAGAAGAAGGAAGGAAATTGTTGAAGATTACCAGAACAGAAGAAGAAGATGATGAACCTAAGTTGCAACATGGAGAAGATTTGTTTGGCCAAAGGAGAGGGAAAAAATGTTTGTTGAAGATGTTCAGAAGAGGAGAGAGTGAATTTCCAGAGCAGCAGCTTGGAGTGTTGCTGGAGAGAGTGCTGAAGCAACAAGCTGAAGTGTTGCCAGCGGAAGAGCACAAGTTTTACAGTTGCAGAGAGGACATGGATGACTGGGTGGCAGTAATCATAAGAGCTTGGGCAGCTAAAAAAACTAAAGAGATGAGAATGCAGCAAACAGAAGCAAGCATCCTACAGTCAGGGCAAAGATTAGACAGAGATATTGAATGGATAAGGAACTTGATGCAGAGGATGCCTCAGAGGAGGACAACAACAAAAAAGCAGGTAATTTGCAGCAGCAAGAAAGAGACAGTCACTGACTGTGAGGGCATAGAAAGTGGAAAGCTACAGCACAAGGTATGGAATCCAGGAGGAAGGCGAAAGAAGAATGCTATAATAGATGACGAGTTGCAGAACAAGGTATGGGATCCAAGCAGATAAAGATGAAGCACATGATCAAGATATCATGAATCATTTGAACCAGGGGAGTCTGATTCAGGAGTATTAGACCCGAGACAACTTTTGTACATAGATGAATGTAAAAAGGGGGTCTTATGTTTTGTTTCCCCATGTAAATATTCATTGTTGGGTTATTTAGTAGTAAGGTTGTAACTAAATCCAAGCAGCTCCAATGATCCAATCCAACCTATCTAACTGCAAGATGGGGGAATTAGATTCTAATCTGTGCCATCCAGCAATCGATCATGGATAACT
This sequence comes from Pinus albicaulis, assembly GCA_034641835.2. Classification (NCBI taxonomy): domain Eukaryota; kingdom Viridiplantae; phylum Streptophyta; class Pinopsida; order Pinales; family Pinaceae; genus Pinus; species Pinus albicaulis. The sequence goes on along the minus strand of CM076583.1, from coordinate 809,273,312 downwards.
CAGAAGAGTAAACAGGTAGTAAACAGGCTGAGCAATCAGCATATTTGAGATGTTCAGGAGAATCCGAAATATGAAAGATGAAGTCACAAAAAAAGAGCTTTGTGGCATTGAAAGTGAAAAAATGATGAAACATTATTCACCTAAATGCAAATTTTTTATATATAAACTCTGTTGTTGGCATGGGTTTGAGGCATATGGTCCACCGGGTGATATAAATGTCTTTTTCATTAGGGAACTAGCTAAAATAGCTTAGTGGAACCACAATGATGGATGGTAAATAAGTAATTAAATAACTGACCCAACCTAAGAAGTACGATGAGTTCCCAAGTGGTGTACCCCCACCCGAGGTAGGGTAAAAGGGTTGAGGTTTTCCATAGTGATACTATTACTAATAACTTTCTAGTGATACCCGAAAGTAGTGTTATCCAGAAAAATATAAAAATAAATTCCTGAGCAAGGCTTAGCTGGAATAATCCTAATGGTACCAAGATCTTTAAGCAGCAAGCAAGTGTCCAGTGAATGTTGTCTAGAATCTCGTCATCCAAAAGCTCAATCGGAAGCCATCCCGTGCAATATAAAAGTTAAGGTCTGTGAGCCTACCTATTGAGCTGAGCTGAGCTGAGCTGAGCTAAGCTGAGCTGAGCTGAGCTGAGCTGAACTTTTAAGGATTGAACTGGCCATAGATCGCACGCAAATGGCCTATCAACCATTATTGAAAGCGGGTTAGATAACTGAAATAAAGGAAGGTTGGTTTTTTCAGTTGCAGGGAAGTGAATCGTGGTGGATGGGAATGACGTATACAATATGGCGTGGAATGATAGTCCGTTATTGAAAAGGTGCTTTCCCGCTAGTCGATCAGTCGATGATTTATTCCCCGATCTAAGGTCTTGGGTAGGCCAAGGTAATGCATATGAAAGGTTATACCAGAGTTGAAAGCTTTCACGCTTTCAAAATGACCAGATCCCAAGGTGGTGTGGGAGCAAGCACCTTCTAACTGCCCGCCTTCACTCTATACCCTTCCTGCCCCGTAGCCTTACCCGCTAAGTAGTAACTTTACTGGATGGCTTTCAACGGCTGGCTGACTGAGAGCACCTGAATAACGAGCATCCATTTCTCTCTGACCTAGATCGTGGAAAGAAAACGTATCTATATCATCGATTTAGAGATCTATAGAGTATCGGTATAGCTAGCTAGAGTAAGAGAAGAGATAGAGGTATAGCTAGGGAAAGAGGTAAAGAGGGATGAGGATGAGGATGAGGATGGAGGTAGGGTAGAGAGTAGAGAAAGAGGAATCCATTCCCACAAAGAAGCCAATCACTGCATGCACTAGCTAGCCCCCTCCGTTTCTTTCATTTAGTGCACGAATCCGTCCGTTGTTAACATAAACAATTCACAGAAGCCTCGTTCACCCACTAACAGCATAAAGATTGCATTATAGACGTGAATATCCCACACACAATAAGCTAAGCAACTTCTAGCAAGATTTTCCCTTTCTTTGTATTCAATCTCTTCGAGCGAACAATCAGTCCTAATAAAAACATGTTCAACCACTCGAGGGGTGGTGGATATGTCAATTGGGATTGTACGGGAAATAGTAGCCAAATTACCCTTCGTACCCACGTCTTCAATATAAATCGGATTTGGGCCACTATGAGAAGCCACCAAGCAAGATGGTGCAAGATCCAAATGAGGAAGTTCGGGAAGAAAACGATGACCTATGATGGAAATCATCCTAAAGATGATCCAACCCTGATAAAACTTCACGAATGGCTTCATCAGATGCCAATACGATGTCCATAGCATCCATACAAGGATCGAGTGCAGTGGACCAGATGTAAAAGGGTCATATTCTTCACGAATAGGAGTGGGAGGATCTTCTGCTGAAGCCATTTGGATAGTTTTATAGGTTATTTCTACAGCAGTCAAAGGCATAAACTCACAACTAATCCTATCTTCCATAGATGGAAGGACATCCTCCAGATCTGGATCGACAATATAAATTGAATGAGGAGTAGACATGATAGGTGACGATGCTCCGATGGGAATAGATGAGATCGTATGTATGGAAGACGATGAGACATAACATAACGGTGGAGGCAACTGAAAAGTCCCCATTAATGGAGTCTTTTAACATGCCTGCCCCCACGCTCGTCATGTGGGAGTTAGAAGCACTCACAAGGGGAATTTTTTTACCATCAGCTACTTGTACATGAGCAGTGCAGTAATCCATTTGATCAATTAATAAGGTTTATTATATCTGGCAATAGACACCCACTTTTGTTAGTCAATTTTCCATCTTCTAAGGGCCAGGTGAACATAGGAAGGAGAACTTTATAGGCCACCCTATCACTAGAAAATTTCCTATATTATTTTCTGCTTAAGCATTTGAACGCCCACTTTTTATTACTTCATTTCCCCTATTTGCTTGGACCATTTAAGCATTTGAACACCCACTTTATGTACTTCAATTCCCATATTCGTTTGGGGTTGTTGTGATAATATATCGGGTGCTACAGTTTCGAGCAGGAGGGTAGATGGGTCCAATAAAGTAAAGTTCCCACTTCTCAAAAGGTTGTCATACAACCACTTGATGTAGGGGCAGTCCATCCCACCCAGGTAGGATCATTTGAATGTTTCGATAGCGTTAAGTAAGTTCGAGGAGGTGTAGGGCCATGGTTGTGAAGAGTTAAAGTTTTAGATATAGTTTATAGGGTAGATATCTATGTCTGGTTGGTAGGGTGGGGCTATGTCGGGTGGATATAGGCAGCCCCCCCTCTCTGTGTATGTTAGGTGGCTATGTTAGGTGGCTATGTTAGGTGCCCCCCCCCCCCTTCCTATCTATCGGCACCTCCTTACTGGAAACTAGAAACTGTTGGCATTGAGTGGTTGAAACCTGGCATCAACTCTTGTATCGAGTACTGGAAAAGAGTATTGTCATCCAGTACATCAACAGATATACTAGCGGCTATCAGCAATGACCCTTTATATTTCTATGTTAGCTATGTGATTTTCTCAATGTAAATCCCTGGCTATGATTGTTTAAAGCCCTGTCTCCAGCCCAGCTATGACCTTTACAATGGGCTATTAACAAGTACCTTAAGGCAATGAGGAAATGGCGGCTGGCTATGCCACAGGCTATTGGCAATAACCTTCTAGTGACCTCCTGGCTCTAACTGGCAACGATAATCTATAGGCTTTCTGCAATGATTGGCAATTCATGTTTGAATTGACTACCGGCTATCAACAAGGAATGAGCCTATGGCTGTGACTCACTCACTAACTCGGCCCCGTACCGTATCATGATCATGCAAGGGGGGTATGGCCTCTCTGGGTATGATTGAACGTGTCCTTTTCTCTATTTTAGAACCTTGGGAACATGCCTTCTCTCCCGTCTGTTGGAAACTTGTCTGCAATGTTGGAGTTTTGGGAATGGCTCTACCTATCTACCTACCTCCCTGAATGGATCTCCCCCTATCCTATCCCTGAGGTTTGGTTCAAGGCTTATGGAAGTGAATGTAATAAGTTGAAAGGCTAAAGGAGATAGGCTCAAGGCTTTTGTAAAAAGGTGAATGGCTCGTGTCTCCCCTCTGTGTTTGTGGCCCTGGTAAAGTGACTCATCATCCTCCTACTCCTCATCCAACTCCAAATATATCGATTGACTCTGGTATGGGGAAGGCTCATAATCCATCTCCTCCTTAATCAGTCCGTAAAGTTTTTTGTTGTGAGGTGGCAAGAATAGAAATGGTTCTCAATCAAGAGGGAGGGGTATCAAGATCGATACGGACATTCATCCATTAAGATCAAAAACTAAAATTGTCTTTAGGGTGAGTAAATGAACTCTCGACCAGGGGGAGAGGTAACTCGCAGAATTGAGAAATTACCTGGGCTTTAATAAACTTACTGGTCCCCCTATCGATGTATCCCCTCGGCATAAAACCACTTTGTCCCTTATATCTCCCTACATGGTGAAAATGCATTAAGGAAACTTATTCTATTCACGAGATGCCCTAATAAACTATAACTCCCTGCCTCCTTGATCTCCCACTTCCCTAATTTCCCCATCTTGCAGTTATACAGGTTGGATCGGAAAATGTAACTGCTCGTATGATTGAGGGGCACCTAAAGAGATAGTCAGTTTTGGAAGTTAGTTTAAGTTTGTATCTGTAGGAAGTTGAAGAGTCTGTGAGTCATCAAGGAATTGAATCGATTCCTTGTAGTTGTATAAGTATAAACCTATGTGATAGAGTCAAGGGACGGACAGGGCTGCACATACCTGCACATAGACCTGCCTGTATCAGCAGAGAGCTGTATGGGGGAAGAAGGCCATCAGATTGAAGATCTAGCCAGTCAATAATTGTATGTCAATTCATTGTGTAATTAAGAAATGTTCAGTATATTTGTGTCTCGTAGAATTGATTCATGTGGGAATGTATATCCGCTATGTTGGAGAAGTTCTGTGTGAAATTATGTATGCGTCCTGATGAAGAGTAACAGATTCTGTGTAATTGGAGTTCGAATCCCATAGCCAAAGATATGACTGGAGTGATAGAGCTCTGTATAATTTATGGTAGGAATTCTGGTGTGGTAGACGGAGCGAATTCCTATGTATGATCGAATTCTGGTGATGCTCTATACCTGTGCATGCACGAGATCTCTTTGACTCTGAAATTAATGTATTCCGTCCCTGTATGATTGCATAACTTCGAATGCTAGTTGAGAGTCATGTATTGAGATCCACCGAAGTTAACAGCCGCGTGGTATTGTAACTCTGCGTGAGGGCCGGAGGGACGAGCACTGTATAATGTGGAACAAAGTTTAAATGTGAAGAAATACAGCATTAACAGAGTGAACTGGAACCTGGAGAGGTGGAACCCTGACCAAGGAATAGTAATGGCAGTTTAGAACTGAAGGGTGGTTTCCTTCGCACCACAATTATACGGAAGGCGGTATCAGAGAATTCACAGTGATTCCATAGACTATTTGACACGTGGCTAGGCTATTGTTCAAATACCACCATTTAAAGTGCGCCTTCGCGCATTAACAATCGAGCCAAGACGCCAAGCGAAATTAATACAAGCCGTCGATCTGGAGGCTCGATATCGAACGACGATCGCGTGTTTAACTTGCCCGAGGGTTAATGGAAGAGCCCGGAGGTTAAGCCAGGTACGGTGCCTTTGGTTGATTGGTCTTTTGATTGTATTGTGGGGCCCGATGAAAATATACGTAATGAGATTGGTTTGTTAACGCTATTCGACGTATTGTAATATAAGGCCCGATGGAATAATATAAAAGAATTAACCAAGGTTAATTGTATAATATTGGCGGTCAATCCTTACGGATGTCGGGTCATTCATGTGAACGAATTACATATATATATATATATATATATATTATATATGTTGAGATATTATGGTGTGCGTATAGTGTTGAATATGCGACATGGGTGTCATGTGAATGGTTAAGTGCGTTGGTTTTATTTTGACCAAAGGACTTGTTATATTGGGAGAAATAAGATTGTAAAGGTATTCATTAATCAAATTCTAGGAATTTGATAAATGAATGGAAGAAAGGATTAAGAAGACCCTTATTGAATAAAAATATGGGAATTGGAAGTGCAGAGATTGTCAGGTTGGCGCACAGTTTGGGGAATAAAATTTTGGGATGCATTGACACACAGTTAAGTGAAATATTGAAAAGACTGGAAATGTGGGTGAAGCGGAGTTACCCTTGCACCAGGA